>CAWUFW010004493.1:0-1200000 GCA_963921515.1 Calotriton arnoldi | reverse complement strand
ACTGACATTCTAGCGATCCGGGGAGTTGCAGTCAGTAACCCCTCTGGGGTTAATACTTTCAAAACAAGCATTGGCATAGCCAATAGGTCTCGCTTTTGGGACCTTATAAGTATTTAGTTATGCAGCACAATATCCTTGGTGCAACAACATCAACTGTTGCATGGGTAAACACTTATAAGGTCCCAAAAGCGAGACCTATTGGCTATGCCAATGCTTGTTTCTCTGGATTTCCCTTCTCTTTTTGAAACGCAGGAGCAGCAACATTGTCGTGGTGTCACCCGGGCTTTAAGTGGAAGCTTTTTCAATATTATATACAAGCCATAGTTGCTGCTTATTTATCATATGCAACTAACAACCATTGACAAAGCCAATAGTCCTGACTGGTTGTAGGTATGATGTTACTTGTTGTATAATATATCCGGATGTAATGACAGAAACAGCAAAATACAAGTCGGGCGGCACACTATGGCTAAGCACAGGTTTTTAGCTTACGTGTTTTTAAGCCACGCCCTTAATTACATTGGCCACGCCCTTCGAGAGACCCCCCAGTTTTTTCATCCCACTTAAAGCCCTGAACACACCCAATGCTGTCCAACAATTCCTCTTCTGTGGATAACACAGTAAGGCCCGCACTCTCGGAATACTCGTATGGTATTTTTCCCTTTGAAAGGCATTTTCCCAACATGTAATTAAAGCACCAGGTGTGTCTTTGTACCCAGTGAATGTTCTTGGTACCTTTGCTGGAAAGGGATGGGAGATCTGCGGCTGTCTATTAATGAGGAGTGTAGCCACGCCCTTGCTCTGGTTGGGGCAGTGATAGGGTTAAGCTGCGCAGCCTCTTTGCACTGACGCCCGAACCCCGATGATTCTCCAAAATACCAGGCACGTGACGCAAGCATCTTTGCTCTGAGAGAAATCCAAACGGGTTTCAAAGCTTTCTTAAATACTAAAATAGACCAGCCGAAATGTAATGAGTTAAAACTTGGAAAGATGACATGTTTTAATGCTGAAAACCGGCTAGACTGTGTTTCGATCCAGCATTTACAAAGCAAATATTTACAGTCACTGAATTGTGTGCAGGCTGAAGTTTAAATAGGGGTTTTTATTAGAAGTATTTGGAAGTAAGGTGCTACTGGCATGAACGAGGATAAAGGTACGGAAAAGTCTGCAAAAAACGACAGGCAGCGCGTGGCCATTTAGTAAATATTTGCACAGCCACGCCAACAAGTGCTGTGTAATGGACTGCCTGCAAAACACCGATAATTGTTAACTAGAACAACTTTAAATGGAATAATTATTTTTAAAGGAAACAGATAAGCAGAGATCCGGTTCAGACGCGTGCGTGGCTTTTAGGGCAGAGCCTGCTCGAGGAGCACGCTTGTGACCTACATACCAGAGGGAGAGAAGTCCGACGGAGCGCTAACTTGCCTGTGCCCATTACCTGCCTGCTTCTACACCCTACGAACAGTGACGAGGTGAGGTCTCTCCGGATACCCCGCAGAAGGGCTTCCGTATATAAGCAGATTCCTGAGCGGCACATCTCACCTCTGTTCTCGTGCAGCACCTGCACCTCCACCTCCTCGCGGACACTCAGACTTGTTACGAGGAGTGAACCGATTGGCTGCGCCGTTTGCGACTCGGAGTCACTTTGGAGCTCGGGGTGTGTGAGCCTGTAGCGTTAAATTACAGCTCCACAGGTGGCATGGCAGTACAGGGGCTAGTTCCCCTTTTATTTATGGTTGCAGCCTGACGTTGCCGCGAATGTTTGCTTCTCCAGCGGTTAATGCAACAGAAAGACTAAGTGAGTAATTCTGATTATTTTTTTTTAACTCGGCAAGTGGATTAAGTAAAGCTAATCTGGTAATGAGAACGGATTGTGTTAATGGATTAATTTCGAAAGCAATGGCTAGAACCGCAGGAGATACAATAGAATTAACCCTCTGCCAACGCCTTACAAGGTCAACACGAATCGTGTTTATGTATTGAAGTCAGCTCTGCGGTGCATTCTTGTTTGTAAGGTGCTAGTGAGGTCATATGTAGGATGTTTCAGTAAAATAAAGTTGAGGCTCTGGATTTACCACGCTGTAGGGGGTTAAGGTGTTGCGATTCAATTCTAAACAAAATATGCATGCTACCGAAAAAAAAAACGAGCACTTTAAAGGGAGGACATGTAATAGTGATTGACGTTCAAAGGGAATTTGTGTCTAGTGGTTAAGGTGCCAATTTATCAACCCGAGGATCTGCGTTCGAACCCCTGGCTGCCACGTGACAGAAGCTAGTCTGATTATTTACAAGTCAATTAATTTATCTACAACTAAAGATGGACATGTAGTAGTATACATTTGAATAAACATGCCACCCCCTTTGATGTACCTGGTGTTGTACAGTACTCCACTTTTTCCTCAGCTATGATCGCACTATACAATTTATCATTGTATGCGAAGCATGGTATTTATTCCCCCAAACCATTAACTGAACAAAACGAGCGACGGAAATCATGTGGGGAGCGGGGCCGCGAGCGGTGAGCCGCAGAAGGTGAGCGAAGCCGGAAACTACGGGGCGCATCGGGGGACATGGAGCGGGGGCGAGCGAGCGCGGCAGCCTGCAAAGCAGTCCCAAAAACGCTTGTGCGTCATGGCTGGCCTTTGGATGAGTACGCGCGGCAGACATGTGTTTCCACTTATCGCGCCCGGGCACGATAATTGGAAACACATGTTTGCCGCGCGTACCCATCTCAAAAAGGCCAGCCACGACGCACGAGCGTTTGTTGGACTGCTTTGAAAACTCGCTTACAATAAGTCTTCGCCTCTAAGCAGCGCTTGCGCGCTACTCGAGGCTCGACCTAAAAAGGCTTGTGGTCTCATTTTACTTCCACTTCAAATCCCCACAAGAAATTTCTAAAGTATTATAAACCACAAACAATTGCTAATGCTTCCTTTTTGATGACAGAATACTGGTCTGCTGATGGGGTTAACGCTCTTGATGCAAATGCTACAGTCGTTTCATTACCATTCTTATCCTTTTGACCGAATACTGCACCAATTCCTTTCATGCTAGCATCCGTAGTCTAGAAGCATTTTAGTTTAGGATTAAATTCTGTAAATTGGTTGCACTCAAAATCGTTATGCAACTCGGCTGACCAACTGAATTTTACCCTATTTTTCAATAGCTGCCTTAAATGATACGTTTGTTCTGAAAATCTGTGAACAAATTTGGCATAGAATTCAGCTAGGATCTTAATTCATCCTTACACGTAGGACTGGGGGCTTCCTTTACTGCCCGTAACTGCTCTTCCTTGGGTTCTATTCCCTCACTTGTCACAGTATGGCACAAATATCCAAGCTTCGTACCTTGAATTTGCATTTAGAAACTTCAGCCTTCAGCCCATTTTTCTGCAAAATTTCAAATACATTGTTCACTCACCCCAATGAATAAAATATCAGAGAAAAATACTATTCCAGTATGATCCTTAAACAATTTATGCATTAATTTTTGGAATATGGCCGAAGCTAAGCCGAAAGGCATCCGCACATATCTGTAACACCCAGAAGGAGTCATGAATGCTGTCAAATTCTTGCTATCTTCATGCAACCTTATCTGGTGGTATGCTGAAGATAGATCAATAGATGTGAACCATTTCATTCCTTTGATATGAGCCAACAATTCACTTATCCTAGGTAGTGGAAACCTCTCCACTACAATATTGTCATTAAGATGTCTCAAGTCTACACAGAGACGGATCTGGCCATTAGCACATCTCTCCACCACAATCTGAGCAATCCACTCTGTTGCTTCAATTTACTCAATAACTTCTTCTTTCATTGACCTTTCAATCTCCTGATCTACTTCTTTTCTTACAATCCATGGTATATCTCTGTTTATGTACTTTCGGCATAGCATCCTGTTTGAGAACAATCTTGTGTGAGTACCCATCAATGTACCTATTTTATCAAAAAAGACTTTGGGATATATTCTTTTTAAAATCACAACCCCTTTCGTTACCCCCTTAATGAAAATGACTTGCTACCGACTATTGGGGTCGAGAATAATGTTCAGAGCGCTTTGGTCCACCCACCCTAACATGGATGATCCGGACTCCGCCACATAGAGTTTGCTAATGCTTTTCCTTCCTTTAAATTCAAAGTTTAACCTACGAAACCCAACCATCGGTATGGGTTCTCCAGTGAAACTCTCAGGAGCTACATCAGATGGATTTAATGCATCCCCAAAAAACCCACAAACTTTTCCTCCCAAACATTTTTATCTGCAAAGGTGTAAGGTGATCTTGAGTCAGCAACAATTAGGATTTCCACCCCTCCTAACTAGACATTACAAACAGGTTTGTTACTGGACAACTTAGAAAGTAGTTTAACACTTCCTTCCAATTCCAAGTACACACTCATATATTTTGTAAAGACCAATTTACTGTAGATTTGTCAGACTGTGAATCTGATTCAGACTCTCCCATAACCACTCCAACCTTCTTGTTAAACGTACTTCTTCTACAAACTTTGGCAAAATGTCCAAACACCCCCCACCCCCACGTTTTTGATTGTGTGCCGGGCATTTTCTACTGTAAGTTAAGTGGTCTTAACTACCACACCTATGACATTTTTTGTCTTGAAACTTAACTGTTTGTCTTGAAACTTAACTGGTTGCTTATAACAATTTGTTTCCCTTTCATCCTCCTTACGTGCATCTTTTTTTTTTTTTTCTTTTGTGAAACTCTACAAACAACTTCCTTCTCTCTTCTTTGGAACTTACAACCACCCTCACACATTTATTTGATACTTCAGCCTTCTTTTCCACTGAAATCACTTCACTTGGAGAAGCTTTGCCATAAATCCAAAGCCTTTCCTGAATGTGTTCATTGTTCACCTTCATGATGACTTGAACCCTGATCAATTCATCATGCAATGAACCAAATCTGCAAGTTAATGATAGCTTTTTTAAAGCAGACACATATTCTTCAATAGGTTCACTCTTAGTCTGCTTCTGTCTGAAAAAATTGCTTCTATCTATTGCAATACAAACAGAAGTAGAATAATACTTGTCTAGATCCTAGATCTGGGAAACCTAATTGTTCCTAGAGTCAGCAGGGTTAGATGGGGCGGTAAGAGTTTCATGGCTATAACTGCCAGCCTATGGAACTCTCTGCCCACCACGTTAAAAAAGAGTCCAGTCTCTCAAAATTTAGAAAGGGCCTTAAAACTTGGTTGTTTACAGCCTAATTTTACATCTTTGTCCGCTCGGATCGGTATATATTAAAGGCAGCACCTAGACACCCCAGGGTATTTGTCACGCTCTATAAATTCCTCATCATGATAATCATCATCCTCTAAGGCATTCTTGAATACATCAGTTTCACTAGACACACATGGTTTTTTCTCCATTACATTGTAAACAATAATAACCTTGAGGACCTAGGGAATGTAAAATTATTATCTTCTAGCTTGTGTAAGCTCCTCATCCTCTATAGTATTCATATAGTTTAAAAAATACTGCTTCCACACATTCCACTTTATGGGTGGATCTCCCATTCATGTAAGAAATGGCTGCGGAGGTGTTAGTGAAAAAGTATGTGAGGCACACATATTAAAGTACCAAACAGTGTGTAGAAAATATTTGGAATATCCCAAGTGTGAACACCCTCACAAAACAGCAGGTACTACTTTTTTTTTTTTTAACGGTTCACAAATGAGGTGAAATCTTCAAGGTGCGATCCCACTTTCACTTTCTTTCAGCACAGCACTAAGTTAGTTCACTGAATACTGACACTGCAACTGCAGGCACAAAAATGTATACAGTACGACAGTACCAGTATCACACCAGTGCTTGTAGAAACCCTACTTGTTCAATGAAATGAAGCTTTGCAAATGCATGTCATTAGTAATTCTTCAAAATGAAAAAACTGATCCCCCTTCATGTGGGACGCGAAGTCGTAAATCCTTTGTGATGAAAATCTGCTCCCAAAACGGTGACACGTTCCAACGTAATGATTGAAATGTAAACTGATACGCTTGCTTGATTTTATCTCTGCATCCAAGATGGCGGCACATAGAGAACGTCCCACGTAGATAGCTATGAACACAGCTACTATTCTGCAACTCGGGGATCCTTACAACCGCACTCAATATGGCGGCACGCTGGTAACATACATCGTATCATCGTAAAGGCGTACTGCATGAAGGCTTACTTAGAGGTCACGCTCCTCATCTAGAACACAGCAGGTTTATTAGTTATGAAACATGTCATGGTCTTCTCCACACACCACTATCTCGTGCACTCCACCGCAGTCTCAAGCCAGGCAGTACTTTAACATAGTACCAGCCAATTTCCATGCACCCAACATCTTAACATGGCAATTTCCAACTTGCAGCAGCACTCGCATTGGACCCACTCACCGTCAAAATAGTAAAACTTGCTTCCGAAAGCTACTACAGTTCCTTGCGAAAGTATGTCGAAAGAGTAGTGTGGCATCTTGTGGTTCCTCCTAAGTCGTCAAAATTGTTGAGTTAAGGAGTCAGGAAAATGGTAAGTATTTACTTCTTTTTTCAAGTATAAACGAAGTTAGGGCCACCACGTCCAATCTCCTCAGAAGTCAGCAGGTAGCTGCCAATAGTAGAACACAGAAACAAAAACCCCACAATGACCCAACACATTTAATACTACATCATAACCCGCTCAAGACCATGAGAATCAAGTAAACACAAGACTTTCCCTGCCCGTCGGGGGGGGGGGGGGAAGTGCTGGGACGCAGCCAGCGCTGGCTATGTCAGAGCGCTTTTTTTAACATGACAGCAAAATTATATTTGTTTTGATGGTACATATGA
The DNA here is from genome assembly GCA_963921515.1 of Calotriton arnoldi. Lineage (NCBI taxonomy): Eukaryota > Metazoa > Chordata > Amphibia > Caudata > Salamandridae > Calotriton > Calotriton arnoldi. The sequence goes on along the minus strand of CAWUFW010004493.1, from coordinate 1,193,167 downwards.
AGGCAAAGGTGTTGACTAAAGGGTATATGTGTAAGATTCCATGCCAGTCTGTTTAGCTCAGAGCTGCAGTTGATGTCAGTCAGCCTGTGAGATATACACATGGCGATAAGTGTGACTCTTTTCTGATGGCCATTCATGAGATACCATTCTTAGTATAGAAATATATGTAATTATATTCTAAGTCATGAGATTCTGCAATCCGTGTATCAAAACCTATCTCTGATTTCTTTATGATGGTTGACTTGTGACGCACCTAGTCACCTATTATATAGAAATGATTTAGCCACTGAACTGTATTTAACTTATTACAGTTGAGTTCGTATGTCACAGTGCCTGCTGCCAAAGCCAGCAGTCGAGGGGTAAAGTCAGGTCAGGCTACAGAGCATAATCAAAAGTAGTTGTTTAAAGAACAAAAATGAAATGTTTCTTTTCCTACTTCTCAGTTTTGTTAGCTGCCCAATGACGAGCAGAAAGAAGATATTTACAGCAACATGTTTGCTTTTTGCACTTATTAGGAAATTACAGAAATGTTGAGAATCTTTTTGCAGGTTTCTATATATTGCAAGCTACTGTGCCCTTCTTTTTTTTTTTTTTTTTTTTACAAACTGACTTGTATTAAACTGATTCCAATATCTTTTTTCAAGAAATATCTAACAGCTTTTTTGATGTTTTTATTTGTGCACTAGATATTCTTTTATTATTATGTTTGCAAACATGCTCCCTTTCATATGAAAGAGCTACGTGCCAAAGACTTAAGTGGTTTGTGAGAAAGGTGATGGTGTGACCATGTATTCTAAGAAATAAAGTACCCCGTCGTACATTGTAATGATCTTTCATGTTCCTAAACCTTATAAATGAACTCTGCCTTTGGCCTCATTCCTCTATATGGTCATGGAACTCCTTTGCGACTTGCAGTATCCTTATGATGTACGGCGAGGTGTACTTTATCCCAAATATAAATAATAGCACTACAGTTGAATCAACCATGATAGCAAAATGTTGCTGTGAGTCTTAGAGCAGTTTCACTATTCGTACTCTGTAACATCTAATTGTTTAAAAAGCAGAATGAAATTTAAGCCATGCCAGAGACCTAAAACAGTGCTCCTTACCTGTATGGTAAATGTGAGGGGGTGGTAAGTCTTCAGGACACAAATTTGAAGCTCAGTCTTAGTAATACTGAGGTTTGACCGATTGCAACCCCACCTCATTCTACTGTCTGTGACGATCTTCAGTGAAAGACTGTTCCACCTAATTGCTGTGTTAGTAACCTGGTTTCCTGTAGAAATGAATGTACCTATATAGTGCAGTAAACTGACCTAACCCTCACTAGGTGCAGTTTTAGTCTCATCAGAACCCTAAAGAGGATTTTTACAGATGCCACTTTTCCTCATAAAGGTACAGCAGTAATGACTGGCTTGTCCACCATACTATGTACCCGCACAAACACTAGTTCTTGCGATGCAGTTCTCCTGCATTTCTAATCTCACTTTAAAAGTGAATACCTACTCTGCGTCAGTGGGCCAGATATGCAGTGCTCCGCTATTCCTCATACTGCCATAGACAGTCATCTTAATCTTTGCATCCCAGGCAGCTTTTGTTTCCTGTGTGTTTTGGTACAAATCCGCTATACAAATGTCAAGCGTGCTCTTTTAAAATTCTTCTAACATAAAAATTATGTGGACATAGTTTTTGCTACCATGCCATTATCTTTTTTATGATATCCGAACATCTTATAAGTCCTGCCTACGCTCCAGGCTCTGAGGACCACTGCCTGCTACCAGAGGTCGCGGATATGATTTATTTACAAATCAGTTACAACACCAACCACTGCAGTTGAACCATTGATACATTCCTTTCCAAATCACAAATAGACACCCCTTTAACGCCTACCCCGGTTTGCAATTTGGGAAGGATTGCAGAAGACCTTTCAAAAGGGCTTTTATACTTTAAGAAAAACCCTTTTATGGGTACAAACTCTGTGATTCGCCAAATTGCATGGTTTGCAACAGCAAAAGGGCTTTGTATACTGGTCTCCTTGCCCAGTAAGATATTGCTCTATGTAGTAATTTGGTGCAAGCAACATATTTTTTTTGTCTCTCAGCAGATCCTATGCCAAGGAATTTTTACAGCTGCACATTGTATGTGTCTAGAGTACACTGTGCTGAATCAGCCCTGTAAAAACACCCTACCAGTGGCGGCTGGTATGGCCTGGCGGTGGTGGAACGGTGCGAAAAAATATATAACACCTCTTCACAGCTGCCATCTCTCCTCCGCTTCTCTTCCTGACTACCGGAAGCAGAAAGCACCTGGGCTGCCATACGCCAGTCATGACCCTGCTGTCACCACCATGACAGCAGCGTCGTGATTAGTCTAAGCGGCCTGGTTTGGCACTCAGACAGGGAGTGGTAGCCTGTGCATATTCTCTACCCAGCCAGTTGGAGAACATGCTAAGTGTGCATGATGGTTTGACCTGCCCAAGACGGCTGGGCAAACCATCATGTGCACTTAAGTGCACATATTTCCTCCTCCCACTGCTCTGACAGCCCAGCCCGCTCAGCCCGCCCTAACCTGGCTCACACTGAAAAACATTTCTCAATGTGTACAGTTTATCATGGAGCCTACTCTTTTGTCAACTTTATGCATGTATAATAAAATGTCATCTGCATAAGGTAAAATAATACGTGAATCCTTGACTATTTATCCAGTATTTGTTTCCCTACAGCTCTTGCGTGTTCCGCTAACAGCTGCCTCACTATTGAGCACAATAGTGCGCATCCCTTTTGGGTAACCTTTTCCACTGCTCGGACCCTGAAATTATCGCTTTTGTCTCAACTTGTCTGTAGGTCTGCTAAATAAAAATCTGATCCAGGCAACTGTATATTTTTTTTAATCCTATATATTTCTATCAAGCTCACTATAGAAGGACTTTCATCGGGGCATGTCGAATATCATAGTACATATATGGCAGAAGACCACATCGCAGAGCATCAATCAGAACTGTAAGGGCGTTTTTACGTCCCATCAGCCAGATCAAAACCCTTCACTACCGCGTGCCCCCCCTCAAACCCCCCCACCTTCGAAATCAGGGTCCCTTCCTCACCTAAACGGCACTGTCAATACCCCCTGTAGGCCTGCCATGCTCCCCATATTTTTTTCCACTTCATCGTTCATCGGCCAACCCCGGCTTTGATAGACCGCTCACGTACCAGTCTAGGTCTGTTTTCCAGTCATTTAGCCTGGGAGAATCTCCGAACTCCATGCTCTCACTGTGTTCCATTTGGCTACCCTCGCTGCCAGCGCCAACCAATTTGTTTGATATTTAGGCCATGTTTACTCCATCGAGATCATTAGCAAGTGCCACTTCGTGTCCATGGGGACCTCCAAGCCCAGCACCCGAGAAGTTGCCTGCGTGACCCCTCTCCAGGTTGCTTGTCTTTCTGGATACTCCCCGTGAGTGTGGAAAAAGTTGCCTTCCCCACCACATCCCAGCAAACACAACAACGTGGCTGACCTTCCAATTTTTGCTATCCTGGAGTAATAGGAGTGATGAAGAATTCATAGCTGAACCAGGCGAAATCTAGCTCGTATGGCTACCTCATGGGGACTTTGCACAGCCTTCTGCCAGTCATCATCATCTAAGTCACTGAGATCTTCCACCCAGGCCTGCCGCAAGTCCACCAACGCATCGGGCGATTTATTTACCAATTTTCAATATATAGTGGATATAGCCTTGTCGGGATATGTTCAGTGAGCAGGCGGTCCTCCAGGGGAGAAGCCTCTGACAGCTGCTCTCCCTCTCGTAGATGTTGTGTAAGGGCGTGCCCCAACTGAAGATATCTGTAACTCTCTGTTTCTTGCAACTCAAATTCTTGGCTTAAGAGTTTGAATGTAATGTAGGCCTGATCACTCCAGATATCTCCCAGATGTTCTATCCCCATCGACTCCCATTTCGAAAAACCCCGTAGTCCATCCACCTCATGGAGCAAGTCGCTCCACCATAAAGGTGTCATGTTCGTTAGTCGCCCCCTCCAACTGAAAAATCCCATGACCTCTCGACATAACCTGACCACCATCTGTGTGTGTTGCGGTCTCTCTCTCGCTCTCTCGCTCTCGCTCTCGCTCTCTCTCTCTTCGAGTAGTGCCTCATGACTCCCTCGTCCCATTGCTTGCCTATCAACCCTATATGCTGGTTCCTGGCGATTTACAAAGACCCACTCATTTATTACAAGCAGTTGAGTCGCCCAGTAATATTTAGTAATGTCTGGGATCGCCAATTCGCTCTCGTAGACCCCTCTTTGAAGTTTAGCGAGCGCTATAGGCGGCGCCCCACCCTGCCAGAACAATGTGCGAACTTCATTTTCAATCTTTTGAAAAAACGTCTTTGGGACTCGATATGGCGTATTTTGGAGCACATAGGTCAACTGCGGTAGCGTCATCATTTTGTGTAACGCTGCCTTACCCACAAGGGAGAGTGGAAGCGTGCCCCAGTGTTTGACGTCCCCGTTCAATCGCTCCAACTGTGGCAGGAGATTTTTATCAAAAAATTCCCAGGGGTCTCCAGGCAACGATTTAAAAAAAAAAAAATCACACAACCTGAAGGGGGGGGGGGAGAGGTTACATCCCTACTCCAGCCTCCCCGTTCAATAACTGAAATACACTTAAAGGCGTAGGAAAATATACATAAAAATAGTTGCATGTGTTCAATGTGAAAAAACTACCCTCACTCACAAGGTTGTGACATGCTTCATCATAGGGGGTGCTACTAACACCCCTGCCTAGACCAACGCCTGGGGTGGGGAAAAAGAGAGGGGAAGACGATACAAACAATGACATTTTTGGGATCAATGAAGAAAAGTACAGCCAGTGAAGATTAAAAATAGCTCGGATGTGTACCCACTCAAAAATTTATTCCGGGGCCATCCGGCTAGGTTTAAAAACGTGAAGGATGGAAGTGAAAGGAGAAAATTAGGATACCCTCACCCCTCCTTACTGCCAATGTGTCGACATGTTTCTGCCGTAAATATCGTACACACAGTAATGGGTCACTCCGGCATTCATCACGACCCTTCGAATACCAAAAGGGAGGTACCCTCAGATCCTACCTCTGGTATCTGTGGAATGTAATCCTTCCAACTCAGGGATACCCAAATAAACACACACTCTGTAGTCGAGTTTCATAAAATGAGTCTCTAGAAATAGCGAGGTGTTGGGAGTGACCCCCTGTAGTCAAACTTACGTCAAGGTGGTTGCACTGCCAGGAAAATTTCCAAACCATCGGCGCTTAGGTGTTAGTAGCAAGCCCTATGATGAAGCATGCCACAACCTTGTGAGTGAGGGCAGTTCTTTCACATTGAACACGTGCCACTATTTTTATGTATATTTTCCTACTCCTTTAAACGTGTTTCAACTATTTTTTGAGCCTGAAGCTTATGGATGGGAGCACTTGGAATATGCACTCTCATCCTAGGGTTTAAAGGCCTTCTCAAGGGGCACCATTGCTGAGTCCACAGCAGGCTCTGAGTCACTGTTCAAACTGTGAAATAGTCTAAGAACGTTTGAGAAGGTGCAATTACCTGGCACATTCAGCTTTGGATATATTAGTGGCTGCAATTTCCTAGGTAATCTACATGTCAGTATTTGCCCAGAGTCTTCCAGTCCAAGGTGAGCATGGGCAGTAGTTGGAATAGTTTGCATGCAATCCTGCATGTCTCCGTGGGACTTGGGCAGCGCTACTATAATAGCCTCCCTAGTGTTTTTGGATAGCGGACCTTTTGCCTCGACTGTGATAAACCTGTCATAAAGGTGACAAGCTAACACAACCTAATACTTGGAATAATATTCTTCTGGCAGAACATCATTGCTTGGCCTGGCAGTTGCTACGTGCTAACTGATGTAGGGCCATTTTCATTTCTGTTGGTGTGAATGGGCCATCAAGTATTTCTCTTTGATTACAAGTAAGTGTGGTCAGATTTGCCTCTTAAACTTACATCGATAATGTCTGTATTAAGATAGTTGCACATTTGGAGTACAGATTTGCATACTAATGTACAAAGATGTTGTTTAAATCGGCCATAAATATACTATAGTACCTTCTAGTCATTTAAGAGCAGTGATTGCAGGGTGTTGTGCTTCTTTTTGGGCCAGCTGAGCAAGTAATATGTATGCTCTATTTCTTTCACTATGCTGTTTTCTTATATTCTCCGTTATCGAGGATTTCCAGTCTATCTTGCATCTCTGCAGGTTTCCTTTTCTCTTGCAGCATGGGTAGCTGTAGTTGGTGTTATACTGCACAAATCGGGAGGACTCTTAGTGGATCATCTAGTTTCCAAATCCCCCTTGATTAGGACCATTCCAGTCTCATATAAAGTCTTAACGTGTATGTCTCTTATTTGAGGTCTAAATGCCTCCAACTCTATTTGTATGTCACCTGTAGAGTTGTCATTATCTTAACAATATGAATTATGGAGTCTTTAATAAGCCCCTTGAATGCCAAAACGTTAAAGTGGAAGTTTACTAGCACTAACTAGGTATAAAAGTCTGCCGTCTTACCCAACTCCGGTATACCTTTAGACTTATGATCTGAAATCTTTCTGCTAAGATGGGGAGTGTACAATAGTGCGCCCTGTAAATTTGTGGCAGAAAGAACATGTCCAGTGTTATGTGTAAATCATAAATGTGAAAGTAGTAAGAATATTCTGTTTGATATTTATGTCCAAAGCATGACCCATCAGTCAAATGCCAACTAAAGAGAAATCCTGGTCTGTCCCACATTAGTGCATCTCTAACTTCGGCTAAATATGTTGTTTAGGTAAGCTGTTCCCTTCTACCTCTTCCTTATGCTCTGCTGAGATTTGTCGCTTGTAGTAAGGTAAAATGGATGCTATGCCTCCTCGGATATGCATAAATCTTGTGTCTCTTAATTATACATCTCTTGTCCCTAACATTCCAGGACAAAAAGTTGCATTCACTTATAGTGCCATGTTTCAATAGAACTTGCAAAGGGTCTCTAGGGACAGCCATCATCCCAGTTCCCACTGTGTTGCTTGCTAGTCTGCCTCAGCGTCCAAAGGGGATATTTTCCTACTCTGTTAGTCAATTACTTCTATTGGCCCTCACCAACAACCCCTTAAAACAGAACCTTCACAGGGTTGTGTTGAAATATGACTAACCTAATCCCAAATGTGATCACAAAGAAAGTTTAAAAAACAGCAAATGGTCCCTAACATTTTATTCAGGTTAGAGTGAGGCAGGGATGAACATAAACCACCCATTCACCAGCCTTTTCACACATCCAGTGGCGTAACATCTTGTTGTGCTGAACTCCCATGAACAGGCTATTCAATCTGTATACATATCCAATATGTAGATATTTTCAGAAGGAACCTGATACATTTAGATGCTTCCTCAAGTAGGAGTATCTCCAGCTGATTACAATGTAATCGGAAGTCCTGTGAGTGAGATGGGATTGCCAGTACCACAATGGCGAGAATTTGTTGCCTCTGTGCCTTATGCAGTGGCATAGGTGTCCCTTAGTGCAGCAGCTCTTGCATGAATTCTCATCCAATTAAATAAACTATATAAAGGGTATTGCTGCCCCAAGGGCCGTCATGGTACAGTACACGGCAGAAAAAAGTCTAGAGGCTGATTTAAGTTGTTTCTGGAAGGTGGAAAGGCAGGATTGTCCATGAAGAAAGTCTAGGGGTGGGGGGGAGGGAAGTCTCCAGATTTTGTTTCTTGGATCTTATGTAAAAAATAGTGAAATGAGCAGAGGAAGAGTGAAGTATACAAGCCGGTGATGAAGCCTGAAAGTTTGATTAAAAAACAGAGTTTCTTGTCCATGGAGAGCTTTATGATGGGTGTACTGACTGAAAAAACCTGGGAAGGAGTGCCTGTCAGAAGCTGGACAGCAGAGTTTCGAGTGATATCAAACTGATGCAGCGAGTATTTGGAAAGACGTGGGTAAAAATACAGTAATCCAGTCTGGCTAAGATGAGGGCTGAAAACAGTTTTCCTACAATTAGTAGGAAGAAACAGTCCTGTATATTCAATAAAATATTTGGTATGAATGAGCAGCATTCAGATTCTACAGTAGCACAAACTTCACCATTGGCAGCCAGACGTAAATATAAAGCCATTCAGTTGTGCAAAAGGACAGTCTTTGTGCTTCTATTTAATTAGAAATGAATCCTAACACTATGGCGGTGGAATTTGCAACTTCATCTCAAACCTTAGCCACAATTTGAACTTCATGGGTTACTAGTCCCATCTCATACATGGGGAACCATATAGAAAACCATGGGCAGGCTCAGATATTTTAGTGGACAGTCTTTTCGGATGTGAAAACTTCACAAGAGCATGCAGAATGGCAGGGATGGTGTAAGCATGATAACGAGATCCAGATCAGTGCTTGGGCAGCCGTGTGTAGTCTCAAGTTGACACAAACAAAGCAAGTGCCAGACAGCTGCAGGTCCATGAGGTAAGTTCAAAATGATAAGGATCAAGTTTGGAATTAGATTGGGCTTCAAGAAACAAATTTTAGTCATGGTGGCCTGTGTAGTTGCTGCCATTTCGAATTTCGCAAGCTAGTCCACGGGCAGTGTCAGCAAGGCTTGGTTTTGAAAACGGTAGTCATCTACCGTTGCGGGGGTATGGATTAATACCATTTTCACATTCCATTGACACGTGCCCATGCAAATATAATTCAAGACCTAGTTCTTCTTCATCAATAGCAATAGGGTCTTTTGGCACTGCCACCCAAGCATCTGCAAATGGGCACAAACCAGCAAGAGAAAAGATTGAGGCTCTGTAGATATTGCTGTAAAAATGGAAAAAGGTGTTCACACTGTTCAAGGATCACCGGTCACGAGGCAAGGTGGCACGCACTGTGCTGCTGATCTCTGGTACCCCCCAGCTGGTCCTTCTAAGCAGAACCACACAGAGAGCCAAATAAGGCTGGTGGCAAGGGAGGCTGGCCAGACCATTGATGAATCAAGTAGCTTGATAACTTCCTACTACCGAGAGATGTATCTGTGGTAAAGAGGTAGGGATGCATCCTGGTGAGAGCAAAGGTGAGAGAAGTCTGCAGCAGAAGCTCCTTCCTGAGTTGATGATGTACATGGGTAGTATATGTTTTTGAGGCTTGGCTCGTAGTCGCAGAGGCAACAGTGTGCACTCAGGCTGGTATTCTTTGGCACTTTACAGCAGTGTTTATGGTGAGCATGGCTTGGAAAGGCCTATGCCAGGTGGGCGGCATGATGGATTTCTGTTAATGGATTTGCAGGTTGACCCAATCCCCTGGTTGCAGATTGTGACCGGCACTGGTCGGACAGATGGGTAAGACGGTTCAGACCTGAGAATGGAACATTTAGAGACAGTGAATAATTCCAATACTGGAGGGCAATTTCATTGTTTATATGCATGTCAAGGGATGCTGGGTGGCCATTACATTTGCGCATGTAATTAGCTTAACCTTTACGTTAGAGATGGCTTCTTGGATCAATCAGAGTGCCAAGGAAATGGGCGCCGGGTCACTAGAGACTTGTTTGGCACTAATCTCAGCTGTTTTGGTTTTTGACGTGGAGTTGAAATGCTGTACTTTCCCTGAAGATATGGAGTGGTAAGCACAGAAAAAGTGTTGTTTTGTTCCTAAGGTCTTGCACAACTCTTCTACTACAATAGACTGAAATGAGTGCCCTTGTCACTTCTATCACCCAAACCCCAAATCTAGGATTAAAATCCCAAATCAGCCTTTTCGCAACTCTAATTAACGTTGGCCTGGGTGCAAGATGAATATCACTCCAACATTCAGGCATTTGGATAAAGTCCATCTTGATGTGAACGAAGGGGCCCCACGGAGAGGTGGATGGGCAAATTAGCAAGTGACACAGAAGTGACAATGTTTTTGGGCAGCAGAAAAGAATTAAGCAAACAGTGGGTACTTACGGCACTGAAAATGCTATCTCTATTGACATGGGTGATACCATGGTATAATTGGGAGAGACTGGGGATCAGCAGTTTTGAGACAACTCTTTCCTGGGCTGTTCCTCCACACTCCATCAGGATCCCTTTAGCAATTCTGTTTCACCCAAGCCTATTTCACAGCATCACAGGCACATTCCTGCAATTCAGACATTTTTGGAGATTTGGCATAAGAGTAACATGCAAAGTGATTTAAGAATTTGGAGACAAAGCAGACGTTCTCGCAGTTCGAACATTAAAAGTGTTTACCTTCGAGAGGACTACTGAGTGTCACACTTTACAATCACAAGTTTAGAAGGTAGCCTAAGTGCATCATGCAATCCTTTAACATAGGTCCCATTTTTAATCGGCTGAAGTGAGGAAACCCAATTTCGTCCAACGGAGCTCAAAATTATGGGCTACTCCTAAGGCATAGTTTGAGTGAGTGAATATAGTAACAATTGTTTGTGCAGCAAGTATATAAGTACAGGTAAGAGCAGCCAAGTTAGCAACTTGAGTGGAGTTTATGTGAGCATCAGCTTGTAGCAACTTCATACAGTGTACATGACCTAACCGTCCACTAATGACCTACTGCCCTTTCTGAGATGTGATCCATCACCATAATACACAGGTCACAATTGGATGTTGGTGCATCAGAGAGAGCAATAAATTGCTTAATCAGATGGGCAGTTACAATGAGACCGTCATGAGGCTCACCATCCTGAACAGTAAGCAGCATGGAGACAGGGTTTAGGGCCGGACATCCGACTAGGGTAATGTGAGAAGCAGACAGGAAAAGACATTTGTACTGTGATAGTCTTTCCCTAGGCAAATGTTGGATTTTATTGGTGAACAAAATGGTTAACATGGCACAGGGTGTTGCCGCTGTGAGATTTGAGCCAAGGTCGATGTTTTCAGGGGCTTCTATGAGAGGGACAGCGGCCACCACAGCTCGTAAACAAGGCAGATATCCTGCTGCTACTACATCAAAACTGGAGTAGTAGTAAGCCACAGGTTTTTTTTCATCTCCGTGATCTTTCACCAACACCCCTGATGCAAACCCATCTTTTTCATGATTGTGCAAAGTGAACGATTTGTTATAATCAGTTACCCATACTACAGGGGCAGATGATGGCATTTGTTTCAAAGACAAAAAGGCTTCTTCTTCCAGTGTTAAATCTCTATGGTGTCTTTCTTTGAATACTGTTGGCGGAGTTTAACAGTTGTTTGATTTCTGATAACCAGTGTCTGCAGTAACTCACTATTAATGGTGACTAGTCAGGCTAATGTACAAATAGCTTCTATCCAGTCTGCAAGGTATTCCTCTCCCGCACTAAGATGTCGCAGTCTAGATGGAAAACATGGGAAAGACGGAATGTTATTTTCTGTTGAATCTTTGTGTCCTTCCTCAGCAAACCCAGTAAGGAGTGCAGGAAGTTTAGATCTTTTTTGAAAAGAAATAGATGGTGACTCCGTAAACCCTTGAGGGAGTCCATGCCACATTAACCGGCCCCCCTGTAATGAAAGTACAAAAAGATACTCTCAGAGTGTGTAGGAATTGAGAAGATTGAACAAAGATCTCCTACTGCATCCCATTTGGCAGTGGTTGAAATAGTAGACCATACTGAAGCAGATTTAGGGTTAGTAACAACAGGAAATCTAGGTCTCTAGGTATTAATAGCTCAAAAGGTCTTGCACAACTTTTTACATGTCTTAATCAGACGTTTTGAGCCGCAAAATTGGCATATGACACACAATTGTAGTATGTACTAGGACTCATTTGTGTAGAGTGCTTTTAACTGGTCAGATTGCTGCTTCACCTTCAGGGCATAATGGGTATTAGGAAATGCGGGACAGTTTCTTCATTAGATTTCCCTTAATCTTTACATGCTATGCAGAAGGTACATACTCTTGATCAAGTATGTCAGAGATGGATTTCAGTACCTTATCTTTACATTTAATATACTCAGTACAATCAGTGATTTCTTGGAAGGCAGCTAGAACTTTAATTCAATGTGCTGAAAACAATGAAAATTAACACCACTAGTAAAATAGACGTCACAGTTCACTTTACACAAAAGGTCTCTTCCCATTAGATTCACAGGATAGGTGTCACTCAGAAGAAAGGCGTGTTGTTTTGTGATATGACTGAGGTTAATGGAGATGGGATCGGTAATATGCCTGTGGATACAGGTCTTTGTAGCCTGCATATATGTACAATCTCAAGAGAGGTAATGAGGGGGATTCGGAGGTTGTTAGGAGAGATCGGTTAGCACAAATATCAATGGGACAGGAGGTGGGGTATATTACTCCAAGGGAGAATGGAGGGATACAGGATGGGACACCCTGACCCACCCAGAAGTTGCATGCTTCATCATTGGCAGGCCTCGAGAAATCATAAAAATGTTACTAGAATTTCAGGTCTAGTGACTTAAATCTACTCGACCGAATTATAATGCTCTTGACCCATAAACTGGTTTTAAATTATCTGATCGTGGGCAAATATTTTATTTCACTGAGCCGCCATTTTCTTCTTTATCACATATGAGCGCACCTTCACTTTGAATAAATACATACCTGAAGCATGAAGTGGTAGCACACACATTTGCAATCAGCAGATTTTCCATTGACATGGCCACAAAACGTCCAGCTGACATGCTGCATACTGAAAACTATACAGTGTACAATGTTTAGAAATCGAGTTTCTGCAAATATTTTTCATTTGCATATCACCAGGTAAAGTGTTTGGATTTGTTTTGCTCCTATTTAAATTTTAGTTTACTTCACTCCTCTGAATTACAAAAAACAATTGCTTTCGGAATTCCTGATCTATTTTGAAATATTTATACTATTCATTTACAAGCTGTTTAAATGTTGTGTGTTAGAAAAAACGGACATCTTACAGCCTTTTGTTTCACAATGATTGTCAGAAAGATTACTTGACAAAAACCTCTAACTGTAATAAGAGAAAGAAAAGTGAACACTATTTCCCAGGATAAGATAAGCGGCAGTTAGTAAAAAGACAAACTGACATTTGACTTCTGTCCTTGAACAGACAAACCAGAATTAAAGGCGTCTTCATTGCGCATTCATTTTCTGAATGAACAGAACACGTGTTCGTTTGCAGTTTAAGTTCACTCACCAGAACGGACGAGTAGGTCCTGTAAATAGCTCAACCTGATAAAATCTGACTCGCCATAGCAAGTGGACTAGTATATTTTTTGTGGCCTGATTGGGCCCTTCCTCACATTGGTAAAGATACTCTAGCAATGTTGGCTACAACTCTGGTGAATACTGGAGCTCTTGAGGTAGAAATATCATCCACTGTGTTGTTGGGGGGGGGGGGGGGGGCCTGGCTCCTCTGATGTGGGAATAAGCCTAATGTGAGATGCACATGGGAAAAAACTGTTAAACCGACCTACTGGTGTACTAAAACCTTTTAATTAGGGTCTACTGTGAGTACAATTAAAATGAAAGGGAATTGTTTTACCCTTCTGGTGAGGTTGACTTGTTTCTGCCCATCTAAACGCCCTTAATAGGTGCCAGGGGCTTTCTTCAGGACCAAACCCCTCTGAATGCAACACAGTTAAGTAGAAGAAACAAAGTAATTAAGGTGCTGTTGCAAAGCCTAAGCATCAATCAGAGGAACATTGTTTCTCATCTGGTATAGGCCTAGTAGAGACAATTTAGATAAAGGCAAGAGACAACAAATCAAAAATGCTTTTGCATGTGGTACTGTTTAAGGCCAACACAAATAAGGGACACTGCACACACACTCCTGCACAATGTCTGCTTGAGCACACAGTATGCACGGCATAACCAAATGAGAATAAAGAAATGCTAAAAAAAAAAAGTTACTCTCTGGATTACCATGACGAGAGTTATGGCCCTGCCTCCACTCTTGTGTCGGAGAGGAGGGGACCATGCTGGAAATATGATCAACTTTACATATCACTAATCAAAACTGCTTAGTAACAGTGACACAATCTAGTGACATAAATGTTGGCGCTATAGGCAGTGTCGGCAAGTATTTTCCCTCTAATGACACACATTGACTGTGTTGCTCTACAGGATCAAAGTGTTCATGGGGCAGCCGGCACTTATCGGGCTGTCCTAAAAGGCAGGGTATCACCTCTGAGAGCCTTGATTAATTTCGGGCAGTTTGGGTTGGAGGGGTACATTAGAAGTTAGATTGGGATACTCCCGTTTTCAGTGACTCATTTGCCCACAACTGAAACGTTAAGAAAGATGAGGTAGGCAGACTCTCCTCAGGCTTTTTCCTGGCTTTGTTGTAGTCCTCCTCCCCCATACCCTTGTCTCATGGATCTTTTTTCCTCGCATGTTGGTGATTCTAAAGTACCCAGCTTTGTGTATTTCGCCTGGAGGGAATTGAGAAAATATCCGAAATATAGCAACATTTTGTTTTTATTCTGAGTGCAAGAAAGTGCATGTTTTTTTCTACAAATGTTGTCAACAAACTGTTTGCTGTGCTAAGTTTATCATCCTTGCTTTCAGGAACAAGCAGAGTTAGGAGAAAAAAAACACATTTTCTAACACAGTTGTTGCATTTTCCTAAGTGGTAATCTATTTTTCCTATTGCTGATATATGCCTACTTCAATCAATCAAGGATTTGTAAAGCACAGCAAATCACCCATGAGGGTCTCAAGGCGCTGGAGTTGCTGCTTGTATTGTGATGATCTGTCATTGCAGTTTATGGTTTGAACGGGTGTAAATCCTGTGTGTGGACCCAGGAAGCCATATATTTTTGACAAGTAGATAACATTACGATTTCAGCAAGGGATCATTTGGGTAGATGGTTTTCCTAAAATAACTAATTGTTTCAATATAAATATATATAATTGAAATAAGTAGGAAACAAATAGCATTAGGTGACTGTTTTTATATATATTTTTTTGCCCTGGTGGCCAGTTTACAAAAGTAACATACTATTTTGTCCGTCCGATTGCTGGAATATACAGTGTTTAGTGGTTGTCCTGAAACCGACGATGCACGGCAACTGAGCTGAAGCTCATAATGTTCTTTCATTGTGTACCGACCATGAATCAATTCATAGTGTAAAATGTAATGAATGAAAAATAGGTATGACGGAAACCAGGGCCTTTCTGAAATGTGCTCAGGTTACAGATTTTAGAAACACTGGTTATTTTTACCACTCTGAATTTGTGGTTACCCATAGTATCATGTGATTCAGAGGGCATTTCGTAAAATGTGTTCTTGCACACTGGGTTACAAGCCAAAAATGGGCAGAAATCCAATTGATCAGAATAAATGTTCTGTTATTCTGTCTTACCACACTTCTGATAAAAACGATAACCTACTTGTGTGGTTGGGTCTGCCGCTTATTCCACGATAGATGCAACAGGAACAGATTAGAACTGTGACCATATTCAGGAACTTCGCATCCCAAGATTAGTCTGTTCTTGTCTCAGGTAATCTGCCGAGCTACACAAGTAGCAACTGAAAAATCTGTCTTAAATAACATGGCACTCTGCTATATTCTAGTTGCTATCCTTAGTTTTGTTTGAATTGAGTATGCCGGGGGCTAAAAAGATCACAATACTAGTGAAGCTTGACTGTAGTCCTCTGAACAGAGGACATTGCTTTTTCAGGCATCAAACACAAAGGGTGCCAGATAGATAAAGAACATTTTCTTGATGCTGAGTAGAATTTTGTAGTCCTAAATATGCTCTCTAAGAACATTCACTGTTGTCGCAATACATCAAAGTATGAAGATTTTTATTAGGCTTGAACTTAACAGATCATAACTTTGAATTAATTCTCTTGACTGGTGATAGGTGAATATTGCCCCACCTCACTGAGGAGGGTGAATATGGACTGGACTGTTGGCTTTAGGAGAATATCTGGAAACAAGGGTATTATAAGATAAATAATGATGTGGCCCACACCGAGCCTCACCAAGTCATTTTGGACTATTCAATTTTTTTGGGATGGAACATACAAAGTTCTACATTGCATTCTTTAATGCTATTGGCGAGGTGATGGGAATATAGTTTTGCTGAATTGCAGATGTTTTCGCTATCTGCCAAATTGTTAATACATCAGGGAGTCGAATAAACGATGTATGTTTTTAATGCAAAAAGGTTCACAGAATATTTTCTGAGATGGAAGTTGTGATGCAGCAAATTGCAGACCCACGCGTGTAGGTTTCACAAATCTTGGCCCGCAGTACTAGATGGTCATCTAATAAAAAAAGACCATACAGTTGTGTAATGAAAATCGTGGTCTGTCAAAGGACCCAACAGTGGACAGATGACTCTAAGACCAGGAGTACTCCTGGCGTTAATAGTGATCAATCTTACTTTAAAAAAAGGTTGTGTTCTTCAGGGCACATCGTGAGGGATTTCTTGTTTCAAGTACAAAGTAGTTTTTGAAGCTGAATTGCCATAGCTGTCTTACAGCTAGAGATTACAATGCGAGACTCGAGGTTCAGTATAAATTTGGATAAATGTTTTTTTCCGTGTAAACACCAGCAAATGCTAGACACATAAAGCAAAAGACATGAGAACAGAAAATGGATGACTTTCTGAAGAAATTTTAGCAAATTGTATTTGATCCCATGGTGCTTGAATATTGAGTATTTAGGGTGTTAGGCATACCGTATTCTAATTCACCATTTGCTGCTGAGCAATTTACATGCTTTTTGTTCCATTCTTATTTTTGCAAAATCAATTTTATCGTTTTAATCGCAGAATTTTGGAAACAGATTTTTAAAGTTCCTTGGCACATATTTCTAAGCTTTTGGCACTTTAGACAAAATTATATTCTCCATTAGAACTCTTCCACATCGTGATTTTTATGAGGGCTGAGAATAGCAAGGATTGAGGATCTGCTGTTCCTTCAAGGAAAAAGTGTTAAGGGTCCTTTGTTTAGAAACTGTCTGACAACAAACTAATGTCCTTTTCATTTAAGAGTAAAATTCTAGGGTGGGCAAGTCTGGGCTTAAAGTAACACACGTGTTTAAGTACCACCACCATGGGTCTTTACTTTTCTTTGACCAGGAGATTGGTAATGCACAAATGAATGAATGGATGGTTTAGCCTTCTTACGCATCCTAGCTCTGTATTGTCAGAAGTGCTGTCCTAAGGCCCAATCAGCAAAGCCTTGTTGGTTAAGTCTTATATGTGATTCTGTAGAGTTACAAACATTGTTGGTTGTTTTGTAGGGAAATGACCATTAAAAACCAGCCCTGGGTTTTCAAGTATGTCACTGAGTGAAAAGCAAATAACAAAGCGAGGACAGTTACCCCTTTGTAACGCTACATCTGATCATTTGAACAAAGCAGGAGCTTGTAATATTCAACCCTGAGATATCTATCATCAAGAAACGAAGCCTGAGTTTGTCTTTCATGCCTCACCATGAGTTCCAATCATGTTAACAGCTGTTTAGCCAATGGTAGGTCACAGTTCCAAGAAGATACCAACATAGTCACCACAGCTGATAGCTCTTAAAACTTCATTTGTGATGCCTACTAGTGTTATAATTGGTCTCTGAATTGTTTTGCTTTGCGAGTTGACCATGAACTTGATCCCTACTCTGAAAATTAACCCAGCGATGCAATGTTTATAATTGATAAGGGAGGAAGTAAGATGGCCACCACAGCTGATGGCTCTTAAAACTTCATTTGTGATGCCTACTAGTGTTACAATTGGTCTCCAAATTGTTTTGCGTTGAGTTGACCATGAACATGATCTCTACTGTGAAAATTAACCCAGTAATGCAATGTTTATAATTGATAAGGGAGCAAAAAAGATGTCTTCCAACTTGCATCAACTTGGAAGAGGATGAGCAAAATCATCTGCTTGGGGACTGAATGTAGAAGATACTGCATAATGTTAACTAGGTAGAACTGATGCAGAAAGCGGACCACTGGAGAAATAGAAGCTAGAAAGAACAAGACTAAGTCAGGAGGAAGTTCGTCAGCTTTGTTACTAGTTTAAATTGTTTTAATTTACACATATTTTGGTACATCAGTCTACCAGAACCTTGGGCATAGAGGCTGTTGTCATTGAATATAACTGTATTTCTTTTATGCAACCTCCAGGCAGCGAGCAAAGAATAGTTGTCCCTAATTAATGGGTTAAATATACATCTTTTCTTGAGCCTAATAGATTTCTATCAGATGTATCTTTTAGACATTTTCAGGTATTGTTTGGTCTTCTAATTTTAAGATTTATAAATGAAGTCCTTTAGTAAAGCAAGGATTTTTGTGGCTGGTACAAGCAGTATCTGTTGCTTAATTTTATTCAGATGGACCAAATTGTAGTCTGATCAAGAAGGTACAAGATGGCAGTAGAGAATTTAGACAACCTGAAAAACCTTGAAAACACACATTCTTTATGTGGATAAAATATTATCTGATTTAACAGGTGACTTTGTTGAGAAAGCAGAAGGCGTGTGAAAACATTTCTCATGAGGGACAGAATCAATAATAGATTGTTAGTGTCAATCAACAAAGTGATGGGAAAGTTAGTGTGTTTGTCAGCGTCTACAGCAGGTTTGCTGAATTCACCCAAACCCTACCCTAAATACATTGATGACTTAAGGAAATAGCTTACCTCATTGCTCCATACATCCACGCAAACATCCGCTTCACAGTATTGATTATGTACTGACACGCTAGAAGTAAAAGCTATAAAAATTAATATAGGCTGAGCATTGAAACTAGGTATTGGCAGCCAGATTGTGTGACCTAGAGTGTCCTGACCGATGGACTCCTGTTGTGAGATAACACGATTGTAAATTCACTGAATTAATGTTGGTTATTGAACTTGGGAGTTCACAACAGTCTTTACATGAAGACTCAGATTGTTGCAGTTGTGCGCTAAGGCTTCTTTACTGAAGTGGGTGTTTACACTGTTGTTATTTACTCCATTATGTTCAAACTACAGTCACAACGAAATGTAGACCATGCAAAAAGTGTATGTTTGGGACTTCCAAAGTGTTATATCTAGAGACTCGGATGATTGCCAGACGGTGGGCATGGCTCATACTGGGCGATGGCATTCTAATCATGCAAGACCTCTTCTCACTTTTTTATTTGAAACAATCTGGCCCTGAAGTTAAAAGAAGCGAGTGACCTCCAGCTTTTTTAAGGGAATTAAAGCCTATACTTTTACAGGAATGAGAATGCTTCTTCCGAGGAAAGTTGGGCATTACAAGATAACAGAGTATGAAAGCTTGGAAATATTTTCACTGTTTGTTAAATATATGTTTGTTTTAATTGCATGCATGGAAGCCCCTTGAATAGAATTACCAAAGCTAAAATAGTTCATTGCAGCGAATATCTTTTCACTAAAGAGGGCAAAAAGGCAGCATAGCTTTTAGCTGGCTTGCACAGTTGGGAAAATCCATGTTTCTGGCTAAGACATTGACTGTAAATGTACTTGAAGCATTCCGCTACTGCTTTAATCGTTACTCTGAACACGATAGTTCTCCGCTTAATCTTGAAAGGGTGCACTACCTGCCTGAACTAACTTTCAATCGTGATTTAACAATGTCTGATTGCGGACGAATTAATAATTACTTAAAGCATGCTAAAATATGTCTTTTTAAACCTCTTTTAAATTGGTAATGATTTAAACCCTAAAGTGAGCAGAACGTGTTCAGGGCATGTGAAAATCCTGACACTGGCCCATGGCTTCCCTTAGCTTAAGTGAAAGTGACATCAGTAGATTAGAATGAGACTAAGACAATTCACATTGCAATTGTGTTAGTTTAACTTTAACATTCTTTTAACGCTCTTGTTTAAATGTAGCTGACATACCATAATTACAAATCTGCAAGCCTTGATTATAGAATTTTACATCTTGCACCTATGGGGAAGCGTATTGATTTTTGGCTGAGAAACGTTTTAGAAGCTACCTTTCCCAAACAATGATCTTAAATGCGGTCTGTTATGGGTAATCTTAACCTAGCGAAGATCTTGTCTCCGGATACACTCGAAATCAGTCTTGCATTTTAGGTTACTTTTTAAATAGCTGAGTCAAAAATATTAGCAGCAGTTGGAAAAATCTGCCAGCTTTCCACTATTGTTAACTTCGGTAAAAATGTTATTTTCCTGGGTCTGATGTTTTGCTAGTCTTGTGCTGGATATTTTACAATATTGCATGTGGTGTTCTGTCTCCCTGTCTGTTAGATTGTCCCGCTGGGGCAGAGTCAATGGAAAATTTGTGGATTAGGGGTTGCAAGTCCGACAGGAGTTTAGGGCTGGGAGAGAGAGGCAAAGGTGTAAACTTGTGTCAAAAGCCGTGTCCATTTCAGTGTCATTGAAGAAGCCGTCATAGATGTTGCTCCTGAGCTAGCTGTTCATTTTGGAGTGCTATCCTCCTAGGCTGAACCTGAGGTCTCTGGCTTTAACAGCCATTTGTGTGTTCCAAATCCCCTCACATGGCTTTATAACTACAGATTGAGAGGTGGGCCTTGTGTGAGCTACTTGGATTGCAGCATATGGCAGCATTGATATATAGAGTTAAATCTTCGAGTGGAAATGAAGATGTGCACGTAGGACTCTGAGAAAGTCAAAAGTAAATGTACTGAAAAGGAGTTCTGTTACATTGAGCACCCTTTAGAATGGTGTGAATAGATGTTCATAAATCCTGACCATCACGCAGAGCAGTGGTAGTTGCACATACCTGTGAGACTCAAACATATCTCGACTCTAACAGCAAAAGACTTCCATCTAGGTTAATTTGATTCCTTTCTTGTACTGCCAGACAGTGGTTAGCAACAGGCACCAGCTCAGATAAACCCTCTGCCCCACCCATACCAATTGTATGGGGTTGTTTCTGTATCTTTGGCAATAGACCTTAAACAAAAGCGGCACCAACAGATTACTGCAGGTTCAGAAATACCAGACAATTGTTCAAGCACATCTTTCAAGCAACCTAGATAATCTGCAGGAAATTCACCCTTATTCTGCTTACAGGTAGAAATGTTAGTACAGACTGTCTTGGCTAGACACACTTTCAGCATAGCATTTAGTAACTCCTACTTCATAGCCACTAGGTGCCCATTGAGGCAAGTTATTCTTTTTCATTAAACAATTTCTAACTTCATTCGTTATGAAAAAATCGAACAGTTGATTTGCATTTGCCCAGTTGGGTTTATAGCATTCGAAAACATCTTGTAACTCCTTAGAAATTTCATGGGATTTCACAAATATTAGGAAATTGGTTTCTAATGTTAATTAGGTCTACAGGGAAAGCACATTAGAAACTAAAATTGATGCAGTAAGCATTGGCACAAACCTTCTGAGAGAAGCGCATCAGAAAATGAAAGCGAAGGTGATCAAAAATTAAGCAACATTACTGGAAGCCTCACTGACCTTTGCTAATTTACAAAAGAAAGATATGGAGCAGCAGAAAGAGATCCTGTGTCTTCAGACCTGAGTTTAGGATGCTGTAAAATCGCTCGTGACGCAACAATATTCTCGTCATTGGCTTTCAAGAGGGAACAGTGGAGGCTGTGTCTGGAGCTCTTTCTGGAAGACTGGTTGATCACCAACATTTATGATGGCCACCCCTCCAAGATGTTTTCCATGGATCAGTCTCAGAGTTCCGGGTCAGGAGCCATGTCTAGGGGCACTACCAAGGAACATGGTTGCCTGCCTACTCAACTTTAGAGATAGAAATTGATATTGCAAACTGCCTGGAAACATGGACATTGGATGATTGAGGGAAACGACTTCGACATTTTTCCTGACTGTATCCCAAGGAATTCATAAGCAAGCTGTGTTATCTCAGTTGAGATGGGGTGAGGCTAGAAGACGATCGGCTCTAGGAAAACTTACACAGTCGCTTGAGGAAGGATGCAGGGGGTTCCCGAACTATGCAGTCTATTACTTGGCTACCCAGCTACAGTGGTCTGCGGGGCTGGTTGTCCTACTTATCTTCCCATAACATGATGAGCTTAGAGCTTTAGGGAAAGTTCCCCTAAATTGAATAATATTGATGAATGCTTCTTTAACCAAAGATTACCCAAGGTCCCTTAAAATGGCAAGACAGTGTTGGAAGCGATTACTCAATGCCTTGATTTCCTATAACCTATGTCCGGGAGACTCCTGAATGGTGTCTACTGGAATATAAGAATTAATGAAGAATCATAATTTTCAGCTATGGACAGAAGCAGGCGTACTGACTGTGGGGGATTTATACACTAATGGGGCACTGTGGCCATACTACTTACTGAGCAACACAGCTAAACCTATGGGTTGGGAGTGGGCCACTTTCTCACATATAACGCAATGATTAGAGCTGCCTAGCTTACATGGGGTGTAGAAAAGGAGCTCCCTAGAACTGCTACTTACATTTGATAACTAAGGTCATGCAATACGTGCCCCATATAGTACTCTATCCAGCACATTTTTTATTGATTTAGATAGTATTAAAGTTGGATGGCCATTATGCGAAAAGGAGTGGTTAGACATTTTGCGATGCACAAAGATGGTCGGAACAAATCCTCGATTTAAATGTACTCAGTTTAACTACCTGCACCACACTTATTTGACACCTAAAAGGATAGTAAAACGGTGTCATTGCAAAGAAGGCCAGACTCTCCCTTAGCAGTAAAGCTTTGCTAGCGGCAATTAGGAACTGAACGAGTGCAGATATAGCAGCCATTGTGGAGCACCAAAGGCTATAAGGTAAAGGAATGATTATTAAGGAATGGGACACCATGTTATTAGCATTAGAAGCTAAACCAGAGGACAGGCCCTGTGAGGAATGTGCGATATTATGCATTAGCACAGTGGGAATTGGATGACACAAACATGCAATAAGTATGTGTTGTAGATGCATATTTTAGGTTTTCACACCCTCAGATAGCTACATGGGGCTTAATTGGTATTAATTAAAAAAAATATATATATTTTTTTTTTATTGGTTTTATTTTATTTATAACGTAACAACTTCGCACATATGATGGACAATTCCATTGTAGTTATTCCAATCTATTTGTGGTACATGTACCCTCAACAATCGCCCAGGTAGAGCATATCTCCTCCTGCTTAAGTCTTATTCCCTTGAGCCCCATCTCTTTCTCCTTTACCAAGGTTGTCTTGTTGCCTTCCCCATTTGTGACTTGTGTGGGCACATCTAGTGATTCCAGCCCATAGTGACGCATCCAGCTACCCCATATCTTACGGAACTTTCTGGGACACCCTCTGCTCTTGTATGTTACCAGTTCTGTGGCCATGTATTGGTCCATTCCTGTCTTCCACTAATGTAGTGTCGGCATCACCTGTGATCCCCATTGTCTTGCTATATCTATTTTGGCTACCACTAGACCTAGAGCGCTGAACAGTAGTTGTGGTCGTGTAACATCGACTTCGCTATTTATCCCTAAAAGGTTCTAGGGGGAGGGTGACCTGCAATACCTCGTTGAGTTCTTGTGTAATCCGCTCCCAATAGGTACGTATAACGGGACAATCCCACATCGTGTGATAAAAGTCTCCTTTTTCGTAGTGGCATCTCGAGGCAGTTTGGGCTGTCAGCTCGACCCATTTTATGGAGCATGTCCCTATCATAGTAGATCTGATGAAGTATTTTGTATTGGATAAGTCGTAGGCGCGCCCTGATCGCCACCTCCCTAGTGTGCATCAGGGCAGCCTCCCAGTCGATATTTTCCAGCGTTCCAACCTCACCCTCCCATTTGTCTCTAAGGATATCTATGTTCTCGGGCATATTGTTGTTCAATGTTTTGTATGTTAGTGAGACTGTTTTAGTTGTAAGTGGTTCCTATAGTAGCCGGCCTTCCAGTGGTGCACACTCCGGGAGGTCGTCCCCCGTCAGGCCTTCCACCAACCATGCGTGTCGTAATTGTGCACATTTTAGGAACTGGGATTAGTGGAGTTGGTTTTCAGTGCAGAGGGCAGAGAAGGTTCTTAAATCACCTTGTCAGTGATGTCCCTCACCGTTGAGACTCCCAGTGTGTCCCAGGGGCCAAATCCCTTTAATTTACTTAATTCCTTAAGCCAATTCCCTTCCCACAGCGGCGTTGCCCTAGTGATCTTAAGGTCCCATCCTAATGCCCTGGAAGCCCTTTCCCAGACCTTCAGGGTGGTTTGGGTAGTAGGGAGTAACCTGTGTTTTCCTTTCCCTCCATATAGATAGTGGGTAAATGTGCGAGGCGTCAGTGTTTCTCGTTCCAGTCTGTTTGTGGGATGGTCGCCCGCCACATGTATCCAGTCATTTATAGGGGTTAAGTGTTCTGCCCAGAAGTATGCTTCAACGTCTTGTACTGCCATCCCCCCATTGTGTGGATTTCGTTGCACTGTAAGTAGCGCAATCCCTGAATCTCCGGATGCTGTCTAACTCGGCAAGCTAGCATCTCCACCATCAGCGCAAACAGCAGTGGGGATAGGGGACAGCCTTGTCTTGTACCTCTGCCTATTGGGAAGTCTCGAGTTGTTCTGCCATTCACCCGTACAGTCACCCTGGGAAAATTATATAGCATGCCACCCACTTTCTAAACTTTGGTCCGAATCCAAACTTGGTCAGTGTGCCTTCCAAGAAGGGCCAGTGTACCGCATCAAATGCTTTCTCTGCATCAAGGGACAAGAATATATGTGGGGTGTCTCGATCGCTGGTTGCTATTAGCCAATTGTGGGTTCTGCGGAGGTCCCATCTGGTCGCCCTACCGGGCATGAAGCCTGACTGATCACAATGTATCAATGTCGTTATGGTGCGCCGCATTCGTGTGGCCAGAATGGTCGCGAGGAACTTCACCTCCACGTTCAGGAGGGATATCTGGCGGTATGACTCGCATCTATCCCTTGGCTTACCCTCTTTGTGTATGGTTACTATTGTGGCTATAGTAGGTCTGGCAGAGGACCCCCTTGTATTACGCACCCTGGAAGAGGTTGATCAGGTGGGGACTCAGGAGATCTGTACATCTTTTATAGAACACGGCTGGTAAGCCGTTTGGTCCAGGGGTCTTGCCTGGGCGCAGTTTTGATATTGCCGCTTTTACTTCATTTATTGTCAGGTCATCATCTAACTCCTGCTTGTCAGTCTCCTCCAGGTTCAGGGTCTGTATTTCTGCCAGGTAGTCTTCTATCTCAGGGATGTCACAGAGGGGTTTAGCCTCGTAGAAACCTCTATAATATGTGACAAATTGCGTCACTATCTGTTCGTCAGTGGTGTATGTCAGTCCCTTGGCGTCCACTATGGACCGGACCCAACTGCTCTCTATTTCTTTTTTTACTTAGCCAAGCTAATAGTTTTCCGGCCTTATCGCCTGTATCATATAATTGGTGTAGGGTGGCTATATGTTGGGCTGTAGCTTCATCACGTGCCATGTCTCTGTATTCCTGCCTTAAAGCGTTCAGCCATCGTGAGCAGTGGGTCTGACCCAGTGATAGCCTGTTCCTCTGTTGCTAAGATCTGGCGTTCCAATTTCTCTATCTGCTCTGTCTTTTTTTTTTCTTATCCCAACCAGACGGTTTCGTGCCCTGTCTCTCAGCACCGCTTTGTATGCCTCCCAGAGTGAGACTCCGAACCTGACCGTTCGTTCATTTTCCCTAGAGAAGATCTCAGTGTCTGTCCTTATTCCCCAGATAATATTTCCCTTTTGTAGGTCCTAGGCTGTGAGCCTCCATTGAGGTTGTGTCTCCCTATCCCTGCCTCCCACCTTTATCAGCACTGGTGAGTGATCGGAAAGTCCCCTTGCTAGATTGTCTGTTTCTCTGGCCCCTCCCAGTTCTCCTGCCCGGATGAAAATGTAGTCCAGCCTCGAATAGACCCTGTGTGCCCTGGAGAAGTATGAGTATTGGTATGTCTACTGGTTCTGTGCCTTCCATACGTCCACCAGCCCTATTGTGTCTGCAAATCGCGCCAGTGGGGTAGTGGCGGCCGACTGGCCCTGGCCTCCAGTGCAATCTATGGACGAGTCCATTACATCATTAAAGTCTCCTCCTATCACATGAAGGGATATTGGTGCCTCCAGGAGGACTTCCATTACTTTGGTCAGTGGGCGGTCCTGTAATCGTGGTGGAGCGTAGACGCAGACCAGGGTCTATTTAGTTCTGCCCCAGTTGCCAGCCACCCCAACATATGTGCCACAGGAGTCCACCCATGTGTGTATTACTTCGAAGGGGAGTATCTTTCTTATCATAATGGCTACTGCTCAGGATCCGGTGGTGTATCCTGCGTGGGACAACGCCCTATATGGTCCTCTCCCCAGGAACCCACACTTGGTGCCTTGTAGGTTAGTCTCCGTGGAGCATCCGTCTGGGTGCAAGCGTCTAATGTGGCGCGAGACTAACCCTCTTTTGATCCTATCTCCGAGGCCGTTGACGTTCCATGTGAGGCACGTGAGGGCCAAGTTATCTAAGGGGGCCGGCATGGATAGTGTATGTCTCCCCTCTGTGCTGACCGTGTGTGTGCCATGTATTTGAAGCTGTGCATCAAACACCAGAGCCGCTGCCCATCCAAACCGGTGCGAAAATACTGCATTAGAACTTGCAGGACAACATTCCTAAATCCCCCACAACCAACCCCCCCACCCCCCACATTCTTCTCACATCACTCGACCTCCAAACCATCAGATTACCGTGTGTAAGAAGAGGAGAGGTCTGTCGCCCTCTCCCCAACTTATGAACGTTATGCCATAAGTTCAAACTCTCACAGCATGCAAACAGTTGAGTCTTTTCAGGAAGCTTGTTGCCTTTGTAGTCCCTCTGTTCTCGGTATTTCGGTGACAGGTAAGAGGCGGTCAACGTGCTGTTTATATTGCCGTTTTCCCCGTGGCTGGAGCGTTTGTTGCAGTTCATTCACCTGAATGGGTTGGTCCTATGATTTCTTCTTCTTATGACGGGTGATCTGGTTCCAGGTTATGCTCTATTGTTAGTATTTCAGTGACTAGTGGTTGTGAAGTTTCGTTTTCAGAGGACAGCTCAGGATTGTCGGATTCCCATATGGAGTCTCTTAGACTGGAGTCATAGGTTGCTCTTGTTTTCTTCCATATGGCAGATTTCTCCTTTATTTTGAGTTCTCTTCCACTCCGTCTGGATCTCTGCAGAGCGTATGGGGTGCTCCCCATAGTTTGGCCTCTCTGGTGTTCCATTTTGCGTCTTGGTCGCAGTTTCTCATTGGTCCCAGAAATTATTCTGCCGGGTGCTCGTATTCCTCTCTCAGGATGGATGTGGGGCTGGTCTTTTTCCACCCATGTCCAGGCCTCTTCTTGAGATTGGAAGAAGTGTGTTTTACCCATAGAGTTGACTTTGAGCTTTGCAGTGAACAAGAGCATATACTGTATTTGGTGAGCCCTGAGTTTGGCTTTCACAGAGTCAAAGGTTCGCTGTTGGCCATTGCACCTCGTGGCTTTAGTCCGGGAAGATCACTATTTTGGAGTTTACGTGTCTTATTTCTTCCTGGCGTCTGGCTTCTCGCAGGATCATGTCTCTATCGAGAAAGTTAAGAAATCTTGCTATTATTGGCCTGGGGCACGGTGCGCCTGGTGGGGGTCTTGCGTTCAGTGCCCGATGTGCTCTTTCAATCACAAAACATGCAGAGAATTTGTCCGGTTGTATGATGTTTCTCAGCCATATGGACGGGAAGGTTGGCATGCCCGCCTCTTTGACTCCTTCTGGGAAGCCCACGAAGCGTAGATTGTTTCGCCGGGCCCTGTTTTCGGCATCGTCAATTCGCTAGAGAACGTTATGGCTGGTTTCCTGCAGCTCTGCCACCCCTGTACGTAGTTCTCTTAGTGCCTCCTCTGCCTCCATGACTCGTTTTTCGTCTGTGGCAAAACTCTCGGAGACGATTCGCAAGTCCTGGCGAAGCAGCGTTGCCTCCGAGTGAACTTCCCCTATTTTGTCTTCTAGTATCTCTCTGGTGTACCCCTGTCCGGCAATGGGGGTTGTATGGTTTCAGGAGGGGTGATCAGTTTCGTGTAGTGGTCCATTTCCCCCTGTCTGGGAGGTTTGGGATCTTTGTCTCTTCAAATTGTAGGAAGCATGCGTGGGTATCAGTGGCGTCCCTTGACTTGCTATGTGTATACCCCTGTTCTCAGTTCCTCCTCCTCCTCTGACCCGGCATAGTGTTGTCCGTGTCCCAGCTTAACTGGTTTGGGTTTTTCTTGTTTCTTCTGATTTGTTTTAGCGTGTCATTTTCCGTTGGGCGTATATTCCCCTGCGCCTCTGCTCTGTAGCGCTGTGCGAGACCCAACCGCAGAGCCTTCTCCCCCTCGAGTCTGATGTCGACCCTGCTTCAGGGGATATGGGAAGAGCTCCTGGTCTCGTGTAATAACTAGGGTGCAAATTCGGTGTGTGTTCGGTTGCCTCTTCTGACAGGTGCGGGGTCCCAGACTATTTCACCCTTATTTCGGGGTCGATTCGTGGAGCCAGGGGTTAGATCAGTAATGCATCTGGTTTGCAACTATCTCTAGGATATTCTGGATTGGATGGCCAGGGAAGTCACTTATACGTTTTCAGCGGGAGGGGGAGGTCCTCCGTGGCTAATCCGGCACCTGGGACACCCCGTGTCACAGCACTGTGTGCTTCATCCCAGTCTAGGGCAGTGCAGGCCCGGCCCTCTCGGGGATCAGTGTACGGGCTGTCCCCCAGGCCGTTCCTCTGTGCTGGTCTCTGTCCCTCCCTCACCCTGCTCTCCTTATCCGCCCCCGATGGGGGGGGGGTGGTGTGCAACCTTACTTAAGCTTGGGATCGATGGCGAGCGCATCCGCTCCTCCCCGCCTGGCCTCCTGCGTCTTCTAGTCTCCTCAGGGCAGCCACCAGCCTCCAATCTCAGGACCCCGGATGGGGGAGCCGTCCAGCCATCTCACTTGTTACAGCGCTGGCTTTGTTGGTCCGTTGCGGTGGTCTCGATAGCCGGCCCAGCCCGGTTGTCCCTCTCTGGATTTAGGAGGGGGAGTAGGGGAAGCCCCGGTGTCTGACCCAATCGTGATGGGTATGGGCGTCCCTCACCGTCCTGCCCCAGGTGTCGATCGTTTCTTCCGGAGCTTGGCTCCCGGCTCCAGACCCGAGGGCAGGCCGCCACCCAGCCTCCGGCTTGTCCCTCACCCAAGTCGGACCAACCCTAACAGCGAGCTCCTGCCGACTCGCAGCGACCGTGCGGCCCCTCTCGCCCGCGGATCTCCGAGTGTATCTTTCTGCACTTTGTGCCGGCAGGCCACTCTCCCTCAGGGCCCCGGGTGGTGCAGGGGGAGGCCGCAGAGTTCCGTCGGGTGTTTGGGCCGCCCCAGCCTGTCTCCTTCTCGGCCGCGCGTAAGGCCTCAGCCCCAGTCGTGGTGTTCCGACCTCGGTCTCTCCGATTCAGTTTGTGACTGGCGATTTATCTTGCCCCTATAAAGTCACATTAAATTTGGCAGTGAGGACCTTCTGAACAGTTGCAGACTGCAGGAATTGATGCAGATTCAGTTGCTCTGGCCGGAGCTCTCACGGGACACGTCTTACGTGGCCATGTTGCTGGCCACGCCCCTCCTTAATTGGCCTTCTTGGTTCCTATATTCCATAGGTTGAATCCAAAGCACTGCCTTCAAATGTAGGCATTGAAGTGGGAAAGTCCTAAGATATTTTGCAAATGTACTCATTATTATTGAGTGATGCAACCAGATGCCCAAGGGCCTAGGGCCTAGATTGGGATATCTTTTACCATGCTGGTTATACAGTGGCTTTAACTCTGCAGCGATGGTCTACAGATGTATGCTGTAATATTGTAGCTTGAGAAATACCGTCCCTCTTTTTGTAATAAAAGAAATAAGAAAATGGTGTAAAATCTTAATAAAGATATATTAAAAAAAGCATACAAGCACTTTAAAGCTAACTAGCACAGTAATACTAATGCCAACTCCAAACAAATCTAAATTGTTGCAAGTAAAAAAAAAAAAAAAAAAGTTTGCAGGGGGCCAAGAGACTTGAATGATGACTCTGCCCTCTGCTCTGAGCCCATGTTACTCTTGTGGAGGAGGAGGGCATTTGATTGGTTGAATGTGGCATCCCAGAGATTATCACTATACTATGGGATAGGTCCAGGAGATTTTTTGGCATCAATGGATCTGGAGGATGCCTACCTGCACATCCCTGTCGTAGTTCCCTCTCAGAGGTTTCTGTGCTTTGCCATAGGGGTGGGCATTTCCAGTTTTGTATTCTTCCTTTTGGGCTCAAGTTCTCATCCTGGGTGTTTACAAAGATTCTGGCACCACTGATGGCTATTCTTCATTCAGAGGGAATGTTCGTGCATCCCTATTTGGGCAATCTTTTGGTATAGTTCTCAAGTGAGTCACAAATAAGGGTTCATGTGGCAAGAGTGCTGCAGGTCCTACAAGGCAAACACAAGGAGATGATGGATGGAGCGCTGAAACTCTTCAGACACTCACCCCCAGTCACAGATCTGGGTTGAATCCATCATCGTTTTTTAGCTCACTTCGCCACCTCAGTTCAGACCCAGCCATATGCAAATCAGTCTTGACCAGTGGGACCAGTCCAGCACCGAGCTGCCAAGCCAGGTCTTCCCTGACCAGGAAATAAGCATCCTGGGACCGGTTTCGGGGTAACGCCCCTCATCATCCAGGCTAGCTTGAATCCAGTGGCAAAGTGAGCAAGGGACCCACGTCTGGGCATACCCTGCCAACTTAGGGCGAACAAAGCAAACACAAGTAGACGCAGGTCCTACAAGGGCATGAATTTTTGATAAATTGAGAAAAGTCATCTTTGGATCCGTCCCAGGACATGGTATTTGTTGGAGCACATTTTCTGACTCTCAAGGGGTTATTCACATTGTCAGAGAGGAGGTTGGTCAGCTTGCAGGATCAGGTTTGGTCTTTGTTGGCCCGGGAAGCACCATGGGCAGTGGCGTGGTTGTAGGTGCAGGGTCACTTGGCATCGACTGTGATCCTGGTCCCTGGGGCCATGTTTCACCTACACATTCTAGTCCACTGGATTCTCTCCGTGGGTCTCCAGGGGCTCGCGATCTTCAGGTCTGTTTCCAGATAGCAGCTCTGGTCACAGGGACCAGTCGTGGTGGCTGAAACAGGAGCATATGGTTATGGGGATCTTCCTGTCTCCTCCTCCGGCTCCAGTGGTTGTAACGACAGACGCCAGTCTCTCCTGGTGGAGGGCTTGGCTGGAATTGGAGCAGGTTCAAGGGTTCTGGTCTCTTCAGGACTCTCTGAGGTCTTTGAATTGGAGGGAGTTGAAGACTATTCTTCTGGCTCTGGTGCATTTTCATGCGATCCTAAAGGGAAAAGTGGTACTGGTAAAAATAGGCAATCTGGTGGCAAAGAAAGACCGGGGTACTAGTTCCAGGGCCTTGAACTTGATTGCAAGTGATGTTTTCTTATGGACACAGGTTTATATTCTGTAACTGAATGCTATGTACATTCGGTGGGAGAAGAATGTCAGGACATATCTGTTAAGCAGAGAAATTCTGTCCACCAAGGATTTCTCCCTACACCCGTATCTGTTCGAGCCACTTTTGCTGAGGTGAGGTCTTTCAGTTGTAGACCTGTTTGCTTCCCCAGAGAATGCGAAAGAGCAGAGATTGTGTTCGAGGGGACGATGTCTTCTGGCTTGGGCAGTGGACAGGTTGACTTGTTGGTCAGGACGTTTCTGGTAAGGGTCTGGAAGGAGAGGGCGCAGATGATTATAGTGGTGCCACGGTTGCCTCGAGCGAATTGGTTCCCTCTACTGGAGTTTTTGAGGAGCAGCCAGAAGTAGGATCTTCTGGTGGTTCTGGCTCCGCTTGTCTTTCCGGCCCTTCCTCTGGGGTTGTTGAGGAAGTTGTATTTGATGGTATGGATGTTGAATGGAAATGCTTAGGTGATCTGGGGGTTCCTGAGCAGCTGGCAGTGATCTTGCAGGCTCCTCTAGGAGATCATCCACTCTGCATTTTAATGCCAGGCAGTGGAGGGCCTTTTCTAATTGGTGTTTGAAGAAGCAGGTGGATCCTACGGTTGCCAGTCTACTTCTGGTTATGCAGTTTTTACAGGATGGTGCTAACTTGGGTCTGTCGGTTTCCACTTTGAGGGTTCAGTGGGCAGCGATTCAGGCAGTTTGTGGCTCTTGGCAGAATCAGAATGACAGGGGGCTGATGCCTAGATTGTTTTAAGGGGCTGTTGAACTGGTTTCCTAGAACGGTTCGTTCTTTCCCTAAATTGGATTCTGCAGTTGGTATTGGATGCCTTGACTGGGCCTCCATTTGAACCCCTTGAAGGGAGTTGATTTGAAAATGTTAACATTTAAAACTTGTTTTCTAGTGGCCATTACTTCTGCCAGGCGCTTAGGGGAGATTAGGGGCCTTACCCTGTAAGGTTCCTTTCTGTAAGGTGTTTCAGGACAGGAATGCTCTGGTTCTGGTTCCCTCATTCCTACTGAAGGTCAGTTCTGCTTTTCAGGTGAGCCAGGAGGTTATCCTGCCAGTGTTTTGTCCAGAACCATCAAATTGCACAGTTTGGACGTGAGGCAGTCCTTACCGTGGTACCTGTATGTGTTAAAGTTGTTTCGTAATGGGGACTCCTTATTAGTGAATTTTGGTCCTGTTAAGAAAGGGGAAAAGCCATCTACTGGTACCTTGAGTAGGTGGCTCTGTTCTTTGGTCTAGTTGGCATATGAGGTGAAGGGTGTGGTTCCTCCCGTGGGTGTAGAGGGGCAGTCTACGCGCAGTATGGCAGAGACAGTGGCTGAATTTGAGGGAACTTCGATGGTGGAAATTTGTAGGGCGGCGACTTCGTCCACTCCCTCCAGGTTTGTTCAACACCATAGGATTGCTGCTCTGGAATGTTTGGATAATATGTTAGATCACAGAGTTTTGTCCTCTATGAGGGAGCAGAGGTATTTCCTTATATGTTTTGGGCACTCTATACAAGTTGGATGTTGATGACTCGGTTGTCCGTGGTTATTTTACTTGCTATGTCTCAGGTAAGAAGGAAGGCGAGGGAGGGACGGGAGGTAATGGGTCCATTACTTACTGATAGTGGCATTACTCCTAGTCCTACTCCCACACCTTTCTTCGAGGTCCATCCTACCCTTCCGGTACGGAACACCTGAGTGTCTGGTTTGGGCTTGTTTACGTTCAGGGCGAAGAGGGGGCATTTTTATTTAATAAATGGAGGGGCCTATCGGAGGCAAGGGAGCCTCGTTGGTTTAGAAGGAAGGCGAGGGAGTAGTACTAGGAGTAATGCCATTATCAGTAACTAATGGTCACATAAACCATCAACCTCCTCCAAAATCATTTACATAACTGAGCCATTAAATATTTTTAGTGATTCACCATATTTGGACAGTTCCTTCAGCAAAATGGTTCGTTAGAAGGGAATAACATAAACAAAAGTAGTTAAACACAAAATTACACTTGTGGTAACCAAGGCCTTGATTTCATAAAATAGGTTGTATGCTTTTGTCTTTGTCCGCTTGCCTATGAAGTTACGGTTTTTCTTATTCAGCACGAGCTATGCTAATTTGTAGAAATGGGTGATGCTGCAGACCAAATACCACAATGAAGAGCAAGTATATGGTGTTGGAATCCTCTCTGCCAGGGCTGCTTTTTAAACCTTCAAACTTGGCATGACAAGTAGTAGGACACGGAGCAGGTACTGAGGTTCTTCATTTTTCGGTGAATAAAGTAAAAAGCTCAAATAAATAAGAATTATTAATTTAAACTGACTATGTAATTTACTAAACTGCCGTTAGTATAGCCTTTCATGTCCAGTATATGAATGTGAAAAACCTACCTCCACTACTTTTATTCTGTAACCTTCTGCAAGGAATTGACCCACCCCCCAGCGCCCACCCCCCCGCCCCCGCTCTCCATCACTCTGCCTTGCTCTCTTCCTTCCCTGTATCCATTTCGATTAACAAGAAACCCCCTTGACATGAGTCACTGTACGAGCTATTGAATGCTTGTTTTTTTTTTTTGACTAAGGTTGAAGTATAGTACTTCTCGACAGAACAAAGGCTAGCCGGCTGGAAACTGGGATGAGAACAATAAATTAGTAAAATATGTAGATTGCAATAGACAAGATGCCATAGCCTTTAGAAGGTGATCAATGCAGAATGCCCAGGCCCGCTACTTTTCTCCTGCAGTATTCTCATGGGTCTTGCCCTAGATGCTCTGAAGAATTTCGAGAGCGTAAAGCTATTCTCACAGAAATGTATCTGGCTTTAAAGAGTGCATTTTTTGAAACCCTCGTATTTCTCAAATCAGAGTTGTCTGTTTATGATACTCTCTTCCGTATATAACCCCTTGACATTAAATGAGTAATACATTCTATTGTGTTAATTGTATTACTTAGCAACACTGGTTGCAGGAATGCATGCATTAATGCAATGTTAAGAGTTAATTTCATCTTGTCACTTAATGTGGGACTTTTTCTGGGACTTTTACTGCACACAGTTGATTGCAGAAAGCGATTCTGGCTTGTCAAAGGAACATTTCTGCAATTCCACCATTCATCAGAATCGGCATTTGCAGGTCCAGTATCACCATGCAACAGGACCACAGTCTCCTACAAAACTTTCATGAATTATTGGGAATATGCAGCAAATGGGTTGATTGTTTGCCAATTTTATTAGCAATTTTAGAAGTTCCGTTGCTTCAGTCAGTGTTGAAGATAGATACGCGCAGGGGTCACCATTCTCAAAATAGTTCATGGTACCTTTTACTGAAACAACACTGAGAAATGGATTCTATTCATTTAATGCCCCTGGATTGTTGTGCCTTGTAGGCTATCTGGTTTATGGACTTCTGCCGCCAGTGGGTCTCGTTACCTGAGTCTCACTGTAAATTCTTTTATAATGGAGTGGGAGTTCTAACCGCCAGTGTCTGCCTTTAACTAAAATGTTCACTGCTGCACAGCTAGAGTAAGAGGCTGTGGGCAGGTTGCATGTGAATACTTACTCATTCACATATACACACTTGTATGGGCTGAGCATGTGAGACTACCCCCTAACTCAGCCCGGTGTCTGAGCACAAGTAGAATGTCACAGAAGGGACCCTTCATAGATCAGTAACAACCTGGCCAGGCCTTATAATATGAGTAGGCATCAATAGTCGGAGTATGCACATCTATAGTGATAACTGAAAAGTCTGTGTACTTCACTGCGTAGTACACGGTGGGAAACATTTACACCAAACTAAAGTTTCCCCATAGTCAGGGCTATAGACTCAGTTGACACACCAATATTATGGTAAATCTCAATCCCAAATTCCGATTTGACATTAATTTCCAAATATCTTCATTCCTTGTGACACTGACAGATTTATTATTTTTCTCTGGCTCTGCTTCTAGTTACATTCCAGGCTTTTGTTTCGCTAGGGGTAAGCAATAGCAGAGGAAATTCCCAGCTAGAAGAGAGGGACACCTGACCCCCTTTGCAATGATGGATTCAAGGACTTCTGACTTCATTTGGCTCTTAGGTACTAGGATTGGTTTCTCCAGGGCCACTGGCGCTAACCTCCTACACCTGCTGGCGGACAGTAGAGGGATGGACCTACTGGCGAGGAACCCTTGAGGGTTACCTAAATCTTCAGTGGACCGGTCCTTTAGATGTATGAGCACTAAAAGGAGGCCCCTGATTTCTGCTAATTTTAATTAAAAAAGAATTGTTTTGATGGCAGGGAAAAGGGATGGCGAAAAGAATGGAAAAAAAATAGCACCTGCTAACACGTTAAAGGAACGTTGAGATGCAGCACTATTTTGTTTCATCAACACAGTTAAAGACTAAACCTTAAAAAAAGGCATCTAAAACAAAGCATAATAGAATAGTGGTGGTGCAGGTGGC
Organism: Calotriton arnoldi; assembly: GCA_963921515.1. NCBI lineage: Eukaryota > Metazoa > Chordata > Amphibia > Caudata > Salamandridae > Calotriton > Calotriton arnoldi. Next base: position 1,157,432 of record CAWUFW010004493.1, on the reverse strand, counting down.
TAGAAAGCCATAGCCCCTGGGAAGCGCAGGCAGGCAGGGGGCCCTACCTTTGCTGCTGAGGAGCAACCTGTGCCCAGGAGAGGGCTAGATGCTCAGACAGGAAATGGGTACTGTGCAAGGAGGTAGCACAGAAGGAGCAAGCTCCTACAGAAATATAAAAATGTAGGGACAAAGAGCCCTGAAGAAGCCCCTTCTGGTGGCTAACACTGGCATTCTGGACTAAAACGGCACGAATATTATCAAACGGTCCAACTGGGCCTGAGAAAACAGAAGTGTATAGTTCCCCCGGGGGGGACTGAGTCTGGCGATATGCAAGTAGCATCACCTTGCAGCATTTGAAGAACACACCCGGGGTATTTTTGTGGGGCAAGGCCTCTACTAAAATATTCAGGCCTCCAGGAGTGGAGTGCCCCATGGTTTATCTGAGGGCCTACAAATTTGCATATTTGCTCTCAGTGGTGTACCAAGAAGGGCAAACCGCATGTTATGGGTTTTGCCAGGAGTGCAGCAGTCCCCAAAGGAGTCCCTACATTGATGTTGCAATAGTTGCCCACAAGTCTCCCAGGAGGGTATATCCAAGACCCCAGGAGAGGTTTCCTTTGTTTTCCATTGCACCTGGAGTTTGGGCTTTTACCTAAAGGCTATGGAGTGCGGGCCCTTTATTGGGGGTTCTTCAGGCTCTAAGGCTATGTTTGCAGCAGGTTAAAAGTAGAAAAAGACTTGCGCACAAACTTTCTTGAAATTGAAATGCTTTATTGACCGTGACAATTACTAGTGAACGTGTTTTCATGAAGGTAAACGATATGCTTTGACAGTCACCAAGTTAACAGTGTGTCATTACTTGCTGTAATGAATGTCATTGTAAGGTGGTACCACCCATAGAAGCTTGAGTAGTGTTGCATTGCTTTTTTATGACTTAGTTCTGCTTTGCTTAATGTAGTGACACCCTGACAAAGCTAGAGGCCTGCCTTCTAAGGTATGCAGCTACTTATATAGTGTCTAGTATATCTGTGGAGGTTCTCTAGTTATCGGGTTCAGGGCTCACTAGGGGTATAAACTGTTAAGAGGGTGTCTTCATAGGAATTTCTACCTGGCATGATATGTATATTTGTAAATTAATGCGTAGTACTGAGTGGTGTGTTAGTAATTAAGCACTTTTTATAAATAATGACCCTGACTGGACAATGATTTATTGGGTGTTTGCTGAGTGCCTGCAGACTGGGGTACTAGTCCATGCAACCTCCCCTGAATAGGCCTTGGGCAGCCCTGCCTCTGTATCCTGAGAGTTTCAAGTGCTATAAGAGGAAACTTGGCTCCCAGTACACTGGAGGTTGCAGGCTTCTTGCTTGTGAAGGACCATAACCTTCCCAACTAATAACCCACTTATGTTATTATTCCAAACACCTGTGCTGACCTTTGAGGTGCCACCTAGCTCCCCCACCACAATTTAAATCATTCCATGAAAAGTCCCAGTTGTGAAAGTGGTCAAGTGCTACAGCATGTTCTGTAATCTGTGTCCAGGGCAGCAATTGGCACACTTTGAATCATTGCATACTCAAACTACGAATAGATAATGCTAGTGCACCACTTCTGTTATTTGCATGTTTAGCTGTTCTGAAGTCCCTGGTATAAACCTCATTCAGCTGCAATGGAAATTATCAGCCGATTCAGAATTACAAGATTCACAGTAAATCTGTGGATCTGTGTCTTTTCACAGCTAAAAGCAGTGTCGAGGTGAAATAATAGGGGAAAATGGAGAATCACCAGGGGACTTGAAACCGGAATTGCCAATTTCCTGGTAATTATTAATTTCAAAGGGTATTCTCGAAGTTCCACGTGTGATCCCTAGAAAGTCCATGCCTCTTTAGTTACTGATGCCTTTAGTATTGGCAATTCCATGGGAAGGAGTTAGTGGGGAAACAATGGTGCTTTGTAAAGAGGCAGCAGTATAGTCAGTATATTTGTCATGCAGTCAGAGTGAATTTCTATCACATAGAGATGTTTGTATGATCTACACCCATGATTATTACTAGACTTTCGAAACTTGTCCATTATCTAATCGACTTGTCCTAGTGATATTACCTGTCTCAAATTTGTAGATTTTTCGATTATGTTGTTGCTTGCTTTCTTATTTGTTCTCTTTTCTTTTGTCCCGATCTTCTGTAAAGCGCTCTGATACCCTCATGGGTCATGTTCGTGCTGTATAAAACTTTATAAATATGGAATACATCCTGTGCAATGTGGTTTGGTAACATATGTCTTACCACTGTAGTTTGTACTGTGTGCTTGCAAGAGGGCTGATGTTCCTCCCATATTGGGCTGTGGGGCACTGCCGTTGGTACCTTTATTAAACCGTGCATTAATGCCCATTCAATAATAGACTTTCTATGTTATGGACTCCCATTTTCGGTTCCTTATACACATAGATTTATGTAGTGAATTAAACATACCTTCTTTTTTTAAGCATTTTCTAATTCTGTGCTTGTATAATGTGAATAATCCTCATCACTTTTACATGCTTTAAGATTCTCTTGTGGGTTCTCAAAGGAGCTGAGAATTCTCCAACTGTCTGTATTTTAAGAGCGTTTTTCACAGAAAGATATATATCCGATTATCATTTTATCTAAAGGAAGGAAGCCCTGCAAGGGCAAATAAGGTTTAAGTGACTGCAACTTTTACAGCTCTCACTATGGAAATCACTTCTGGCCTAGGACCCCATTGATCGTCACGTTGCCTCGTTTAAGGAGATGAATGTAGACTCATTAAGACAGTTGAGAAACCACTCGAACAGAGGTGTGGTTGTGATCCACGAATACAATACTTTGCTTAGATCGTGTTGAAATGGATGGTTGTACTAGACACTAGGGCCTTTAACTGAAAAGCATTACACCTTAATGAGGTGTTACAACATAAAACTGTGAGCTTAACTTGTTCAGTCAGAAGGCACATAGCAGTGGTGTGCCAAGTATCCTGAAACGAGGATGGTGGGCGCCACTTCTTAATTTTCAGTTATAGTCGGTGCCACTGGAATTATGCTGCAGGGATGGGCCAAATTATGTGGCAGGGTTGATCTATTATGCACTAAGGAAAGGCAAATTATTATGCGTAATGCAGCACATTTTGTGACAGTATTACTTAATAATTTTTTCATTTCTTTTACACTTTTTAAAAATATCTGTGCATTGGTTTCATCTCAGTAGCACCAGCATAACACCCAAATATAGAAATAAGCAACAGAAAGCTGGCCAGCCAACCTTTGCAAAGGGCCGTCCGCGGCACGACAAATGTTGCTGCCTCTTTAGTAACTCTTTAACCGTTTGAGCCACAAAGATTTTTTTTCTGTTAAAATCTGCAGGTTATGCAGCAGATGATGGATTGTGTGACAACTCTTTAATTATGCGAAAAATGCCCAAGTTGCACAATCTCATAATTCTTGTGGGCGTGGTTATAGTGTTGGACATTTAGGGCCCTATTACGACTTTTGGTCAGAGTGGTGGCGCGGTAGTGCAAACCGGCGTGCCACCGCTTTGCCGAAGGTCGCCGCTGCCCGTCTGCCAGATTACAACTTTTTAGTAGTCTGGCAGGCGGCGGCGTGGGGGTCCCATGGCAGTGCCTCTTTTAAATGCTGCGGTGCCTTTGAAAAAGGCACCGCAATGGGACCACACTACACGGCATGGACTTGAAGGTTTGTGCCGTGCAGGAGCCTCTGTGCATGCACAAAGGTTCTGGGGGTCATGTTATGCACTCCTGAGTGCATCCACATGCGGTTGAGGCACAGGTGGGCCCTGTAGGCCCCCCTTTGTTTCTCCTCCTCCAAAGTTTACATGGAGGAAGAACCTCCCTGTAAACCCTTGAGGAGAGAAAACTCATAATATGCTTGGCGGGACCGCCGCTTTCAACGCCAGGGAACTGCGGTTCCCTCGCAGAGTCGGCGGTCCCAGGGCGGTCTGACCGGCCAACTCCTATTGGGACGGTCGGATTGCCGGTGCGGAGGTGGCTGGATCTGTCACCGCTGCGCCACCACAAGTCTGGCGGTCATCGGCCCGCCAGACTCGTAATAGGGCCCTTAAAGTCCAAGCAAAGCAAGCATAGAGAGTTGAATGGTAATAGTGAAGTAACTGTTATGTTTTGCTTCTATCGTAATCAGTAAAAGCAGCATTTTACTTTATGCTTGCACAGTTATTCGCTGGAGAGTATTTGTTACCCTACATTTTAAGATGCAAGCTATAAGCTGGGTTGATCTAAAGATACTCTGTTTTCTGATCCTATGTTTAAACACCTTCACTGACATGCTAAATGCCTAACTAGCAAAATATTTATGCTTTGTTAGTTCCGGTTTAACTTTAATTGATTGAATTCTGTATCCTGCTGCAGTATTTTTCCTCCTTGACATTGTGAAGAGAGAGAATGTCCGTTTTTACCTCCAGTGATGCAGCTAACAGAGTTGCTTCTGCCCCCTAGTGAATATATAGGTCCTCAAATGTGCCATTTAAAGTTTTTGCATTGCATCAGCATCGAAGCACTTTAGAATGAATATATCCAGGCGTTCTCTAAGATGCTTAGACAGCCCATGGTCTGATTGGACTTCATTACTGGTACTGTGTAGTAATCTGTATTATATTTATTTGGTTACTTTCTCCCTAGCTGATCAGCCAGTGTGAATGTGATGCATGGAATGTTGGTGTGATGGTCTTGAATGGAATGTTTGGGTGCCTGGATGCTTGAGTGTGACAGTTGGAGTATGGGCTGATCAGCAGGCAGACTGCTCCTGGTGGGGCTGCATCTCTACAACTCACCTACCTGTAACTGAACTCAATAAATCTACTTAAAACTACATCCTGGCTACGGACTTCGTTACTACAGATTTTTGGCGACTATTCATGAAACAAAACTCTGCGTGCTTTAAAAAGGACTCTGAAAGCAGTAATCTCTAAAGGAAACCTTCACATCCAAGATAAAGCCTTTGAAGTACAAGGCGTATCAGCCCCACCAGTGTCCTTTTCACCGGACAGCCCCAGCCTGCACGTACTTCATTGGCTACAAGGATTGGGTATTCCTGCTACTATGACAGCTTGTGTGATCCTCAGCATGACAACTTGTGTGATCCTCAGCACTACACCAGTGTTCTCATCAGCGGACAGTCCTGGCCTGGTCATGCTTTATTGGTCTATAGTATTTGAATTTCAAGCAACTGATTTCCGGTGTGAGACTCAGCTGTTCGAAATGTCTCATTTGTGGTTGTTTCATTGCTGTGGAGCCTTCAAGTTGCTTTCAACAAGAAAGGGTGGAATAGTAGTCTAGAGATTTCTCATATCCTACCTGCTATGTTAGTAGCTGTTTGGGCTCAACAGTATACATCCTGTAATTGTCAAACTGCGTTGCAAGGTGCTTGCTTAAAATGACTGGCTGTATGTTGCATTAGGATCACAAGTTAAGTTTTTGTGGAGTCGCAGAGGATAAAGAATTGTGTGTCCTGATAACGTGCAAAAGCGGCATAAGAGTACACTTGTTTGTTTGTGTGAGCAGTCGACTGCAGCATCTATCTCACACCTGTGTCATCTCAGCATGGGTGCGATAAGACATTCCTTCGTGAGTACTTTATTTTCGTACAAATCAGCGGTGATGTTTTCTGAATTTTAAATTGCACCGTAAAATCTACGTTTGTTTGGCATGACGGTTACTCACATTTTTAAACCCGCGTGGGTGCCTCAGGACCTGTTTTAGTCGAGTACGAGAGGAGTTCCAACCATTGGATTGTGACGACGCTGTGTCCCGTGTTAGTAATGTATCCTGCACAATGGTTTGAAGCAAGTATGATCCTGGAGCCACCCGGCACGGTTTCTCGAACGTGCCGTCATCTTGTTTTTTTGTATCACAACCTCTCTGGATTCACGTTTTCATAGACTGACGTGCCGACCCTCAATTTTCGTTTACATGTTTTCCTGTCCGTTATGCATTGCAGTTTTTTTGAACAGTTCAGCCTCGGTGCCAGTAAGTCCTGTGGTATGCATAGTCGGCATTTTTGTGCATCGCGCATGCGTTAGTGGAACCAGAATTGAGTCTACAACTAGGAAGACAATGCCTGGCTATCAACAAAGTTTTTGGGTATCAACTTCTAGTGTTTTAAAGAGTGACGCTTTTCTGAAGACCTGTTTCTAGCCTGGATTATAAAGTTTTAGAACTTTTATCTGTTTATGTTTTTCTACACCAGCACTGAACCCTTTTTGCCGGGTACCACCGGTCTCGTTTGGACTATTCTAATGGATCTTCATCCAGGGCAGAGGTGAACATGCTCATTTTCTGGTTTTATCCACAGTGACAGTACTCGGGTGGGAGATCGCTCACCGGGTTAATGTTCTGTTTATTTTCTTACCTTGCCTTGCTATTCATTACCGTTGCATGTCAATTCTGTTCTTGATCTGAGTTTTATGCCTTTGTGTTTTATGAATGACATGCATCCACTGTGTGGTTTCATCTATGAATTTTCACGCAGTAAGTTCAGTACTCTTACTTTAGGCATGTTTATTTGTCGTTTTACCCTTATATTCTGGGGAGGGAATGGGTTATAGTCCCATGTATATTAGTTCACATCTTTACCTCTTCACAGGGGTGTCTAATGGGTACAAGCCCCATGTGTATAAATTGTGTGTTCACTACCAACCTCTACACAAGGGTGTCTAATGGGTACGATTCCCATGTTTTCTATTGCTAATGGGTATAAGTCCCATGTATGCAATTTGTTGTTCACATTTCCTCCACATTGAGGTTCTAATGGGTACAAGTCCCATGTTTTCTATTTCTAATGGGTTTTAGTCCCATATGTTCTATTGTTTTGTTCTCGCTACTAACCCCACGTTGGGTTCTAATGGGTTTTAGTCCCATGTCTGCCTTTGTTTTGTTCACACTGTGGTACATGCTTACATATGTTTTCTAACGGTGTTTAATTCGTCCTGTACGGCACGTTTGTTGTATAGTATATCATTTTCACCGTGTGCCACACTCGTGGTTGTCTACCCTTAGGCCTCTTTGGCTGTATGGTTAGCAATCGACGTTCTTTTTCTTTCTTTCCCCTAACTATTTTTCTTCAGTTGAGGTGTAGATGTTCCATTTTGTTTCTGGTCCATTTATTCACCTGTATTTTGGGGAAAGTCAGTTCGGGTGTCCCTCACCCATTTCTACTGTTTCTTTAAAAAAAATGTATAGGAGGATGATGGGTGGGTGATATATATATATATATATTTGTTTATGCATCTCCTCTACATTGTGTATTCTTCTTACATGTACTTCTTGTACGTCTATTGTATATTTTCTCTGAATTTTCTTCCTTTTCTCTTGCACTTTTGCTTATCTCCTATCTCCTGTGTATTTTCTTTCATACTCACAGTGGTTTTTCTTGGCTCCTATGCTATTATTTATTCAGGTTTTGGGTTCACTTTCCTCTTGCCTTGTCTCTACTCTTGTTCATTTCCATTGCTTGGGTTCCCCTTGTTTGAACCTTTTCTTTTTGCGCTTTCTATTTTTGTGTTGTAGAAGAAAGGAGGATATGTAGTAATCTGTATTATATTTATTTGGTTACTTTCTCCCTAGCTGCTCAGACAGTGTGAATTTGATGCATGGAATGTTGGTGTGAGAGTCTTGAATGGAATGTTTGGGTGCCTGGATGCTTGAGTGTGACAGTTGGAGTATGGGCTGAGCAGCAGGCAGACGGCTCCTGGTGGGGCTGCATCTCTACAACTCACCTACCTGTAACTGAACTCAATAAATCTACTTAAAACTACATACTGGCTACGGACTTCGTTACTACATACTGCTTTTCCAGAGTCCCATAGGGACTAAAGTTCAGATCAGTACCTACGCGGAATCCACGATCATTGGTGCCATTTCAGGATATTGACACCTATGCAGCATCCACGATCATTAGTGCTGTTTCAGGATATTGACATGTAATACTATCTGTTCACACTTTCTTTGGAAGATCAACAATAAAAAGGCTCCTATTTTGTACCAGTGCTTATGTACATAGGAAAGGATCTTCACTGTAGAAGAGTAGGGCAACACGTTTTGTTTCTACCTTCACACTCGAACATAAAAGGTGTAGGTCCTCAGTACAGTAACACTACTCGCCCGCTGAAGCCTTTTCACCACATCAAGTTTCAAGTCTCTAAGGAGATGTCCTGACTTTTGGAAACACTCAAATCTGATCCTGCCACCTCACAGTCTTTTGAAATTAAGTTAAGCGCCCCCATGCATGATTAGTGCTTATTACAGGAGTACTCCAACTGTGTTGGCCAATGCCCTTATGATCATGACCATCTAAGAACTATGCGTCACGAGTGCCTGAGCCTCTTTGTTGGTCAGACATGCCCGGAAGGAATAGTTTATTATTAACCTTGCCTAAATTTAATGCCCAAGAACACACTACTTATGTTTTGAGACCTTACTGACAGCGCTGTACTTTTGATAACGTGTTGGTCTCCGATCCATTCTGGATATGCTTGTTCTCAATCCAAACTCCTTCCTCCAGAAGTACAATACTCTAATCCCTTGCACAGATTCTGACCGCAGTTCATCATTACCTGTAGTTCTTTCCAATAGTTACCCCTGTTCCGTCAGAGATTTTTCACTCTGAAATTTACCCTAAACTTCCAGAGTTCTTTCTTATACCCTGTACACGCAAGAAAAAGGGGTGAGAGGTACAACTTCTGAACCATCCTCCCTGACCAATAACCTAGCACACACAAAAGGGATGAGGAGGTAAAATTAAAAGGATATCACCCTCTATGGGATATCCCACTGAGGGTGATATCCTTTTAACTTTACCTTCTCATCCCTTTTGTGTGTGCTAGATCCTCTCTTACACCATCATATCCATGTGATAGGGGCAACCTAAACATGAATTAGCTAAAGTCTTCCTCACCCATAGAGCTTCCTCCAGAATGGAACCTGTAGACTTCTGTAGTGCACCTCAGTCATGGCCTGGTGATTTCAGTGGTTTTTCTGCACGGCTATAGGTATCATGCAACTTCTAAGTCTGACTTCAGCTGTTTACCCTGAACCTTTCTTTACCTGGCAGCTATTTCAGTGCTTCAAAACTATTCGTAAACTGAAATATTCATCCAGAGGTAATGTATGCCAATTGTATTCTCCAAAAACCAATTTACAATTCATTCGATACAACCTTTTTTCGAGGTAATAAGTAATAATAAGACTAGCAAGTTTTGCAAAAAACAAAAGTATATTTTTATATAAATATGTAGGTTGATTATCAGTACAACAGATAATACCAGGAGGAAGCACGCCAAGAAACTTGGGCTGAACATTTAATAAAAGCATTAGACAACAAACATTGACAAAGCAAATAGTTCTGGCCCTGTCAAATCTGCATTTTAAATTAAAATTAAAACAAAGTAAAAATGCCACTGTCTAAATGAGGTGGTCATATGCTTGGAAAGGAAGAAAACGAAATTGTTACACTTAAAGTGAAATAAAGGAAAAAGTTAAAGGAAATGGGGCAGCAGTTCCTTTTGTGTTCCGCTCTTGTGAAAGGTGGCAGGTCCTATCAGGGTATGTATGACAAATATCACAACAGAAGCAACAGCAATCATGTGGTTGGGTCTTGCAAGGGTTTGAAAAGTGCTACACTGCTGCCAGTATTGTAGTCCACTCTGACAGAAAAAATAATTGCATGACCAGATTCTCTTATGGTGGCGCTGTTCCGTAAATGAGCGAGGTCACAGGTGAAAATGAATTGTGCGGACACGCCCCTAACACAGCAGTGCACCATACAGTGCCCAAATCTCGAATGGCAGATTACATATGTTCTGCTGTGTAGTCTGCCCGGATGTTGACCTCGGAGCACTGCCAGTCTAACCATAGTGTCAAAAGGAGCTCGTGAGCAAGCAGTCCTGTATATGCTAGTCTTGATGGTGATGATTTTACCTAAGCTGGTGGGCTGTCGGTTAAAATAAAGGGCATTGGGCGTCCTCAAAATGCAACAACACATCAGAGCATACCAGATGCCCAGTTGAATGGTTGGAAATGGCATGAAATGGGAGCTGCAATGATTTCTAATAATTACATCAGAAAAGGCTGATGGCACATGGCATCTGAGGGCCTCTAAAATCCATGCTGGTGCCAAGCACTGCAAATTATTTATTTTTTTAGTATAGGTTTGCTTAGGGGTAAGTTACCAGGCAATGGCTGCGTGAGATGCTGTGTGTTGCAAGCAGCAGCTTGGAAAGCGAGTGGCCCAGTAGCACTGCACAAGCGGTCCGCTAAAAAAGCATTGTGAACGGCAAAAAAATATTTTAATAAATAAAGAAATGAAAGGAGACCATTCGAAAATAAAAGTTTCCCCCAGGCCTTGGCACTGAAACATGCCACTTTTTGGGCAGATGTGTACATGTAATGGTGCAAAAGGGCATCACTCGATAAAGCCAATGGCTTAAGTGGGCTGACCCACTGCCCCATACTGTAAGCTGTTGTGGGTGGAAGCAAAATGTGAATAATCGGTGACCAGACCAATGGGTGAGGAGAGCTGACCCAAAGCCCCTTCTATGTATGTGGGACAACCCCCAATTGGGGGAGCCACAGGGCAGGCAAAGGCTACTTGGCCTCACTCGTGAGGGATTACGCTCATTTGCTTCTGATGTGCCAGGATCCATCTTAGTATTGCTTTACAAACTTTAAAGATCCACCCCTTCAGCTCTTGACTGTATGGTAGTGATGCTGAGCAGTCCTAGGCTTCTCAGGGAGGTATGGTGGGGTTGCTAATCTGACACCCTACTGTGAAGAAGTGCCAAAGACTAAACCACTCAAGTAACTTGGATTACAATTCTTAGACCGTGTTAGTTGCACTGCATGCATATGATATAAGCAGGCTTATATGTTAACAAGTGTTATCATATGAGCCTGGCTATCAAATACTTAGTTTCAGTTGCTAACTGGAAGGTGGCAATGATACACACCAATGATACACATCAACAATACCAGAACCCTAGTTTATATCCCAAAACCTGGTTGTACCTCCATCCATCCACTCGGGTATCTGGCTATACACTCTGGAAGAGCATTATTTCACAGAATTTCTTTTTCTTCGTTTCTGATTAGTGCCAGGCTTCTCAATTTGAGGGTGGGCAGCTTGAGCAGACAATTATACCCACCACACGAGATGGAGCTCAGCCAGGCCTTCCTCAACTCCATCTTACGGGTCCAGGATTGACCAGGCACAGATGGAATTCATTTTTATTGAAGTGCAGGAACCTTGTCTTCAGAATATGCCACAGTCCCCATTCATTGGAGGATGTTCGGATGATCAGTTCGTCACAGGTGTTTTTTCATGACTCTCCACCAACTTTCCTGGTTCTAAGAGATTGTTCAAGTCCAGGTCAGGACAAGGTGGGAAGTCATTATGGTCCTACCTGCATGACCTTGTCTTGTCTCTTTTCTGATCTACAGCATCTTCGTCAGTGGACAGGCATTTGCCTCCATCTGAGAAAAGACTTCTTAGTGAACGAGTGCAGGATACTCCAACCCTCCTTGCAATCACTCCGCTTCAGTGCCTGATTCTTCAGGAACTGGTGTTTGCACACCCAAACATTCCTCTTGCGTCGCGTATTTCTTTCTTCAGTTACCAGGAAGAACAGTATGTACAGGTAAAAATCTGTAAAACTTATTGTTGAGAATTTTCACCTTCTGTAACAAGCCTTGGTAATCCTTTTGCGACCCTAAATAAAGCCGGAAATGCCACTTTACGAGCCTTTTTTATTTGTTGCATCACAGTCTTAAGACCTCGATATACACGAGTTACGTACTTTGTGCTCCAACAGCTCATGTACAAGCATTGTGATCAATTCGTTTCAGGTTACCTCATCCTCCTTTCTTCGAAAACAGTTTTCTTGGACATTAAGCTCGGTGAGACAAATGGTGAGTTGCAGGTAATTGTGCATTTCAAAACTGCACACAAACTACCATCACACTTCTATATTCTATAGCTCAAAGAAGTCATAATCCCACTTCAATGAAGAGATTTATCTCCTAGTGTTTTTTCTGAATTTTCATTTAGTTTGCATATATTTTGTTCTGCATTTTGGTAAAGCGCTTTTCAACCAGAATAGTGTCGGGGTGCTTTTCAGAGAAACCTGGTGAAGCATAGCAGTCCTTTAGCGAGCCATCACATAACAATATTGTGGAAGAAACAAACAACAGTTTGGGGAAAGCAAATTCTTCAAACCAATTTCGTTTATCACATGGTTTAGTCGTAACACAGAGTTAGATATCGACCGTAGTATAGACCTGCTGTGTCCCTCCAGCCTGACTATGTCAAGTCTTTTTTCTGATCTGAGCTTTATGAGGAGAAAAGCAAAGACTAAAAAGAGGTAGTAAATGGAGGTAGAAGGGAACAAATGGGTAATAGCAGAAAGGGGCGAACAGAGCAAGGTTGGAGAAACATTATGTTGCAAGGTGATGTAGAATCGGTGAGAAGATGTGTGGTAAAGAACCTAGCATGGACATTTGTGTGGGTGAGCCACAAGAGGTCCTTGAGGGAGAAAACACAGTGTCGTAATGGACAAGACGGAAGTCCTCATCCTGGGTTCATCACCCTCCGCCTGGGACGACTCTTGGTGGCCCCCGGCCCTGGGCACCGCGCCCAAGCCAACGGACCACGCACGCAACCTGGGCTTCATCCTGGACTCCTCCTTGTCGATGACCAGACAAGTCAACGCCGTCTCATCTTCGTGCTTCAACACCCTGCGCATGCTCCGCAAGATCTTCAGATGGATCCCCACTGAAACCAGGAAGACCGTCACCCAGGCACTCGTCACCAGCCGACTGGACTATGGGAACACCCTCACGCCGGAACCACAGCCAAACTTCAAAAAGACTCCAGCGCATCCAGAACGCCTCCGCACGACTCATCCTGGACATCCCCCGACACAGCCACATCACCGGACACCTGAAAGACCTGCACTGGCTCCCCGTCAGCAAGAGAATCACGTTCAGACTCCTCACCCACGCACACAAGGCCCTCCACGACCTGGGCCCCAAGTACCTCAACGACCGCATGACCTTCTACACGCCCACCCGCCAGCTACGATCAACCAGCCACGCCCTCGCCACCGTACCACGCATCCGCAGAGCCACCGCCGGAGGAAGATCCTTCTCCTACCTGGCAGCCAAGACCTGGAACTCCCTCCCCACTCACCTTCGGCGAACCCAGGACCATTTCTCCTTCAGGAAGCAGCTCAAGACCTGGCTGTTCGAGCAGTAACTCCCCCCTCCCCCAGCGCCTTGAGACCCTCCCGGGTGAGTAGCGCGCTCTATAAATGCATTGATTGATTGATTGATTGTAATGGAGAGAAGATCACAATATTGAGTAGTCTTTGAACAAGTGTCTGTTTTAATATGTGCATAAAGATCCTGAGTGGGTCAGGCCATCTAGGAGAGAGTTGCGTGGTGAGCAGGGATGCTCCAGAGAATGATTGAGAAGCGGACCAGGGAGAATCTCCACACTTCTTATTTTTTCTTTCCATGATTTCAAGTGATGAGCAGTTGCAGCTCACTGGTTTTAGTAAAGAACGCGTTGCAGTTGATGACATATGTTTTAGACGTTTGTATTGATTGATCAGAGTATGTGATCAACTGTAGTCCTATAATCTTCAAAGATTGAACTATACTCTGATGGTCAGAGATGGCATTAATCCATTGGCTGTTATTGGCTGCTTTTTTAAAAGTTATTTTTACAAACCGTTATTATTTGTAAAATGCATGGTGCAAATTTGTGGTTGTGCCTGAATTGTTGGATTGTTTCCCAGGTAATTGATGGTGTATGACCTGATCCTTCTTTGCCTTTCTGAAAGAGAGGTATTTTGCAGCCAAGAGTACAGCTTTCGTATTTCTTTTTTTACAGTGTGTGACGTAGGTGTTAATAAACGGCAGGGTATAGTCGTATATGCACTTGCAGACTAATTCTGCATCCCTAATATATTTTTTCACGCCGGTGACCAGTCTGTGCATACCGCTGTCATTTATTTTTTGCGCGCATCCCCAGTGTGAAAAGCACTTTGAAGGATGTCAGCTCATTGCTTTCAGATACTGATTTGCCCTGGACCTAAAAAAACCAGAAGTAATTTCCTTTTATGTTAATTTTCCATAATTCACCGACAGCTGTGCATTATTTCATTCATATTGGCAGCACATTCCATAGTAAATTGTTGCCGATAGAAGTTAGAGGGAAGACGAGGTATGGAAGGGGCCAAAAGGCATTCTACAAGAGCAGTGACTCTGACACCCCTATCCGGATAATGTTTCTTGACTCCGCTTTGTAGCTACCTTTATCAGGGTATGTTAATCTCAAACTGTCTTGTGGTTTGTTGCCTGCCTTGTTATGTTGGCCTAGGCCTGGCTGCCATGCTGCTTTTCTTTGCGCACGTTACACTGAGCCAGGGCTCCCTCGCCCTTTGCGCTGTCTGCATTTTCTGTTTTCCAACCTTTCTCCTATTCGATTTGGGCTCGGTCTGCACAACATGTACAAGGTCACATAACAATGTATTTTGGTTCTTCCTGATATGGCCAGTCTCGCGCACCCAGACATAACATTAGGTGCATTTGCCATGAAGAATTTTGTGTGCTTTTAATACTGCAGTTTACTAGCGCTTAGGACACTTGGAGAAATCCTTTTCAGTGAGAAGAGCTATGAGGTCCTGCTGATGTAATTCTGCATCTAGAGACTGAGGTATGGGGGTTCGCTAGTCAAAGCCCAGAGGTCTTCTATTTTTATAATAAACTATCTTACTGCACGGGGAGGGTGGTAATGTTATTTAGACATTTATCCACTGAGTTATGAAATGCTTTCCCCGTTTGTATTCTATGGAATTGTAACCATGCTGCTTATATTATTCATATGCATTATGCTATCAGTACTGACACGTGTACTGTACATTAGAGCACGTAAGTTGGAATAAACATTTTAACCTATCCAGTGTCTCTTCCTACGCACCTTGTGGACAAGTACGAGTGAGTGACGAAAGAGTGTTCTTGCTTCTGCGAGTCCTGAGATAAAGATACCGTGTTCTGGGTTGTCCAATCATTGGTACTTGGGTGCTAATGGGATGCTAAGCTAGTTGGGTTGGGGTTTTTGGGTGCTACGGTATATGGTAGGCAAACCACTGTATGCCGGGGTCCCATTATCCTGTGCATAGCTCTGTGTATGTGCAGAAACCTTATGACATGGCGCGACCACCGTGGGGCTGCTTATCTGCGAGACGCTTGAGTAGTACTTGTGCTTGTCCACAAAACCCTCACATACGCTTCCGGAGGCGTAAGTGACGGTGATACCTCCTATATTGAACGTTTTATAGGTTCTTTCAAGCTTGAAGTTATTAAAAAGGTTATATAACAAACCCATTTTGTGCTCCCTGTTAGGTTGTCGAATACAATTGTTTAGTTATGGCTGGTGTGGCGATAGCTGCACATAGCCGAGGACCACTCCGAGAACACTTACGGGTGTATGGAGTGCCTGATACAGGGATCGATTTGGTCTTTGTGGTTCAAGCCGATCCGGCTTACCACTTTGAGGTGTTTTACACTTGGATCACTTTTGAAGCGGTGGAGGCAGATGATAATCTGTTTCATGAATATAAACCCACCGCTATTCCTGCTGCCTATCGACCCTATACCAATCTTGAAGTGCCTCTCACGGCTTGGCAGCACCGTGTTTGGTTTAATGGCGCCCTCCCACAACCAACTACCGCAGTTCGTTTAGGCCCCTTATCCATTCTGGGGGCCACTTGGCCTGTATTGGCCGGGTATACCCCGCATCCAAATTATCTGGCATTGCCGATTGCGGAACTGCGCACTATGCATACCGAATTGGTGCGAGTGCATCGAGCCTTAGTGACATATGTTACAGGTAGCCTCCATGGAGCTGCTCCTGTAGTTGCTGGCCAACCAGCTGTTGCAGCTGGAGTGACCATAAGTCCTGTCATGGTAAATTCTGTGATGGGCAAACGTCCACAAAGTAAAGACGATTATCCTTACTGGCTTGCAGAAAAATTCGATCAGATAGAAGCAGTGTTTCCACATACATCCCCAGTGGATAAACACCGCATCCTTACGATAAGTTTGCCAAAAGACTTAATCCCCGATTTGACATCATGTGAAAACTGGGGTAAGGTATTCGCAGCAGTTTATTCAAAATGTTTTGGTACTCCTTCCATGACGGTTCTACCCTCTGTAATTAAAAAAGTACAGGACGAACATGGCCCTGAAGCGGCTGTGGAATTAGGGATGAGACTAGTGGGAGTGTTTGATGTAGTAGCTGAACTGATCCTTGGAAATGTCAAGGGCGATGCTATGAACTTTCAAGTAGCGAATGCTTTGGCTTTGGTCCCAGAGTTGGACAGGCCCCGCGAATTACCGAAAATTATAGCCCGGGCTTATAAAACAATTGGAAGAAATAGCCTAGGCAACAAGCCTTTTGTAAAAATGCAAACTCAATCGCAACCACAAATTACACAAACAAAAAGTACATCTGAGAAAGATGATAGACCAGTCTTCACTAAAAAGAGTTGGAGACAGAAAAAACAGGGTAAGCAACAAAAGAAGCCGGGGTCGAGAGGCGCTTCCCCAGTTTCGGTTTCTTCTGAACGTACTTATGATTTACGTGATAGGTCGAGAATTAAATCACCAGAAAGGTTTCAGAGCTCTGATACGCGTTCTCCTCGTTCTTCACAGGCCCAGACGTCGTCACAGGCTGGTGGAGGAGGACGGCAAGATAGAGGAAGGGGCCGAGAGGCTCCCCAGGAGCGAGACCAACCTCGACAACAAGTCAGAGGGAAAGCAGAAGACTTTCACCTTCCTCGACCGCAATTTCAGAAGAAAAAGTTGCCGCTGTAACAGCGAAATATGCCACAGACCGTGAGAACGAGGCTCCAGAATTGGACGTGGGCAGTGACCCTCCTAGACAGCGCCGCGGAAGTTACCATAGTGCGGGAGGCGCTACGTCCTCATATGGAGGCGACAGCAACTGAAACATTCGTTACTGTAGAGACAGCTGACACGAGAGTGGCACCCCTGACAGACTTTACAACATAGTCATACAAATTGAAGGTGACATACCGCGTGAAATAAAAGGGATTTTTTGGGAAAATCTAACCTCTTCATATGACATTTTGTTAGCAGAGGTGGATTGGCCACCCCCATTCGTTTTAGCTGCACATAAAGGAGAGGAGGTAATCCTTCCAAGCTTTTCACGGCATGTCCCAAAAGACAAAGCTGAAGCACTTGCAGCTGAGTGGGCTGTGTACCTGGCACCAGCGTTATACCGCAACCATGTGGGATGGGATGAAGAATCACCTCCCCATGCAATACCTTTGCGGTCACTACCGCAGCCACAACCCCAATATCCCATCAAACGGCAGGCAAAAGGCCCCGTCTCCGAAATTCTGACACAGTTGGAATATCAGGGAGTGATTGAACCATGCGTATCACCTATGAACAATCCCCTTTTCGTGGTTTCTAAACCCGATGGATCGTACCGCTTAGTTTTGGATTACCGGCATTTAAATTCCCATTGTCGGAACTTTGCGGTGCAGAATACACATAGTTCTGCGCTTGTAGACAGTCTTGTTCGTAAAAAATATAAAACGACACTTGACCTTTCAAACGGTTTCTACACGCACAACCTAGCCCCGGAAAGTGGTCAATGGACCGCATTCACTTCCGGTGGTAAATTATTCCAGTTCCGGCGTTTACCCATGGGCTACAAAAATAGTCCGGGTATATTCGCCGCTCGTGTTGTTTCTTTGTTAAATAACATTGATCAAGACGCATGTTCATACGTAGATGACATCTATCTGACAGACGACGAATTATATCAGCATCTGTCCCGTGTGGACCGCATTATTCTTGAATTTGCGGAGCAGGGTTACAAATTTAACTTTGCTAAGTCACACATTGCTGAATTTACCGTTCTGTTCTTGGGCTATGAGCTCAATAACGAAGGTAAGGGCTTAGCACCCCATTTCTTGGAAAAATGTGCACATTTGTGCCCCCAAATACTCTGAAGAAACTTCAGTCTTTGCTGGGTTTTCTGAATTTCGGGCGTACTTACATTCCCGAATATGCCCAGCGTATCAAGCCTTTGTATGCTTTGATACAACCTACTTATTCAAGGTCTTGCTGGCTGCCTGAGCATACCTCAATTCTGCAGTCTTTGCAGACAGACCTATTGGAGTCTAAATATCTTTTGACTCGTGATAACCACACAAACCTGGTGATTAGAATAATTCCGGGGGCGGTGGGATTCACATACTTAACCTTTAATGAAGGTGATACAGTACCCATCGCATACAAGTCACATCTGTACACTTCCGCTGAATTACGCTTTACATCTGTCGAAAAAGTTCTAACTGCGGTGCAAATGGCGATTCTAAAAGAACGCGCACTGGCACAGGGTAAGCGAATTCTAGTGGTAACACCCTGTCCTGCCCTCGAGGCAGTAACAAAGGCAAGTGTACCGAACTCAAAAGCAATGCATCCCCGTTGGATACAATGGGCTACATCCTTGACGTCATCAGACGTCACCTTTATTTTCGATTCTTCTCTTCAGACTCAGGAGTTCTTACAGTATGAATTCGTTCATCCTCCTCCTCTGTTTTTATTGCCGCTTGAGGATTACAAATGTGTGATCTACACCGATGGCTCGGCGCAACCGGCCACTGGGTCCAAGCACGCTTATTCAGCTGCATGTGCTATTGTTGCGGGTTCCTTTGTCGATGGAAAGTTCAAATCCTCTGTAGTGCATACTCGCACACTTGGAGATAGTACCGCACAATTGGCCGAGCTGCATGCATTGCTACTTGCACTTGAGTTCGCTTCTCAGGATGAGACCACTCTTATTGTATGTGATTCTTTCTACTGTGTACAATCTTACAATGACAATCTGTTTTTCTGGTCGAAAAATGACTACAAGGACGCAAAAGGGAGCACAATTAAGCATAAAATGCTTTGGGTTCGAGTGGCAGAATTGCAACAACGTCTGCCCCTCACACAGGTGGTTCACACCTTAGGCCATCAGCGGGTGGGCGCACACGCTATTGGTAACGATCTGGCAGATGAAGCTGCCCGTTCAGCAGTAGTCACGTGTTCAGTAGCAGCGGTTACCAGGTCCATGTCTAAAATTGACCCTGTTATTCTAGCAGCTATTGCTGCAACCAAGGAAGGTGATAATTACCCTACAGGTTTCCCTTCCAAGTATTCTTACAAATTAAGTCCCGATCAGGTTCCTTATGTAACAATACCTGACGTTGGAGATCGGCTGATCCCCAACGCGGACCGCAGGAGTGCCTTGATATCAGCTGCACACGAAGGCATGGCTTCGGCTCATGCAGGTGTGTCAGCTACAGTTTCCATCTTGCAGCAGCGTTATTGGTGGCGTGGATTGTATAAAGACACCCGTGCTTTTGTGCTTTCCTGCGACGTTTGTCAACAGATTAAGCCTTCCACGGTAACACGCCCTCCACAGACCCCGCTCTGCATTGCTAACAGACCCTTTGGGTGTGTTTACCTGGATCACTGCGGTCCATTCTCATCAGACACTGCCTATAAATACATCTTAGTAGCAGTGGACTCGTGCACACGGTTCCTCTGGGTCTGGCCACAACGTAGTGCTGACGCTCGAAATGTAATCAGGGATCTGCGTGTCTTTGTGGGAATTTTTGCATGCGGCACCTTCCATTCGGACCAAGGTCCAGCGTTTGCCTCTCGGGCTTACAAGGATGCAATGGCTTCGCTTGGGGTGCGGGTGAAATTTTCGTCTCCGTATAGGCCTGAGGGCAACTCTATCGTTGAACGAATGAACCGTGACTTAAAGCAATCCTTAACAGCTAGAGTTATAGGTACTGGCAGGAACTGGCTGGCCCACTTGTATACCGTTCAGCGTGCACTTAATAATCTCCCTAGAAGACCTCTGGGTGGGCGGACCCCATACGAAATGCTCTTTGGCATAAGAATGTTTGTGCCTGACCTTGAGGGTCCAGACATCGCGGCGCAATCCGCCAAGTTTGATGTAGATAACCATTCTGCTATGTTACAGGACTTACAAGAAGCCCGAGACAAACTTGCAACTACACATTTGCCTTCAGCCACAGATCCTGCGTTGCAGATTCCGGTAGCCGGCTGGCTTCCAAAGGTTGGAGAACTGGTTCGAGAGAAGGTTGAAAACAAAAAGAATTTGGCCCCTCTTTTCGTGCACCGGTTCCAGTTCTGGGCTTGAAGGGAACACGTACAGTCATTTTACCACCGCTTCCTGGTCGCAAGGAGAACAGATACATCTCAGTGGAAAATGTCAAGCTACAGCGCCTGGCCGATCCTGAATAGTGTCACACCAGCGGTCTCTTGTCCTGCCATTTATCGGACATATGTTCGTGGCCCATCTACACGAACGGTCGCTGATGCTGTAATTGAGATGGTTGATTTGCCTGAAACTACAATTGATCCCCAACTGTCCACCAATATCGACGAGGACGAGTATACTTATCCTGCATCTGAATCGGTGGCGCATCAACCAACAACGCCACTTGGCCCGACTCGTTATTCCTTTGATTCGGATTCCACCTCTTCAAAAGTCCCATCCAAGTTCAGTATTTTTGTATCCTGGTTTAGAGACAATTTTTTGATTCCACCCTGGACATACATCTGGTTGGTACTTTTCTTGATTTTTCTGTTCATGTCCATTGGCTTTGTCACAGTGTTTTTTCTACTAATCAATGGTCACTATTTACCTGAACGCTCTGCTGTAGACTATGTTTCTGGAACTTTGGCTCCTCATTCCTCGTCTCACATCATGAAGCGTGACCACACATTTGTGAACATTTCAGCTTTTCCAGTTGCTGATGGCATCGTATGGGATGCAGTGAACTATCAAATCCATGGTCCGACGGAAATTATTAATGTACCTAATGTCCTTCGTGTTTCAATGGGTGATGTAGTACAAAATAATATTCATTCTGATGATTGGGATGTGCATGCCGTTGAAGCATTGTTTGCCGATTTAAAATATTATGCATCTTTTAATGCTGAAGATTTATATATGAATTCTGCGAATTATGCCGATTTGTATTGTTACCAACATTGGGGTAATCATTTTCTCCATAAGCCAAGTGCCCTGCGTAGTTCTGTTAACTACACCCAATGGGAACATTGTCCAAACCCCTTGCCAGGTAGCTCACAAACTCTTCGAAATAAGTTTACCTATTTTACTGATTTTAATCGGTCGAACCCTGCATCCTATTATTTTAAACTTAATACCACATCAACTCAGAAAATTATGTTAACACACACCAAATTGCTTTATTCGGGTTCCTTTCTAAGTGCCCTAGCAGTGGGTGGTTATGAGTACTGGGAGGATACAATAGATTTGAAATCCATTTGGGGCTCCAAGCCATGGCAGGTACAGGGAACCGAGGCGTTGCATCGTGCTTGCCTCATCCCTACCCAAATTATGTTCCTAAATGCTTCCATCTATCAAACTACGTGTTGGGGCTTAGCTACCACTAAACAATTAAACTACGCCCTCAATTCCATCCCTTTCGAGTTTTCCCAATGATAGCTCACGTTTTAACCTGTCCCTGACGACCCTACAGGCTCTATTACAGAATAATTCATTTAATGTTTCCGAACTGGATCAGTCACCCTGGTTGGTATGGCCTATATCATCTAATGCATGTCAAATGCGTTTTCACGACTCAGGTACTAGATACACACAGGATAGGCCTGATCCGAGATTTACTGCTTCTCGTACTGTCACTACATATTCTGTTGGTAAATTATGCAAACAATGGCTGCAACATTCGTCCCTTGATTCTGTTAAACAACATTTGTCCCTCCTTACAGGCAATATTGATCTGTCCGACTTTGTTTTGGGACCTCGTGGTCCCCGACCTAAGAGATTCATTTATGAAACATATAATGAACTCTGGAAGCTATCACAAATGGAAGCTGCTTCCCGTCTTCGGGAAATAGATCAAGCAAATTTGGAAAAGGTGCTTGCTGTTGTTGACAATAGTATTAATACCCTGTCTTCACGCATTTATACTTTAGAGAATATTGTGTCCTCTGTTGTTGATATTGTACAAGATGATGTTTCTGTGTTATATCATGGTCAGAATCAATTGCGTTCAGTTATGCAGTTTGCATGGACTTTACAAACGCTCAAGTTGGGTAAAGTTCCTTGGCATTTTTTGAACACCTCTGCCTTGTTTCTACCTTTTAACTTAACTGACAAACAGCAATTTATGTCCATGAAAGATGCAACTTACACTCTATTACATATCGAAAAGATGGATCCTTTGCCGTTCTCTGTTGCAGAACTCGATTCTGCTGTATGGCTAGTTCATGGGGTTATCGCTTTACCTTTTTCCTTGTTTGAATTTGATTCGTGCATGAAACATTATCCTGTGGGCCGTTACCGGCCCTTGGGCAGTGCTTTTCTGCATGAACTCTGGTCCTTGCCTTTCATGTATAAATGCCTTCGGGACGGCAAGGAAGTCTTTCTCACGGGGGAGTACTGCGACTCGACTATGGGTCATTCGCTTATTTGTAAACACATTAAATTGCATGGCTCATGTAGCGTTTCCGCTCCTAATCTTGCTTGTGTGCTGAAAGGTATTCCTGCTCCTGTTATTTCTCCTACTTTCACTCTCCTTTCCAATGGTAGTTATTTACTTTTAAATAACGAAAACTGTTGTGGCCTGCAGGCTGGCATTCCTTACATTGTAACAGTTTCGCACAGGGTTGTCTGCTGCAAAAATGTGCTTTTTCCTCCCCCTCATGGCAAGGTTGATATCTCTATTTGGCCTTCCATCCCTACCATGGAGGCAGATTTCAATAGACTGAGCAGAATAAAGGCACTATTATTGAACGAGGAAGTTATGCTCACGTCCGCCCGGGAGACATTCATTCTCCAGGTGGCGAGTACCCACAGTGAAATACAGGCCCTTTTAAACACTAATCTCCCCCAACATTTTGGGGAGTTAATACATCGTATTTTTAACGCATCTAACACTGAAGGCCTGGTACACTTTTTTAAGGTCGTGGGGTCGGGCTTGGTGTCCTCCTTCCAAACTATTTTTGGTGTCATCCCGGCATTCATACATTCTATTTTTTCCAGCGTCTTTGGCGGTTTCCCATTGATCCTCGCTTTAGCGGCTGGTGTCTTGCTCTTAATTTGCTTTCTGCGCAATGGCTGCTCCCCGATGGGACCTGCTCGATCCAGAACGCCTCCAGCTGCTCCGTGAGCGCATTTTGGCTGGTTTTGGTGTCTTGCCATTGGCGACACTGAGTGTGTCATATACTCTTTCATTTCGCTTTGCGTATTTCACTTGCGTGCAACCTGTAATGACTTGCATCCGCTGTCCTTTCACCTGGACTCTGGATTATTGCCTCTCCAATTCGTCATTGTCTGTTCCGGATTTTGTTCAGTTGATGGGTCCCTTAGAGGCCCATGAGCAGGACTGTTCCGTTGCTGGCTGTATGGCGCGTGCGGCTGCACTGGGGATTTTGGCGCAATGGGATATCTGGGCGGCTGCCCGGGATCTCCTACAACGAAGCTGTTTCAATTATCACGCAAGCTGTCCCGCATTGCTTCTGGATGCTCCCTTTGCTGAGGAGCATTCCTGCTCTTTTGATCTCATGGATTGGATGGCATCTATGTTTTTTGACGATTCCAATGATGAACTCTTGCAGGGTATGGCTTTTTTCTGCACTTACACTTTCATGGATTGACCTGCCCTTCGCCGTTTGGGCGCTCCCTGTGCTCCAACGGCTGTGTTTTTCCTCTGATGGGCCTCTGTCCTGGCCGCCGGACTGTCCAGGGGAGGGTGTCTTGTGGTTTGTTGCCTGCCTTGTTATGTTGGCCTAGGCCTGGCTGCCATGCTGCTTTTCTTTGCGCACGTTACACTGAGCCAGGGCTCCCTCGCCCTTTGCGCTGTCTGCATTTTCTGTTTTCCACCTTTTCTCCTATTCGATTTGGGCTCGGTCTGCACAACATGTACAAGGTCACATAACAATGTATTTTGGTTCTTCCTGATATGGCCAGTCTCGCGCACCCAGACATAACATTAGGTGCATTTGCCATGAAGAATTTTGTGTGCTTTTAATACTGCAGTTTACTAGCGCTTAGGACACTTGGAGAAATCCTTTTCAGTGAGAAGAGCTATGAGGTCCTGCTGATGTAATTCTGCATCTAGAGACTGAGGTATGGGGGTTCGCTAGTCAAAGCCCAGAGGTCTTCTATTTTTATAATAAACTATCTTACTGCACGGGGAGGGTGGTAATGTTATTTAGACATTTATCCACTGAGTTATGAAATGCTTTCCCCGTTTGTATTCTATGGAATTGTAACCATGCTGCTTATATTAGTCATATGCATTATGCTATTAGTACTGACACGTGTACTGTACATTAGAGCACGTAAGTTGGAATAAACATTTTAACCTATCCAGTGTCTCTTCCTACGCACCTTGTGGACAAGTACGAGTGAGTGACGAAAGAGTGTTCTTGCTTCTGCGAGTCCTGAGATAAAGATACCGTGTTCTGGGTTGTCTAATCATTGGTACTTGGGTGCTAATGGGATGCTAAGCTAGTTGGGTTGGGGTTTTTGGGTGCTACGGTATATGGTAGGCAAACCACTGTATTCCGGGGTCCCATTATCCTGTGCATAGCTCTGTGTATGTGCAGAAACCTTATGACAAAACCCACTGCACTTAGTATTTGGATGTTAAGAAGGGAAGCATTGGAGGTCCCCTTCCAGCCTTCCTCCTGTCGTCCCATACATGCGTTGGATCTCCTGTCGTGCTAGCGCCTCACATTTCTCTTCGAAGTCAACAATGCCTCTTCAAGCATTTCAGCTTTGTGACGTTTGTACTTGTGTATCTGATGATAATGGAAGATAAATAGCATACTAAATTATTAGCAGAATGTTGAGTTTACTGTTTAACTCTTTTTTGCGCAAATGCTAAGAAGAGATCCCACAAGTGCTTAGAAGAGATCCCGCTGAAACATAGGTGAGGGACAAGTGGCAGGTTAATATCCCTGCCTTCCATTGGTCTGAGATGGGTAAATTGACAACAATTTAATTGAGTGAACGTAACATCTGTTATTTACAGCACTTCCAAATGGCAGAAGTGCGGTCGGAAACGCCAAACGAAAACATGTCGTTCTCGTTATTGAGGTATTAAGGTGTTAAAAGCATTTGTCTAACACAATCCTACAGTTGGATGGTGTGTGATCACTTCTGAAATCTGACCTTCCTTTGTCTCATTGGCCTGATTCAAGGTCGTCTCGTGTCTTCGTAGTGAAATGTGGCCTTTGTTGCTTGTCGAGAAGCAGCGGCTTGGTTAAGTATATGAATGGTGGTTAATGAACGCCTAATTTAGTTTTTTAGCACATCAGATATACTGTCTGAAACAAAATACAAGACCGGTTTTGACAATGTAGTTCTTACCACGCCTACCAAGAGTGTCGTTAGATTCTGTTTTTGCAATTTATGTGGGAGCTTAACATTCTTTATTTTTAAAGGTTTGCATTTCTAAACAGTATGATGAGAAAGGCGTTACTTAGAGCGACAAATTGCAGAAACGAGCTCCGAGCATTGGCTTTGATTTACTAGTTTAAGTGTCAGTTTGTAGGCTGGAAGCAGCATTTAAAGAAGAAACATGGAGCAGGCCATGCGGTGCCCCATGCACTGGCACAAGAGTATATCATGATTTTCGGTGTCAGCGATGATGCTGGAGAATTAATGAGACTTGCATATGGCGAGTTTCTGTTTTGTTAGGGAGCTAAGTGGGGACGAGTTTGTGTTTCCTGTTGATGAGAAATAATGGCTGCCTCTCCCTCCTAAGTGCTTGGAAAGGGAAACAGCCAGATTTAGTTGCCTGGGTCCTGCATCATTGCCCGCTGCAATAACAACTACTGATTTAGTGCACTGCGAGAAATTCAAGTTAACAGAAGCAGTGCACGGGCCCATGGAGCTACTGTGTGTTTTGATGATGCAAAGGTTAATTAATCTCTCTTTCTCAGTCTACCCAGGAAAGTTGTATAATTGCAGTTTTCATTTGTTAATGCTGGATTATTCTATTCATGTTAGTTTTCTGGACAAACACTCTTTTTGTTGAAGTTGTACCTGGTTGTGTTATAGTGCAATGATGACTCTCCGACTCCAGTCCTTTTCAAGTGGTTTTATTTGCAACATACCTCCTCGTTCATATACTCATATACTGTTTTCAGGCTACATTAATGAAATGTTGGGGGCTCTTGAGTCACACCAGTATTGCATTAGAGTTGCCACTGATACTGCAGACATGGTGCCTAACAATCTCTGGGAAGGCAGGGTTGTCTGAAAGATTTCCTGGTGCAGGCTGAGGATGTGTGTGTGTTGAATTAGCAGCACAGACCCCTGCTGCACAGAATGTGAAGGAGTTACCGAAGCTTGTGTGCTGTGTCTGGTATGAAATTCAGTCGCCTCCATTTTAAATAACACTAAAGTCTATAAATGCAAACCCCAAGTACAAACCCCAAATTGAATTTGGAGGAGGTAGACTTTTTCGATCTGTATAAGATATACATGTATTATATCCTGTCGGTGGGGCCGCTGTGGAAATCAACTCTCCCTGCGTAGGAACATAATAATTATTTGTCCTCTGCGCCCGATCTTACAATAATCCGGGTTAGGTCCTGGAGTAAAGATGCTCCTGTGTCACATCAAGCAGATGACATATAACAGGATATAATACATGTATATCTAATAAAGATCGAAAACGTCTACCTCCTCCAAATTCAATTTGTGATTTCCCCAATTGGAGTATTCCTGAATCCTTCAGATTACCAGCTATTTTTCGACCTCCTCTAAGGCAGTCTTAGGAGAATTATCCCACAAATGCGCTGTCCTCCCCCCTTCATCCTTCTTCTTGTCCTGAAGAATACCCGCCATGACGCTTCCTTAAATAAGGCTTACGCCAGGGTCGAAACGTCGACGTTGTTTGGTTCAGTTGTTTGGGGTCATCTGGTTCTTAATGAGCAAGCAATTCTACCAGAGACACTGATTTCCCTTTCATACTGACCATTTTAGCTTCTTTCTCCCTTGTATAATTTGTATATAAATTTGTTTCACCCATGTATATATGACACTCACTTCACTCATGTCACTGAGCACCGTTGCTTTTCACTATATTTAATTTAAAAATAAAATAAAATGTAAGTCCGTTTTTATATAGCGCAGCTACTCACCCTTACGGGTCTCAAGGCGCTGGGGGCCGGAGTGGAAATTAAGTGAGCTATTGCCCAGAGTCACATGGTGCTGAGCTGAGCTGCCGCCGGAGCCGGGGATCGAACTGTGAACCCTGTGCTCCGAAGTCAGCTGCCCTGGCCGCTGCACCACACCTTTCACCCTTATGTTCGATTGAATTGTTGACAGCCTTTTCGTAAAATGCATAATAATGCTCCAAGTAAATACGTTTGACGCAGTGCATAATTGACTGTCTTTTGTGTTCCAACTTCATCACTAAATTCATTGTTACTATAAACCAAAATGTATGTTTATTGATTCATTTCTTGAAATTCGAAGCAATTGTTATCACCCGACAGAACCAACTGTAGCTCTTTCATAGATACCCAGGTTCTGAGGGACACAGGGTTACCCCATTGTGACTATACATTTACTTTCTAAAAGTGGCTTTTTCAAACACACAATTTAAAAACCATCTTTACCAAAAGAGGTGTTATTAAATTCTGAGTTCAGAGAGCCTAAACTCCATTTCTCCATCTTGTCCCAATGGAAAGTTATACTTGTAAGATGTTAGAAAGCAACTTCCTTGTTAGCCTATGGGACAGATAGCCTTTCAATAGTGAAAAGCAAAATTGGCAGTATTTCACTATCAGGACATGTAAAACGCACCAGCACATGTCATACCTTTCACATACACTGCACCCTGCCCATGGGGGTACCTTGAGTCTACCTGAGGGGTGCCTTACATGTAAGAAAATGGAAGATGGGGGCCTGGCAAGTAGGTGCACTTGGCAGGTAAACAGGGCAGTTAACAGTGCTCGCAGACACTACAGTGGTAGGTCTGAGATACAGGGCTACTCATGCGGGTGACACAACCAGTGCTCCAAGCCCACTAGTAGCATTGATTTACAAGCCCTGGCACACTCAGTGCACTTTACTATGGACTTACCAGTAAATGAAATATGCCAATCATGGATACCCAATCATAATGTACACAGAGAACATATGCACTTTAGCACTGATCAGTAGCGGCAAAGCGCCCAGAGTCCCACAGCCAACAAAAACAGGTCAGGAAAAAAAGGAGAAAGGAGCAAAAAAAAAAAACTGGGAATAACCCTGCAAAAAGGCTATTTCCAACAAAGATTGTTCAGGCTGTTCCACAGATATCAAAGTCAGTGTGCACCTTGCAAGAACTGCACATTGTCTTTGACAGTTATCTTGAACTATCTGTCAAAGAAAACGAGAGAATCAGACGAATGTCTGCAAGTGGAACAATTGACCTTGCCTGCATCAAACATTCAACACCTATACCCGTGCAACTTGATAAATTCTGGTCATCGGCATCAAACAAGATGAACTTGGAGATGTTGACTCGCCAAACATTGCTGATGTCAATTGTGTTGTGCTCCCCTTTGTCCTACTGTGCCCCTATGGTGTTCACAAAAGTGATGACAGTTGATGGAGTTTGGGGATACCAGTTTTCCTCTCCCGCAGTGGCTGCCTGTTGAAGGCGGGCTTGCCACATTCAGTCATAGACCACCACCAGATTACAGCAAACATCCTGACATTGTTTGAGCTTCTCGATCAACGTGCCTATGTCACGCCTGACTCCTTGTTCTCAATCAATGTGCCTAAGTCACACCTGACTCCTTCACAGAGGCTTCCTTTTATAGGAGCCGTTCTCGACAGTGCAGTTCATAACATTTCCTCTGTTACAAGTCCAAGATATTCGGGCTATGAACTCGATGTTTCCGCCTCCGTCATGGATCTCTGTCGGAGCGGCTCTAGGAACTTCTTGGCCTGCTGGCCTCCTCCATCTTTATTGTTTTCTTCACCAGGTGGCATATGTGGACTCTGCAGTGAGATCTAAAGTTTCAGTAGCTCCAGCACCAAGGGAACCTGTTGGATGTCATCCATATTACAAAAGAAACTTCACGAGATCTGCAGTGGTGGCTCCTCGACTGCAACATGACCAACGGCAGACCACTTCCGCCTCCTCACCCAGAGCTGACGGTGGTGACGGATGCGCATTTGCTGGGTTCAGAGGTCATCCGGGAGAGGGAGAGGTGGAGTCAAAGGACTCTGGTCTCTGCAGAAACCCAGCTCCAACAAATTAATGTGGAGTTGTGGGCCATCCGCCTAAAGGCTACAATTTCTCATGGACAGCACCACTGATATGTGGAACTGCAACTGCAACAAGCAGGGTGGAGTAGGGTCCTGTGCCAAGAGATGCTGTACCTCTGAAATTGGTTGAAGGATCAGGGTATCTCACTGATCGTGAATCTCCTGGAAGCATCTTTACATGTCGGGGCAGATGAGCTCAGCCGGTGACACCTGGCAGATAAAATATAACGGTTGCATCCTGAGGTGGCACAGGATGTATTTTGACAGTGGGGAGAGCCCTGGCTAGATCTTTTGGCCACCTTTGCGAATGCTCCGTGTCAAAACATCTGCACATTGGAGTTCCCAAGAACCCCCTCTCAGAAGCATTCAGACTATAGTGGAGCACAGCACTCCTCTAGGCCTTTCCGACGCTACCTCTCCTGCATTGAGTTCTGAGGAAGCTCAGGAAAGACTGGGCCATCTTAGTGGCTCCGGATTAGGTCAGGAGAGTCTGTGACCAGGAACCTCTGGACATTAGCATTTGTCCTCCTAACAGGCTGTCACTCCAGGAGGATCTTCTTTCCCAGCAGCAGGGTAGGGTTCTGCATCTGAATCTGTGCAATCTACAACTACATGGCTGGAGATTGAAAGGCGGCAGTTGACTGCGTTCAGTCTACCTCCTGAGGTTGTAGATCCCATCCTCACAGCCAGGCGTCCCTCTGCAAAGTATTTACGCACGGCACTGGGACAAATTTGTGGCCTGGTGTGGAAACTGCAATTCAGACCCCCTACAAGCCAAACTGTCTCATGTTTGGTTATTTGTTTTATCTTTGACCCAGCAAGGTCCTGAAATGGACTCCATTAAAGGCTATTTATCTTCCCTTTTGTCCGTATTGCATTTGCTGGATCAACTGTTCTTGTTTAAATCATCTGTTGTGATTTTATTTAATTGAAAGCTTAACACGTGTTCCTTCCCAAACCATTTGTGATGCAATATTCCTCCTATGTATTCTCTTCAAGCCAGTGCACAGCTACTCGTTGTGTCTTCTGACTCACAAAACCATTTTCTTCATCTCAATGACTTAAGCTCTTCGCATAAGTGAGCTGCAGGGTCTCTCAGTGCAGGCGCCCTTCACCACCCTTTTCCTAGACAGGCTGATGTTGAGGACCAGGGTGACTTTTTTGCCTAAAGTTATGATGCCTTTTTACATTGGGCAATCCATCATTCCACCCAGTGTTCTTTGCCCTGCCTCACCCCTCAAAAGAGGAATTGATTCTCCATTGGCTTCACCCCAAAAGAGCCTAATGCTTTTACATTGATTGCACCAAAGACGATCGGGTGGATGATCAGCTTTTTGTGGGGCCTTGAGGGCAAAGAAGGGTAAGGCGGCGCAGAAAAGGAATTTGTCAAGGCGTATAGCTCTCTGTATTAAGATCTACAATGCATTGGCCAGAAAGCAGCCTCTGGAAGGATTGAGGTAGGCTGCTACCACTGCATTGGGACGTGGAGTTCCTGTTCTTGGTGTCTGTGAGCCGTGTTGTGGGTGGCAGTGCACGTTAACTAAGTACTATTGTTTTGACAGCCAGGTCTGACAGAAAGGACATTTTGCCTGTTCAGTCCTGAAGGACTTTTTGATCTGAGCCCACTCCACAGACCCTCCCCCTTGGTAGGTACTGCTGTGGTATATATTCTAAAAGTGAGGAATCTGCAGTTAGAAGTATCAATCAGAAGAACAAGTGACTTATTTTCGGTAATTCTATTTCTGATAGATACCTTATACTCTTAGCACCTTCTTCCCTTCTGCATTAGAGCTCACCTCAGGATATCACCTAGTACTTGTATTCGTAAATCCAAAATGAGATTATCATAATGAAGAAATAAAACCAGTGTCATCCCCAAACTTTTTGCCTTCACCGTCCTGTTTTCTGACCCTAATTTTTTGTCCTTTCGTACTCTAGCACTGGTTAGCCAGTGGTAAAGTGCACAAAGTGCTTGTGCTCGCTCCTTTAAACTTGGTAGAATTGGCGTAAACCCAATTGGCCTATTTAATTTACTTGTAGGTCCCTAGTAAAGTGGTACTACATGTACCCAGGGTGTGTAATTTAAATGCTACTAGTTGGCTTGCATTTCAACAAACAAAGTAACTCTGAAACCATTGATCACAATATTTCTTATGCCACACTAGTCCTTTTTATTGACTCTGGGCTTCAATTATTAGTCTTTTTTCTTTTTTTGTTATTTACATTTAAGAATCCCTTCACCAAATGAATTTCAACATCCCCTCAATATTTTCAAAAAACATTAAACAAATATGTACAACACATATACACACTGTATGACTGACTACACAAACTTAAACTTATTGCACATAGATGAACTCATGTATTAACAACTGCTGTAATTGTAGTATTTCATTTGATTCACACACAAATATACATATTGTCTACCCCCTTTTTTTCTTGTCCTACTGTTTTATATACAAGTTGTACTGGGACCTTATTCTTCTTTGTCCTCAGAACTAGCTATTAGCAGGGTCCTGCAGAGGTCAGAGACTATTTACAAACTATATACAGGAGCAAGAACACTCCAGCTCGGATGGCCAAAAAATCTGCGTCTTTTTATCCGTGTTTGCTCTGAACCTCTGTGTAATGAAAGCCAACGAGTTTCGACCTTAGGTAGGTGGAAAAAAAACACTGTGTTTATATAAGTCTTCATCAGGGCTGGACTTAGTTCGGGTAGGACATCTGTTACCTGTGTGAGTAACAATATTACTAATTTTAGTATGTGCTAAAACTCATCTTGAATTTAAAAATACTTTCATTTTGGCGCCTTACGTACCATCTTCTATTGATGCGCTGTGGTGAAGTGGCTTTCTGCCTATTTAACTAAAGATGACATCTCAATTAGACGATGCCTCTATTGTGTTCCTTGTGGTCCGAAATCTAATAGTAGCGGGCTGTCAACATACCGGAACGGTTGTTGTTTGGTGAGAGTAGTTTCAAGTAGTACGACTACTTGGGCTGTATTTCTTGCTGTGGTGCTCAGGTACTGCTGTGGACAAAGGGAAACAACTTTGTAGCTCAACGCTAATGTTCCCTAAAATGCCTTAACACTTGCATGCTTAATTTAACTGGCAGCGTGTCCTAGTTAATTCTTTACGTTCCAACCTTATTTCGTATAAAGGGGAAAGTGAAGTGTTCTAGTGCCCACACTATCAATACGTGTGCATGCTGTACGCCGGAAAAGGTGGTGTGTCATAAATGCACCCATGCTCGCGAGGAAAAGGTGGTGTGTATTAAAGTGCTCTGTGTACGAGGGGTACATGATCATTCTCATGTTCATTCCAGATCTCCGTACCTATTTTCGGAAAGTCAATGTCTTGTCCTCGGTTGTTCAGGAGTTCGGTTCTTTCTTCTCTCTGCCGGCGTCCGACTGTGAATCACCGAATTCTCGATTTCCGTCTGGTCTGGCATGTGAGGAGACCGATCCTTCCTGATCACGCTTTCCTTGCGTATGACGTGATTGCGTACGTCCCGTGAGCGTTGCTTCCAGGTGGATCGTTGTCATGGGGATCAGGGAAGCTGGAGTTGTGAAACTATTTTGAAGAGTCTAACAGCGCACATGTTCCTCGTACAGTAGCTTCCAAGCATTAGATAAATTGAAATGGCGCAAGCCCTAAGGAGAATTAGTTTTGAAACTGTTGTGGTTTAAAAGGTTGTGGCAACCCATCTTTATTATCCGCAGTGTGTTAG
The DNA here is from genome assembly GCA_963921515.1 of Calotriton arnoldi. Taxonomy (NCBI): domain Eukaryota; kingdom Metazoa; phylum Chordata; class Amphibia; order Caudata; family Salamandridae; genus Calotriton; species Calotriton arnoldi. The sequence goes on along the minus strand of CAWUFW010004493.1, from coordinate 1,124,293 downwards.
CTCAGACATTTCATTGAGGCCATTTTCGGTCGTGCCCAGAAACATGATAGTTTTCGCTTCAATTTTAGATAGAAGGTTCTCAATATTATTTCCAGTCACGTGCCTCAGCACTGTCCATTTTATTTCATTCGGGCCGTGTCCCTTCTCTATACAATGGGAAACCATTGGCGCATTGGGAGTCTTGCATCTAATGCGTGACCGGTGTTGTGTTATCCGTTTTTTTATGGGCTGGCTGGTCTTCCCAATGTACGCTTTAGAGCATGGGCAAATAATGCAATAGATAACATTATGCGTGTTGCAGTTAGTAAATTCGTTGTGTTTTATGTACTTGTTGCCATATGTAAATCTTGTGCCTTCAATTGTACTGTCGCATGACACGCAGTTCCCACATTTCCTATGTCCTTTAATGGGTGGTAAGGACAACATCGTTCGTAGAGATGTATCCTGCTTCTTTACTGTAGTGTTTGCACGCACGAGTTTATCCTTTATGCTGTTGTTCTTCTTCAAAGCAAATATTGGTGTCTGTGCAAATGGTTCAAGACCTTTCACCGTATTCCAATTCTTACGGACGATTTTTTTTACTTCATTAGTGAGACCTGAAAAGGTTGTAACACAGACTATTGGCATACTATCTGTCTTTTTTCGTGGTGTGAGAAGGGAGTCGCGAGGGGTGTACCATGCCCTTTTCATCGCCCGTTTGAGCAGTTTTTTAGGATAATTCCTCTCAGAGAGTTTATTCAGAAGTACTGCAGCGTTGTCGAAGTAGTCCTCTTTCTTGGTGCAGTTACGCCTTATTCTAAGGAACTGGCTTAGTGGTAAATTCTCACGTAAGTTGCGCTGATGGAAACTTGTAAAGTGCAGAAATGTATTCCTGTCAGTTTTCTTTGTATACAAAGTGGTATATAGATGACCATCTTCATGTCTGATCATGAGGTCCAGGAAATTTATTTCTGTTTTACTAGCGTTCAGGGTAAACTGAATATCCAGATTCCTATTGTTCAGCCAAGTTACAAATGCTTTGAGCTGTTCTGCATTTCCTCTCCAGAGCATGAACACATCGTCGATATAGCGACGCCATATTTTTATGTGTCCATCGTAGGGATTATTGCTAAATATCCACCTGTCTTCAAATAATGCCATAAACATTACAGCCATTTCTGGGGCGAAGGGACACCCCATCGCGGTCCCCATAACTTGTAGGAATTGGGTGTCATTGAAGGTAAAGAAGTTGTATTTAAGGCATATCTCGGCCAATTGTAGTAGGAAAAATGTGGGCACATTATGTGGCTGGACACGTTTGTCCAGAAAAACTTGAAGGGCTTCAAGTCCTGCTTCTTGAGGAATATTGGAATAGAGACTGACTATATCCAACGTTACTAGTATTTCATGTTCTTCCTCAAAAGGTTGGCCTTCCAGCAGGGTAATGGCTTGCACAGTGTCTCTTATAAAACTCGCAGTGGCGCTCACCAAAGGTTTCAGAAAAGTATCAACATATTTTGCTGGTCGTTCTAGTATAGAGTTCACACCTGAAATTATGGGTCTTCCAGGGGGATTGTCTGGGTCTTTGTGTATCTTAGGAAGGACGTACATTATGGGTGTCCTTGGTTTCTCGTTTATTAGGTATTGTGCCTCTTTTTTTAGCCAGCCACCCTTCGTCTTCTCCAATAGATATTAGAGCCACCAGTTTTGCTCTGATCTTTTTATTCCAGTCTTCATCGGTTTTTCGATAGTATCTCTCGTCAGATATTTGGCATATAACCTCAGCTTCATACTTTTCATGTGGCATTATCACAATAGCGCCGCCTTTATCTGCAGGCTTAATTATAAGTTCTTTATTCTGCGTCAATTGATCTAGCGCATGCTTTTCATTTTTAGGTAGGTTCCATTTGGTAAAGATCTTTTTTTTATCGATTTTCCAAGTCCCTCAGTACGTTTTTTTCAAATGTCAACAGTTCTATAGGCATAGGCATATTTGTTGCACTTGGAAAGAAAGTGGATGGATTTTTTAGCCCTGAATAGTTTCTTGGTGTAGGGTCCAGATTTTCTTGGAAGAACGCTTTAAGACGCATTTTGCGGAATAGTTGTATTATTTCAAGTTTTGTTTGACAGTTGGTATGAATGATAGGCCTTTTTGTAGTACTTTAATTTCATTTATAGATAAGCTGTAGCTTGACAGATTGTAGATGGGGTTCTTTTCCTCAGTTACCAGCGATAAACATTCCTTCTCGTTGTTATTCATTACACAGAGGTTCAGAGCAAACACGGATAAAAAGACGCCGATTTTTTTGGCCATCCGAGCTGGAGTGTACTTGCTCCTGTATATAGTTTGTAAATAGTCTCTGACCTCTACAGGACCATGCTAATAGCTAGTTCTGAGGACAAAAAAGAATAAGGTCCCAGTACAACTTGTATATAAAACAGTAGGACAAGAAAAAAGTGTAAAAAAGGTGTAGACAATATGTATATTTGTGTGTGAATCAAATGAAATACTACAATTACAGCAGTTGTTAATACATGAGTTCATCTATGTGTAATAAGTTTAAGTTTGTGTAGTCAGTCATACAGTGTGTATATGTGTTGTACATATTTGTTTAATGTTTTTTGAAAATATTGAGGGGATGTTGAATTTCATTTGGTGAAGGGATTCTTAAATGTAAATAACAAAAAAAGAAAAAAGACTAATAATTGAAGCCCAGAGTCAATAAAAAGGACTAGTGTGGCATAAGAAATATTGTGATCAATGGTTTCAGAGTTACTTTGTTTGTTGAAATGTTAATATAATGATTCTGGACTCCTTAATTGAATCATTCCCCTGTTTTATATGCTCCATACTAGTTGGCTTGCAGCACTCATTGTGCCACCCACTTAAGTAGCCCTTTAACACGTTTCAGGTCTGACATTGCATCCTGTGTGTGCACTTCTTAAACTGCCATTTCAACCTGGCAAAATAAACCTTTTGCCAGGGGCAAACTTCTTTTTTCCAGAACATATTTGATTGATTTTAATGCCAATACATGACCAAAAGGTCGCATTTACAAATGGATGCAGTAGCATTCGTCACCATAGCATCAAATTCTTACAGAATTAAACCAAACCAAAATAAACAAGAACAGACTGCGATAGAACTGGTTGTTAGTATTCCACTCCATACCCCTGCTGCGCCCCCTACCCATGACTGCCCCTCCATAGCTCTTCAAATCTTCCTTTTTAATACACCTCACCCCTAGGGTAGGCCCTGAACAGCCCCAAGGGTAGGGTGCAGTGTATTTAAAATGTAAGACATGTACTTTAACGTTTTACATGTCCTAGTAGTGAAAATCTTAGATTTGTTTTTCACTACTGCAAGGCCTGCCTCACCCGTGGGATAACAATGGAGTTACCTTATTGCATTTAAAAAGCTGTACCTTCCAATTGGGAGCAGGTAGACAAGTCGAGTATGGTGTCTAAAGCATTGTAGTTAAAAGCCCTCTTTAATGGTATAGTCAGATTTTTAGTCACAATTCTAAAAATGGCGCTTTTAGAAAGTTGGCATTTTCTTGTCCTAACCATTAGGTGCCTGCAGCCTGATCCTGGGTCACAAGACTAGGTGTAGGTGGCAGTTGGTCTTTGTGTATTGCTCCCAAACAGTGAGACAAAGGGAATATAGGTGTTGGCAGGATGGGCCACTCTGAGTTAATGACTGGGAGGAGCTGTCACCTACCACACTTTCACATCACAAAGGCTCTGCCTGGGCACTCTCACTAAGGGTTTGTTGCTAGTCTTATGTGACCCCAGACAAGCTGGGGCCAGGACAGGGAGGAAGGGAATGCTTGACACCTCAGTGGGGTGGAAACCTCTAGACGCTTCCTCTACTTCAAAGTGGGCACCAGGTATAAATATTGTGTCGTACGGCTTGTGCCAAGTGTGGTAAAACTGTGCGTTTGTTGGACAACATAAACGTTGGGATGGTGCGAGTCTGATTCGCTGCACCCCCTCAGGAGATGTTGGCCTACAGTCCATCTAGCTCACAGTGCACCATCCGAACCCCTAATCTTACAGGGTAACAAATGTGTGTGCAACCTCAGAACATGACAACCCTGATCCCCCAAGGAAATCTTGGAAACATATCTAAAATCTTTTCATTTGGATTCTCGTGCATACCCAAAGAAGTACACAAGAAATACTCAGCGAGGCTCTACAATATTTATTGTTGCATTATGATTCTTGCATAAAATATTTGTGCTGTGATTATGAGTAGAATAAAACAGATTAGCGTAATAAGCATTACAAGAACAGAAAAAAAATTAAACATTTCCACCATTGTGCTAAGACAGTGTGTATATATGCAGACATATAAGTACTGTGTATATGTTTACTCCTAACAAGCGCTCTGTAACCTAGTCTTGCCTAGGGTGGGTCATCTGCCAAATTCCTGCAAGGTGGATTAACTTCCTGTGGGTGAGTGCCATCAGGCTGTCCGTCTTGTTATAGAGCTGGACATCCCTCATGCTGGTATGCAGGAATCAGCTGGGCTGGAATTTCGACATGTGGTAAACCTGCTGTGGCAGCTGAGTGCTCCTCTGCTTAAACAAGGAAGTGGTTGTGTATATATAACAATAGAACCCATGTGGCCATGTCGAAACCCCTGTTTAGGCCGCAGTTGTTTATTCTAGTTGGATAGCGGTGTCCCCAACCGGACAAATAACAAATATGACATTTGCGCAGTGAACTTTAACCCTTGTACTAAATGGTCATGGTATCATGATAATGTACCCACAGAGTAGAAATGTAAGCAATGCAGATTCAGAGAACATTATCCTGCATTGACACGCACGCAAATGTATGTCAAAAGTCATAATGTGTAAAAGAGAAGGCAACTTAAGAAACGTGAGCATGTAGGTCTATCCTGGCCACGTGACAATTAGTTCTCAAGCACCATCTCTTCAGTACACTTCTGAACCTGTGGAAGACTCTGCCAGAAGGAAGGACTGCTGTGCTGCTGAAAGGACTGCAGCTCTGATGGACAGCTGTCCTAAAGGACTGCTGCCTGTTGTGCTAACCCGCTGCCTGTTGACCTCTTGCCTGGGTGAGAAGGACTGGACCTGCATCCTGCACCTAGGACCACCAGAGTGACTCCAAGGGCTAGTCTCTTGTAATCAACACCTGGACTCTGCAACTGAGAGTCCTGTCCTGCTAAGTGGTGCCACCCCAGTCCTGGACCCTTGGAAGTGGGCCTGAGGGTGCTCTGCCAGCCCAACTGTGGATCCAGCAAAACCGGCACATCTCCTCTGCTGACAGCTGAAGCCCGAGCAGAACAGACACATCGCCTCTGCGGGTTGGCTTTCCCGACAAAAGGACTTTGCATTGCAGACTTGCAGCTCTATTGGAACCGTTGCTGCGTGGCATATCTCCAGCACAGGCCCTCCCAAAGCAAGCCTCTTGTCGATGGGTTACTCGACGAGAATGCAGGACTTTGCATAGCTGCCTTGCAGCTCCTTGGAACCTTGCTATCACCTTGGCTGCGCAACACATCCTCGATGCAGGACTCCGCAACTCTTCGCAACCAGGATTTAAGGTACTCTTGTTCATATGCCCTAGCTGGGTCAATGTAGCAGGCCCACCCTCCATTGCGGTCGGCCTTAATTTGGAACTTTGTTCCGGTCTAGCGCTTCAAGACATCCACAGTTGGCGTTTAAATATTGAAAATTACATATCTCCGGTTCCACTGATTGGATTTTTATTGTTATGGTCTTGTTTTATTTATTAAAATGTACTCTATTTTGCTAATCTGGTGTGGGATCGTTTTTGTGGTGTGTTTTTGCTTTCTTACTGTTTGAAGTGTTGCACACATACTTTACACATTCTCTCTGAGTTGAGCCTGACTGCTCTGTGCGAAGCTACCCGAGTGTTGAGCACAGGGTTAATTTAGGGTTTGCTTGTGACTTGACACTGACGAAAATTGTGGTTGCTACTTGAGTATGGTTCCACCCCCCACCAGTAACCCAATTTCTTACAGTCATCACTTTGCAATACCCGTGAAATTATAAGTCTTCATACTGTCAACATCTTATGACCTCACATGTAACATCTCACACACACATTAAACAACCTACTCTCTCCTTCACAACCACTCCTAAATGACCCATTCTTACCAGCTATTCGCTTAGGTTTTGAAATTCCTCACTATAAGAAACATCCTGACCACATGGATTGCTCCACCACCCCCATTACATCCACACCACTTCCAAAAGTAACATAGTTGTACTCCCACACTTCACCAGAAAATACACATTCCACGTTCCTGTTATCAAAGTGTCCAAGCCATCCTATATATCATCTGACTCCTTTAGTCCACAGACCATAAAAACGGTTAGCCTCACATCCAGTGTTCTCTCTGTTCAGCTATTCCCTCAGACTGGCACATACCAAAGTTGCAGTAGTTCTTCTTAGAAGAAAAAAGCTACTGCTATTCCCTCGTTCACCTCAAAATATCAACTTCCATCTTTTTACTGAGATATTGGCAGAAGTGGTTTTCAGTCGTCACACGTTGGCATTCCGCCAATAATCCTAACCTCCTTCAACCTGAGGTGTGTACCTTAGTCTCCACTAAAAACAATACTTTCTACTTGCTTTTGGAGAGGTCTCCAGCCTTCAACACTGTCGACTATCCTACTCTACTCTCTAGATTCACTAAGCATTGCTGGTCCAACAAACAACTGTTTCATAGCATACTTCGCAAGTCACTCATGTTTGGTCACCTAGGCCTCAGGCATCATAAACCCAATGTTTCTACCAACATATGTTCTTCAAGGCTCTTTTTGGGCATTTCCTTGTCTTGCTTTATAGCTCTTCCCTCTGTTGTATCATCATCCCGTTCTGTTTCTCCTATCAGATTTATTCTGACCACGCTCAATTTTTTTTCGTTTTCTTCTTACACAACTTACCTTCAGTTTTGGCATCCGAAACTGGCTTGCAGCAGTCAGACAATGGTTGATATTAGGTTCACTCACGCTGAACTCATTTAAAACCAACACCCTATATACTTTTACTCTTCATCAGCATCAGATAATTTGATCCACTACCCCCATACCCCTCCCACCCTGCACGCTCTGAAATGCAGCTTATCGCTCAAACTTTGGTGTTCATTTCTGCCCAGCCATGAAACTAGAAGTGTTTATTACCAGCACATATACTGCAGCAAGGTTTCAATTACTCAGTACACATAAAGGCAAATGTATATAGCATCTAGCACAGCCGAAACACTAATCAACTCATTAATATTCAGCAGACTGGAATATTGCAATAGTCTTCTAGTTTGCCAACCCAGTACGCTTTTTCTCCACTAGAGAAGGTCATAAACCTTGGTACACAAACTCTGCATAATTTAACCAGCACCCCTCCCAGCAGCATACTGCCATCCAGCTTGCTTGCTGCCAAGAACCAGGCCTTTTACAGGTTTTTGACACTTGTTTTCAAAGCAGTAACCGGTCTGATTATAGACTACCTCTTTTATTTTTACCACCTACTTGAAACCTATAATTCACCAACTTCAATCTTCTAACTTCATCTAAGTCACCATGTGCTGTCTCCAAGCTCTGATCTATCTTCTAGACCCCCTGCATTGGAGCTACCTACCATCAGACATTCAGGCCACCCATGTCCTCAAGAATTCCAAACAGCACTGAATATCATATTTTCCAACTTGAAAGAAGAGGGTGATTAATTTCCCTTGGTGTAAATATGAAGGTTTGCAGCATGTGCTGCTGTAGATGACTTGCTTTGTGCACTCCTGCCAATTTTAGTGGTGAGCACAGACAAAGCAAGTTGTTTTTCTTTGAAGTAGAGGTTTGGGTTTGAAGGTGAGTCTTTTTCCTTCCCCAAACGCACAGTGATGCCCCGGGACATACTCAACCTTACCTAGTTTTTTTCCATCATCGGGTACCGGAGACTTTTCAGAGCTCTGGGACTGTTGCATTACAGAAGACAACAGGATCTCCTTCTATGAGACTAGAAGACTCGATATGACCTCTGACTGGATCGACCTGGACCATAGATTTCAAAAACAGGTTGAATAAGAACGACCCGAGGGAGGATACAGTCTTCCATGCAACAGCAAGTTCTTGTGATCAGACCAACATTCGGTCTGTAACCTCAGTCTGTCTAGAGACCAAAAGGAATCAAACTGTTTGGTCTGAGAAAACCATCTATGACTAGAAGGAACATCAGTGAGCACACTACAGAATGCAGCGCCAAAGCTCTCCTGAGCCATCAAATGAGCCTGGTGCAGAAACCATTGAGGCAGCATACTTAGAAGGGAAGATAGGAGGCCCATCGCAAATTCTCGAATGCAGAACGCCGACAAACTCTGTAGTTAATTTGACCGGAAAAGTTTTTTTTGAGAAGTACAGATTTGAAGATTTTGGTTACCTTTTCATGCACAAGCTTTGAGACAATAGTGCTGACTCCCCTTCAAATTAATACAAGTAACAGTGTTGTACTGATTGTCTTTTTGATGCTGAAATTTTCAAGATAGAAGCGCATGCAAGTGTTCTGCTTTTCTGAGTCCTGAGGAGAACCCGGAAATAGTAGAGGGTTCGAAACGCATCAACAGTTTTTCCAACCAACGAGTACAATGAAAACATTGGATGCTGGTGCTTAGGGATTGAATTGAGTAAACTGAACGAGCAGTATCCTTGTGGACAATCAGCTTGGCACTGTTTGGTTGTGTAGCCCACTAAGTAGGAGCATAAATGAATTATGTGAATAATAAGCTCCTTTAGGGCTAGTGAATTCAGAACTTGGGCACAGTTTCATGGTCCCATTTTCACAAAATATGGGTACAAAAGTTTTAATTTGTCATGATGTTTTGTGGGTGATATGTATCAAACAATGTATGTTCATCGTATGTCACGTATTTTTTGTGTATGACCATTCAAAGCCAAGAGCATGAGTACTTGAGTAATGAAAATGTAAAAATAATTCTGTTCTGTGATTAAGAAAAGAATCAAGATATCTTGAAGGTGTAGTCAATATTGGTAGTTGTGTTTTGCATAAAAAATAAGGCATATACCCATCAATATTTTGCTAGAGCTGAGACAAAAAAAAAAGGTGGGTCTTAATAGTGTTACATAAGGACTCTCAGTTTAAGGAGTCAACGATTGTGTGTGAAATGAAAAAAGGCAGATTGTGTTTTTACATGGATCTGTATGTGGGAAAGACATTATTATACTTGCTACATATGCTCCAGGTTAATTCCAAGAGATGTCACCATGCTTAATAAATTGAAAGACTAGGCAGCAAGCAGATTATTATGGGTCAGTGATTGTAATGTGGTTCCTAAAGCAACACCAGATACAGATCCACACCTCCGAGATCAAAAGATGATAAACAGGAGGAGCAAGGCCTCCTTTACGTTTGTAGAGAAACGCTTCAGAAGGTCCAAGAGCTCATTTACACACCTCCTCGAGAATAGAGTGGGATAACTATCAACTCTTAAATACTCTGCTGCGAAAGGCCTAGGATTAATCACCTTCTGTGACCACGCTGTACTTAAATGTGAGCGGGATTTGGGTTTACAATTATATGAAAAAGAGATCTGTAGATTTTACATATCTCTTCTAAAGAAAAGGCTCATAAAGTGCGATCTGAGGGACACCATTAAGCAGTGTTTTGAGGAAAATGACAGGAGCAAAGTGACCCCACGCACCTTTCTGGGTGCTTTTAAGGCACTAATCGGGTCAATGCATATCGGCGAGGACAAAACTGCTCCTGGAAGTTGTAGAGCGAAAAGTTGGAAGCTGACCTTTGGTTAGCAGAAGGCAAATATATTGAGTCCATGCCCTTAGGCTTCTTAGGGAAATAAAGTCCCTTAAGCGATAACTTAACCTTTTAGCCACAGAAAAATCAGAGAAAACTTTCCTGTGTTTGAAACGTATGCTTTATGACAGGGCCAATAAAACTGACTCGCTTTTAGCTAGGCGGCTTGGAACGCTATCTCCCACAAAAAGAATACCTAATATAGTGGATTCTAGCGGAACAATTCGTATAGGGGAGGAAACTACAAGAGTAGCTTTTAGGAATTTTTTTCAACATCTCTATGCAGAAAAACATGTAGACTTGAGACGGGTAGAAGTGTTTTTGAATTTGATTATGTACCCCAAGATATTTGAGAACAATAGAGATGTGACGCAGGTCCCAATTTCATCCTCGGTAAGACACTGGGACCCGGATGGCCTGAAGAATTGAAGCAAACATTACCTTAATTCATATAGCAGGCATGCCAAGGTCTTAGCAAATAGATTGGTGCCCCACTTGCCCTTTCTGATTCATCCATCCCAGTCATACCTAGTCTGCATGCTTTGATGATGTTCGAAGGGATCTGTATCTTTATGAGAAACTGTCTTTTTCTCTCTTTAGATGCAAAAAAGCCTTCAACAGAGTCTACTGAATGCGTCTCTGCCGAATACTGGATGTTATCGGCTTAGGTCCAAAAATGGAGACTCGGATAGCAGCCCAATACAAGGTGCTGCTGGCCGAAATAATGATGAATGGGGCGAAATCACAGCCATTCTGTTTCTACTTAGGAAGGAGACAGGAGTACACTCTTTCTCCCCCTCCTTTTTTCCCTGGTAGTGGAACATCTGGGGCCAGAATAAGAGAACACAGTGGCATGTGGTGAAGGCCATTTGCAGAGAGTGATACGAGGATCATTTGTTTACAGATGATATATATGTTGAATCTGGAGAGGTTATTGGTTGTGAGTCTGACCCAAGACACACAAACTCAGATTTTTAAGATTTGTTACTTCCACAGGGCAAGGGAGAAAATGAAATACTTGGGAATTTATATCTGTCCCACTTTAAAAAAAAAACAAAAAACTTTATGCTGCAAACTACCCGAGACTCCTTACCGCTGTCAAAGGTGACCTCTGCGGTTGGCAACCTTTATGGTTGGATAGAGTTCCTACTCTTTTTTGTTACAGGCTCTTTCAGTGTTGACTCCCAAGAAAGACATGAATGACCTTCAAAAGACACTTTACGCTTTTATTTGGACAGACGAGAGACCTTGTATAGCTAGATCAGTTTTATGATAGTGGAAAGGAAATCTGGAAAGCCGAGCATACCTAGTATTAACATTCATTATCTGCATATTGTTTGATGGGTGTCTATATGAAACATAAAGGTTCTGGATATACATGGAGTTGTCTATTTTGGGCCTTCCTCCATGTGATGTGGTCTGACTTCCGAAATGTTCTAGGCCATCAGTTGGTTATTGCTTGGAGGTTTTGCACCCTACACTTGAAGTCTGGGACTCAGTCTCAAAAAATCTTGTATTTACATCCTTCCAATCTGTCTAAGTTTGAACCAGATATTCACACCGGGGCCTAGTAAGGATCAATTTGGTCAGTGGTTGCAGGGGGGGCTGTAAAATGCTTAGAGATGTTCCAGTGGGAGGAGATCACATCATTTGATGCCTGTAAAAAGTTCTACCTGAAAGAATCAGAACACATGCATTATTTCCAGTTGCATCACTTGGACAGGTTTTCTTGTGAATAAGCTTGAAACAAGAGGCATCACCACTGTGGGCCTGGATCTATGCACCTGCAACAACAAGGCTGTTCTTACATAGCATTTCCCAGTGATCTGCACTAATGGAGATTCCTCTTCAGATGAAATTTAGCAGTAGCGTTCTGTCTACGATGTGCTAGTGACAAGCCATTCTCCTATGAAGAAAATTAAACAAAGTGTTTCACAACACAAGCAAAGCCCGCCTAGATGCACACATACAAAATCATCATTTATATGTTTATCAGCATTTGTATATGGCATTACTAAAATTTGTATGTATGGCACAGAACCTTCCATAAGGCTCTGGGATTTACATCATTTGGTTGTATATGGGTGACTTACTCCTGATGGACCGGTCATGTTTGGACCACAGAGACTGCCCCAGTGACTAGAAATGGAGAGTGAAATATTACACATCCTACAATCCGATGACTCCTTAATACCGCTTTCTGCTTTTTTGCTCCAGGCGGACCTCTACTAAAGACAAACTACTCTAATAAGGGGGCACGCTCACCTCATTACTACCAGCAAGCAGGCTCATATTCCCTAGGCCCGTGCCCATGATGTTATACTCGCATGTGGTTAGCGACTATCTGCTGCTTAAGTGAGAATACCATACAGTGACACATTTGCCTTGAAAAAGCTTCATGCCTGTGTGCCAAAGAAGGGGCGAAACGATTTGCTTGTTCTCTTTGACTTATCGATTCTCTTTGGTTTATCAATTAGAAAACTCTGAAATACACACCCTTTCGTGTACCTGGTTTCCCCTCATTCTTCTAAACCGTATTACAGCTATGGCCTAGGTCACTTTGTCTTCATGCCAGGTAAAACTTGTTTATCTTTTGTGATGGTTTCCTTAAGCAAAACCTACTGTAAGCCATGTACATTTTCTGTTTTCTCCTGTTTGTAAAACCTTTTTATTTTATATTCGGACTCTCTCAATCTGCAAAGTACGTATTAACATGCGTTTCTTTCCGAGCGGCAGTTGTCAGCTGTTAAACTGTCAGCCGACGCCGATCGGAGACGCGTTGCCCGGCTACCCTTTGTTTACGGCAACGCGTTTTCTGCCGGCAAACAAACAAGGCCTATCTGCTTTCAACAATCCAGAGTCTTATTTGACGCACCGAAAATGCGTTCCATTTTCTTTAAAAAACAACATAAATGCTGACCCTATCGTTCTCGTTTAAACCTCTTGCGTGCCGATTATCCCCACACAGGGAATAAACAAGCAGGCGTGTGTATTGTCACGCCCCGGAGTATTTGAAAAACTCCGCTCGTGACCTTCAATAAACGGAAGGTCCATTTACTCTGCCGCTTTAGACTTTTTGTCCCTAAATAAAAAATAATCCCCATAACAAACTACTAATACTTTGCTAACATTAAAAATCCTAAAATATAAAAACAGATTTGGGCAATTTATTACCCAACAATTGGGTATATTTCTAAAACAAACAAACCACTTGTACCACACTATAAACACCATACTGAGTTAAACACATCATGAACATTCATTCATTATATAAAACCTCTCATTTACACATCCATCACAAATTCACACAGGTAATCAAAAATATACTCATCTGCTCAGAAGCAGCAAACAAAAGAGGATGAGATTGGAATGTTGGGGAATTATGTTCATGATGAATGTTCTACTGTTTTATGACTTCATGTTCTATTTGAAGCTTTTAAGTGCTGCTCCGAAGTGGTGAATAAAAGATTATGCATAATTCTAGCCTCCTGTCTTGACATAAAATTACTCTTACCTTTAATGATGGCGCTGGGGAAGGGATAGCTCCTCAGAAAGAAATACAAAATGTGGGTGCTTATGACTAGGTCTGCGCTTTGCAAGGAGCCCTGAGTAAGTCTCTAGATGCATGCACAGCACTTAATAGTATTGAAGTGAAGGGTGGAAATGAACTCAAGATCCCCTAGTCATAGACTTTCTTCTCCAGTTTATCTCTGCTTTACTAAGAAAGCTATGAATTCAATCGCTATTTACGATGGTAAATTAAAAGACTTGTGCACAAGTGTATTCAGCTTGCAAATATTAACATTGTGTTTTGAACGCAGTGAAGACGCCATCGATAACTGTAAATCTTTTGCTGTTAAATTATAATTCTAGTCTGGTAAATAACAATGCATTTGCAGGCTCATTTTCTGCTGCTGCGGTTGACAGCATCATGGTCACACTAAGTTAGAGGAGTTTTTCATATGGAATGCTATAATAATATTTAACATGCATATTGACGTAGTTTGTTCTAAAATTGATTAATTCTTTTTTGTGTTAATGCAATAAAGATTTCTTTTCCACTGCTATTGTGTGACAAGTTAATGAGCTTGTAAACCTGTCTTGGGTTAGAAATGTGTAAATGCCGGATAACGGATTAGTCAATTTTGACTGCCTTAATAGACTCTTGATTTTAATTTCCCTGCACCTCACTCAATCGGGTACCCATCAGCATTTCCCAATTGCTTCCTATTTATTTTAGGCAATTCCTTTGCAGCTCGGTGGATGTGTAGACTTCACTGAGCCAAGGGATACTTCTGTTGCTAACCATTGCACAGTGTTAAGCAGTTTGTTGAAAATTTAACTAAAGTGTAGCTTTAATGAACTCTTAATTTTACTACTACCAACTTTCCAATGTACATTTATAAAAGGACATTGAAAATGTAGTTGTCACCCAAATATTACTCTGTGATCTTTCATTTGCTGTGTCTTTAACAGCAAGAAACACATTATCAACTGCAACAACGCAGGATTAATTCTTCTTTGAGCAGGTGCGGTGACGCTCACACCTACAAATGGATACATACTCCAGAAAATACACAATACCCATATTTTGTCGGTCTTTTTTTGAAGGGGGGGGGATCGTGGTGTATGTACACCAAGTCAAGGCTACACTTCAGGCATCAGCGTAGTGACGCACTCACCTAATGTAAAACTTTTCAGCGCTGATTAACATCTATCGTCACGTTTGCGTTCACCCCCTTTGGACACTATGGTATTTTTTTATTATGAATTCTGCGTACTCCACTTTGCATGTCCCACAATGGTACACTCAGTGGCAGTAGGTTAAAGAACTTGTGCTCTCAAACTAGTTTTTACTACAGGATTGTATAGCTAAATATTTGTTTCCCTCTTCCTGTTGTAATAGTTATTATCAAGTTTAGTCTACCTGGTTCACTTTGTACTATTCAGGAAGTTAATCCACCACTACCATTTTTGGAAACTCCAGATGATTTGCCTATTGCATGAAGGTAGTGGTTTGAAGCCTTCAAAACATCCTGCAGAACGGGTACATGCAGTGCATTTTCTTAGGTTTCAAGGAAGATCCACATTAAAATATCTGCCAGATTTATTTATTAATGGGTGTATAGATGATTACTAAGGAGTTGTTAAAAACTCTAGATTATTTTTTATATTAGGCTAAGTCTAGTTGTATACAGACGTACATTTTTAAAGAGGGTGCAACAAATAAGGGAGGATGTTAATACCTATATTGCTTCTCTTCGCCAACTAGTTGATGAATGTCTATTTGAGGCGTGCAGTGTTCAATTAGTCCATGGCCAGTTCTTCAGTCATTGTGGTGACAACTGTATTCGCCTAAAACTACTCTGTGGGTAACCCCTCACTAAATGAAACAATCAGGACAGCCAATAGCATTGAAATTTTAAAAGTATCTGCCAAGGAATCGGATGGCAAAATGGTTGAAGCAGTGGGTATGGGCGATGCCCTTATGAACCATGGACAAAAAAAAGTTTCTTTAGACAAAATAATATTTTAGATCTAGTAATCGAACACATGGGAAAAGTGGAAATCCTTGTCCCTTCAACAGTGTTTGCAGGATTTGCAATAAGTTGGGACATTTCATGGTCCTAAAAGTATTGGTGGGAAAATTGCAAGTGTATCTGAAAACAAGGACAGATTATCTGAGTAAGAATTTATGCAAGATGATGTGTGACATGGTGCTTGTCATTGGAATGACGAAATGAAGACGGGAGATCCCTCTGAATGCGTGGACCCTTATGTTGATGTTTTTGTGGGGGACAAGTCTCTACATTTATTGTAAGACTCTGGTGCAAGGATCACTACGATCTCACAGAAGCTCTTCGCAAATACTTGGAGTAACAAACATTTAGGATTATCAGATCGTTCTCCAGTGTCCTAAGAAGGATGCAAGATTGAGTTGTTAGGTTATTTCGAAAACGCTTAAATTCAAAGGGAGACTCATCCAAAGTAAGTAGTATGTGGTTGTCAAGGGTCTCAACCTATTTGGCTGGTTTATCAAGACTTATTTGGGATAGTTTTGAGACTTGGTGCTGAAGAACATGTCTTGGTCATAAGAAGCAATGGTTTGTTGGAAGAAATGGTAAACGAGTATGCCAATGCTTTTTATGTAGGTTTGGGCATGATAAAAGGTTTCAGGCTTAAAAACAAAATACAAAATGGTGTAATTCCTGTGAAACCCAAGTTGAGAGGGGTATCTTTCAGTGTAAAGGAAGATTTAGAAAAATAACTGATATCACTCTGTGAAAGAGGGATCATTGAACCAGTAGAATATTCACTTTCATTATCATCCTTGGTGGTAGGACATAAGCGTAATGGTGAATTGAGAGTTTGTGTGGACCTTTGCAGCCTTAATAAAGAGATTTGGATTGACTCCCACTCTCTGCCAAAAATTACAAAAATGTAACCATGGTTGCAGGTGCTAAGTGGATCACCAAACAGGACATTGCATCTGCCTACTGCAATGTTTAACTTGACCCAGAGTTAGACATTTATCTGCGTTTGTTTCCCCAGTAGGACATTCCAATATTGCCGGATGCCATTCCGATTAGCCTCAACATCATCCCTATGTTAGTGTATAATTCGTCACATGCTCAAGGATATCAGAAATGTGGAATTCTTTCAAGTTGTTGTTTTGATTTATGCATCTGACCGGGGTGTGCATAAATGTATATTTGGCAAGTCTTAACCATTTTCCAAGATCACGGTGTGGTTTTGAAGTGCCAGAAGGGTTCATTTTTGAAAGACCCAGTAGTGACTGAATTCTGCTGAGGAACTAAAAGCCATTCTAGTTCAGGGAGAACTGCGGCTCTGATCCTGTTGGATCTGAGCACAGCATTTGATACAGTCTCTCACACTTTGCTAGTAAGAAGAGTGGAGGAATTAGGAATAGCCGGATCTGCACTCAATTGACTGACCTCGTTCCTCCAAAATAGAACGTTTCAAGTACGTTTCAAGAAATATATCCCCTAAACTGCAGTTTCCCTCAGGGTTCCTCGCTAAGTCTGACTCTGTTTAATTTGTATGTTACCTGATTAACCGAGATCATAAAAGACTATGGTTTTTCCTCCATATCCTATGCAGATGATGTGCAGATCTTCATCTCGCTCTCCTCCTAATCAGAAGGGACCTCCATTCAACTCAATCAATGTCTCAAACATGTGGAATAGTGGATGGCAGCTAGCAGCCTAAAATTAAATGGCGAAAAAACTGAGGTGATGGTAGTAGAAAGCAACCCAAGCAGATGGATGGTAGTCAGTTGGCCTAAATGTCTGTGCGATCTTCCAAAGCCAAAACGAGAAGTCAAGTGTCTGGATTTTTGGCTCGACGATAAACTTTCATTGACTACCAAAGCAAAAAAACTAGCAGCAGTCTGCTTTGGGCTACTCAGAACATTGTGAAAGCTTCTGAAATGGCTATCCAAATCATCACGTAGAATCGTTGTGCAAGAGTTAGTCATTTTGCGTCTGGACTAAGGAAACTCCCTTTATTTGAGTAGCTTCAAAACTGTCATCAAAAGACTACAAGTAGTCCAAAGTGCCGCTGCATGCATACTACTCAAAATCCCTAAATTTCACTCTGCCAAGGCGGCTTTGGCCAGACTACACTGGCTGCCGGACACCAAAATAATTCAGTTCAAGGCCATGTGCCTAGCACATCGGGTCATGTACAAAGGAGGCCCAAAGCTAATTCTAAAACTTCTTACCCCATATGACACCACAAGAACACAACACTCTACCAACCAACAGTTATTTGCTGTGCCCAGAGTAAAAAGTACCAGAAGGGGAGGAAGCTGTTTTGCTTTTTTAGCTCCTAAGCTTTGGAATACACTCCCCCCCACATCAGGAAAACTGAGTCTGAACTCAAATTCAAGAAACCGCTTAAACCCCACCTCTTTAAATAATGTCTACCTTCAGTCTCATCTGTTGCTAAATTAGCTCTGGGAGGCCCTTCTTGGGTAGCTGCGCGCTCTATAAAACCCTATGAATAGAATTGTTAAGTAGTGTGCACAAAGAGCATTTGGGATTTACCCTGATCATGTGGAAAGTTTGGTCAGCATTCTGGTGGCCACAAATGGATAAGGATATTAAGCAACTGGTGAAGGAGTGTGCGATCTGTTGTAGTAGTGATACAAATTTTGAATTCTCATACCCTTCTTTGCTGCTAATTGAATTACCTTCTGGACCATAGAAGAAGATTGGTATCAACCTAATGGGGCATTTCAACTCTTTGCCTCATCACTCCCGTTTTGCATTGGGTCGTGTCGATTATTATTCAAAGTGGCCTGAAGTCAGGTTTATTGCCAAACCTAATAACCTAATTCTAAAGCAGACATTGAATTTTTGAAGATTGTTTTCCTGAGGGAAGAGTTCCCTCAGACACTAGTTGGGGACAGTGGGGTTCAGAATGTGTGTATGGAAGGTAAGGATTTCCTCAAAACAAGTGGGATAGAACCTCTCAGAAGCTCTCTATATCATCCCCACATCAATGGTCTTGAGAGTGCAGGATAAGGGTGTTTGGGGGAATGTATGCAATGGGCATTACTTCACAAGTGTGTGGTGCCTGTTGCTGTGAGAGCGATGCTTTGGTTTTACCCAACTACTCCCAATTCATCTACTAATTTTATTGAATTGTTGAGATGCAGGAAGTGGGCCACTGGATTGTGGCCGGCCCTGAAGTCTAGATGGCTTAAACAAGGTATGTCGAACAAACTCTTGGTAAAGGGTGATTTGGCATTCGTCAGGAAACTATTATACAAAGGAAGTTAAAAGCAAGTTTGGTGAACCAGTTGTTGTCAACAATTTGTGGGAATGCTGTTTGAGTGGGTGACTGTCACTGGTGGAACATAGTGAAGGTGCTGAAGATTGTCCCTGGCAACTTTCAGCATGAGGAAATGTCTTGAGGATAATATACCTTTCAGGACAAAGTCAGAGTCAAAACTAAATGCAAGTTACTTCCAAGGGAAGAGAATGTGCTTACCAAAAAAAGGTTCTCAGCTTCTTTGTGGGAGTATTCACCAAGGAAGCCTGCCACTTGGATTAAGTTAATGTTTGTGCTTTTACTTTGATATATTACGTGTTTTTTTTATTTTGGGGGGGGGTAGGGGGGTTGGCAGTTTTGTTCTTTGGCATGTTGTTTTTTTTTAGGAGAAGAGCTATGTAGTATCTAGCACTATGTATGCACTGCAGTGTGCAATTTGAATGCTGTTGGAAGTTTTATGTTGCCTGTATTCCATAGAATGTTATTGTTTGAATTGTTTTTGGAGATGTGAAATCAGTTGCAAGTTGACCTCCTGTCTGCTCGCCCACGGCTGGATCTACCTGAATAAACGATCCTTGTTTGTGACATCCGTGCTTTTTGCGGTAGATGTCTATACATTACTTTGACATTTTATTTGAAAATATAGTTTTATGATGAAGTTATCAAGCCACATTCTGCTATTAGTAATTGTTAAATTCTGATCCCACGTGTTTTGTTCCGATGCTCCCTCAGATGAGGTTCTTTAGTGGCCCAACTACTGGTTATGACATATGACCATTACCAGATTTGAGATCCTTATCTAGATCTCCTTGAAGTTTGACTGTTACACCTACAGTTATTTTTATTACACTGTTTCAGTGTCCTTTGGCTGTGATTTATTCTTTTACCAATATACACACACAGCCTATTGTACCTTCCCTCGCGCAACTTTAGATAGACTTTACTCCTTCATGCTACTTGGATTTTACTTTACTTTTTGTATAGTTTTAGAGACTTCCTTAATGGTTTGGGTTCCTTTCCTGCACAGTTCAGCAGAAGAAATTGCCTTTTTCCATAGAGCTGTACTGATCTATTGCAGCTGACTCCGTATTTCTAAGGTATATTGATAATTTCATAACTGAGATGCATATGATGGAATGGCACACAACCTGCGCAGTTGTGACAGGAGTTGTGCTGAGCGTCCTAGAAGTCTATAGGGTTTTGTGCATGGACTTAATATTTCACCGTTATTAGGTAACTCAAACAATACAAGCCACTGATTTCAGATTCCTAGTTGACAGTACACCTCATGGTCCACATTCTAAAATGTTGTTTAGGTGTTGGATTTGTGTGGTAGATGTGGGTGCTTTCACCTAGGATTTGGAAGAAGATTGGTGAAACTGGTCTTCTTCCGATACACGAGTGTCTTAAAGTTTTTGAAAATATTTTTTTCGACATCACTGCATGACTATTGCAAGTTTAGTTTTTTAAAACCATAATTTTTATTGTCTTTTTTTTTTTTAAGTATACATATTTGTGCATTTAGATAAGTCAGTTGATTTACAGAGCAACAATGTAGGGGGAAAGATTTTGCCTATTGTTTGACATGATCAATGTCTCCGCATGATGCATGTCCTATAGCATCGGTAGGTCCATGTCTGCTGGTGTATAAAAACAACTTAAATGCACCACATGTTAGGAAGAATCTACTGAGAACTAGGATGTACATTATAGTAACTACACAACACATAATAAACTGTTGCAGACCTGCTCTCTGTGTTAGGAGTGTGTACAGGGAGGGGTCTATGGCGGGGACGTGCTCTCGTGCATTGCGGTGTGCGCATTACGTGGAGGCTAAGGTCTGGAACTATTGGGCGGGGAGCAGTGTATCGTTGTTAGTGGTCATGTGGTTTGGTCACGTATGTGTATACCTAAGGTGGCTGGGTGTCGTCCTTGAGGCGGTCTTTAAAGGAGACTAGTATCTCAACCCACTGTGTTGCGATTGGGCATCTGCGGAGACCTCTGGCCTCTTCCTGCCTGAGCACCACTGCCTCTAGTTTAGCGCAGTGGATCACAGTGGTAAGCTAGTGGGTCACCGGTAAAGACCTCGCCTTCCACTGAATTGTGATGGATCTTTTTGCAAGGGGAAGGGCAAGATCCAAAAGTCAGTTTACTAGCCTGCTGGCTTTTGGGCACTTGTACAGTTCCAGGTTGCAACCTTCCAATGTGTATAGTGCGTTTCAGCTTCTAACGGCTGACAGTGTGGCACATATTCCGTTCTGTCATATGGCCGTTAGGGTCATTGTTGACATTGCTAAGTTAGCATGAGCTCTGCTGCCATGATGCTGCTTTTGCGCACGTTACTTCATGACTTTATTTTGCTTGACTCTGTTTGTGCTTTCTGCGTTCTCTGCCTGTTCCTGGAGTTTAGTCTGAACACAGTGTACAAGGTCGATAAACAAGGCCCCTTGTTCTGCTCTGGTCAGTCCCTAGCACCTAGGCAAAACATGCTAACACAGCTGCGGCTGGAAACTCGTGCTTTGATATTATGGAGATGCATGTTGTTCTAACACACACTTGGAGAGGGACCTTTCCAGGGAGAAGAGCTATGCTGTTCCTATGATGTAGAAATACCATCTAGGCACTAAGGTATGGGGTCTGCTGATAAAACCCAGAGATCTTCCTTTATATAATAAAACTTCTTCTAACCAAGGGGAGGGTGGTTAGGCCTTATAGTCCTGTTGTAGGGATTCTGCACATACACAGAGCTATGCACAGGATAATAGGACCTCGGAATATAGTGGTGAGCCAACCATACACCTTAGCACCTAAAACCCCAATCCGACTAGCTTTAGCGTCTCATTAGCAACAATGCTACCAATGATTAGACCACCCAGAACACGGTATCTCTCTCTCAGGACTCGCAGGAGCAAGAACACCCTTTCATAACTCACTCATACCTGTCCACAACGTGCGTAAGAAGAGACACTGTATAGTTTAAAATGTTTATTTCAACTACCGTGCTCTAAGATACAGTACACGTGCCAGTACTATCAGCATAATGCATAAGGATAATATAATCAGCATAGTTACAACTCCATCGAATACAAACGGGGAAAGCATTTCATAAAGCAGTGGATATAGGGCTAAATGACCATACCACCCTCCCCGTACTAGTAGCTAGTTTATTATAAAAACAGAAGACCTCTGGGCTTGGTCGAGCGAACCCCCATACCTCAATATCTAGATGCAAGGTTTACATCATCAGACAAGCACAGCTCTTCTCTCTGGAAAGGTTTTTCTCCAAGTGTCTCTAACCGTGAAATCACAATATTAAAAGCACACAAATTTCTCCAGGGCAGCTGTACATAGTGTTATGTCTAAGTGCGAGGGACTGGCCAGATCAGCAAGAACAAGGGACGTTGTTTTTCGACCTTGTACATGTTGTGCAGACGTAGCCCAAAGGGAACAGGAGAAAAGGTGAAAGACAGAAATGCAGACAGTTCTAAAATAGCCGGGCAGAAGCAGAGGCTGGAAAAACAACGGCACAAAGTAACGTGCGCAAAAAGGCATCATGGCAGCCAGGCCTAAGCCAACGTAGCAAGGCAGACCAGGAGGCCACAAACCACAAGACACCCTCCCCTGGGCAGTCCATTGGCCAAGACATAGGACGAAGACAGAGTTCAAATTGATGGAGCAGAACAGAAACGTCTGTTGTGGAGCAGTCCCCATGAAGGACAACGAATGGGAGAGAAAAAAAAATTGTAGAGGTAAAAAACAAAATCCAGCGAGGCAGGTCGCAGAAAGCGAAGGCCCTGTCAATCCAACAGAGTGTAAGTGCAGAAAAACGCCACACCTTCCAAGAGGACATCATTGGAATCGTCGGAAAAAAGCGACGCCATCCAGTCCAATAAATCAAAGCTGCAGTCATGTTCTTCGCAAGAGGGAGCAGCGAACAGCATTGCGGGACAACTTGCGTGGTACTCAATATAACTTCGTTGTAGGAGATTCTGAGCAGCCGCCCAGATATCCCATTGTGCCAAGATCCCCAGTGCAGCCTCACGCGCCATGTAGCCTGCACCGGAACAGTCCCGTTCATGGGCCTCTAAGGGACCCACCAGCAGGACAAAATCCGGTCGAGACAGAGACGTATTGGAGAGGCTATAATCCAAGGACCACGAGAAAGGACATCTGATGCAAGACATCAGAGGTTGCACGCAAGTGAAATACGCAAAGCGAAAAGAAAGTCTATAGGACACACTGAGCGTCGCCAATGGCAGGATGCCGAAGCCAGCGAGGATGCGCTCACGGAGCAACTGGAGTCGACCTGGGTCGAGAAGGGCCCAAGGAGGTGCAGCCATTGCGCAGTAAACAGACCAAAAGCAGTATACCAGCCGCCAAAGCGAGGATCAACGGAAAGCCGCCAAATACGCTGGAAAAAAATGGAATGAATAAAAGCCGGTATTACACCAAAGATAGTCTGAAAAGAGGTTACAAGGCCAGGCCCACAACTTTAAAAAAGTGCACCAGACCCTCAGTGCGTGATGCATTAAAAACACGGTGAATCAGTTCACCGAAATGTTGTGGGAGGTTGGTGTTCAAAAGGGCCTGTATTTCACTGTGGGTACTCGCCACCTGGAGAATGAATGTCTCCCAGGCGGATGTGAGCATAACCTCCTGGTTCAATAATAGCGCCTTTATTCTGCTCAATTTATTGAAATCCGCCTTTAGAGTAGGAATGGAAGGCCAAACGGAACTATCTATGATGTCGTGCGGGGGAGGAAAAAGCAAATTTTTGCAGCAGACAACCCTGTGTGAAACTGTAACAATATAGGGTATGCCGGCCAGCATGCCATAGCAGTCTTGGTTATTCAAAAGCAGATAGCTACCATTTGCAAGCACAGTGAAAGTAGGAGAAATAGCAGGAGCAGGAATGCCCTTTAACACACGGAGCCGAAACGTTACAAGCTCCGTGCAATTTGATGTGTTTGCAAATAAGGGAATGACCCACAGTGGAATCGCATGACTCCCCCTGTGAGAAAAACCTCCTTTCCGTCTCTAAGGCATTTATACATGAAAGGCAGGGACCAAAGTTCATGCAGGAAGGCACTGCCCAAGGGCTGGAAACGGCCCACAGGATAATGTTTCATGCACGAACTAAATTCAAACAAAGAAAAAGGCAAGGCGATAACCCCATGAACTAGCCACACGGCAGAATCCAATTCCGCCACAGAGAATGGTAAGGGCTCTATTTTCTCGATATGTAACAGAGTGTATGCTGCATCTTTCATGGACATGAACTGCTGTTTGTCAGTTAAATTAAAAGGCAGGAATAAGGCAGAGGTGTTCAAAAAATGCCAAGGAACTTTACCCAACTTAAGTGTCTGCAAAGTCCATGCAAACTGCATAACTGAACGCAATTGATTCTGACCATGATATAACACTGAAACATCATCTTGTACAATATCAACAACAGAGGACACAATATTCTCTAACGTGTAAATGCGGGAAGACAGGGTATTAATACTATTGTCAACAACAGCAAGCACCTTTTCCAAATTTGCTTGATCTATTTCCCGTAGACGGGAAGCAGCTTCAATTTGCGAAAGCTTCCAGAGTTCATTATAAGTTTCATAAATGAATCTCTTAGGTCGTGGACCACGAGGCCCCAGAATAAAGTCGGACAGATCAATATTGCCTGATAGGAGGGATAAATGTTGTTTAACAGAATCTAAGGAAGAGTGCTGCAACCACTGTTTACACAATTTACCAACAGAATATGTTGTTACAGTACGAGAGTCAGAAAACCTTGGATCTGGCCTATCCTGTTTGTAACCAGGAACCGAGTCATGAAAACGCAGTTGGCAGGCATTAGACGCGATGGGCCAAGCCAACCAGGGTGACTGAACAAGCGTAGAGACATTAAACGAATTGTTTTGAAACAGAGCTTGCAAATTTGTAAGGGACATATTGAAATGCAAGCTCCCGTTGGGAGTGGAAGACAATGCAGGAATGGAAGGTGCATTCAATTGTTTGGAAGTAGCCAAACCCCAACACGTAGTTTGATAGATGGTATTATTCAGAAATAAAATTTGGGCCGGGATAAGGCAAGCACGGTGCAAGGCTTCTGTGCCTTGCACCTGCTATGGTTTGGAGCCCCAAATTGATTTCAAGTCAATAGTGTCCTTCCAGTACTCATAACCACCCACAGCTAAGGCGCTCAAAAAGGAACCCGAATATAGCAATTTGGTGTGGGTTAACATGATTTTCTGAGTGGACGAAGTGTTTAATTTAAAATAATAGGACCCAGGGTTCGATCTATCAAAGTCTGTAAAGTAAGTACATTTATTTCTAAGAGTTTGGGAGCTACCTGGCAAAGGGGTTGGACAATGCTCCCATTGGGTGTAGTTAAAAGGACCACGCAGTGCACTTGGTTTATGGACAAAGTGGTTGCCCCAATGCTGGTAACAATACAAATCAGCATAACTTGCAGAATTCATTTACAAATCTTCAGCATTAAAAGCAGCATAATATTTCAAATCAGTAAATAATGCTTCAACTGCATGCACATCCCAATCGTCAGAATGAATATTACTTTTTACGACATCACCCATTGAAACACGAAGGACATTTGGTACATTAATAATTTCGGTTGGTCCATGAATTTGGAAGTTTACCGCATCCCATACGATGCCATCAGCGACTGGAAAAGCTGAAATGTTCACAAATGTGTGGTCACGCTTCATGATGTGAGATGAAGAATGTGGAGCCAAAGTTCCAGCGACACAGTTCACTGCAGATCGTTCTGGTAAATAGTGACCATTGATGAGTAGAAAAAACACTGAGACAAAGCCAATGGACATGAACAAAAAAATCAGGAATAGTACCAACCAGATGTATGTCCAGGGGGAATCAAAAAATTGTCTCTGAACCAGGATACAAGAATACTGAATTTGGACGGGACAAGTGATGAGGTGGACTCCGAGTCAAAGGAATAACGTGTTGGGCTCAGTGGCGTTGTTGGTAGGTGTGCCACCGACTCGTTGGCGGGGTAGGTATACTCAGTCTCCTCGTTGCAGGGGCATTCCGGGTAGTCGAGTAAGCAATCAGGCAAATCTACCATCTCGATAGCAACATCAGTGACCGTTCGGGTCGAAGGGCCACAAACATTTGTCCGGGAAATGACAGGACAAGAGACCGCTGGTGTAACACTATTCAGGATCGGCCAGATGTTGTAGCTTGACATTTTCCACTGAGATGTATCTGTTCTCTTTACGACCAGGAAGCGGTGGTAAGATGACTGTACGAGTTCCCTTCAAGCCAAGGACTGGAACTGGTGCACGATAAGAGGGGCCGAATTCTTTTTTGTTCTCCACCTTCTCTCGAACCAGATCTCCAATCTTCGGAAGCCAGCCGGCAACCGGAATCTGCAGCACAGCGTCTGTGGCTGAAGGTAAATGTGCGATTGCAAGTTTGTCTCGGGCTTCTTGTAAGTCCTGTAACATAGTAGAATGGTTATCTACATCAAAGATGGCGGATTGCGCCGCCATGTCTAGACCATCAAGGTCGGGCACAAACATTCGTATGCCAAAGAGCATTTCGTATGGGGTCCGCCCACTCAGAGGTCTTCTAGGGAGATTATTAAGTGCACGTTGTACGGTACACAAGTGGGCCAGCCAGTTCCTGCCAGTACCTAAGACTCTAGCTGTCAAGGATTGCTTTAAGTCACGGTTCATTCGTTCAAAAATCGAATTGCCCTCAGGCCGATATGGAGCCGAAAATTTCACCCGCACCCCCAGTGAACCCATTGCGTCCTTGTAAGCCTTAGAGGCGAACGCCGGACCTTGGTCAGAATGGAAGGTGCCACAGGCGAAAATTCCCACAAAGACACGCAAATCCCTTATGACATTTCGAGCGTCAGCACTTCGTTGTGGCCAAACCCAGATGAAACGTGTGCACGAATCCACTGCAACTAAGATATATTTATATGCAGTGTCTGAAGAAAATGGACCGCAGTGATCCAGGTAAACACACCCAAAAGGTCTGTTAGAAATGCAGAGCGGGGTCTGTGGTGGCCGTGTAACCATGGAAGGCTTAATCTGCTGACAAACGTCACAAGAAAGCACATAAGTACGGGTTTGTTTGTATAAACCACGCCACCAGTAACGCTGCTGCAAGATGGAAACCGCCGCAGACATGCCAGCATGAGCCGAAGCCATGCCTTCGTGTGCGGCCGTTATCAAGGAAAGTCTGCGGTCCGCGTTGGGAATCAGCCGATCACCAACGTCTGGAATTCTTACGTAAGGAGCCTGTTCGGGACCTAATTGATAAGAGTATTTGGAAGGGAAACCCCTAGGGTAATTAGCACCTTCCTTCGTCGCAGCAATAGCTGCTAAAATATCAGTATCTATTTTAGACATGGTCCTTGTAACTGCTGTGACTGAGCACGTGGCTACTGCTGATTTGGCAGCTTCGTCTGCCAAACCGTTACCGACAGCGTGTGTGCCCACACGCTGGTGGCCAAGAGTGTGAACCACCTGTGTGAGAGGCAGACGTTGTTTCAAATCTGCCACTCGAACCCAAAGCATCTTATGCTTAATTGTGCTACCTTTGGCGTCTCTGTAGTCGTTTTGCGACCAAAAGAACAGATTGTCATTGTAAGACTGAATCGCATACAATTAGAGTGGTCACATCCGGATTAGCAAACTCAAGTGCGAGCACCAATGGGCGCAGCTCGGCCAATTGTGCAGTACTGTCTCCTAGTGCTTGAGTATGCACTACAGTTGATTTGAACTTACCACTCACCATGGTACCTGCAACAATAGCACATGCTGCTGAATAAGCGTGCTTGGAACCCGTGGCCGGTTGTGCCGAACCATCGGTATAGATAATACATTCGTATTCCTCAAGCGGTAGCAAGGACAGAGGAGGAGGAGGATGAAAGAATTCATACTGTAGAAACTCCTGAGTCTGAAGAGAAGAATCAAAGATAAAAGTGACATCCGGAGACGTCAAAGATGTTGCCCATTGTATCCAACGGGGGTGCAGAGCTTTAGAGTTCGGAACACTTGCTTTCGTCACCGCCTCTAGGGCAGGATATGGTGTTACCACCAGAATGCGTTTTCCCTGTGCCAGTGCGCGTTCCTTCAGAATCGCCATCTGCACTGCTGTCAAAATCTTCTCCACAGATGAAAAGTGCATTTCTGCTGAAGTGTAAAGATGTGACTTGTATGCGATCGGTACTGTGTCACCTTCGTTAAAGGTTAAGTACGTGAAACCCACTGCCCCTGGAAGGATTCTAATCACCAGGTTTGTGTGGTTATCACGCATCAACAAGAATTTAGATTCAAGCAGGTCTGTCTGCAAAGACTGCAGAATGGAGGAATGCTCCGGAAGCCAGCATGACTTCGAAAAGTTAGGTTGTATCAAGGCATACAGTGGCTTGATACGCTGGGCATATTCGGGAATGTAAGTACGCCCAAAGTTTAGAAAACCCAGTAAAGACTGAAGTTTCTTCAGAGTGGTAGGAGGGCACAAAAGTGCACATTTCTCCAGGAAATGGGGGGCTAAGCCCTTACCTTCATTGTTGAGCTCATAGCCCAAAAACAAAACGGTAAATTCAGCAATGTGAGATTTGGCAAAGTTAAACTTATAACCTAAAACCGCAAATTCTAGAATAATGCGGTCCACTCGGGAAAGATGCGGGTACAATTCGTCGTCTGTCAGATAAATATCATCGACGTACGAACATGCATCTGGATCTATGCCGTCTAACAAAGAGACAACACGGGCAGCGAATACGCCTGGACTGTTCTTGTAGCCCATAGGTAAACGCCGAAATTTGAATAATTTACCACCAGAGGTAAAAGCGCTCCATTGGCTACTCTCCGGGGCCAAGTTGTGCGTGTAGAATCCATTGGATAGGTCAAGTGTAGTTTTATATTTTTTACGAACAAGACTGTCTACAAGCGCAGAACTGTGTGTTTTGCACCGCAAAGGTCTGACAATGTGAGTTCAAATGTCGGTAATCCAAAACTAAGCGGTACGATCCATCGGGTTTAGAAACCGCGAAAAGGGGATTATTCATTGGTGATACGCATGTTTCAATTACTCCCTGATATTCTAACTGAGTCAGAATTTCGGAAACGGGACCTTTAGCTTCCCGTTTGATGGGATATTGGGGTTGTGGCTGTGGCAGCGACCGCAAAGGAATATCATGGGGGGAGAATCTTCATCCCATCCCACGTGGTTGCGGTATAACGCTGGAGCCAGGGACACAGCCCACTCAGCTGCGAGAGCCTCCGCTTTGTCCTTGGGGACATGACGAGAAAAGCTCGGAAGGATTACCTCCTCCCTCTACGCGCAGCAAGTACGAATGGGGGCGGCCAATCCGCCTCCGCTAACAGAATGTCGTAAGAAGAGGTCAGATTCTCCAAAAAAATCCCTTTAATAACACGCTGTATGTCACCTTCAATTTGAATGACAATATTATATAGTCTGTCAGGGGGTGCCACTCTGGTGTCTGATGTCTCGACAGTAATGAATGTTTCAGTTGCTGTCGCCTCCACATGAGGACGTAGCGCCTCCCGCACTATGGTAACTTCCGCTGCGCTGTCTAGGAGTGTCACTGCCCACGTCCAATTCAGGAGTCTCGTTCTCACCGTCTGTGGCATATCTCGCTGTTACAGCGGCAACTTTCTTCTTCTGAAACTGTGGGCGAGAACGTTGAAATTCTTCTGCTTTCCCTCGGACTTGTTGTCGAGGTTGGTCTCGTCCCTGTGGAGCCTCTCGACCCCTTCCTCTATCCTGGCGATCTCCTCCACCAGCCTGCGAAGTTGTTGGTGCCTGTGAAGAACGAGGAGAACGCGAATCAGGGACTTGAAATCTCTCTGGAGATTTAATTCTCGCCCTATCGCGCAAATCATAAGTGCGTTCAGAAGAGACGGAAACCGGGGATGCGCCTCGCGACCCCGGCTTCTTCTGTTACTTACCTTGTTTTTTCAACCTCCAGCTCTTTTTAGTAAAAACTGGTTTCTCATCCTTCTCAGATTGAGCTTTTGGTGGTTGCTGCGATTGTGTTTGCAATTTAGCAAAAGGCTTAACTCCCAGGCTATTGCGGCCAATTGTTTTGTAAGCCTGTGCAATAATTTTCGGTAATTCGCGCGGCTTGTCCGGTTCTGGGACCAAAGCCAAAGCATTAGCTACTTGAAAGTTAACTGCATCGCCCTTGACATTTGCAAGGATCAAATCAGCTACTACGTCGAACACTCCCACCAGTCTCATCCCTAATTCCACAGCCGCTTCAGGGCCATGCTCATCCTGCACACGTTTAATTACAGAGGGGAGAACCGTCATGGAAGGAGTGCCGAAACACTTCGCATATACTGCCGCGAATACCTTACCCCAGTTGTTGCATTCTGCCAACTCGGGAATCAAGTCTTTTGGCAAACTAATCGTCAAAATCCTGTGTTTTTCCACGGGAGAGGTATTTGGAAAAACTGCCTCCAGCTGGTCAAATTTTTCTGCAAGCCAATAAGGAAAATCATCCTTATTTTGTGGGCGCTTGCCCATCACTGAATTCACCATGACGGGACTTATGGTGACACCGCCTGCTCCAGCTGGATGGGCTGCAACTCCAGGCGGGGCTCCCTGGAGATTGCCTGTAACAAACTGTACTAAAGCTCTATGCACACGTATCAAAGACGAATGCAAATTACGCAGTTCATCGACTGCAAGCGTCATGTAACGTGGATGTGGGATGTACCCGGCCAAAACAGGCCAAGTGGCCCCTTCAATCAATAAGGGGCCTAAACGAACCGCGGTAACCGGTTGGGGGAGGGCGCCATCAAACCAAACACGGTGTTGCCAAGCCGTGAGCAGTACTTCAAGATTCCTATACGGTCTATAGTGATTAGGAACAGCGGTGGCTGTATTTTCATGGAACAAATTATCATTCCCATCCACCGCCGGAAAGGTGACCCAAGAGTAAAACACCTCAAAGTGGTAAGCCAGATCCGCTTGTACCACAAAGATCAGATCGACACCCGCGTCAGGCACTCCATACACTGTCAAGTGAGCCAGGAGCGCTGCGCTGCTATGTGCCGAAATTTGAACAGCCATTTTAGGCTAGAATTTTTCGACAACCTAATATGAGGTAGCACAATATAGGGTTTTATTTAAAAAACCTTTTGACAACTTCAAGCTTGAAAGAACCTATAAAAACGTCAATATAGGAGGTATAACCGTCACACACGCTTCCGGAAGCGTCTGCGAAGGGAGTTGTGGACAAGCACAAATACTACTCAAGCGTCTCGCAGATAAGCAGCCCACTCGTTGGTTGCGCCATGTTGTAGGGATTCTGCACATACACAGAGCTATGCACAGGATAATAGGACCTCGGAATATAGTGGTGAGCCAACCATACACCTTAGCACCTAAAACCCCAATCCGACTAGCTTTAGCGTCTCATTAGCAACAATGCTACCAATGATTAGACAACCCAGAACACGGTATCTCTCTCTCAGGACTCGCAGGAGCAAGAACACCCTTTCATAACTCACTCATACCTGTCCACAACGTGCGTAAGAAGAGACACTGTATAGTTTAAAATGTTTATTTCAACTACCGTGCTCTAAGATACAGTACACGTGCCAGTACTATCAGCATAATGCATAAGGATAATATAATCAGCATAGTTACAATTCCATAGAATACAAACGGGGAAAGCATTTCATAAAGCAGTGGATATAGGGCTAAATGACCATACCACCCTCCCCGTGCTAGTAGCTAGTTTATTATAAAAACAGAAGACCTCTGGGCTTTGTCGAGCGAACCCCCATACCTCAATATCTAGATGCAAGGTTTACATCATCAGACAAGCACAGCTCTTCTCTCTGGAAAGGTTTTTCTCCAAGTGTCTCTAACCGTGAAATCACAATATTAAAAGCACACAAATTTCTCCAGGGCAGCTGTACATAGTGTTATGTCTAAGTGCGAGGGACTGGCCAGATCAGCAAGAACAAGGGACGTTGTTTTTCGACCTTGTACATGTTGTGCAGACGTAGCCCAAAGGGAACAGGAGAAAAGGTGAAAGACAGAAATGCAGACAGTTCTAAAATAGCCGGGCAGAAGCAGAGGCTGGAAAAACAACGGCACAAAGTAACGTGCGCAAAAAGGCATCATGGCAGCCAGGCCTAAGCCAACGTAGCAAGGCAGACCAGGAGGCCACAAACCACAAGACAGTCCTTTATCCACTGTCTGTATACAATGACATCCCCCTTCATAATCTATGGACTTGCTACAATGCTGTTTTAGGTTTGTGTTTTGCTGTTGGTAGTGGCTTGTGTACTGCATTACAGAGCACTATAGTTAAAATAAACATTTTGAACTATAACAGTGACTCTGTCAATTCTTATTGTGGACAGGTACGAGTGAGTGAGCGAAAGGGTACGTCTTGCTACCGCGATTCCTGAGAGAGTCGGGAGTGTTGTGTTCTGGGTTGTCTAATCATTTGCAGCTTTGTGATTATGTAGGAGAGTGAATGAGACACTATAGCTAGTCGGTCCTGGGATTTTGGGTACTGAGGCGGTAGGAAGGCTTAGCCCCTATACACCGAGGTCCCGTTTTCCTGCGCATAGTTCTGTGTATGTGCAGAATCCCTACAATATGGGGCCGCCAACGTTTGGTCTGGTACTTATCTGCAAGACTCTTGAGTAGTGCTTGTGCTTGTCCACAATCCTCTCAATTCTGTTTCCGGAGACAGTGGGGACGGTGTAGCCTCCTATATTGAGATATTCTAGGTTTTTCAAGCTTGAATTTTGAAAGGTCTTTTTCCTTCTTTTACCCATTATAGCGCTGCCGCTCGTAGGTTATTCTCTTCTATTGATTATGTCGGTGGCCATAGTGGCTCCTAACCGCGCTCCTGTTACCGCTTATTTGACTCAACATGGAGTCCCAAATGCCGGTGCTGATCTTATTTTTGTTGTTGAAGCGATACTGCACATCTCTTCGAGGTATTTTATTCTGGTCACCTTTCCGGCAGTGGATGGAAATTATCATTTCTTTCACGAATATACTGCCACTGCGCTTCCGCTGGATTATCGGCCTTCTCGATCTCTTGAAGTTCTGTTAACGGCTTGGCAACACACCATATGGTTTAATGGCGCCCTTCCACACCCTGTAAAATAAAAGGGGATGATGGACGGAGAGTTGAACATTGCAAGCACTTACCCCCAGTCAACTGATCTGGGTTTAATCCATCATCATTCTTTAGCTCACTCCGCCACCCCAGTTCAGACATGGCCATATGCAAATCAGTCTGACCCTGTGCCTCATGGGAACAGTCCAGCCCGAACTGCCAAGCCATTTCTTCCCTGGACCGGAAACCAGCATCCTGGGACCGGTTTCTGGCTTACAGCCGTCATCAGCCAGGCTATCTTGAATCCAGTGGCAAAGTGAGCAAGGGACCCACGTCTGGGCATACCCTGCCAACTTAGGGCGAACATAGCAAAACCAAAGGGGATGATGGACGGAGTGATGTACATTGCAAGCACTCACCCCCAGTCAACTGATCTGGGTTTAATCCGTCATCATTCTTTAGCTCACTCCGCCACCCCAGTGATTATGTAGGAGAGCGAATGAGACACTATAGCTAGTCGGTCCTGGGATTTTGGGTACTGAGGCGGTAGGAAGGCTTAGCCCCTATACACTGAGGTCCCGTTTTCCTGCGCATAGTTCTGTGTATGTGCAGAATCCCTACAATATGGGGCCGCCAACGTTTGGTCTGGTACTTATCTGCGAGACTCTTGAGTAGTGCTTGTCCACAATCCTCTCACTTCTGTTTCCGGAGACAGTGGGGACGGTGTAGCCTCCTATATTGAGATATTCTAGGTTTTTCAAGCTTGAATTTTGAAAGGTCTTTTTCTTTCTTTTACCCATTATAGCGCTGCCGCTCGTAGGTTGTTATTCTCTTCTATTGATTGTCGGTGGCCATAGTGGCTCCTAGCCGCGCTCCAGTTACCGCTTATTTGACTCAACATGGAGTCCCAAATGCCGGTGCTGATCTTATTTTTGTTGTTGAAGCGATACTGCACATCACTTTGAGGTATTTTATTCTTGGGTCACCTTTCCGGCAGTGGATGGAAATGATCATTTCTTTCACGAATTTACTGCCACTGCGATTCCGCGGGATTATCGGCCTTATCGATCTCTTGAAGTTCTGTTAACGGCTTGGCAACACACCATATGGTTTAATGGCGCCCTTCCACACCCTGTTACAGCGGTCCGTTTAGGCCCCTTATCAATTGATGGGGCCACGTGGCCCGTTTTGGCTGGGTATACCCTGCATCCAAATTATCTTAATGTTCCAGTCGCAGAGCTACGCGTATTACATACTTCATTAGTACGTGTACATAGAGCTGTTATACAGTTCATGTCTCGCTACATGCAGGTGGGACCACCTGAAGTTGCTGCACAACCACCGGGACCCGGTGGTATAGTTATTAGTCCTGTCATGATCAATTCAGTGATGGGCAAGCGTCCGCAAAATAAGGACGAGCTTCCTTGTTGGCTTGCTGAAAAATGTGGGCAACTCGAAGCTGTTTTTCCAAATACCACACCTGTGGAGAAACACAGGATTCTGACCATGAGCTTACCTAAAGGCCTCGTTCCCGAGTTAGCTGATGGTAACACTTGGGGTAGAGTGTTTGCAGCAGTATATTGGATGTGTTTCGGCACCCCCTCAATGACCGTTCTCCCTTCCATGATAAAACGTGTTCAGGATGAACATGGGGCCGAAGCGGCCCTGGAGTTGGGAATGAGACTGGTGGGAGTGTTTGACATTGTTTGCGATATGATCCTTGCTAATGTGAAGGGTGAAACTGTTAGCTTACAAGTGGCGCAACGCTTGGAGGCTGTTGCTGGCGCAGTCAAACAGCGCGAATTACCATAGATTATTGCTAAAGCTTATAAAACCTTAGGGCGCAATAGTCTGGGAATTAAGCCTTTTACTCAACCTCAACAAAAAGCCCAAACTGATAAGGATGGATGCCCGTTCTTTCCTAAAAAGAACTGGAGAAATCAAAAACCGGGGCAGCAACAACAGAAGCAAGGTTTGCGTGCTGGTTCACCGACACCTGATTCTTATGATTTGCGCGACTGCGTGAAAATTAAGACTCCTGATAGATTCCAGGTCCCTGATCAGCGCTCTCCTCGTTCTTTCCAGGACACATCGGACTCTAAAGTCGGTGGTGGGGAGCGCCAGGATCGCGGCAAAGGTACGACCACTCAACAGGGACAGGATCAACCTCGACAGTTTGACGTAAAAGCCAAACGAGGGGCTGCCTCATTTTCGACCCCCGTATCTAAAGAAGAAGGTTGCTGCTTTAACAGAGAAGTATGCCTCAGACGGTGAGAACGCTACTCCTAGATTGGGCATGGGCAGTGACTCTGCTCGACAGCGCGGCGGAAGTTACCATAGTGCAGGAGGCACAGCGTCCCTGTCTGGAGGCGAGAGCAACTGATACATTTATTACAGTAGAAACGGCAGATACTCGAGTTGCTCCTCCAGATAAACTCTGAAATTGTCTTCCGATTGAGGGTGATATACAGCGTACAATTACTGCGGTTTTCTGGGAAAATCTCACTTCCTCGTATGACATTTTATTGGCGGAGGCGGATTGGCCTTCACCATTTGTTCTGGTCGCTTCTAGAGGGGAGGACGTGATACTTCCGAGTTTTTCACCTTGCGTCCCTGAGGAAGCTAAACAGGCTTACGCATCTGAGTGGGCATTGGCCCTTGCCCCAGCGGTGTACCGTAATCAAGTGGGCTGGGATAGAGATTCGCCGGCGCACGAGATACCATTACGGTCTATGCCACAGCCACAACCGCAACATTCTGACTCAATTGGAATATCAAGGTGTAATTGAATCCTGTGTATCACCGATGAATAATCCTCTTTTTCCGGTATCGAAGCTGGGCGGTTCATATCGCATTGTATTAGATTATCGAAATTCGAATAGTCATTGTCGTACATTTGCGGTACAGAACAGTCACAGCTCTGCGCTAGTAAACAGCAATTTTTGCAAAAAATACAAAACAACACTAGATATATCCAATGGTTTCTACAGTCCCAATTTGGCTCCTGAGAGCCGTAACTTGACAGCATTTAGCGCCGTCGGAAATCAAAAAAGATTTATGCGTTTGCCTATGGGGTATAAGAATGCCCCCGGGGCTTTTGCTGCACATGTTGTGTCTCTGTTACACAGCATAGACCTAGATGAGTTCTCGTACGTAGATGATATTTATCTAACAGACGACGGACTGATACCGCATGTTGTCCGAGTCAACCAAATTGTTCTGTCGTTTGCCGACTATGGATACAAATGTAATTTTGCTAAATCACACATCGCTTGTTTTGCGGTGCTCTTTTTGGGCTACGAGCTCAATAATGAAGGTAGGGGGTTAGCCCCCCACTTTCTGGAGAAATGTGCACAATTGCAACCTCCGTCTACACTGAAGAAGCTTCAGTCTTTGCTGGGATTTTTAAATTTCGGGAGGACATGCATCCCCGATTATGCACAGCGTATCAAACCGCTCTATGCGTTGATACAACCTACATATTGTTCTGCCTGCTGGCTTCTGGAACATACCTCTATTCTACAATCTTTGCAGTCAGATCTGCTAGCGACTAACTACTTGTTGACGCGTGATAATTCGACGAACCTGGTCATACGTATTGTACTGGGGACGGTGGGTTTCACTTACTTGACGTTCAACGAAGGGGAGACAGTACCTATTGCATACAAGTCACATTTGTACACTGCAGCGGAAATGTGATTTTCGAATGTTGAAAAGATTTTGACTGCAGTCCAAATGGCGATTCTGAAAGAACGCTTGCTGGCGCAGGGTAAACGCATTCTTATGGTTTCACCTATACCTGCTTTAGAAGCAGTGACTTAGGCGAGTATACCGAACTCTAAAGCTTTACATCCCTGTTGGATACAATGGGCTACTTCTTTGACATCGGCTGATGTCACGTTTATCTTTGATCCTGCTCTTCAGACACAGGAGTTTTTACAGTATGAACATGCTTATCCTCTTCCGTTGTCATTGCTTCCTTTGGATCAGTACAAATGTATCATTTATACGCTCGGCTCAACCGGCCATCGGGTCCAAACATGCTTATTCAGCAGCTTGAGCTATTGTGGCTGGTTCAGTTGTAAATGGTGAATTTAAGTCTTCAATTGTGCATACACAGGGGGACTGTACGGCGCAATTGGCGGAGCTGCGTGCTCTTATTCTAGCTCTCGAGTTTGCAGATCCTAATGTGAATACTCTTATTGTGTGTGATTCTTACTACTGTGTCCAGTCTTTTAATGACAACTTATTCTTTTGGTCTCAGAATGATTATCGGGATTCTAAGGGCCGCGCAATAAAGCATAAAATGCTTTTGGTTATAGTTGCAGAGCTTAAAGAACGTCTGCCGCTCACACAGGTTATTCATACTATTGGCCATCAGCGTGTGGGAGCACATGCTGTTGGTAATTCTTTGGCTGACGAGACAGCCAAATCTGCAGTAGCCATGTGTTCCATTGCAGCAGTTACAAGATCCATGACTAAGATAGATAATGACATTTTGGCAGCTATGGCTGCTACATAGGATGGAACTGCTTACCCGCAGGGCTTCCCTTCAAAGTATTCTTATCATTTATCTCCCGAACAAGTTTCTTATGCTACAATTCCATCAGTTGGGGATCGGCTGATTCCCAGCATGGACCGCAGACTTCCTTTGATCATAGCCGCACATGAAGGCATGGCTTCTGCACATGCCGGAGTGTCTGCGACTGTTTCTATTTTATAGCAACGTTATTGGTGGCGTGGTTTATATAAACAAACCCATAATTATGTGCTTTCTTGTGACATTTGTCAACAAATCAAACCATCTACGGTTTCATGACCACCACAAACATAGCTATATATATCAAATCAGCCGTTTGGCTGTGTATAGCTTGATCACTGCGGTCCATTGACTTCTGATACTGCGTATAAATAAATTTTTGTTGCAGTTAATTCGTGCACTAGATACCTATGGGTTTGGCCACAACGCAGCGCTGACGTTTGACATGTCATTACAGATTTGCGTGTCTTTGTCGGGACGTTTGCCTGTGGCACCTTCCATTCTGACCAAGGTCCAGCGTTCGCCTCTAAGGCGTACAAGGACGCGATGAAGCCTTTGGGGGTGCTGGTGCAGTTTTCGTCTCCATACAGGCCTGAGGGCAATTCAATAGTGGAGCGAATGAACCGTGACTTAAAGCAATCTCTGCCAGCTAGAGTCTTGGGTACTGGCAGGAACTGGCTGGCCCATTTGTATGGAGTTCAACATGCACTTAATCTCTCAAGAAGATCTCTGGGTGGGCGGATCCCATACGAAATGCTCTTTGGCATTAACATGTTTGTGCCAGACCTTGATGGTCCAGACGTTATGGCGGCGGCTGCAACATTTGACGTAGTTAACCATTCTACTATGTTACAGGACCTACAAGAGACCCGTGACCGCTACGCTACAGAACATATACCCTCTTCCAATGACACGGCAATGCTGATTCCGGTCGCCGGCTGGCTTCCTAAGATTGGAGATCTGGTACGAGAAAAGCTGGAGAACAAAAATGAATTTGGTCCTTCTTATCGTGCACCAGTCCCAGTTCTTGGATTGAAGGGTACTCTTACAGTATTACTACCACCTTTGCCTGGTCGCAAAGTAAACAGATACATTTCGATAGACAATGTCAAACTACACCAGATGGCCGATTCTGAATAGTGTGACTCCGTGTTTCAAGTAACGCTATTTCCCTGAATCTGATGCCTTCAGCCTCTAAGATTAATGCCAGTGTCGTTGAGGGTGAGATGGAGACTCTTCTTGACCTTTTGCCTGTTGTGCCTTCATCTTCCTCCAACGCAGACGTTGAGTATGCTTCTCCTACGGATGAGTCCCACATTGAAGTACCGGACAGTCCTTTACATCGTCAAGCTGATGCTGCGCTGCCTCCTTTAATGAACGTGGGAGCAAGCGGTTATTTTGGGGACCGTACGAGCTTCTCTTATGACTCTTCCTCTTCATCCTCCTCTGTGGCACCTCCACCGACACAAACAAGAATTTTTGTCTCTTGGTTCAAAAAGACTTACCTGGTCCCACCCTGGACCTACATCGGGTTGGTGCTTATCCTGATTTTCCTCTTCATGTTGATTGGATTTGTAAC
Source organism: Calotriton arnoldi (assembly GCA_963921515.1). Lineage (NCBI taxonomy): Eukaryota > Metazoa > Chordata > Amphibia > Caudata > Salamandridae > Calotriton > Calotriton arnoldi. Next base: position 1,085,464 of record CAWUFW010004493.1, on the reverse strand, counting down.
AGTGTTCTTCTTGCTCATCAATGGTCATTATTTGCCAAAACGCTCTGCTGTAAAGTTGGTCTATGGAATACTGGCTCCCCATACGTCGTCCCATATCATGAAACGTGATCAAGCCCTTGTGAACATTTCGGCATTACCTGTTGCAGATGGCATCGTTTGGGATAAAGTTTCATTCGAAATCCATGGGCCGACGGAAGTCCTCAAGCTACCATACGTGTTTCGCGTTTCATTAGGAGATATGGTAACACAGAACATACATTCTGATGATTGGGATGTACAAGCAGTACATTCTTTGTTTTCTGATTTGAAGTATTATGCTGCTTTTGATGCTGAAGATTTGTATTTAAATTCTGCCAATTATGCTGACTTATTCTGTTATCAACATTATGGCCATCATTTCTTGCACAAAACAAACACTTTAAGACCTGTTTTTAATTACACGCAGTGGGAACATTGTCCAACTCCCTTACGGGGAAGTTAAAAAACGCTTCGAAATAAGTTCACCTATTTCACTGTTTACAGCACGTCCAATCCAGAATCCTATTTCTTTAAATTAAAATTACCGTCTCAATCTAGATTTATTTTGACACACATGAAGTTAATATATTCAAATTCATTTAGAACTGAATTGGCCTTACAGGGTTATGATCACTGGAAACATACGATTGTATTGAAATCGATTTGAGGCACTAAGGCTTGGCAGGTCCAGGGAACCGAAGCTTTGCATCGTGTGTGCCTCATTCCGACTCAAATATTATTTTTAAATGACACTTGCACCAAACTACTTGTTTTGGCCTGGCTACTGCCAAAAATCTGAATATTCCATCCATTCCGTCAATGGCTGAGTATGATAATTGGCGTAAACACCAATTAACCATCGATGTGCTACAAGCTCTGTTTCAAAATGACAGTTTAAATATCTCTGATGTTGACCCCTCAGAATGGTTGTTGTGGCAAACCAATTCTAATGCTTGTCAGCTGCTTTTTCATAATGCAACGACGGGTTTCACACAAACTAGACCTGATCCCCGTTACCCACATTCGCAGTCGGTCACCACATATTCGGTGGGAAAATTGTGTCATCAATGGTTGGAACACTCTACTCTGTCGTCAGTGAAACAACACCTGTCACTATTGTCGAGCGACATCAATTTGGCTTATTTTATCCTAGGTCCTAAAACTCCCAGATCAAAGAGATTCACCTATGAGGCTTACAATGAATTATGGAAAATTTTGCAGATGGAAGCCGCATTCCGTCTGCGCCAAATTGACAAAGCAAATTTGGAGAAAGTTCTTGCAGTAGTCTACAATAGCATAAATACACTGTCTTCACGCATTTATACTTTGGATAATATTGTTTCGTCTGTTATTGATATTGTTCAAAGTGATGTATCTGTGTTGTATCATGGTCAAAATCAATTACGATCTGTGATGCAATTTGCATGGACGTTACAAACTCTCAAAATGGGAAAGGTACCATGAGATTATTTGAACGCTTCTGCTTTGTTTTTACCATTTAATCTATCTGATAAACAGAGATGCATGTCCATGAAAGATGCTACATACACGCTGTTACACATTGAACAATTGGAACACTTGCCATTTTCTGTAGCGGAGACTGATTCAGCTGTATGGTTAATTCATGGTGTTATCTCTCTGCCATTTTCGCTGTTTCAATTTAAATCTTGAATGAAACATTTCCCAATTGGCCGCATTGAACCCCTGGGCAGTGCCTTTCTCCATGAATTATGGTCCCTACCTTTCACTTACAGATGTCAACGGGAGGGTAAGGAGGTTTTCCTAACAGGGTAGGACTGCGATTCCACAGTAGGACACTCTCTAGTTCGCAAACAAGTTAAGTTGCACGGCGCTTGTAATGTGTCCGTGCCTAATCTGGCTTGTTTTTTGAGAGCGACGCCTGTCCCGGCAATAATTCCCGCTCTCACTCTGCTTTCTAACGGCAGTTATCTTATTTTGAATAACTACGAATGCTGTGGCTTACGGGCAGGCATCCCGTATATAGTAACAGTTTCACAACGTGTTACTTGTTGTAGCAATGTGCTTTTTCCACCCCTGCATGGGAATGTAGATAGTTCCATTTGGCCTTCCATTCCGACTTTGAAAACAGATTTCAATAAATTAAGCAGACTCAAAGCGCTATTGTTTCAACAAGAAGTGGCTCTCACTTTGGCTCGGGAGACCTTCGAATTGCAGGTGGCTAGAACATCTAGTGAGATTCAGTCACTGCTGAACACAAATCTCCCACTTCATTTTGGGGAACTAATACATCAAATATTTAATGCGTCTGATACAGAAGGCCTTGCTCATTTTTAGGTCGAGCCTAGCGTTGCAGCGCATGTGCTGCTCGCTTTGCGAGGCATGCGGTATTCAGTATAGCGTGGAAGCTTTGTTGAAGCTCCGCCCACTCTCCGCCCAACTTTTTCATTGGCTTAGGTCCTAAATGCTGCCTTCTGATTGGTTTTAGGCTTGTTAGTCCCTCCTCATGACGGCCATGTCGTCATGTGTATCCTTCCATGGCTAGTGGCCCCTTTACTTCAAACACTATTTTCTTCTCGTGCCCCACCCCCGCAGTCCGTGACTTCTCGCCCCCCCACTCCCGTTCGTGCCTTCTCGTGTCCGCCCGCACTCCCGTTTCCAATGCAATAGGTCTCGCGTAAATGCGAGTCCTATTGCATTGCAAATGCTTGTTGTGTTTACTAATGGATTTAACTTGCCCCTGTGGCACGCAATCACTCCTGGTTGCTTAGAGACCTCGGAAAGGTGTGACGTGCAATGGAAGTGTCGAGCGGGTTTCATTCACACCAAAGAACTGTCTGCGATAACGCAACGCTGGTAGTATATATTGTTTACACGCTCAGCCGAGCACATAAATAAAAACCTATATTACCTCGGGACGCGACTCATTCAGTCTAAGCTATAGAAAAGAACTGAAGTGCAGGGTACCTGACTTTTAGGGTCAGGACCTGCTGTGGCATCTCTAGATTTCCCGAAGGCCGGTCAGCCTCTGGCAAAATTACGCCACAGCCAGAAGTTGTACCAGGAATAAATGGTGCACAAAATAAAGATTGGAAGTGAGAAGGTAAAAACTACTTCGAAACGTGAATCCTGCTGCTGGTGTTACAGTTCTTGGAAGGCTCATAGAGTGCGCATGTAAATTGACCTCCGCTAAAACAAAAGGAAACCTCATAAACCCCCCTTGTTTCGAGGCCGTCCGGTCCGGCTTTACAGGCCTGCACGCTTCCTGGTTACCATGGAGATCCGGACTTACGCTGGGACAGCCCTGCAGAAAGAACGACTTTGCTTCATAAGAGAGAAATCGCGGGTTTATTGCGATAGTTCGCGGAGCTGCTTGAATACTCTAGCAACGGACACTTGTGGTGAATAAGGTAAGACTATCTCTGCTCATCTGTCCCTTTTATAAGGTAGGACTAACACTACTCTGCTGTCCCTTCTGCCAGGGAGGAAGCGTCACTGTGATCGGTTTACCTCAGGCCTGATGAGCATTTAAAGTATCCGGAGCTCCCAGTCTCTGCGGGCCCAGCAAGCTCCCCGTGGAAGTTAATTCACATCACCCCTGCTCTGGCCCCGTCAAATGTTTACCATTTGAACCACTTAGGAGCTACAAAATTGCCTGTATCACAAAGCACTACATATGAACATCCCTATATGTTCGTCACAAAACATAAACCTAGCGCCAGAAGGATTCACAAAACCAAAACAATTCTTTGCCTTCAAATTCTCGCTTCAAGGATAAAGCCCTCCCCTCCTCCCCACCCAGCTACCTCTCAGGGTTAATGCCCTAAAGTTTGGAATACCGTCAACCCTCCTTATCTGGGAATGCCCCAAGATTTAGTTAGCATGCTCTAGCCACCCCTTCTCAGTGAATGTCTTAAGATTTGGAATGCCCTTCCAGCCTATATCAATCGGGCACCATTGTTTAAAAGATCTAAAAAGGGCAACAAAGATCATCTATTGATAGTCCTGGCCCTCCAGCTGATCAACATTCTTCCAAAGGCAATGCTGCTGATGTTCCACCTTTGAGCCCTAACACTATCAATACTTACTCTATCTGTCCTGTTACATCATGCTATATATACGTTGCCACTCTGCACTGTACTTGTTTTGTCATTTTGTCCTCTTTATCTTGCAATTTGGTCTTCCTCTTAGTTTTATATTTTTGTACAGAGATCAGTAAACAATCTGTCTACCCTTCCTGTGCGTCTGGTTTCTGATCTATTGAAAAGTAACTACCTAAAAATGTTATGTTTCTATTTGATGTTTTTTGCAGAGCAAAGGTCTTATGTAAGCTTCTACAGTGACTCTTTATTGCACGAAAAACACAAGGTTCTTAGCCTATCATGCTAATAAGCCCTTTTACGTGTCTCATGGTCTTAAAACGCCGCATCTCGTACATTTTATTTAGTGCATATATGTCTTCGGAGGATAAAAAGTTAGTCAATTATGTTATCTTATTGTCCACTTCTGGGTGAACCTGGTGGACCATGGCAGATGCCTATATCCTTCCCTTTCAGAGCTTCAACAAGCAACGCAGCAATCATGCCTCAGGCCCTATTGCAAAAAAGTCAAATGTGAACCCAGTTTCAGTAGTAAACAAGCATTTGCAATGCAATTGGTCTCGCCTTTGGGAGCTTAAAGGAGAGAGGAGTGGAAAGTCATAAAGATTGAGCGGAGTGGAGTGTTATAGAGTGGCCTAGTAAGTCATAGAGTGGTGCAGAGTAGAGTAGAGTAGAGTTTGAGTGGCGTGGAATGGTATGGAGTGGTGTAGAGTGTTGTGGAGTGTCGTTGAGTGAGTAGAGTGTCACAGTGGAAGGGCATAGAGAGGAGTAGAGTGTTGTAGAGTGACTATCAGTGAAGCAGGTTGTTGTAGAGTAGCGTGGCATAGAGTTGAGTAGTGTAGGAGAGTGGAATGGGGTAGAGTGTTGTAGAGTCAAGCGGCACAGAGTAGCATAGTGTGTCAGAGTGGAGAGGCATAGAGTGGGGTGGATTGGTGTAGAGTGGAGCAGTGTGTCGTAGGATAGATTGGAGTATAGTGGCATGGTGTGGCGCAAAACACTTTCGTTTGTGTTCGCTTCTCTTGGGCATTTCCTGTTCCTATGAAAATTTGTTGGCGAGTTTGGGTGCTTTAGGCACGTGTTATGGAAATGACTACATCTCCTTCTGTCTTTTGTATACGAACGACAAAGATCTGTTAAATTTTGCTACTTGGTTGGGTGGCATGAGGCTTTTCTTGTTTTATGCTCTCATATCGAAAGGGACATCTGCAGCATTGTACATTTGACGGACAGGCTGTCTCAATAGTAGTTGTGCCTAAATCCAATAAAGGCTGAATTGTTTTCAGGGAAAACTGACTTATCTAGGCAGATGTGGCTGAAAAAATATGCACTGCGTCTCGCATTTACGCGAGTTTAAGTTATTGGCATTGCAAAACCAAAACATAAATAACAGGCATTGCCATTTACAATGCCAATAGCTCAAACTCGTGTAAATGCGAGACCTATTGCATTGCAAATGCTTGTTTTAAACTTGTGGGATCCGTCCTTGTGACTTCTTTTCAGACGATTTTTGGAGTAATACTGGCCTTTATCCATTCTATTTTTTTCCAGCCCCTTTGGAGGGTTCCCCTTATTATTGGCGCTGGCGGGTGGCGTCCTGATTCTTCTGCTCCTGTTACGAAATGGCTGCCCATCATGTGGTGATGCACAGACCCGGCCAATTGCAACTGTACCGTGACCGAATGCAACAACTTTTTGGATGCTTGCCATTAGCGACGCTTAGCGTGAGTTATGGACTAACTTTTTGCTTTGCCTACTTCACTTGCGTGCAACCTGTGTTCTGCTGCCAGCAGTGCACTTTCTATTTGGCCTTGGATTTATGCCTCTCCAATGCGTCATGCATAGACCCGTATTATGATCTGTTAATGGGTCCATTAGTGGCCCATGACCAGGCCTGTTCTCGGGATGACCGTATGACGCGTGCGGCTGCACCTGGAGTGTTGGCTTAGTGGAATATCTGTGCGGCTGCACAGATCCTCTTGCAACGGAGTTTCTTGAGAATACCACGCAAGTTGCCCGGATATTCTCTTGGAGACATCGGATTATGAGGAACATGTGTGTTCCTTCGAGCTACTTCATTGGATGGCATCTCTTTTTGCTACGAACGATAGGGATGAACTTTTGGAACGAATTGCATTCTTAAGTTTACGTACTTTGATGGATTTTCCACCTTCAAATTAATACCGTTCACAATGAACAACTACGTTTTAAATGACAATTTTAATTTTTTTATTTTCCAATTTGACTTTTTCGAGCGCTTCTAGACTCTGCTTACCTTTAAACTCTGTTTGGGTCTTTTATCTATATGCTACGACCTGGCCAAGGGGAGGGTGTCATATGGCCTTTAGGGTCATTGTCGACATTGCTAAGTTAGCATGAGCTCTGCTGCCATGATGCTGCTTTTGCGCACGTTACTACATGACTTTATTTTGCAAGACTCAGTTTGTGCCTTTCACATGAGAACTGTCTGCTTTCTGCATTCTCTGCCTGTTCCTGGAGTTTAGTCTGAACACGGTGTACAAGGTCGATACACAATGCCCCTTGTTATTCTGCTCTGGTCAGTCCCTAGCACCTAGACAAAACATGCTAACACAGCTGCGGCTGGAAACTCGTGCTTTGATATTATGGAGATGCATGTTGTTCTAACATACACTTGGAGAGGGACCTTGCCAGGGAGAAGAGCTATGCTGTTCCTATGATGTAGAAATACCATCTAGGCACTAAGGCAGAGGTCTTCAAACTTTTTGATGCCGAGACCCACCTCTCAAGATTTTTTAGGCGTAAGGACCCCCTCCTGACAAAAATTTCTAGAACTTGGGACTCCTCATCATTGACGACTATCGACAACCATAAACGCCCCCAATTCCCATAGCAAATCATTTTTACAGTGGGGAAATAATGTTAAACAGTGTTTATCACACCAAAGGTCAGTGAGCGTGGAAGCGTTGTCAAAGGTGTGGCTAAAAACATAGGGACTCATTTATGAGGAATTGGCATAGGTCAACACCGCAAGTCTTCTTGCTGCGCGGGCCTACGCCAATGTGAGAGGGCAGGAATGCACCTTATTTATGAAATATGGTGCATTCCTGTCCTTTCCCCTGCGTTGACGCAGAAATTGCTGCCTTGCGCCAATGTAGGCAGGATTGGTTTTGTGCAGGAAGGGCACCTTCCTGCACAAAAACAATCCCGAGAGGTGTTTTTCTTTCTATGTGAGCCGCTGAATACAACACACATAGAAAGAGGAAAAACGAGGAGAAATGAAAACATTTCTCCTCGTTACGCCTGCTGTGGGGGAGGTGTAAGATTTTGGTGCTCCTCCAGGTTTACATGGTTTTGTAAATCTGGGGCAGCGTCAAAATCCATGGGTGTTGCGTGGGAACACCCACCACAATGCCCATGTAACACCTTCTTCACAGACTAAGGCAAGGCAGCGACTTACGCTGCTTTGTCTTACTCAATATCTATGAGGCCATGTAAAGCCATGCAGGGTGACTTTTCGTTGCCTCATAGATATGATTGAGACACTTGTGCCAACGGAGCTTAAAAAAAAAAGTGACGCTCCGGCAGCGCAAGCCTCACATAAATCAGCCCCAAAATATTTTGCACGTTTTTTTCGGTTTTTCACCATGAGATAGGTACATATAAAATATCTGAAAGAGACACGTTAGTGACAGATTCCTTACCTTAGAATATCCCCAGGCGTCAGGCTGGATCCGGAAAGTTTTTGCGTAGCAGTACCCTTGCGCGTCGGTAGGCGGCGTCGTGCGGCTCCGCGTCCGTCGTCGGCGTCGTGATCGCCGGGATGACGTCGCGGGCAGTACATAGACGCCGCCCCTGCGCGCTGACGTCAGTTCTTCTTTTTCCGCGCCAGTAAGCGCAGATCCGGGAAGAGCAGTGCCCTAGTCAATTTTTGACTAACTTTTTTTGTGAATTTTTTCACTGTTTCTTCATCGAGTCTTCACGACTCCTAGGTGTCGTAGGGATGCCCGGCTTCAAGCCATGCGGAGCCTGTGGTCGCATGATGTCGATCACGGACCCGCATCTCGAGTGTCTCTTCTGTCTCGGCCGAGACCACGACACGAAGTCGTGCCCTGACTGCCGGAAACTTCACCTGAAGGCTTTGCGAGAGCGGTCTCGAAAGCTACTCGAGGTCCGGCAGTCGGCTCCGCGCCGCACCAAGCCCCGGTCCCGGGAGAGGTCGAGGGGCCGGTCGCGGAGTCCCCGCCGGTCGTCAGAGTCCAAGTCTTCGCGCTCCTCGGGTAAGTCGAAGCACAAAAAGTCTAAGAAGCATCATCGCTCTAAGACTTCGCCTCGCCGGTCTCGCGACTCGGCTGAGGCCCCAGTCGGCACCGTCCCCGCGGCCCCGGACATGCCTGTACAGCCGCCCCCGCATTACCCGTCCTTTCCGGGTTCGGGGGCGACTCCGGCTGAAATACAGGAATTCCTGTCGGCCATGGCCCGCCTCTTCGGGCCTTCAGGTCCCTCCGGTGCGCCTTCGGGCCCCGCGGGCCCTGATGGGGTTGCCCCGGCGCCGCCGTCGACTCCGGTCCCGGCGTCGCCTGTCCCACCAGCCTTCATCCCGGCCTCGGCTCCGATCCCGGCTCCGGTGGTGCCGCAACGCCCATCGACGCCGGTTGACCTAACCACGCCTCCGCCGACGCCGATGTCCCCGGTGCCGTTCCTGACACCGTCCGGGGCTCCGGACGGCGTCGGTCCCCGGCTCTCTCCGGCTCCGGACATGGAGCCGGACCGACGTCGCTCGACGCCGGCTCCGGCGCCGATGAGACCTTGGATCCCAAATGTCCCTCCTCCATATTTTGAACCTGAGGAGGACCAAGAGAGCTGGGAGGGGTCTGAGGACCCTCTCACACAACAGTGTGAGTATGATCCGGACTGGGCTGAGGAACTTGGGGATGCCAGTGGTCTAGACACCTCCCTGACACTGGCATGCTGTCTCCTCCCGTGGCTACGGAGGAGGGAGCTAATTTTGCAACGGTGTTGCGTAGAGCAGCTGGAGCCTTACATCTCCAATTGCCTACTGTGGCCGTCAGGACTAACCTCCTGACAGAAGTGCTTCAGCCGGCGGCTTCCTCCTCGGAGACTGTGCTGCCGTTTAATGATGCACTCACTGACGTTCTTTGGGTGCCTGGTCCAAACCCACCACAGGGGCTCCTGTGGATAGGAACGTGGCCCGACGCCATCGCCCTGCTCCGGGCGACCCATTGTTTCTCTCCCAACATCCCACCCCCGAGAGCTTGGTTGTCCAAGCCTCTGCCTCCCAAACCGCCTTCCCTACCGCCCCTCCGGATAGGGAATCCAAACGCCTGGACCAATTTGGGAAGAAGGCTTTTTCTTCCTCCAGTGCTGGCTTGCGGTCCGTCGACACCGCTTGCCTTTTGGGCCGATATACCCACTCCCTGTGGAATTCGGTGGCGGCTGTTTTGCCGCAGTGTTCTGAGGAGGTCCAGACGCTGCTTACCCGCGCCATTGCGGAAGGGCGAGATGCGGCTAAATACACCATACGTTGTGGCCTTGATACCGCCGACTCGCTGGGCAGATCGCTTGCGACGACGGTGGCGCTACGTCGCCACGCCTGGCTGAGAACAACTGGTTTCTCGGGTGATGTCCAGAATACACTCATGGACATGCCCTTTGATGGAGTCGATCTTTTTGGTTCAAAGGCAGACCATGCGCTGGAGCGGTTTAAGGACTCACGGGCTACTGCCATGTCCCTGGGCCTTTCTGTTGTACGCCCTCCGCTCACCTCTGCTTTTCGCCCCTTTCGTGGCCACGGAAGTGGCGCCCAGTCACGTCAGCTGCCCAGCCACCGGCCCGCGCAGCAAGCGTCTTCGCGTGGCCGAGGACGTGGATACCGCCGTGGCGGTTCGGGCAACCAGCGTGCGGGTCAGGCCACCACCTCCAACCCATCCGCGGCCTCCAAGCCCTCCTAGTCTCTCCTTTCCGGTGCACAGCACGCCAGTAGGGGGCAGGGTCCGCCATCACCTTCACCACTGGCGTCCCATCACCTCGGACAGGTGGGTCTTGGACATTGTCCGAAGGGGCTACTCCCTCCCCTTCGAGACCACCCCCCCAGCCATGCCACCTCAATTCCACCGCATGTCAGGGGATCACTTGGTACTTCTGCAGAAGGAAGTCACGGCCCTCTTGGCCAAGAGGGCCATCGAGCATGTTCAGACCCCAGAAGTAGGACGTGGTTGCTACTCCCACTACTTCCTGGTGCCCAAAAGGACAAGGAGGACATGCGTCCTATCTTGGACCTCCGGAACGTCAATCGCTTCCTCCGGAAGGAGAAGTTCAAGATGCTCACCCTAGCTCAGGTCTTGACTGCCCTCGACCCTGGAGACTGGTTGGTAGCGTTGGACTTGCAGGACGCTTATTTTCACATCCTCGTCCTGCCGGCCCACCGGCGTTACCTGCGGTTCACGGTAGGCCTCGAGCATTTTCAGTTCACCGTGCTCCCCTTTGGCCTTACAAGTGCCCCTCGGGTGTTCACCAAAGTGATGGCGGTGGTCGCAGCTCATCTGCGCCGGGCAGGGGTTCCAGTCTTCCCCTACCTCGACGACTGGCTGCTGAAGGCGGGCTCGTCCCAGGCAGTAGTCTCCCACCTCCAGACTACGGCCGAACTCCTGCACTCGCTGGGGTTCTCCATCAATGTGCCGAAGTCGCATCTGATTCCTTCTCCACAGCTCCTTTTCATCGGAGCAGTTCTGGACACGACGCAGTTTCGGGCCTATCCTCCCGAACGGCGAGTCCGGGATATTCAGGCTATGATTCCGATCTTTCAGCCTTTATCCTGGGTTTCGGTACGGATGACCCTGAGGCTGCTGGGCCTCATGGCCTCCTGCATCCTGCTGGTCACTCATGCCAGATGGCATATGCGGGCTCTGCAGTGGGACCTGATGTTCCAGTGGGCGCAGCACCAGGGCAACCTGTCCGATCACGTCCAGATCTTGGAGGGGACTGCAAAGCAGTTGCAGTGGTGGCTCTCGAACCGGCAATGGGTCATGGGCAGATCCCTCTCCCTTCCCCAGCCAGAGCACACAGTTGTGACGGACGCGTCCCTTCTGGGATGGGGCGGTCACATGGGAGAGGCGGAGATCAGAGGCCTCTGGTCTCCGGCGGAGTCCCGGCTCCATATCAACCTTCTGGAGCTCCAGGCGATCCGACTTGCACTCAAGGCATTCCTTCCCTCTGTCAAAGGGAAGGTAGTGCAGGTGTTCACAGACAACACCACCGCCATGTGGTATTGCAACAAACAAGGCGGGGTGGGGTCGTGGACCCTTTGTCAGGAGGCTCTGTGCCTCTGGACATGGCTGGAACATCAGGGCATGTTCCTGATGGTTCAACACCTGGCAGGTTCCCTGAACGCCAGGGCGGACGAACCCAGCCGCAGGTGCATGATGGATCACGAATGGCGTCTTCACTCGGAAGTGGCGCAAGGACTCTTTCTACAGTGGGGAGAGCCTTGGTTAGATCTATTCGCCACCGAAGAGAACGCGCAATGTCATCAGTTCTGCGCGTTGGAATTTCCAAGGCAGCACTCGCCGGCGACGCTTTTCGTCGCGAGTGGAGTTGCGGTCTGTTGTACGCCTTTCCGCCTATACCACTTCTACCCAGAGTGTTGAAGAAGATTCGGCACGACCGGGCCCAAGTCATTCTTGTGGCTCCGGACTGGGCTCGAAGAGTTTGGTATCCCGAGCTACTCAGTATGAGCGTAGATCCCCCGATCCGTCTGCCTCTTTGGGAGGATCTTCTGTCGCTGCAGCAGGGGACGGTCCTCCACCGAACCTGTCCAGCCTCCACCTGCTTGCGTGGAGATTGAGCGGCGGCAGTTGATTCCTTTCGACTTGCCTCCCGAAGTTTGTGATGTAATTCTGGCAGCCAGGCGTCCCTCCACTAAGGTGGTGTACGCCTGCAGGTGGAACAAGTTTGTGGCATGGTGCACAGCAAAGGCTGTGAATCCCCTTTCTGCCCCTCTTTCTGAGGTTCTTCTGTTCCTTCTTTCCCTGGCCCAACAGGGTTCTGCCCTGGGTACCATCAAGGGCTATCTTTGTGCCATCTCTGCCTTCCTCAGGCTTCCTGATCAGCCCTCCCTTTTCAAGTCCCCTGTTGTTAACAGGTTTCTAAAAAGCATTACACACCTCTTCCCTCCTGTTCCATTTGTGATGCCTCAGTGGGACTTGAACTTGGTTCTTACCTTTCTTATCTGCGCTCCCTTTGAGCCTCTACATAACTGTCCTCTTCGTCTCTCTGACTCTGAAGACAGCCTTTCTGGTGGCCATCACCTCCGCTCGGCGGGTGAGTGAGCTCCAGGCTCTTTCATGCAAACCTCCCTTTCGGTCTGTCCATCCAGACAAGGTTGTTCTTAGGACGCGTCCGTCCTTCTTGCCAAAGGTGGTTACTGCCTTCCACATTGGGCAGACCATCACTTTGCCCACCTTCTTTCCGCCTCCGCATCCTTCCAGAGAGGAAGAGAGGCTCCACCGTCTGGACCCAAAACGTGCGCTTTCTTTTTATATCAACCGCACACAACACTTCCGGGTGGATAACCAGCTCTTTGTTGGCTACGTGGGCGCCAAAAAGGTCGGGCGGTGCACAAGAGAACCATCTCCCGCTGGGTAACCTTGTGTATCAAAGCCTGCTATTCTTTGGCTAAGAAGGAGCCTCCTGTTGGGCTGCGTGCCCATTCCACCAGGGCAACGGCTGCTACCACGGCCTTAGGCCGCGGTGTTCCGCTGCAGGATATCTGTCAGGCAGCTACGTGGGCCTCGCTGCACACGCTTACCAAGCATTACTGCCTTGACAGTCAGGTCCGGAGGGACGGCTTCTTTGGCCGTTCTGTCCTCCGGGACTTCCTTGTCTGATCTTTGTTCGCAGACCCACCACCGGGGTTGGTATTGCTGTGGTATCTATTCTAAGGTAAGGAATCTGTCACTAACGTGTCTCTTTCAGATGCACAAGTTACTAACTTGTGTAACGATATATCTGTAAGAGACAGTAGTTAGTGACAGATTCCTTACCGCCCCACCCATCCTCCCCGTTCTGCGAACTGATTTCTAGGGTTAAGGACATCCCTTTCAGGGCCCTAGTATTTTTCAGACACCTATGTCAGCTTCTTGCATGGCTCTGCGTTCCTGGCGCGGAAAGTCGTGTACAGAACTGACGTCAGCGCGCAGGGGCGGCGTCTAAGTACTGCCCGCGACGTCATCCCGGCGATCACGACGCCGACGACGGGCGCGGAGCCGCACGACGCCGCCTACCGACGCGCAAGGGTACTGCTACGCAAAAACTTTCCGGATCCAGCCTGACGCCTGGGGATATTCTAAGGTAAGGAATCTGTCACTAACTACTGTCTCTTACAGATATATCGTTACACAAGTTAGTAACTTGTGCAATAGGTAGCTTAAATGAAAAATAAAATTTAAAAAGTTGTTACTCAGTGGGAAATGCACTGTAGTACATTATGAAACCTTTATTAGTTAATGCACTGCAGAGGTCTGTGTGTAACCAGAGAGCCACAGAATTAAATTTGGTTGGCGCAGTGAAGAATAGTGACGTGTATTTTTAGTGCTACAAGGTCACAGCCTGTGACAGAAAGCACTGTGAATGCGTAAGTCATTATTTTATTTTTGCATTACACACATTATAAGATAGACTGCTACAAACTGCAAATAGTTTAAGGATAAAATGAAGCTTCCAAAAATGTAAATTTGCATTTTTTTTTTTGCATAACTGTCCCTTCAACACCTCCTCAAGGGTACTAAGCGCTGTGTAAATTATGATTAAAAGCATGCACTTCACAGCCCAGTTGTTAACTCTTCCTACTACCACTCAAAACAAAACCAAATCTTTGCCATCACAAAGCAATTAAGGCCAGAATCGCTCCCAAGCACCCTTCACATTTGCAGATTAACTCATAACACACAATTGCATTTCATTCAGGCAACCTGGCATGAAGGAGTGTTTTACCTATCTGCCCAGCCTCTTCCTTTCACAGCACAGGAGACTTATTTAACTACAGCTGAAGCATTTTAAACACCGGAATGAAGCCTTTCGGTTTCCACAAGGAAGAGCACATGTTTTAGATTCCAGGCAGAAGTGAGGCCTGGAAATGTGCGACCCCCTTCCCAGGACTCCACGGCCCCCCTGGGGGTCGCGCCCCACAGATTGAAGACCTCTGCACTAAGGTATGGGGTCTGCTGACAAAATCCAGAGATCTTACTTTTTATAATAAAACTTCTTCTAACCAAGGGGAGGGTGGTTAGTCCTTATAGTCCTTTATCCACTGTCTGTATACGATGACATCCCCCTTCATAATCTATGGACTTGCTACAATTCTAACTGTTTTAGGTTTATGTGTTTTGCTGTTGGTAGTGGCTCGTGTACTGCACTATAGAGCACTATAGGTAAAATAAACATTTTGAACTATAACAGTGACTCTGTCAATTCTTATTGTGGATAGGTACGAGTGAGTGAGAGAATGGGTACATCTTGCTACCTCGATTCCTGAGAGAGTCGGGAGTGTTGTGTTCTGGGTTGTCTAATCATTTGCAGCTTCGTGATTATGTAGGAGAGCGAATGAGACACTATAGCTAGTCGGCCCTGGAATTTTGGGTCCTGAGGCGGTAGGAAGGCTTAGCCCCTATACCCGAGGTCTGTGTATGTGCAGAATCCCTACAACAGTCCCATCAGTGTTGTGCACTGGGGCACTCTCAGAACATGTGTTTGTTACCCGCTTTTGGAGTGGCACATCTGAGACAATCTGAGAAGGCTGTTGGGTAAATCCTGTGTAGGCAAGCCGTTGTTAGATAAGCTCGGTTTAGTATGTTGTTATATATGTTGGAACCATGCATTCCTGCAGATTTTTTGTGGAAGAGAAATGGCTCGCTCCCATTCCTTTGGTTTTAAGGGACGCCTGACATCTTCATCCCATGTAGTGCAAAGTTCAGCTAGTGAGGCAATGTAATATGCGGGATAGCCTCAACTAGGCAGGAGATACATTTTTTACCTGCCCCTATTGTGTTCATGGTGCATGTTAATGGATGCCAGGTTGGTTCCTTGGTGGTGATGCCCGAGGTGTGCTAGTTGAGCAGTGAGATGTCTGTGGGTTAGGAATTGTCCTACTGGGAGGACAATCAACTCCGTCAGTGTTTTGAAGGGGATCAGAGCCCCGTCCTGGAACAGATCACCCAAGCAGTGGATCCTGGTGTTGGCCCATGAAGTCGCCTCGCATCTTCCGAGACAGCCATTCTGTATCTGCTCATTCCTCCGAGCGGGATCTCTGGTTTTAAGTTGGGGGTAACTTTCAGGGCTCAGCGATAGCTGTCGTAAGCTATCCGCACCAACTTGTTAGAGGCTGCGGGTAGGAGCATGTGGTGTAGAGCTCTTGGACTGCGTTGAGAGAACCGACCCCGAATTTTCCCGCTTCCAATAGGCAGCGTTCTGACAGCCAGCATGCAGGCGATTGAAGCTGTGCTTCTAGCTAGCAAAGTTCGAAGTCCGGGTTACCTGATCCGCCCTTGTTGGTGGGGTATTTCAGCATTAACGCAACCCTGCACCATTTATTTTGCCAAATTAGTTCTCCTAACATTGTGTTGATGGTGCGGAAATGACCTTTGGCACTGCTATCGCTAAATTGGAAAAATGGTAATGCTGCCTTGGCAGTATCACCATTTTGGCAAGCACCACTCAACCCTGCACTGACAGTGGTTGGGATCACCAGAATGTGATTTGGGCTTGCAGACTGGTCACTGTCCTCATAAGGTTTGTGTCTACTTTTTAGTTCTCGCCTAGCGTTGCAGCGCATGCGCTGCTCGCTTTGCGAGGCATGCTGTATTAGGGTATGTTTTAGAAGTGGTGTGGAAGCCCCGCCCATATTTTTCATTGGCTGGCGTCATCGTCCATGGTAAATGCTGGCTTCTCATTGATAATGAGGCTTCTGAGTCCCTCCTTGTTACTGCCCTGTCTCCTTTTGGGACCGCCCATCAGGACTGGATCTTTTACTTGCGGCTTTACACTGTAAGCACTTTTTACTGACCCCTCCCTAACGGACGGGGCGTCAGACTCTCTGCCGAGATCTGTGAGCGCCGGTCAGGGCTGGGGGCGTGGCTCCCTCCCATCCCGTGGACAGATGGCTTTTACAATGCCCTGGCGGGGCTGGGGTTGTCGGAGCTCCGAGGAGCCTCCGCAGCTGTCGTTGATACAGGGGTGACTGCAGCCAGCTGCTTCCTGTGTGCCGGGAGTGTTGACGGAAGTTGCTGGAAGGAATTTCCCCTGAATTTGTGTAATCCATTAATGCCGAGAACGGCCGTGGAGAGATCTGTAAAAGAAACCATTTAAAGATTGTAGTCTTTTTCAGTTGCGCCTTCTTCTATGTCTGCGTCCCTGGCTCGTCTCCAGTGCTCCGCTTTCAATGCACGGAGCGCACGTTTTTAGATGACAGGAACACCCCCGTGTGTATAAGTTGGTACGGCTTGCAATTGACCTGCAGTTTAAGGAAAGCTTTACCTCCGAGTCTCTGCTCGGAAACTCATGGGCTCTCTGTCACATTGTATTGTTATAAGGACATAAGGCAGTACCGCCCACTAGATAACTCGTGAATGTTTTGCATGTTGCGTGGTATTGGCGTTTGTTCAGGACACCCCCTTATGGAGTTGGTTTCGCCTGGTTTAGAACATTCCTTTTGGATCACTGCTTTTGCCCTCAGCAGTCAGGGACTTGAGTCACCCAACAGCGCTACAGCCGAAGAGTAGGGGAGTGAGGCGCAGAGGGAACCTCTCTCATTTAGCTCCTACAGTTAGCACCCCACCTTGCATGGCCTGCGCTGCGTCTTCTGTTACGTCTGTGCCGGGGCCATGTGAGGACATCGAGCCGGAATTATTTATTTTGCGATGGGAACTGCAGGACTCCCCTCTCTCCGCTGAGCCTGTTGGTTTGGCCCGAGTCCCTGGCTCATTGTGCTGTAGCCTCCCTCACGCTGGTTCCAAGATGGTGTCGGGGAACCGGCCCCGGTGTAGGAGAGCGCGCAGGCTGCCCCCTCCCCCTGTGTATGAGTGAGTGTGATCCCGGGCCCTCCCTTCCTCCCTAGTGTCATTTTGAGCTCGGCCCCCCTCCCGGTGTGTGAACCGACCCTCCTGTGTGTGTGTGTGTGTGTGAGCGCGCGTGCCGCCCCTTACACGTGTGTGTGTGTGTTGTGTGTGTGGTGTGTGTGTGTGTGTGTGTTGTGTGTGTGTGTGTGTGTCTCTCGCCCCTTCCCCTCGGATCTTCAGTATTATGGTGCTAGCGCGGTGGGTGAGAAGCTGGAACTGAAGCTCAAGTCCCCGGTGGGAGCCGAGCCCTCCATCTACCCCTGGCCGCTGCAAGTTTATGTGAGTACCAGCAGTAGTCTGGCGTGACTGCTGAGAGTTTGAGGGTGCAGCCTTTGGAGGAAGGGAAACACAGGAAGCGATGGGGCGAGCACCCTGGATCAGCAAGTCCAGGGTTGTAGGTTGAATGCGGGGGAAAGTGTGCTGTTTTGGGCAAAAGGCAAGTGGGATTTTTGGGTGCTTTTCAAAGGCAGACTTGACTCCAGTTTCCTACAGTACTGAAGTTTGAGGGGTGCAATTTACGGGTAGTCGATTCTTGATGAAAGGTGCTTTGTTCATGGTGGAAGGAAGAGACTGGGGCCGGGGTAATAGGGTGCATTTTTGGGAATATTTATATGGTAGGTGTGTTGCTGAGGTGGAAGGAGTGTATTTTCGTTGCAAAGAGGGTGTAACATGGAAATCCTGCCCTTTGGGTTGACATTTCTCTTGGAAAGACTTAGACCCCCCACTGACTACTTACAATTGTTTTATTAAAAAGTGCACATTTATTCAAAGCAAGCGGCAAACTACATCTGAAATTCAAATGTCAGTTTTTTTCCCCTCCCCCGGGGGTTGTCAGCCAGCTCTTCCTGCAGGGTGCTGGAGGCTGGAACATGGCAGTTGCTGCTTGTTTGATTTTAAAGAAACAGCATCAGTTTAAGGATGTTCTCTCCAGGCTGGATTTTCACCGAGGAGCCTGTGTACGTGCAAGTGGGGGGCGGCTCAGCTGCCTGTGTATTTACCTCGAGTCAGCAATGACATGACCTAAGCCCATCCCTCGCAAACGCCACCCCTCCTCCTTCACACAGCTCTGATTGTAGATCTCATTGTACTTGTGCGGCGAGAATAATTCGAGTGTTGTTTTCAACTTGGTAGAAAATGTAACAATTCAAGTCAGGCAACCTTGTCGTCCATTATTCTTCCGCTTTACTGAAATCTTAATAGTTGGAATAGCCACGAATACACAATGCTGAATTTTTGTATTTTACTTTACTAATAGCACCTAAGGAGCAGCAGCACTCCCTCCCTCTCCCGCAATACATGTAAGCTGATTTGGCCACAATTAAGTTTTAGAACTCTGCTCTGACATGGCTCTGTTCCATTCTATTTTGAAGAACAACACAGCCAGTGAGTATGCACTTTCGCCACGCGTGCTGAAGGTTTCATTAATTTTCTTAAGTGTAAGACGCAGAGGTGTGTTTCACTAAACGGTTTAAGTGTTGAAATGAGAGAATACAAAACGAGTTCCCAAATCTAGCATAGCGTATTTGGATGTTTGAAGTCCTGTGCATTTTTGATATTGTGCGTACTGCATTTTGTACACTTGCTTATTAATCTTCAAGTGTTGAGTTTGGTGTACATGATAAAACGGGATGGTATCAAGATTAAAATTATTTTGGCCCATTTTCTCTTCTCCTATTCACACTGTCAAACATAGATCTCTTTACAGTCTGTTGCCAAGTGTTTTCTCACCAGTTGTATTCTGTGCTGGTCGGGGTTTGACAGATAGACACGTCGTTGTGTATTGCCTAGTTAGGGAGCAAAGGCAATGTTGTATGTTGGGAACATTATTTTAAGGACTAAATGGTGCCAATTGGGTTAAGAAACGTTCGCGAATCCCGTTTACAATGCACTTGTGAGTAACTTATAAATTTGCATTTAGACTTATTTGGCTTTTTAGTCTATAAATGAAGTACAGGGTTGAAGCAGTGGCTTTTGTTGTGATTGGCTTTGCCTCTTTTGCTCGCTTCATAAACTCTGTAAAATAGCTGATGGTGATCACCTACCTACATTTCTATATCTTTTTGCTTTTTTGGTGCCAGTCTTGTTGATGGCTCGTTGGTTGCCCCGCTGTTTGGACTGTATAATGTTTCTGTGCCGCTGACTATGTATGCCTTAACACAGGTGATCTTATGACAGGACAGTACATATAAAGTAATGGTCCCAATAACCAATCCATCAAAAACACAAAATTTAAACAAATGAAAAACACTTAAAAAAGGACATGTTGTATATTCTGTGTACAGTGTTATTTAATCACACTGAGCATAATATAAGGTTATTACAAAAAATGCTTACCTACAACACTCTAGGGGTCGAAACGTTGACTTTTTATTGATTGCCAGCTAGATCAACAGCGATTTATCACTGTGATATTGTTTCTAATCATGGCTATTTATATTTTGTACATTACTTTGAATTGTGAGGCTTAACAATGAGCCATATGTCTGTTAATCAACGAATTGTGTGATTTGCACTATACCTTCCTTACCTACCCTGCTATCTTCACTCCAATCACAATACTCACCGTATTACCACCATCTCCCTTCTCCCTCTCCTCCCCCCCCCCCCCGGGGGCAGCATTTTTTGTCAATTTTTTGGAATAACCTTATATTATGCTCAGTGTGATTAAATAACACTGTACACAGAATATACAACATGTCCTTTTCTAAGTGTTTTTCATTTGTTTACATTTTGTGTTTTTGATGGATTGGTTATTGGGACCATTACTTTATATGTACTGTTCTATACCCAGGTCCCAGTGACGTTATTTGGGTTTACCCCTTTTTGTAACTAACTTATGACAGGACAAGCATGCGGCCGTTTACAAGTGTCCTAGATTAAGGTATATGTCTGGAGTGTCACACACGTTGTTAGGGGCAACTAGCAAACCGCTCATTCATTCAGTTTATTCCTCAATATGCTCATTCCTCCTGAAAAAAGCAGCATACTTGGGGATCAGCTTGTATTATGAAGGATAGAAATCCGCCTGCTGCGTGGGATTCAAGTTAACGCCCAGCACTGTTCCCATGTAAATTGTGTCCCGACTCCCTAGCTGGAAAACTTGGCTTTGAGATTTAGTACAGAAGTGTCAGCCCTGCACTGAATATTTCTCGCAATGCAATAGGTCTCGCATTTTCGCGAGTTTGAGCTAATGACATTGCAAATAACAATGCCTTTTATTTTTGTTTTCGTTTTTAAAACATAAATAAAAGGCATTGTCATTTACAATGCCAATAGCTTATACTCTCATAAATGCGAGACCTATTGCATTGCAAATGCTTGTTTGAATTGTTAACTTGTATTTACAGTACAAGAAAGTAGTAGATCACTTCTGTTTTTAGAGTGTGGTTACCTACTTCAGAACGTTTTCTTTCTTGCTGTGCCAGTTACATATCCTTGCATACAATGAGATAAATTAAAGCACAGATTATCTTCCACCTGAGTTAAACAAAGACTTCAGTTTTATTTTAGCCACTGCAAAGAGGCAGCCTTGTAACAACTTCACATTAAGATCTAGACATTAATCTTCAATCCATGCACTCTGAAGATCTACAATAACCAACCTAGTTAAGAGCATTCTCCTTAGGTCAGAATATCTGATATTATGTGCCCATTCATTGGAAAACCTTGTTAATTATGAGAAAACGCACCTCTTGTCCACTTTAAACTCAAAGGAGTACAGGTAGTCAGAGGTAAAACAGATTTGTTTATTCAAGCTTAAGCGGATGCAAGACCAACAACGAAAAAGCTGTGCTGTGTAGGTAATGAACAGCCAAAAATAATTCTCCTTTCATATTTATACTATACTTCAAACAAGTCTGCCTACAGACTTCACTCCCTCCCCTAATCCATTGGAAATTTCCTTCCAGTTATACATACAAAAAGAATAGCTAACCACACTAAATTTTCAAGATGAGTGATCACAAGCCATGCTAATTGCAAATTGGATGGAAAAAGACCAGCGTGGCTTTCCATCTCAGAGAAGCACAAATGATTAACAAAGTGTAATTATTCTAACAACCACTCTGTACTTTTCCAAGGACATGGAGAAAAAATAAAAGAATGTACGTCAGGACGTACATGGGAAATTCCTCAGACAAGGTTGTACAAAGTCAGGTGGATTAAAAAAAATGTCTGCACTCATGTTCATGTTATATAACCTTTTCCTGAAATGGTCCTAGAACATAAGTTCAACATTTACCAATTGCCTGCTATCACTAACCTACAGAATCAGTAATAGATAATTTGATTTGGCCCCTCATATTATGACAGTACTTCATTTTCAGATATTCTCCATTATTTGATTAACAGAAAAAATAAACAACAAAGGGCTTTTGTAAGAAGGCTAATCTGTGAGGGTGTTAACACTAATGTTCATTAAATCCCATATTTCTTCTTCTTGCATCATAAGCATATTCTGTTGTGGAACAGAAACTGGAGGGGGTTTGCAGGCTGAAAGGAGCATACTGCAACACATGGGAAGACAACTGACACATAGACAGCACCCTAAAATAATCCCTCCTATAACCAAGGCTATCACTAATAGTTTCCAACCCCATGTGAGCAGTACTTCTCTAAACAACCTGACCAAGTCCAGTCTCCAGTATCCTGATGTATTTCAGCAGCAATTTTGTAAAGTTTTTGAATGGCCAAATTCACAATAGGAGCGTTATCTGGGATATATACACAGCAGGAACTGCCAATTAATTGGCATACCCCCCCCTTCTCTGCTAAAATAATGTCTAATACAATCCGGTTTTGAAGGGAAACAAGACGGGTAGCTTGCATTTCTACAGGAATGTTACTGAGTGCACCAGCATTCTCATTAATTTCAGCCTCCACTGCTCTGATCAATCGGCGCACCTGTACACTATTGGCCATAGGACCCCAAAAAGGCACTATACCGTTCATTGCATCAATAAATTGCTGCAGCGTGGTATCTGTCTGGTCAACCTGTACTTCCTGTTTATTAAGTTGATGTGTCCTGTGATAATCAGATGGTGCAAGGTAAGTGGGAGGAAGAATAAATGCAATCTAACATCTGCCTGACCATCCTTTAGGGAGCCAGACATAAGCCTGATTACCACAAACAAAATAGGTGTTTTGTGAAGCCACAAATGACGGAGAACTAGTGCAATTTAATATCACTGTATGGGAGCAAATACTATTCCCAACAGCAAGGGGCCCTTCACCTTGAATACAAAAGGGGGCGTTATGGGCATGCACCGGTATGGGTATCATAGCCACCTTGGACAGTTTTTTCTCATTAAAGGATAATAACATAGAGGAGTTATCATAGCCTGTAAATTCCTCCTTCTCCTCCATAGTGCCATAGATTCTAACAGTATCTGACCAGCATAGATAATAAATGTGATCCCTAAGCTGGCTCTGTACTGTTTTATTAGTAACTTTGATATAAGAAGCAAAATTCAATTCCCACCAGGCACTACAAGACCCATTATAGGATAATGGTAGAGGAATAAGAGGTGCCTTCCTTTTGACTGAAGATGGCAGGAAACCACATATCCAACAATCTGTAGCATATTATCCAAGATGGGCATTATGTAAAACCTGAATGAATGTATTATTCACATATTGCAAGCAGTGTTCTTGCTTATGAGGGGCAAGGGGTATGTACTGATGCTCTGGGATTGGTGTGGCGACTGATGTCTCTGATTTAGAGGCTGGGTGGTTTTCTTCTAACCACCAGAACAACCCTAGCATTCCTAATATTTTTATCAAAAGACACAGAAGCACAATTTTCTCTTTCTTGGTCCAAAACTGTTGTATACCAGACACTGGAGTCTTTTCCTCCTGCCATAAATTAGAGGGTGATTTCCCAAACGGTCTCAGTTCAATATTCCTAGTCTTTCCCATATTGTATTGTTTGTGTGGGATGCACAAATACCTGTTCTTGATGAGTGATGCTTCTCCTAATATTTTGTCTTTATGCTCAGACCATTCTCCTTGTTTTTTTCTTTCTTTTCCAAAAAGAGAAACAAATCAAAAACACCTAACAGCCAAAAGCAAAGTAACGTGGCTAAGACCTCCTAAAAATCCCTATCTCTTCTACCAAAGAACATCAAGAGTTCCCAGTGTCCTTTACTTCAAAGCCTCACTGGCAAGCTTATGTACCGGTCCAGACGTTGGCAGTCTTGACCACCGGCATGGGTTGCTATTTCTCCAGAGATTGTTTTTTCATTCAAAGTCTATAGTTTTTGACAGTCCTAGGTCTCAAATTATACCTAGGCGAATTACAATTCGGATGCTCAAATAGAGGTATTGGTATCAATTTGGGCTCAACAGGAGTGAAGTTGACCAGTGGATGCGCTACTTCTCCTTCTTCAATCAGCTCACCATCATTAAAAGATACTTGCTGTATAGGAATTCCTCGCTTCACACATTGATCATAGAACAAAGGCAATGGAGCTTTCTTAACGTGGTGGGCATGCAGCCAGTGTTTGTGTCCCATGCACTTTACAGCAGTCCGAGTGGTGAGTAGCACTTGCACCGGTCCTTTCCAGCGTGGCTCAAGACTGGATTTCTTCTGAAAGTGACTGGTGAAGACCCAGTCTCCAGGCTTCAGACTATGACCTGAACCTTCAAGATGAGGAGGGAGACTGGCCTTCACCTGTAAATGAATCAAACGCAATTCTTTAGTCAATTGGTCACAATAATCAACAAGCAGAGGATATTCAATTTCACAAAATTTTCTTTTTAATGGTACACCCCATACATTTGCAGGCCTCCCCATGATTATTTGGAATGGAGATAAACCCATTTTCGAGTGTTCAGTATTGCGCATTGAAAACAAAGCTATGGGCAAAGCATCAGACCATTTTAATTTTGTTCCCAGTTTTCCTTTCAAGATACCATTGTATCTTTCCACTAGGCCTGCAGCCTTTGGATGGTGGGCAGCATGAAACTTTTGCCTTATCTGCAAGCTTTTGCAGACCACGTCCGTCACTTGGCCAATGAAGTGTGACCCATTGTCACTCCAGAGCACTCTGGGCAAACTAAATCTTGAGAAGTACTCCTTCAGGAGTATTTTTGCAGTACTTAGGGCTGTGTTATCTCGTAGAGGGTAAGCCTCCACCCACCTACTAAAGGTGCGAATCACCACTAAGACATACTTAAGCTTGCCCTCTCATTCCATTTCTATGAAATCCATTTGCAGGACTTCAAAGGGCAAATCTGGAGGTGCAAAATGGCCTGGCGGGACTGGGGTACCTTTTCCTGGATTATAAGTAGCGCATATCATGCATCTTTTGACATGGGACTCTGCCACTGTGGGAATCATTTTGTTGAACCATACATGGTCTAAAGTTGCCACTATTCCTTTGGCACTAATGTGAGCCGGGCTATGTGTCATAGTAACAATAGCGTTAACATAACAATTAGGAAGCATCCATCTTTGTTTCTCTGACAGATCTATCCAACATCCGGTATCATCTAATCTACCATACATCTGCCATGCCTCTTTCTCTTCCATGGTAGCTTCCTGTTGTATCTCTCTAAAACATTCTAAGGTATTGTTAAACATTGGTACTTCAGGGACCCCACTAGCTGGTCCTGTAACATACATTAAACTATATTCAGATCTGGCTGTTTGCTTGGCCATTTCATCTGCAAAAGCATTTCCCTGACCTACCTCATCAATAACTTTTTTATGGGCACTGCATTTAACAATGGCAACTTTTTTTGGTAACTTCAGAGCATGCAATAACTTTACTATTAATTCCCCATATTTTTTCTTACTACCATGTGAGGTCAAAAAGCCTCTTTCTTTCCATAATCGCCCAAATGAATGGGCAACACCAAAGGCGTACTGGCTATCAGTATAAATATTTACAATCAGATCTTTACTCAATTCACATGCCCGTGTAAGGGCAATTACTTCTGTGGTTGTGCTGACATTTGCGGTATTTTACATGACTCTACCACTGTTTTCAAAGTGGTGATGGCATATGCAGCAGTGTTTGTACCATCTGGTAATTTGAAACATGAACCATCCACAAACAACTCTCCCTGTGGGTCAGATATGGGAGAATCTGTTAGGTCTACCCGTCCCTTGGTCTCTTCTTCAGTGGTGAACACACAATCATGGTGTTTTTCCCCTGAATCACTGGGGAGGGGTAGCATTGTGTCTGGGTTCAAAACATTGCAACGTTTCAAAATGATATTTGGAGTAAAAGTGTTAACTCATACCCTGTTAAACGTGCACTGGTCAGGTGCAGAGTCTGAGTTTTGTTTAGTAGCACATCCACAGCGTGCGGTACCATAACTGTCAAATTGTGACCTAGAACATATATTTCAGATTGTCTGACTGCAACAGCAGCAGCTGCTACCGAGCGCAAACAATTTGGCAAAGCCATAGCTACTGGATCCAATGTGGAGGAAAAATAAGCACAAGGTTTATTCCTCCCCCCATGGGGTTGTGTTAAAACCGATAGACCACAGCCATCTTTCTCATGAACAAACAAAAAAATTCCTTAGAATAATCAGGGTTACCCAAAGCAGGTGCATTGCATAAAGCGTTTTTTAGTTGTTGAAAAGCATGCTCACGCTCATCTGTCCAAGGGAGTCGGTTACTAATATTCTTATATGTTAGAGCAATCAAAGGTTTTGCAATTAATGAGAAATTAGGTATCCACTGCCTGCAAAAGGAAGTCATACCTATAAAGGCGCGAACATCAGATTGGATCTGGGGACGTTTCATTTTCTGTACCAAATCAATTCTTCGTGGGTGCAGTCTTCTACCCCCCTTTGACAGGAGGTGACCTAAATAGGCAACCTCCTGTTGACAATATTGCATTTTAGATAAGGACACTTTATGTCCTAGGAGTGCTAAATGATGTAACAAATTAACTGTTGTCTCCTTACAACCTTCCTCTGGATCTGAGGCAATTAATAGATCATCAATGTATTGGAGTAATACAGAGCCTTTTTAGGGGGTAAAAAGATCTAATTGTTTTTTCAAAGCTTGACTATATATACTAGGGCTTTCTGTATACCTTGAGGAGCCCGAGTAAATTTGAGGGAACGCCCTTGGAATAAAAATGAAAAAAGGTATTGACTTCCTTTAGCAATGGGCACACTAAAAAATGCATTTTTTAAATCAAGCACAGTAAAATATTTGGCTGAAGATGGAATCATGGTAAAAATAGAATTCATGTCAGGAACAACAGGATATTGGGGTACTACAATTTTATTAATAGCTCGAAGATCAATCACTAATCTATATTTATCAGGGATTTCCCTCTGTGGTTTTTTTAAGAACCGGAGGTATAGGACTATTACATGGGCTGCCTTCTGTTTCTTTTATTATCCCCTTATGTATTAAATCAGAGATAACCTCTTTGAGACCTTCCGTAATTCAGGTGGTAGGTGAGTAACATCCGTCATTGTAAAACATTTGCTAAAATTATCAGAAGCTATTCATATAAAGACACCATCAGGAGAACAATAAATGTTAGCATTCAGTCTTTTCAATAGGTCCAGACCTAGTAAGTTCTCAGCACAATTTTTAGTGAGCACAATTGGGACAGAGGTGGTGAAGGGACCTATAGTAACATCTAGGGGGTTTGGAGATGGGGTTCTAGATGGGGATACCTGAGAATCCCACTGATGTATTCATTCTGCCGGAGAGGGGAGCCCCTGGAAATTGGTCATGAGCCACAGAGGTGCGAGTGGCACCTGTATCAACAATGAAGTCGCGTACTTCCTCTTCTATATCCATGATGACATATGGACCTGCTTGATTAATTGGAATCATGACCCTATTTCCACCCTTTCCATTGCTGTCCTATTGTGAATACTCAAAGGTATTGTAATCAATGTCAGTAAAATCTTCAGTATAAAAACTTCTGTCTACTTGTTGACTATCAAAATAATTCTGACTTCTATTGTCATTCTGACACTGGGTGAAATCTTGCCTATTTGTGCCACCTCTCCCTGTACCCCTTGGCACTTAACTACCTCTTCTTCTTGCCTCAGTTGCTTGGCCCTGTACGCTAGGGCATTCATCCTTCCAATGACCCTCTTGAAAGCAATAGGCACACTGATTTTGGCCTAATCCTGCTCTGTGTTGCTTTGCAGGAGCTGATGAGGCTCTGCCATCCCCTCTTCCACGTCCACCTCCCCTCACATTTCCCATACCCCTTTGTCTCCACCTGTCTGGGAATGCTTGCTGTAGCAAAACCTTTGTTTTTAATTCTTTCAGTTTCTTATTCTTTTCTTGATTTATTTTCTGGTAATTCTCATAATATGTAGCCATTACCAAAAGATCTGCAGGTTCTTTAGTTGGCCAGGTGCTCTCTGATACTTTAATCAACTCTCCTAATCTTTCATCAAATTATTCACAAATTTGTCAGCAAACATTCTTTTCCCCCTGACTGTTGCCAAATCCTGACCACTATGAGCCCTGAATATTTCCTCCATCCTAGTGAAATAGTCCGAGACTTCTTCTGTAGGTTTTTGTTTACAAGCTGTTATTTTATCCCAATTTACATCTTCCCTTGGTATTATTCGTAGCAATTTAGCAATAATAAGATCAGGTAAATCAAGTATAAGTTGATCTGGTCTGTCTCCTGGTCTTCTCTGTGTGTCAAGATTTTCAAAATGTACGCAAGCATGTCCAAAGTGGGCTACATCATCATGTCTACGTATTCCATTCCATATTTCTCTGGGGAGTAAGGCATCAAAAAATAGATCCAAGTCCTTGAATGTCATTACACATAGTTTAGTGGCCGACTCTAAGGCTTCATAAAACCCCTTTGGGTTTTTCCTAAAGTCTGGCAAATCTTTCTTTATTGCCATTAATTCATACCTACTCCACGGAGTATGGAAAAATTGAGGAATGGGGTTCTGAACAGGAACACCAGCAGCAGCAGGGGGTGCAGGAATGGGGTGTATTTCCCTCATGGGATATTCCCCATTCATTTTTTGATATTTTCTTCCAACCTTAACACCCAAATGCAAACAATTGTCAACAGCCTGTGGGACATCTGGGGAAGGGATCATGTGACCTTGCGCATCATGCCACAGTTGTAACACCTCTTGTGGGGTATTTTTATTACACCATGTCCACCAGTCCTCTATCCTTTCAGTCATATATGGAATGAGTAAGTTTTGCTGAAAAACATCAAACCTATTTACAGTTGGCATAACAGTATTCATGGTGGCATTATTTGTCATCCATCCATCTATGGGCTATCCTTTTAACTCTTCTGGATCAGCTCTCTATGATCCATATCTAGTATTAGGTCTGTCCCTCCAATTCCCACTCCTATCTCTCAAATTACCACTATGCTTGTGAACCAAAGGTGGGGTACCTGCAGGCGTATTTCCAGCAGATTGGGATGCAGAAGGGGTTTGTCCAGTCACTAGCCTTGGTAAAAAATGTACCTGATGGGTAGTCAATACATGTGGTGCAGGTATCGCTTGTCCTGCTTGTGACTGCTGTTGGACAGCAGACGGATTAAGTATTGGTCTGGGTGGGACAGGCAGTTGTTGTCCTGGTAATGGGGCAGGAAGGATTGGTACATTTGGAATGGGTACTAGAGGTGCATTTCCCTGCTGACCCTTCTGTAGTGGTACATTTTGTGCCTGTGTGGCAGGTATGGGAACCTGTGGGACATATGGTGAGGGATTCTCCAATAGTCTTTCTAATACCTCATCCTTGTCCACATGTTCTTTCTCTTGTGTCATATGTCTTGTTAGTGGTCATTCTAAACTCCCTGTCCATACATTCAATACTTTCAGTTTGTTTGAATTGATCATATGCTTTGGCTTTCTGCAACACTCCCTTTTTCTGTTCTCGTTCCTTCTCTTTTTGTTCTTTAATTAATAACATTGTAGCATGTTTTTCCCATTTATTAAAACTGTCCCACATTGCTTGTCTGACCTTTTTCTCAAACAAACATTGCTGCAAATATTGAATTTTATCTAATCAAATGAACCGTCCAGCGGCCATCTCAAATCCTCAAATCCCTTAGTATATCGATGCCATAGTCTATTCCACAAGTTCACACCTGTCCCATATTTTGTCATCATCTTCCATGCAGGACTACCCTCAACTGGGACTGGTTGGGACTCATCCAGGCGTGGACTCATGAAACAGCAACAACGACACAGTGAAATATATTTCATTAGTTTGCTCATTGTGCCTTAAAGTGAAAGATCATCTAAATGAGAAAACTTACCAATACAATTAATACAGGCCTATTTATCAAGTCCAACCTGAAACCTAACCAATATAATGCATTAAAATTCTCAATACCAAAACTAATCAATAATTCAAAACGCCTGTTACAAAATAACTCAGAACAATCTCACCAGGTATTTGCTGAAGACGTCCGATTCTCTGTACTCTACAATTCAGCCACTTTTCTTTTGACCAGTTTGGAACCTCTACCGGGGAGATCCTGTTGCCGAGGTACAGCAGTTCGGGACTTCAGATGGCAGCTGCGAGAAACTAGTCTCATTAGCAGGGGCCTCAGCGATCCGTCAGCCTCGGGTCGTGTCACCTCAGCCACAGACATAAATGCTGTTGGATTCCCCACGTAGAGGCCCCACGTTCGGGCACCATTTGAGAAAACGCACCTCTTGTCCACTTTAAACTCAAAGGAGTATAGGGAGTCGGAGGTAAAACAGATTAGTTTATTCAAGCTTAAGTGGATGCAAGACCAACAAGGAAAAAGCTGTTCCGTGTAGGTAATGAACAACCAAAAAGAATTCTCCTTTCATATTTATACTATACTTCAAACAAGTCTGCCTACAGACTTCACTCCCCTCCCCTAATCCATTGGAAATTTCCTTCCAGTTATACATACAAAAAGAATAGCTTACCACACTACATTTTCAAGATAAGTGATCACAAGTCATGCGAATTGCAAATTGGATGGAAAAAGACCAGCGTGGCTTTCCATCTCAGAGAAGCACAAATGTTTGACAAAGTGTAATTATTCTAACAACCACTCAGTACTTTTCCAAGGACATGGAGAAAAAAATAAAAGAATGTACAATGTCAGGACGTACATGGAAATTTCCTCAGACAAGGTTGTACAAAGTCAGGTGGATTAAACAAAATTCTGCACTCATGTTCATATTATATAACCTTTTCCTCACTTACAATTGAAATATTGACCTCTGATATATTTTGTCTCCCTTATATTGCAGGTCTCAAATCCTCTTAATATTTCAAAGTTTTGACATGAAGCCTAAAGGTGCACCGAGGGTGGAGTGGGAAGGCATTGCATAGAATAGTGCTGCTGATTTTCTTCATGGAAATTGAACCCCACCAGGTCCAAGATCATCATCTTTGATTCTCACACAAACTGCTGGACTAAGAACTTTTAGCTCACTGCTTGGTAGCTTTTAAAGAATGTGGCACCTCCCCTGCAGATTGACTCATTGGGCAAGCCCTTATGGATTGATCTGATAACTTTTGGAACTACCTGCACTTGTCCAACTGCCTCTTCCCAGTTAAAGCAAAAGACACACAGTTGATGGACGGAATGCAAAACAAATCAAAACCTTCACCCCCAGTCAAGAGATCTGGGTTAAAACCATCATTCTTTTGCTCACCATGCCACCCCAGTTTAGAACCGGCCATATGCAAATCAGTCTTGACCCTGTGCCTCATGGGAACAGTCCAGCCCGAGCTGCCAAGCCAGGTCCTCCCTGGACCGGAAACAAGTATCCTAGGACCGGTTTCGGGGTTTCACCCCTCATCAGCCAGGATAGCTTGAATCCAGTGGCACAGTGACCCCGGGACCCACGTCTGGGCATACCCGGCGCACTTAGGGAAAGACTGATTTGTATACAGCTGGGTCTGAACTGAGGTGGCAAAGTGAGCTAAAGAATGATGATGATTCAACCCAGATCTGTGACTAGGGGTGAGTGTCTGAAAAGTTTCAGCGCTCCGTCCATCTCCTTGTGTTTGCTTCTTTCCAGTTAAAAGCATGTATTTCCAAGGTTTTTTTGTTTTTCTTTAGGGCTAGTCCATGAATGGTTAGCGATTTGTATTAAGGAAAAAGGCATAACCAGCAACCACATTAGATCATGATTTCAAGGAAAGCGAAATAATGGAATGTATATCACCTGGTTAAGGTTTTGTTGGCTAGTGCTCTGAAAAAATGTTTTGCTAATAACCCTGTTAGTTGAACATGCCTAAAATATTCCAAAAACCTAGTTGAACGTGCTTAAAATATTCTGGAAACGTAACTCATTTTTAGTTGATCCTGGAAAGCTTCATGCAGATTAAAGGAAGGACGAGCTGCATGTTGAGCTTCAAAACATATGTTTTCATTTCAGTTCATATAGAGAAATTTAGACACTGCCACAGAAAATAGTACCAGGCAGATCAGCAGCATTGACTTGAAAATGGAAGTCACTGCCTCCTGTTTGCTTTACATGATTTGCTGTGATCTGGACAGTCTGTTTTTAAGAAAATGGGAAAGAAGTGATGTGAGAAAAATATCTAAGGTGAAAGTCTTCTGAAGTTTACAGATGTCCATAGATCTGTGTTACTAGGGAGGGCTGAGGTGATAAGCTAGAAATAAATGGCTATGGGCTAAGCAGGTGGCTCAAACTGATATGCAAATTCTTTCCATCCCTGCCAATCTTGGGGTGAGATAATATTATCTAATCACCCTAAAGCCTGCACTGGATCCCTGCTATGTACTGCTTGCACGGCATGGCTGAGGTCAATTTTATGCCCTCAGTACAGTTTAGTGCTTGTACAGTGTGCAACTGTAAAAACAGCACTTTGGATTATGTATAACCCATGTGCAAAAATCTGCATCAAATTTTCCAGGAATAAAATAAAACAGCCAGAGATTGATCTTTCAAAGTTGCATGCAGATTGTCCGAGCAAAATAAGTTTATGGGCTGTACAGAAAGTTGCTTTCTCAACTTAGTTTTTGAAAAGTGAAAATTCATTAATGCTGCTTGAAGGCCAATCTCCTAGGAGTGGAGGGCACCTGAAAAGGGCACAGGACAATGCCTTGCTCCAAGAGGACTTGGAAGCCAGGAAAGAGGACGTAGAAGGCTATTCTTGTGTCTGTTGACTCATGTGCCTGCTGGACACCTCCACAGGTCATATCCAGCAGGCATTACGGCAGAGGTATGGATAGGTCATGGCAGGTGTCTTTTGGTCCCATCCAATGGCCTGCAGCCAAGATCATTGGGACAGCAGGCAGAGGGGCAAAGTATATCATTACAAGACCCAATAAAGTCTTAAACATTCTGGCAAGTGAACCCCATAATTGACCACTAAGATCACAAACTGCGGTTCATTTTACACAAATATGTTTAAAGAACTGTGGATTAAGGGTATATTGTAATTATGAAACAAAACTTAAATACAACTGGACAGATATTGCGGCTATTAATATTGGGTACATATCTTTGCCATGCCCACCCAGTACTTGTGGAAGGAGTACTGAATAGTGGTCATGCCCTGTACCCATACTTGCTGGGCACAGCCATGAGCTGTATCAAGCTGGTACTGGGGTGTGAGGCTGTGGTAAGTGACAAAGAATATTATTCAAGGTAATAGCTTGTGCCCATTTGACACTGCTGCAGAGTGGTTACTGAGGTGCTAGTCACAGGGCTTGGCCGATGGTCACATCCTATGCCCAGTGCCAGTTGGTTCTGGCTACAAGCTGTCCCCAGCATGTAATAGAGGGAGAGTGTCTATTGAGTACTGGGGTATTGGTAGCTGAACCTGTGATGTGACCAAAGGCCATGCCGTATGACTACAGGCCTTGCTCAGTGGGTACCAGTGGCACAGGTACTGGATAAAGAGTATGGCCAAAGGCCATGGCCTGTGTACAGTGAATACTATAAACGAAGGTACAGATGACCCGAAATACCTGAATGTCATGGCCTTTGCCTAGTCACAGTGGTGCAACTGTAGACGATTGTAGTAACCTGTGTTGTATTTATCTGGTTACTTACTCCCTAGCTGCTCAGCCAGTGTGAATGTGATGCATGGAATGTTGGTGTGAGTCTTGAATGGAATGTTTGGGTGCCTGGATGCTTGAGTGTGTCAGTTGGAGTATGGGCTGAGCAGCAGGCAGACTGCTCCTGGTGGGGCTGTTACTCTACAACTCATCTACTTGTAACTGGTCTCAATAAATCCACCAGAAACTACACTCTGGCTGCGGACCTCATCACTACAGATTTTTGGCGACGAGGATGGGATTCGAACCCACGCATGCAAAGCCCATCCTCGTCGCCAAAATGTCGTGATGATGTTCCATGCTAGAAGTGATGAAGTAGACGTAGCAGAGTAGTGTCTTGTAAGATGTTTATTAAGTCCATAACATCAGTGGTAGCAGCCCCACCAGGAGCAGCCTCCCTCCTGCTCAGCTCATCTTCTGTCAACACTCACACCAGGCACCCAAGCATTCCACTCATGTCCATCACACCAACATTCCATACCAGAACACTCACACTGGCTGAGCAGCTAAGAACCAGGTAGCAGGGAACATTATAAACACAACAGGAAGATACTACATTAATACCTTGCAGGGACTAGGAATAGTGTATAGTATATAGATTGTGGCTATGCCAGCTAAGGACAGAGGTATGGATAACTGTTCCCGGACTAAGAACACACCCCGTGCCTGGTGCCCATTGTGCTCAGTCACTGATATTGTCTAATGGGTACTGGGGGCAATGTCCAAAATTTCACTGGAAAAAACAAAGATAAAAGTGACATTATAGTTGGGTGAAATGCCAGTTAAAACATAGCATTTTAACCTCAAGAAACCACTGAAATTTACCAGTTATAGTTTACTGAGCTAACTGTAACTTGTGCCCCCACCATGCTTTGTTTATGTCCTCACAGATTACTTGTTCAATTAGGTCATTGATGACACCACTGCTAACATCTCAAATGACGTAATTTCTTACAACATTGGTCATGGTGAGGGTACTTGTGAACTTGTCGCTATTGGTCGATTCCCTCACCCCTCCCACAATCTCCTTCAGTTATATGTACCTCACATATTACTTCAATGATGATACCTGAAGTCTATGGAGCTGCAAGCTATACTTGCGTCAGTTATGTACGATAGGGGAATTTCTGTGTTTTTTCAGTTTTTAAGACTGTATCTTGTTTATTATTAGAAGACCTTCGTATAACTCCACTTTAACCTTTTGGTTTTTTTCCAGTGAATTTCAAAATTTTTTTTTTTGTTAGGTTAGAATCTTACTACCTTTCTTACGTATAACTCCACCTTAACCTTTTTTCAGTGAATGAATATGTATGCTACACAGTGGTGGTCGCTACTGAGTAGTTATAGTTAGGATCTAGTTACAAAAGGAAGAGTATTTTTTAGTTTGCTAATAACTTTGGCCCTGTTAGACGAATCTTCACAAAACTTTCCCCCAAAATAAGTTCATCCACCTTAGCGCCCTCCTGGAAAGTTTCAAGGTAATCTGTCAATGGGCAGAGAAAAAAAAAGTGGTCCCTAAAAGCAATTTCTCCATGCAATTGCTATTGGGATTTTTGAACTGCGCCACAACTCAAATGGCTTAGCTGAATTACACTAAATTTGGCAGAAAGCTCCATCTTTACACAGAAGATTTGCTTTTTATGATTTGGTGTAAATCTGTTCATAGTTTTTAAGAAATGATGGTTCAAAATGTATTTCTGTCTGGACAGTGAGGTTCATGGGACTCTCACGAGAGTCCCACAGGCATGCAACTTCAAATAATAGGCCAAGGTTTTTTTTCCTCAGTCGGTCATCTCTCTCCCGCGGGAGCTTGTGCTCTGATTGGCTGGCCACAACTTGAGGAGAAATGTTGTGGCTTCCATTTCAGTACACAGTTTCTTGGTTCCCGTGTCCTGAAAAAAATTAAAAAAGTAAAGTCTATAAGGTAGGGGTACCCTGACCCCCTGGACTTTGGGGGGTGGGTGTGGGTCCCAGAGGGCCCGCCTGAAGCAAAATTAAAAAGTAATTGGAATTGCCGCAATCCCGCAGGTGTCCCGCGGGCAAGCAGGAGCCCCACTGACTCCTGCAAGAGTTTTGGGGGGATAGGAGAAACATTTTTTAAAGAGGGGGGGCATGAGTGCGTGCGTGGGTGTGTGGGGAGGTTTGGGGGGGGTGGGTTGGCAGTGTATGGCGGGTTGGCCCTGTGGCTTACCTATGCCGTGCACTGCCAAAGGCCATGTACAGAGCGAGAAATTGACTGCCCACGGGGTGTTGGGCCCAGAGCCTGGCCACCAGCCAGGCCCTGCGACTAATCCAACACTACGCACAGTGATGGACATCTTACCTTATGTTATAAAAAACATAGAAATTCACTGAAACATCCAAAGGTAAAAGTGACGTTATAGTTAGGAATTTTAAGAATCTCTTACTTTACATTAAAAATCCAACTTAGATATTCAATGAAAAAAACAAATGTTTAAGGGCCGGTATAGTTCGGTGAAAATTTCAGCTAAAACATAACATTTTAAACTTACAAAACCACTGAAATTCACCAGTATGGTTATCTCAACTCGTGCCATAAAGCAAGTTTAATTTGCGCCCTTGCCATGTACGCCTTATACCTCCCTTATTACATCATTCATGACATGTTCAATGACTGCATTGATAACATCCCTAACAACATCTGAAATGACATCTTTGATGACAACAACACTGTGCATGGTGAGGGCGCGAGTTCTAGTAACTGTAGGGCATGAGATAACTTTAACTGCCGAATTTCAGTGGTTTTGTTAGTTTAAAACGTTATCTGAAACTTTCACCTAAATACAACATCCCTTTAACCTTTGTTTCGGTCCGTGAATATATAATGTGTGTGTGTGTATATATATATATATATATATTGCAGATTCTCGCTTGAAGTATCCTCGAAGAAAAAACGAGCGTAGTCCCAAATCAGTGCAAGATATTCTTTATTGCCACCAAGCTAGTCCGCCAATATGTATATATATATATATATATATGTATATTCTCTGTATTTTCCAATGTTACACACCATAAAAAAGCGACCGCACTTAGGTGTAGATTATAATTTTGAATTCGTGCTCATACAACACAAACAAAATCACGATGCGTTTTGGTCCCTTGGGACCTTGATCACGGGCCCTTGCCCTACATATAGCCTCCTGCTATGAACACATTTGAGAGCTTGTTTAAAGTCTGAGTTTATCAAACCACTTTTGGCTTTTCGTGCATCAAAGCAACAAAAGTTTTATAATAAAGCTGGTAAAAAGATACCTTAGAAGAATAGATACCGATGATTACTAAATAGCGAAAACCATGAATGAATAGGATTATAGGATTATATTCAAGGAAGCTACAGCTACCCCAAGCTAAAATGTCTTTGATAAACTCATACTAGAACTTACACTTGCTTACTGGTTTACATAAAGGGAGTAGTAGAGGAAACAGCATTGTTACAATTTTAGAGTCATAAAATCTCGCTTTGGCATACTTTCTCCATTTTTAGCTTTTCGCTATAGAATATGAATTATTTTTTTAATCTTAAAGTCTCTTTGCCAGACAAGGTCTGGCAGTGCTTTAGCTTTCTTAAATGCAATCATCTTATTCTGTTTGGCCTCCTATGGTTAGTGCCTTGTATTTCTGCACCTTTTGTGGGCTTTGATTTGAAAGCAAATTTGTGTTTTGAACTTGTCTTTCTCGATTTCATATATTACCAGGTATAGTTTTGTTTTTCCTTTATTATCATTTTGTCACATGATTTGGCAAGATAAGGTGATGGAAACACTTATGCATTAGCATTATCCCAGGATGGATTTGTAGAAAAGAGGGGAGGCAAATGTCAAATTTCGGAAGTGCAGTGGATATTCAGTTTTCAGGTAGTGAGCGAGTAGCTGAATGGCCAAGGAATCTGAAAAACAAGAAAACTGATGGAATCTTTTGATTTGACTGTTAAGATGCCTGCTGTTCGTCAGGTGTGGCCATTCTATCACATGGAGCCTGATTTGTTTTTATTCACTTTAAAGTGTTTTAGATCTGTCTGCTTTTAACAATGCTCTCTTCTCTGTATGACCTATTGCGATATAATTTCATAGTTCAGTATGTTGCATTTTTTTTACCTCAGTCAGTCAAACCACTTTATTCGGTTACTAAAAACCATAAAAGTACAACACATACGACATAGTACACTACACAATAAAAACTACTTGGATACAAATACATATAGGCGATCTGATAAACATTACAAAGTCATATTTCATTAACACACATAAAAAACCACAATGCCATAAATACATATATGGTAATAAATAACTCTATTAAAAATTGGAGATTAAAAAGCAGTTCAAGATTAAACATGTCATCATAAAAAGCAGTAATCATTTGATCATAGCAGGTACTCCTAATACACTTGTCCGGGGATACCGTTTTCTCCTAAGTCTAACGGCAGCCACTAAATAGCTCGCAATGTTAAATATCTCCCATGGGTCATTCAGCATCTGAAGATAAAGTAAGGCAGGTCTAACCTGGATAAAACCTTTCCCCTTTAAAATTGGAAATAAAAACCTTCTACGGATATCGCTATAATGGTCACAGAACATTATAAAATGCATAGTGTCCTGAGATGAAAAATTGTCACAAGTGCAAGGGCCTAAATCACACGCCCTACTCCAACCTTGTGAGTCGCCTAAAAGAAAGTGAATCAGGTTAAAACGGAACCTCTTTAAAAGCAGGCGATGGAAGGGCTTAGTGACGATGGTCATGTATAGTTCGATCTTCGGAGAAGTTTTTAGAGAAAATAGGCCTTTACTGAGGGTTTTGTTAGCTCATTCTCCTCTCTCTCAGCCGACATTAAATTTTAAAATTGTGTTTTTACTCACACCAGATCATCTTTTCTTATTTTTTCCGGGAGTCAAATAAATCTGAGCGCCCTAGTTTATATAGGATTTGCTTAACATAATATAGCCAAGGGATATAGCTAACTCGCTCCATAGAGACACAGTCCTTAATAATCACATGATTCAGAGTCAATTCTGGGTTGATCCAGGTCTTAAGCCAGCAGACCACTGGGGCCAACCTTAACCAATCTGATACATAGCTAACACCTAACTCTTGATGTATTGCAAAGGTAGAGGTAGATTGGGGGACTGACAGAAGAGTACGTAGAAACTTATTTTCAACTCTCTAACCCCTCCATCATCTTGTAGCCCCAGATGGCAGATCCATACATTGCAATGGCTAAGCAATTAGACCTATAGATGTTGAGCATGGCTGCGATTGGCCTACCCCCCAATCGCTGTGCAAAACCATGAACAGCCGCCGTAGACCTTACCATCACATTTGTTTTTGCTTTCTTTTGAGGGACCCACGAACCCCTCTCGTCAAAAAGTACCCCAAATAGGTGAAAGAGGTCACACTGGACAACTCTTCACCTTCACAATAGAATGTTTTTGGCTTTCTTGACCTCTGACCCATAATCATTGTATGTGATTTGGCTATGTTAACTACTAG
This sequence comes from Calotriton arnoldi, assembly GCA_963921515.1. NCBI lineage: Eukaryota > Metazoa > Chordata > Amphibia > Caudata > Salamandridae > Calotriton > Calotriton arnoldi. The sequence goes on along the minus strand of CAWUFW010004493.1, from coordinate 1,046,749 downwards.
GTCCAGTGATTTCATAAAGGCTCCAAAGGAATCCAAAAGCCTCTGAAGCCCTACACCTGTACGGGCCAGTAATACAGCGTCATCCGCGTATAAAAGCACTGGAATGACCCTGTCCCCTACTCGCGGAATATCCAAGCTGGCAGAATCTAAGAACTTACCTAAATTATTTATATAGAGTAAAAAGCATTGGCGCTAAAATGCAACCCTGACGGACTTCTCTTCCGGACCTAAAGTGCTTTGTGCAATTACCTTCTTGGTTGACTCTCACCCTAGCTATGTAAGTCAGCCAGGAAGTGAACCAAATGTTGATCTAATCCCATCTCTATCAAGATGGACCATAGCTTTGATCTATTTACTAGCTCAAAAGCAGAGGAGAGGTCCATAAAGGCCAGCTGTAGTGTCCCAGTTTTGGCCAATGTATATTTCCCTACTATTAAGTGTAAATTTAAACACTGATCCAGTGTACCCCTTCCTTGTCTAAAACCATATTGGAGGTTTGATAAAACACCATTCTCATCCAGCCAGTCCATTAGTTTAGATAAAATCACTCTCCCCAGTATTTTTACAGCAGAGTCAATTAAAGATATCGGCCTATAACACCTTGGGTCTCCTCTCTGGCCTTTTTTAAAAACTGGGATAATAATGGAAGAAGCCCACGATGAGGGGAAACCCTGTTGACTTGACGCATTATAAACGTTTGTCAAAATCTTGGTCCAGAACGTAGGATTTTGTTTATATAAGTCGGCTGGTACACCGTCCGGGCCGGGGGCCTTATTACTGGTCATTAGCTTAATAGCCTGTTCTACTTCACCCTCGTTAAAAACCAGTTCCAGGGGTTCCTTATGTGTTCTGAGCGAGCACATAGGTCCAAAATAGCAGGGGCCTCGTATGTGGATTCAAAGTGGGAAAGCCATTGTTCTTCTGTAATGTTACATTCTGAGGGGGTATTCTCGATTCCAGAAAAAAAAGGTTTATTTACGATAGCCCAAAATCTAGAACTATCTTTTAGGACCTCCACTAATAATAATTCATTCCATGCATCCTCTTTTATTTCATTTTTACGGGTCTTTGTGGCAGACTTGTGCAACTTTCTTAATGAGGCTATAAAAACCTTATCTCAAGGGATCTGTTTCAGTGCGGTTACCAACTTACAGTGTGCTTCGGAGCAATTACTGTCGAACCAGCCCTCACCGTGATGTAGCCGGATCCTAATGGGCAAGGAGAGGCCTAACGCTACTTGTACACAAATGCCCTCAAAAGCTGTGAGTACCTCAGTCCCCTGTTTAGATTTATCAAGACAGGTGGCGAGCTGTTCATCAACCTTCTCGCAGAGATCCTGAAAAAAAAGATCCGGGATTACTTTCGCCCATTTTAGCCTCCATCCCAGATCCGATGTTTTTAAACAGGTATCAGTACGTTGCATTGCCTGCTTACCCTTTAGACAACAGCCCCTGCCTAGTACCAGGAGGACTGGATTATGATCACTAAAATGGGACCACCTAGCATTGTAAAGGATTACATGAGGTTGTAAAACGGGGGAGATGAATATATAATCTAATATAGTATCCCTCCCACAAGCTTTAAAAGTGGGGATCCTCCCCTCTGTTACATTAGAACTAGGTTCTATAAAGTCTGCTACCGCCAGAAGATCCTCCAAGCATTCCCCGCACTGCGTGTGCTCAAAATGAGGAATGGAACAATTCGTCGGCCCTAAAAAATCTTCAACCTGACAATTCAGATCACATAAATGAATATTAAAATCAACCATAATTATAATAGAATAATAAGTGGTTTGCTTCGATCTGTACTCCTCTAAAAAAACATTTCAGAGCACCCAAATTTTCATTTAAAAAGCTGTTCTCTCCGGAATTATAAAAATTGACAACCAGCATTTTTGACGTGTTGGTAGAAATAAATTCAATTGCCAAGCAGTTATGAGAACCAACATCCACCCTACTGTGGGTTCCTGACAGCTTAAGTGAAATTAACATTAGGAGACCCCCTTTTGCTCTGCCTGATGAGGAAGGCCGTGCGAGCACACCATAGGATTTAAACCCATCCACCCAGAAATTGTTCTCCTGGTCCCAGGTCTCCTGCAAGCTAACTATGTCATATTCTCTTATGTAGTCAAGCCATCTGGAATCATCTTTTTTACTTCTCAAACCCGCTATATTCCAGCTAATAATCTTACAGTTGGAGAATTCATTCTCTCCAGTCCCCTGTCCACTAACACTGTCATTAATTGAGCTTAGAGCACAACGAGGCTGCTCCAGTCAATCGTTTTCATCTAGGTTGGCTAATGGCAGGAACCTATTTTGGCAAGCCGGGTTATTTTCGCCTTCTACCGTCTCGGTAAGCATCGTTGGCAGTCTAGGTGGCGTCGTTGACCTGCGGATGAACATATCAGACTTGGACACTGGAACTTGGTTGGGCAGAAGGACACTCCCGTCTATCTACTGTGGGCCTAACCCCCCGGTGCGATCTACCCAATAGCTGTACCCCCTCGGATGGTGGATAAAAAAAAAACCAGGGGTAGGGCCCTGATACCCCCCTCCCCATCCTTAGGGCCTACCTGGAATAGTTGCCAAGCTATATCTGCGCTATCAAAATTGATGACAATACAGTCGCCTGCTACCAGTTTAGGCCTGTGGCCAACCCAACCCACTCTCCTGGCCATTATGATATGGGAGGAAATCCTGGCCCTGCTGCTAGAGTGTTGATCACACCAATATTTAGTTTTACGTATCAGCTCCATAGTAGGTTCCAGACAGTTCTCTCTAAGCGGGGGAACCCCTGTGAGAATAGCAACTAGGGGTGTTGCTTCTGGTGGCAAATTGAGTCTACAGCTATTTGTCACCCTATTTGCTCTTGATTACCCCGAGTCCTACCCTGAAGCGGGGGCTCATAATTGGGCGCAGGCCTTGGGACTGACTCACTGTAATTACGTTTAGGACCCAGTGCAGGTCTCCCCATGGCTGCAGCTGAGTTAATTGTAGGGATAGAATCCTGACTAATCTTGGTCAAAGTTTTATTTTTGTTAACGAATCCCTCTTCCCTTTTATTTCCAGTGAGTTGCGTTTGTACCTGAGTGGGGACATGATTGTTAAGTGGTGCGCAGCTGTTTTTGTGCCCCCTAACTGAGACTCAAGGCGCTCTAATTTCCCCATTACCCCCTTTACTAGAGTGCTAAGCGAGTCTATAATGTCTCATAAAAATGGATTCCAACCGTAAAATACAACGTTCCTCCATCACTTTCCAGGCAGCTGAATGAACGATTGAGTCCCAATCGTTAACTTGGTTAGTGGTTGTATCAGCCGTTGAGTGTCCGTGTTTAATAGAACTCCTTTCCCCCTTTTTCTTCCCTCGATGTAGCAATTGGGCCTTCAGCGGGGGTGCATCCATTCTCAAGGTCTCTTCCCTTGTCGCTCCCTCTGCACCTCGTTGCAGGCTATCACTAATTAAGGAGCCCTCCTCCAATGTTCCCTGCACACTAACCGGGGCTCTTGACTCGATGATAGCAGAGTTTTGAGGGGGGATATCAGGTAAGATTTTTGTCCCTTGGGAGTCAGAACTCAATCCCAATTCAACCTCAGCATGTAAAATTTCCTTGTTTAATGCCCCCACTGCGGAGGTCAAATATGATATAATGGAAGTAGAGTTCCTGGGCACCTTAACTCTTACACTTCCCTGATCCTGACTACAAGGTTGCTTGCGCTTACCCATATTGACGTTGAGAGTGTGTTTCGGAAGCGTCGATGTTAGGGGGGTGGCCCGCGCGCGTCCCGCGATGCGGGTGCCCTGCCCGGTTTAAATGCGCCTCCTGGCGCGAACAGCTGACAGTGGCGGAGTCCCGGCCGCTTAGCAGGCTGGGAGATGTGGTTTCCTGGCTCCCTGCGGCGGAAAACACTGCAACAGGCATTTTTTATCTGATACTCCCTCGACTCAATCTGAAAGATGGACTACACACTACAGTAATACTAGTTTCTCCCCAGAAACGTCTCAAGCACTATAAAATCATTCTTCAGATAAGGGTATTTCTGCTTCGCTATTCGATCTACTTCTTTTTAAGTCAGTAAGACACAGTTAAGGGAATATTGAGATTTGGGATGCGTATCCGCTTCAAATGTCCAGGCTCATGTCATTTAGCCAGTTTTAAATTAGTTGTTGCTTGTTTGTGTTGAATAGGCGGCATTCTGGTTTGGTGGGGTTAAGTTTCAGGTGCTGGACATCCAGATCTGGATGAGGTGCAGGCAGTGTTTGAGGTGTTGTATATCTGGAGCAGAGAAGACTTTCAACTTTAGTGTGTGCCTGCGGCGTATTAGTGCATTCTGATTTTAAGTAAAGCCCCAAGTGGCTGAAAGTAGAGGTTTAAGAAAATGGAGTACTAGATGGAACCTTGGCAACTCTGCAGGTGCTTGAGATCTTCTGCGACCTGGGGGCGTCATGATGAATGAACTGGGGTCGATTGGATAGATAAGGCGAGAAACAATAAAAGGCTTTTCAAGTGAATCCCATTCGAGACTTCATGATGTGAATGAAGGTCAGGTGGCTGACAGTGTCGAACCCAGCCGAGATGTTCAGTAATATTAAGAGACTGGGTTCATCTTCATATGTGGTCAGGGGGGTGATGTTTATGATTTCTAATGTTACTTTCTCAGTGCTGCAGTGTGATCTGAATCAGGATTGATAGTCATGTAGGAGATGGCTGGAGTTAAAGCGATCTTGAAGTTGGACACAAACTTATTTTTCGATGATTTTGCACATGAAGGGTTGATGTGTAACAGGTGAGTATTTGGTTGCCAGGGCATAGTGTGGGTTGCTTCATTGGGGGGAGGATCTCACCCGTCTTGAAAGCATCAGTGAAGATTGAGGTTGGTGTTGACAGTGATGCGAGAGCTTCTCCAGAGAGAGGTTTCATGACGAATGAGGGTAAGACATCATCTTCATCAGCTGTGGCTGTGAGGGACCTGAGAATGTCAGCATGGTCTTTGTGAGAGATATTTTCAAGGATGGTTTTGTTTTGTTGATATGCTGTTGTATCCTCAATATTTTTTAATTGAAGAATTGGTTGATGACATTACACTTGTCCATTCATGAAGTGTGGAATAAGAGGATCAGGCAGATTGTTGATGCAATGCTTGATCGTTTTGAAGAGAGTCAGTACTGGATTTGTCTGCCCCAGCCACGGATTTGGACTCTTTGTGCCCAAAGATTCACTCTGCGTTGCGCTATTATCACTAAAGCATAGCTGTTTAGAAGATGACTCCCCTGCTCTCTGACTTCTTTGACATCAGTATTTTAAGAGATGGAAGCTATTTTCGTCTCTGATTCGGACGCCATTCAAATGCCTGATCCAGTCCAGTCCAATACGATGACTATAATGTGGAGGCGGACAACGTTCTCCCTTCACATTTTACTGATGCAGGTCTTTATTTGGATTTACAGAATGGCAAGGGCCTTGATACTTTGACTGATGTGGTTCCTGCTCCGCCCATGGCCTTTCTCTCCACCCTCTTGGATGAAAAAAGGCACTCCATGTGTGATAGTCATTAGGAGAGATGTGAAAGTGATAGAGCGATCTCTCCCAACTGAAAGGTTACAGCTAACCTACGTACAGAAACTTTTTAGTCGGTACCTTTGACTTCTGAACCCCTTCTGCCTTCCAATGATACTTTGGTTGACTCCAGACAGCCTTGTCTAAGCCTTTCCAGCTCTGGCGTTTAGTCATCCTATTGCTAGATGCCATATACAGGCACCTGGCCATCCGAAATTCTGGACACAGCACCCTACACCTGAACGCCTTGTGGTGCAAGTCTCAACTTCTTAAAATGTTACATTTTAAAGTTGAAATTGAAACATTTACCTTTTAGTTGTAATTATTCTTTAAGAACAAATGGCAAACCTTGACAATTCATGTTAATTCAGAAACGTTTTGGCAGCATTTCCTCCAGGATCTTTAGGTGGATCACACAGTTAAAATAGAAAAGTTATGAAGCATCTAATGGATAGATTGGATAGCAGCGGCTTCCTATGGCGGTCCGTTCAGAGTGGCAATGTCTTGAGGTGAAGGATGAGAAAGGGCTGGTGGCAGGTGTCACTGGAACAGCAAGAATGGCAGGATGTCCTAGAGAAGGTTGGAATGTTATTGCAGCTAAAGTAATGCTTGACAGATGAGTGGGCCTGACAAACTGCTCCCGGTGGAGGTAAGAGGTTTTTGGTTAGTTATGCCTGGTTTGTTTTTTTGGTAAGTAGTAGTTTCTTAGGAGACAGGATTGTGCCACCAGAATTAGGGAAAGGCTGGCAAAAGAGTTACTTGAAGGATATCTTGCTAAGCTCTGCACTACACAATGGATAAGAGTGGATTATTTGTGGCCATGGTTGGATTAGTATTTAGACTGTTCAGTCAAGGATAGTGTTAAGCGTGCATGAACCAACAAAGTGATGGACTTTGAAGTAGCTGTTAAGGAATTTGGAGACACCAATGGTGCAATTAGAATATAATATGGAGTAGTGTTTGGAGGCTAATAGTATAGTTCTCGTAAGGCATTGGTATATCATTCCGAGACTAATGGAATGATGGTGCGCTTTAAAGGACTCTTATGGAAGTCATCTTGGGTTAGACAAAAGTACTTACAAATGGAGATACAAAATATGGTTAAATCATATTAATTGAGACCTCATGCAGTCATGGGATCTTGAGGAGCCTCCTAAGAATGTTGTTATGGAATGGATGAATAACAGAAAATAGGCAAGACTGGCTAAGGGTGGGGTGGAGAAAAGAGAAGAAGACTGAGAAATGTGTCAATGTATAACTCGAGAAAGGCAGTGAACAAATTGAAGGTACAAGTGGAGAGATCATGAGGATAACATTTTCAGAAGTGAAGAGAAAGGACAAATCTATGTGTTTTAAACCTCTCAAAGTGCTAAGCATTTCATATGGGGCAGTAATTGCTTGTGATGGCTGATTTGAATTTAGAATCTGAATCGTGTTTACAGATATGGGGAAGAGAAGACTGCTGGGGTAAAAGAGATAGACGATTGGCAGCATTGTAACAAGTTGGGGCAAGTGGGTGTGTGGTGACATTTTTTTTAGGAATGTCTCTGTCCCTTTTAAGGAATGTGTGTAAGCATTTCTACCTGGTGTTTTAATGAGCATGCTGGAGTTGTCAGGTGGTTGTGGCTTGTTGAATGCTTGAAAATGTTCCAGTGTACAGTGGCATGAGCATTTGTAGTGTTAAATTGAGTGTAATGTTAAATGTTTGGGTGTTGCAATGTTTGTGTGGATGGGTTCGGTGGAAGGACTGAGCTTGTACCTATTATTTCCTAATGAAACTTGTTAGCTCTATATTTCTTAATAAAGCACTAGTTATTCTTTAAATATATCCTTCGGACTGCTCTTTATTGCAGGCTTCTTCTTGTGTTTGTCTCTAACATGTCGAGGACTATGGCTCGATATGTTCTTGCTATTGCGGATCATTTAATTAGTGTACATTGCTTTGGAAACTGCACTTAACAAATTTAAATTTGTAAACTCTTAAAGCAATGTAAATGCAAGATGCACATTTTCTTATTATCTGATGGTATTTCATCTTTATTTTGCTTGTGATATACTTGCGTGAATGGTAATAGTACTGTCTCTCCAGCCTGCTTAACTAGCATGAATGCAAGAGAACACCACAAACTGATGACATCAATTAAGCCATACCCTCAAAAATTAAAATGTTGAATGTAATCCACTTCATCATCCATTGTGCTTGTAATTCAAAAATGTTTGAAGAAGGCTAAAGAATTATTCTTAAAACATGTATCACATGGTATCAATGGCCGCTGCACATGTTGTAGAATACAGGGTTATTAGAAAGGGGATTAATGGGATACTGCACGTTAAAAAAAATAATAATAACGCAAAAGCTGGTGTTGGAAATGTCTGATGGAAAACTTTATTCAGGCTATAACGATCAGTGACTTTGAGGATTTAAAAGCATTTATTAGTGTACAACTAAAGCTAGAAATCAGCATGGATTCATAATGGAACGACCATGCTTGTCCGTTTCCTGGCATTCTTTGCGTATATTAGCAAATTTATACATTAAAGAAAGACGGTACACTTGCAGTGAAGCAGCATGTTTCTATCAAGCCATAGTTGATTCATGCCTGGTTCGCAAACCGATTCGCTCTAAATAGCTTGGAATTTGACATTAAGAATATGGGTGTTTTTAAACTAATTTTAACAAATCGAAATAAAATATGACACATGCTTGTTGTCCAATGATGTCCTGCAGGTGATAATTGCCACCAATTTATTATAGGACTGTAACTCATTTATATCACGTATTAGTCTGTAGAACAGCATTCATACATTTTAAACTAATCTGTATCATTTGCAGTGGAACTCTTTATTAGCATCTCAAATACCTGAACTGGCCACCTGCATAGATTCACAGAACTGTACATTTGTGAGTGATCCATTTCCAGACCCCTGATGCGGAGGAACCAATGATGTACTGATGTGCTCATTGCATTTTCAAGGTTTTGTTTTCAGACTTTTGTATGAGTTGCTATCCCTGCACATGGGAGGCTTCGCAAGTATCTCAACTGATTTTACTGCATGCAGTATGTACATTAATAGAAAATTAAACCAGAAACCCATTATTAAAAGACAAATAATTGAAACCGCTTTAGTGGAAAGGCAAATGAATAGAAATACATTTTGGTCAATTATAATAAAAACAGTTAAGAGACAATATATATTAATTTACTAAAAACAAAATAAACTATGGACCTTGTTGCGAATCCCGGTTCTAGAACAGCAATTAAAAGTGAGCATTGGCAAATCCACTAGGTCTGGCTTAAATGTTAAGCGTTAACTAAAATGTTTAAAAAAAGCCTGCTGGGGGGCGTGGCCAAGATGGCGTGAGCGGACGCGTTGTTCCTGAGCTCCGCTCCCGCCGGGCCTATCAGCACTATCTATGGCATCCCCCAGCACCCGGCTCCCCCGTCGATGACTTCACGGTGGGACAGCGCCTGGGGGTCGTGAGAAGAGGGGCATTTCGACCTGTATTGAGAGGACGCCGGCGGCCCCGGGGCTATGGCGTGGAGGGCGGGGCGACGCTGGGCCTGGTGCACGGCCCGTCAGTGAGCCTCTAACTGTGGCAGGTCCCCGACGCATCTACTAGCGGATCCTTGGAGGGTGCCTCCATTGAATGCCCCTGCGAGCCCGGATTGACTCCCCGTTCCCCGCCCCCCGCCCCGGACGCCTATCGGAAGGCGGACGCCTGGGTCCGGCCCCGGGGCTGGAGGCGCGGCCTCTCCTGGCTGAGATCATCACGCGAGCCGGCGGGCTCATCAGCGACGCCCGACTTGGCCTACTGAAGTGTGCGGGGCCTCTCCTGCAGTGCGGCGGCTGTCAGCGTGTGCACAGTGCAGGGTGGGAGCCTCCCGGCCCTGTCCTGGGGCTAGACTGTGCAGCGGGGGACGACCTGGTGGGCCCCCGGCGGCGGATCGTAGCGGGGGTGGAGGCTGCTTACACGCTCCTGGGCCAGGAGACCACATCGGGTCCTCTTGCGGGAAGGGCCTGCCAAGAGGGGAGGGTACCGGACCCTTCTCCCCTGCAAATTCCTCTTGGCCCCCTTTGACACTTGCCTCCCGCTGTTCGAGGGCCTAGACCAACACGCTGCACCCATCGGGGATTACCCAATGCGGACTGGTGCGGCCTGGTGTCCTCCCGGCCCCCCCCCCATCCACCCAGGCGAGGCCTCGAGCGCGGGGCCCTCGTGGGGCCTGTGGCGCGCAGTGGACGGCAGATACGGAGAACACAGGTACGGGGGTGCGCCGGGGGTGCCCTTCTGCAGTGATCACCACATCGTGACCGGGGTGCCTGCTGTCCAGCTACCTGGGGCCGAATTGTGAGGGCCTTGGGGGGAGACGGCAACGCCGTTGGGGACTCTCTGCGGCTGCTTGGCCTCCCCTGTGCGCCCAGCGGGTCCGGAGTGCGGGGCTTCTCCAGAGACTCTGGACCCGGTTGGGGATTTGGTCCCCCGCAAAGTCTGGAGGCTCGACGGTTCCTAGGGTCGCCCGTTACATAGCCCACGATCTGGCCCGCCTTTGGGTCTGGACGCCCCTGGGAGTTTCAAGGGCCCTTTGCCTGCCACCTGACATTGAAATTGCACCGGAGTCTTGCCAAGATTCAGCGCAGTGCTGATACCTCCAGCGGAGTACCTGAGGGTGAGCGACGCTTCTCCTGGAGGCTTGCGTTCTTCCTTCATCATCAGACGGCCCCCTGGTGCGCGCAAATCTCTTCTTCTGGGTCCGTTCCCGGTTTGGGCCTCCACGATGGCTGCCGCCAAAACCAAGAAAGAACGGTCCGTCCGGGACCTCCTCCTAAAGTCTGCAGGGGACGCTTCAGGATCTAACTCGACATCAGGTGGTGACGGTCCGGATGCTGCAGTCACTAGGGAGTTCTTGGAGGCGTTGTTTGCTTCTCAGAGGGAAGACATCATGGCCATTAAAACAGACTTGCAGGCTGACTTACGGGAGGTGCGGAGAGACGTCGATGCTGTGGGGGAGCGGGTGGCCTCCCTGGAGGACTCAGCAACTACTAGAGACGAGGAGATCGCAGCACTCCAGCAAGACGTTTTACGGCTGCGCGACCAACATTTGGACCTCCAGGCGCACACCGAGGATCTGGAGAATAGGTTGAGGAGGAACAACATCCGCATCCGAGCGGTCCCAACCGGGGCAGAGGGAGAAGACCTCGTGGGATACGTCCAAGACCTCTTCCTAACAGTCCGGAATGCGTCGGCGGACTCCACCGTCAAGATTGATCGTTGCCACCTCGTGGGCCCGCCGCGGCGGTCGAACCACCCTCCCGCAGACATCTTAGTGTGTGTACACGATTGTACAGTAAAAGAGGAGATTCTCAGGGCGGCCCGTTCGAGCCAGCCTCTACACTTCCGAGACCACTCTCCCCAATTGTATCAGGATCTGGCTGCCAGTACCCTGCAAAAGAGAAGGGATTTTCGCCCCATTACCAACCACCTACGCTCTCAGAATTTTTCTTATGCGTGGGGCCATCCATTCCGCCTCATTTTCCGCACCGGTGGGAGCCTGCACCAGATCTCCTCCCTGACCGACGCCTGTAAGGTGCTGAGTCTCAACCTCGACGACCTGCCCTCCCGGCCGGATGCCCTGGAGCCGGGCACACAGAGCTCTCGGGGGCGTGGGCCCCGGGGGGGGTCAGGCGTGGGTCGTCTTCGCCCTGACCCCGCCACAATTATTAAGGAGCGATCTGCTGTCTTGCGGACCCTGGCCGGCACAGAAGGGGACAGCCTAGACTCTAATGATTGACCGTGATAAGTCTTTGGGGTTGTTTTACTCACCTTTGGCCCGGTGGGGGCGGGGGGAATCTTCTCTTCTCTGGATAGGAGAGTGCTCGCTCCTTTTGTGGACCCCAACCTTTGCTGACCAGCTTCAAGATGGACTTCATGAGCTTGCCCAGGTTAGTGTTCTGCTGTTTCGGGGTTAGTTTTTCTTCTTATGGGATGGGGGTCCTCTCTCCGGTGAGCTTTTTCTTTAATGCTTTTCTATCAGGCTATGTCAGAGTGCTTGTGCCCCAAGGGTCCCTCTCGTGCTTTGCCTCTCAGCGCTTTCCTAGTGGCCCTAGCAGCAGCTTTCGATGGTTCGTCTTTCACAGATGGCAGTCAAGGTAGTTAGCTTCAACGTTCGAGGTCTTAACAATCCTACTAAGCGGAAGTCAGTCCTCTCCCTGCTTGAACATTCGGGAGGTGATGTGTGTCTTCTCCAGGAAACCCACCTTCTCCATAGTGATATTCACCGTATGCACCATAGAGAATTTCCTCTGCAGTTTTGGTCCTCGGCGAAAAGTAAGCGGGGCGGGATGGCTATCCTGCTTTCAAAGCGCTTTAGGGGTTCTGTGGTGGGTCCTGTCGCAGAGATCAAGGGGTGCCTCCTAGCGCTGCGGTTCCTCATAGGGTCCTCTCACATAACTATAGCCTCCATCTACTCCCCAAATGAACACCAAGAGAAATTCCTGCTGGATGCATTTGCTGAAGTCCTTCACACACCCGATTCCATGGTGGTGGTGGGGGGTGATCTAAACCTAGTTATGGATGCTGGGCAGGACCGTTCTAGCTCGAGGTCCAGGGGGGCTGGAGCCATATCAGTGAGTGGTAGCGAATGGTTGAGCGATGGGGGGGATCAAAGACGCCTGGCGTTGCTTACACCCAGATGTACAAGATTACTCTTACTACTCAGCGGTCCATAAGACCTATGCCCGTCTGGATCACTTCCTCGTCACCCAGGCCGCATGGGCATGTACCACGGATTCCACCATTGAGGCCCGCTCCCTTTCAGATCACGCGCACATTACCCTGACCCTGCGCTTCCCATCCACACAGTCACCCCCATCGCATTGGCGCCTCAGAGATTCCCCGACGATAGTGGAAGATGTCAGGCGTTGCCTGACCGACTACCTTGCGCTTAACGATGTTGGCTCCACGCCACTGTCCTTGGTGTGGGAGGCACTTAAACTGGTCGCGAGAGGGGCCTTCATTGCCAAAGCGGCTTATGAGAACAAGACTAGGCAGACTAAACGTGCGGAAATAGAAGTTAAAGTAAGGGAGCTTGAAGCCATTCATAAGCGTACCGGTGCCCCCAGAATCTGGCACCAGTTGGAGAAGGAGCGACTCCAACTGAAACGTTTAGATCTCGATCGGGGCGAGTATGCAGTGGTTCGGCTGAAGCACAAATACTATGTGGGCTCTAATAAAGGTGGTCGCATGTTGGCTCATTGTCTCCGCAGTCAGCGTGCGGCTCAGGCTGTTAAGGCGATATGGGGAGAGAGCGGGTCTGAGGTCACAGACGATGCTGGGATAGTGGCGGCCTTTCGATCTTTTTACGAGACCCTGTACTCCGCTGACTCCTCCAATCTGGCTGACCCCAGTGAGTACCTCCTTTGGGCGGCGGTCACTCCTCTTCCACCCAGCGAGGCGGAGGGGCTGGAGGCCCCCATACAAATTAAGGAGGTGATCTCGGCTATCGCCCGACTGAAGCCCCTGAAGGCACCGGGCCCTGACGGCTTTAGCGCTCTTTTTTATAAGACCTATTGTGTCGAACTGGCTCCGCTGCTCACCCGATTATTTAATTCCTTCGCGGACACGGGCTCTCTTGCGGCCTCCATGCTGCGAGCTACTATTTTGGTCATCCCCAAACCGGGGAAGGATCCGGAGCTCTGCAGCTCCTACCGGCCGATTTCCCTGCTGAATATTGATGCAGAGCTATTCTCTAGCATCCTGGCTCATAGATTGAATCCTCTCATGCCCGGTTTGGTCGACCCGGACCAGTCCGGTTTCATCCAGTCTCGTCAATGCGGGGACAATATTAAAAGGATTTGCCACTTAATTGACAAGGTACAACGCTCTAAGGAAGAGGCTTTGCTACTAGCGGTTGATGCGGAAAAGGCCTTCGGCCGTGTGCACTGGCCGTATCTCTTCGCCACTCTCGAACGCTTCGGATTGGGGGTCAGGTTTTGAGGATGGGTGGCGAGCATATATAGCGCTCCATCGGCGGTAGTCAGGACCAACGGCCTGCTCTCGAGCGATTTCCCGGTGGGGAGGGGGACTAGACAGGGCTGCCCTCTCTCCCCTCTACTTTTCGCCTTATATGTGGAGCCTTTCGCTCAACGGCTTCGGGACAACCCGCTGGCGCGAGGTGTCCCATTTGGGTCAGATCATCATTTCATCAGCCTCTACGCCGATGATGTCATTTTTTCTTTGGCCCGTTCCCTGACTTCGCTGCCTGCGATCGTGGATGATCTGCAGGCCTTTAGCCAGGTCTCAGGCTTTAAAATAAATATGCAGAAGTCTCAAGTGTTAAATCTTACCGCTGCACAAGAGTCGGTTGACGCCCTGCAAGCCCACTTTGCTTTCGACTGGGTGAAGGAGGGTATAACTTACCTCGGGCTGGTTCTCTATAAAAGTCTAGCTAAAACTGCGGAAGTGAACTATACAACTCTCCTCTCCCGCATCCGCAAGGGCTTGGCCCACTGGCGGCGTTTGCCTCTGATGTGGTTTGGGAGGCTGGCTGCTGTTAAGATGAATGTACTACCCGGGCCTTATATCTTTTTCAAACGCTTCCCTTACAGCCCCCATCGCACTCGCTCCAACACATACAAACCGAGATTGAACGTTTTGTTTGGGGCCCGATCTCTCCCCGGCTGCAGAAGACTCTGCTGCAGCGCCCTAAGAAGGAGGGCGGCCTTGCTCTGCCCAACATCACACGCTACTTTCAAGCCTCGCTGCTGCGTTACCTCGTGGAATGGAATCGTCCTATGACGGATAAGTACAGGGTCTTCATGGACCAGACGGTGGTGGGCCACCATATCTGGAGGGAGGCATGGCTGCCTCGGTCCGCATGCACCTGGGGATTATACTCGTCGCCCGTTACCCGCCCCACCCTGCTCGCTTGGGTTAAGGTTTCCACGCGGGCTAACCTTACCACTTTCCCCTCACCAATGACCCCGATCTTCTTAAACCCTGACTTTCCACCCGGGATGGATAGAGGGGTCGGCTCGCGCTGGCTGGAGGGTGGGTGTAAACGTCTGGGACATTTGTTCGACATTCAGGGTCCCATACCCTTCAAACAGCTCCAAGAGGATTACGGCCTTACTGACTCAGATCTCTTTCTGCATACACAAATGTTACATTGGGTGTCCGGTGCTACAACACGACCCTTGGCTATTAGACCGATGCTGCCGTTTGAGAAGTGGCTCTTCTATAAGAAAGATGACCACAAACTTATCTCCGAAATATACTCGTTCCTCGCTCAGGGCATCAAAAAGGCTCGCACGGCTGGTCAGAGACGCTGGGAGGCAGAGCTGGGATGCACACTATCAGACAAGGAGTGGGAGGACGTCTTCTATAGGTCCCACCACACCGCGCACTCCATGGGTCACGCTGAAACTGCATTTAAAATTGTATACTACTGGTACCACACTTCGGCCCGCCTAGCCAAGTGGAACTCTCAATGTGATGGCCTCTGCTGGCGCGGCTGCGGTAGCCCTGGTACCCTCCTTCACTTGCTGTGGAACTGCCCAAAGCTCACGAGCTATTGGGAGAGAATACTTGATGACATTGATAGGGCCTTTGACACCACCATTCCCAGGCTTCCTGCCTATACACTTTTGGGGTTGCCCAATGTTATGTTATAACAATTTATTATGCGCACTACTACCCAATGCGCTGACCTTCCCCTTGCGCTCTGCCAGAGTTAGGCAAATGGCGCTAGCACTGAATGCCGCACACCACGTGCTTCTGGCGGGGTGGAAATCAGACAGGATCCCGGAGCATACACAATGGCTGCATCAATTGTGGGATCTTTTAGGCATGGAGAGGCTGTCTATTGCTACCCTTGGGAATAAATCAGACTACGCCAAGATTTGGGCCCCCTTTATTTCCATTCTATCCACTGAATTCCGGGAACTGTCCTGTCCCAACTATCTCCGGATTCTGAAATTGATTCCTGAGGATCGCGCGGATGCATAGCGCAATCTATCTCCAATGGGCTCCCTGACCCTTTATGGCATTGTGGATTATCGCATCTAATATTATCTGTACATGGGATTATATTGTTTTTCTTTCTTGCTCACTGGAGAGAGGTGGGGTTGGGGTGGAGGGTGGGTGTTGGTTTTTCTTGATGTTCTTTTGTTCCCTTTTCAAAAGCAGACCCATTAGCAATTAGTTGTCTGTACCAGGCTTTCGGCTTGCTGCTGCTCGCAAACCCCGCAGCACATTGAACTTTGCTACTGTTCACCTGTTGTGGAGTTAGGCCTGCCCGTTATGTCTTCTTTACAAACGCGGCTGGCCCTGACTGGGTTGTAGGCGACATGCTGTGTTAATTATCCGACTGGGTGAGCCTTTATCCCCCTGTCCCGCCCTTCCGGTCTGAATGTGCAATAGCCGGCCCGAAGGGTTGTAGGCGATACTGTAATGTATTTTCATGCTAAATGTTCTGCTAATAAAAATCGATTTAAGACTAAAAAAAAAAGCCTGCTGTTGTGAAAGAACAAAAAATGTTTTCTGCCTATAATGCATCTCTGATGATTTAGATATAAATGTAGAAGCACTCTGTAGAATATGTAATGCTACACCAATGGATAAAGCCAAAGCCCGCTCTAGGTATATTTTAAATAATTGTTAGTAGTAAGCATGCAGACCGGAGTCTGTCAAGCCAAACCTAAAAATGGTGAAACGTCACCCAATGATAGGACATGGAAAGAGGATGAAAGGAAAAAGGGTGTTTGCAAGCCATGTCGTAAAGCCAATATAGAGACTCTATTTTCATGTTTATTGGCTTTTGCACCCAAAAAGTCAATTTCAAGAAGACATCGTATAAATTGATCTTTACCAAAGGTGAAAATGCCATTGAAAAATTTGTTAAAAATACCTCGCATATTAGTATTTGTTACTTTAAAAAAAGGTGTTTCCATTCTTGTTTGTTACCCTATAAAACTGTAAATCTGTATTTCTTTCATCTCCTCCTTTACACTTCCGTTAAGGTATGTGTCCATTTTTATGCATTTATTTAAAAAGTATTTTAGTTTTTCTTCCCAAAAACATTGATAGTTTGGCGCACAAATTAGGAATATTGAAGCAAGGTGGCGCCTTGCTTGTCCGTTACATGCAAACTTCCTGTTGATGATTTAAAATGAATAACTTTTGCTTGCTTTTAATAATCACAAACTGTTTCAAATTGCACTTAAATATTGACTTGCTGTTCTCATCAGCGTCTTGGATGAACATGTTCATCAGCTGAAAAGGTCAAATGAAATTGCTTTCAGAGAAATGTACACAATGACATTTATGCCACCAACTCGCATAGAAGTAGTTTTTCGAACTTCTTTATACATGTTGCTCCCATTTATGCTTAGGCGAGCCTTAATCAAAGTATTTTTTTAATTGAGCAATATGAGCCCCACTAGTAACAAAGGGCTCCTGTACTGGGATGTATTTTATACTTGCTAACATTTGGAAATACTCTTTTGTACAGAAGTGTAGCTTGAATGCCAGCAATGTTGGCTTCTTATCAATTATTATGGTTTCCTGCTTGCTTCTTAAGATATGCATTCAATGCGGTACAGAATGTTCTCCTATAGCACAGGTGTTTTTGTAGACATCGACTTACGCATATGGAGTATGCAAAGCTATTTGACATTTTGGTAACAGTCACACAATCTTTTATTGAGTCTGCTGGATTTGATGAAGCCCGGCCACCCATTTTGTGTATGGAACATGATTAGCACTCAGTCCTTTACCGCTGGCAAATTCATTTATCAAATTGTTCATAAATAGTTGGTTTACTTTCATCCTGCAAAAGAATAATTTGCTCTGCATAAGAATAATGTTCTTTCGTGAAACTTAATTATGGCTTTATTATTAAGCTCTCACCTGTGGTTTGCTTAACTGGTGGAGAGATCTCTTATGACACGTCACTTTCTTCGGACTTATTAATATATTGTGACATGTAGTAAACCTAATCTCTCTTATGAACTGTGACCATCATTTGTTTATCTTTGTGTGTGACCTTCCTTACTAAATAGTAAGTGATAATGGAGCTTTGGCATTGCTCTGTTGCCAGATCAGTGAAAAGCCCTGGGTCATGCACAGACTCCGATATTTCTTCTTGGGTTGGCGGTTTGGTGATAGTGAAAAGAAATTCAAAGAAAGTGCAGATAGTCAAAAATGAATGTTTCTATGTTCCATATATGTTTTGCATATGTTTATATTTACTTTTAATATTTAGTAAACCATCGTGAGCAGTTATTCTGAACCTGTTCAATGCAAGGAAAAAAGAGTCAAGGCTAAAGATACAGATATGAGTTTCATTCTGTACCTGTGTCTTAGTAAGTATAGCTTCATTATAACATCTTTTTGAAAATCCCGAAGTGGAATTAAATTTCTCTTGGACCACCATCGTCCATCCACCAACTGTACAGATGTACCGAACAACCGTACTCACTTTAAAAGGACCATTATAATGAAATTCCACTTTATATTTTTTAGATCCCATATATTTTAGCATTACTTAAGTTCCAACAACAATCTTTGTTACCTAAACCGAGTCTTCTATTAGTATTTTTTCATTTTGTTCTGTTAATCTTCTACTTTCAACTTGAGTTTATCTAAATCTACTTGCTTTTGTATGCTTGTAGAGGGTGCTTTTCATCCAACCAAGTAGGCCATAAACTTCTTTGAGCAATCTATTAATCCTTTTCACAGCTCCTTTTTAATTAGGACTGTATTGTCACACTGTGTAATGTTTTATAGCTTTGTCTCTCTGAAAATATTTATTTTTTCAGAAATCAGTTGTACCCTGTTATCAGTCACCAACTCTAGGGGATAACCCTCCAAATCAAAGATTTTGCTTAAAAGTTCAATAGCTACTGGAGCGCTGATTTCACGTGCAAACTCATAATAGACCCATTTGGTAAAATAATCAATCCGCACTATCATATACTTAAACCCCTCTGATAACTTTGAGATGGGTCCAGAGAAATCCAATGCCAATTTACTCCATGGTCAGTCTGTAAAAGGAGTAGGTACCAATGGAGTTTCTTTAGTCTTCCAATGTTTGTTGGAAAGCAAACATTCTTTACACCTATTAACAAAATCATCCACATGCTTATCCATATAGGGCCACCAAAAATGACGTCTGAAAATCTTTTTTGTGGATCTAGTTCGTAGATGTCCAGTATGTGCTAACTTTATAATTTTAGTTTTCAAGTTATCCAGAAGAACAAATTTGTCAGCTCTTAATAAAATACCTGATTCTATTGAGATTTGAGAAGCCATTTGACAGTAACAATGAAACCAGGTTTCGCAGACACCTGAAGACTTGGTTATTCTCCTCAGCATATTAGAGCTCCCCAAGAACTTAGGTCCTATTAGCGTACCTGTCTCCCTTCCTTTTTAGTGAGTCTGTTTTAGCGCGGGGACACACCGGTGGTGTAACCGTGCGCTCTACAAATGGATTAAATTAAATTAAAATTGTAAATGCTTGAGTGGTGACCATCCCTTGCTGACATAATCAGACACTTTCAGCAATATCCTCCGTATATGCATTGTTCCATTCCTCTTTATTAATGGTTCCCTGACACACCTCTACAACGTCAATTCTGGCTACTACACATTCAAAATTCAAATTCATAGACTTGTCCATATCTTCCTTTAGGGGTAACCTAGACAAACAGTCTGCACAAACATTTATTCCCCGTGTTATATTCTTATCTCAAAGTTGTATTCTTTTCTTGCGATTTTGACAGAATATGTATCGGACTGGAAGAGGCTGCAGACCATCCTTTGTCTCCTAGTAGATACATCTAGGGCTTATGATCTGTATGTAAAATAAATCTAGTTTCTCAAACATATGTCTAATATTTTTCAATAGACCATGCACTTGCTAATGCTTGCCTCTCTATCGTACAGTATCTTTTTTCCACCTCAGAGTGTCCTTTAAGCGAAAGCTATAGTATGTTCCTCTGTACCCACCCCCTGGCAAAGAACTGCACCCAGTCCTACAGCAGTAGCATCAGCTGATATGATGCACATAGATCCTCTGATAAAAGTTTTCAAAGCAAAAGTTCTCTTTTGATATCATCAAAGACTTTATATTTTTATCTTCTTCCCAAACAAATTTTTCTTTTAAAAACAAAAAAAGCTTTTTAAAGGCTCCATGAGAGTTGCATAACCACTCACAAATCTAGCGTAATAATCACTAAGACCAATAAATGATTTAAGCTCATCCTTATTTTGTGGGCACAGGACATTCTTCAAGGTTTTGATTAAATCATCCTTGGGTTTCACACATGATGTTATACAGTGACCTAAATGTTCAGCAAAATTTGTTAAAAACCTGCATTTGTCATGTGATAGTGTCATACTGTGGTCACTTAGGATGGACAATACCTTATTTAGAATACAATTGTGCTGATCAATAGTTTTAGCAAAAATTAAAATGTCATCCTGAAAGGCTTGTACCCCAGGAACATCCTTAAGCAAGCAATACATCAACTTTTGAAAGACACTAGCAGCGGACGCTAGGCCAAATGGTAAACTCTAATACTTAAATGCTCCGAATAGATTAATAATTATAATCAGCAGTTGAAAATCTGTCTTCAAAAGCACCTGATGATATGCTGCTTTGAGGTCGATATTACTAAAGTACTTTGCACCACCTAAAGTTGTCAAAACCTTGTGTATTTTAGGTAGTTGATGACAGTCCACAAAGATGTTTTTATTTAATGAGTGTAAATCAGCTCTTAGACGAATATTGCCTTTTTTTCGCTATCACTACAGCACTTAACCATTCAGCTGCATTCACAGGCTCTATGATCTTGTCCACACACGATTGATCCAAATGCTTTCTCAACTCCTCCCTAATAGATGAGAGTACATCCCGTATTTTGTACACTCCAGGTGTAACATTCTGCTTCAGAATGGTCTTTTGCTCAAATTCCTTAACAACACCTATTTATCAGCAAAAACTTGGTGATTTGTTCAGTATAACATCCACATCACTTACATTGTCATTTTCTCTTTCCACCAACATAATGAGAACACTCGTACCGGGTCTTAACACCATACCCAATCTTCTTTGATCAATCCACCCCAAAATATCCTGTTCGAGGCATGTGTGCTGTAGATACATATGCTTTGCATGCTCCTGCCATCTAGTGATGGGTCCGGATGCTTGCAAGTTGTTTTTCTTCGAAGAAGTCTTTCCAGTCACGAGGTATGGTGACTCCTCCTTTCGGTGATAGTGCACATGGTCATCGACTCCATTGTTGGATTGTTTATTCCCGCGATCGGGTTCGGAAGTGTATTGCTGACCTCCGGTTCTAAACCGTTCTTCGGGTTCCCCTCGGTGTGCAATTCACTCTACTCTCGACGGTATTGTTATCGTACGCGTTCCCTTATTCTCCGGATATCGAATCGCTCGGGAAACACTTTATCTTCGGTCGGAAACATCGGGCGGCCCTCGGGCCTAGCTGCGTCGGTCCACCCTTCCGCCGATAGAACGAACTCCGTTCCAATTCTGTCCTCTGTACCACGCCAAGTACCCTTGCACCGACCTACATCAAGTTTGTTACTTGTGCCTGTTACCGGAGCACAAGGAGGAAGACTGCGACGTCTGTAGGTCGTTTCGGTCGAATAAAACTCTGCGTGATCGTCGGGCTTGACGACATGAAATGCAACACCAAAGCATTCAACACACTCCGAACATCTTCGGCGAAGAATCCGAGCATGAAGACGTCGAAGCATCGGCGGCAGAAGAAGAACCCATCTCTGTTCCAGAGTTGGATTCTGAACTCGAGATCGACTTGGAGTACGAAGACGTGCCTCCAGGACAGGGAGCCGTGAGTACCAAAGACCCCTTGCCCCCCTAAACTTTTTCAAAAACCATAAGGTTACGGCACCAATTCTGCCTTCGGGCCAAGGTCGGCACCGAGACAATGTTTCTGACGCCCCGCCTCCTGGCTCGGCACCGAAACAAATCGTCAAGCCTTCCGGCTCGGGACCGAGTCGGCCGAAATCCTCTTCAGATCCGAAACTCTCTGGTTCGGAGCAGAAACCCTCCGATCCAGAACAAAAACATGCTTCGGAGCCGAAACATTCCGCTTCCAAAAGCAAATCTTATCTCTGCGCTGAAATCGAAAGACAAGCCTCTCCGATCCTCCCGAACCCATTTTAGACCTTCTGAAAGCTAAATTGGATTTGAAACAAAAGATTTATATTAATCCTGATACGGGACACATTTCTGCTAAAACACCAGCCAAATGCAAACTTCCTTCAGAGGACCCTCCATATAAAATCCCTCTGAAGAAGAAAAAAGACATGGCTACCAGCCCTGCATTTCCTGCCCCGCAATCCCCTCCACCATCTTCTCCACATTTACCAATTTGAGATCCTTTTCATATAACACCTCCGGGATCTCCACATACACAGCCGGAAGGGGATTATATTGATGAAGAAGACACTAATTTGCCTGTAGACCCATGGAATGATTACACCATTGACCCTCCATTAGATACTGACCCAGACCTTTACCCTGCAAAGCCATCACCACCGGATGATAATGTGGCTTATCAGGGACTTATTGCTAGAGCAGCAGAGCACCACGGGGTGGCCTTACATAAAGAGTCCTTAGAGGAAGACTTTTTATTTGACACTTTAGGGTCCACACACAGGTCAAGTCAAACACTCCCTATGCTAAAGGGCATGATGAGGCATTCAGATGACATCTTCAAAGACCCTGTGCGAGCACGTATTTTAACTCCCAGAGTCGATAAAAAATATAAACCTTGTCCATCTGATCCTGTGTTCATCAAACGTCAATTACCTCTCGATTCCCTAGTGCTGTCCAATGCTCGCAAAAGGGCTAATTCACAAACATCTGGTGATGCACCTCCTCCAGACAAGGAATCTAAGCTTATAGATGCCTCGGGGAAACGAGTGACTGCTCAACCTGCTAACCACTGGCGCATCGTAAACACACAGGGCCTACTAGCTAGGTATGACTGAGCACACTGGGTGAAATTGAGCAACTGCTCCAATTTCTCCCAGAGGAACACAAAAGCGAGGCACAAGAGTTAGTTCAGGAGGGTAAACTCATTTCTAACTAGTCTTTCAGATGTGCTCTAGATGCTGCTGGCACCGCAGCTCGGGGGATAAATACCAGCATTTACCAATTCTGGATCTCAGAGTGTTAAACCTGTACATACTGCCAGAACACTTCCATATGGTAACGCTCCAACAGGTGCTTCCATTTCTACAACAAGGCGATTTTATGTCCACACTAGACCTAAAAGATGCATACTTTCACGTTCCGGTCCATCCCGCTCATCGCAAATAGCTCAGATTTCGGATAGCAGGCAAACACTATCAGTTCAAAGTACTCCCATTCGGAGTAACTACTGCTCCCAGAGTGTTTACCAAATGTAGTGGCAGCTCATCTCAGATCAGAAGGCAAAAAATTCACGCCTTCCCTTACTTAGGCGACTGGCTCATCAAAGCCAGCACACACCAGAAGTGTCTAAAACACACTCTGATCACGCTAAACTTACTCCACCGATGGGGCTTCACAGTCAACGCGCAAATGTCTTGTCTACAGCCTTTACAAATACAATCTTATCTGGGAGCGACTCTCAACACTCACACAGCTCTAGCCTCTCCCCGTGCAGCCAGAATTCGCAATATTCAAACTCTGTTATTACAGTTTCAAGCCAATCAAACCTTAACAGCCAAAACTTTTATGCAACTGTTAGGAATCCTGGCTTCATGCATCGCAATAGTGTCTCACGCAAGACTACACATGCATCCTCTACAGGAATGCTTAGCACGTCAGTGGAATCAGTCACAGGGTCAATTAACAGATCTAGTGTTGGTAGACAGCCGCACCCATTGCTCTCTGCAGTGGTGGAATACACAAAATGTATCAAAAGGGCAGCCCTCGTCAACCCTGTTCCACAGATTGTGCTAACAGCAGACGCGTCTCTCAAAGGTTGGGGTGCCCATCTCCACAATTACACAATTCAGGGTCTCTGAGACAACAAGCACAAACGTGTCCACATCAACTGTCTAGAGCTTCTAGCAGTATTTCTAGCGCTGAAAGCTTTTCAGCCGCATCTCATAGGCAAAGTTGTCCTAGTCCGCACGGACAACATGACAGCCATGTACTATATACAAAAACAAGGGGAGGACACATTCTCTCCAGCTGTCACGGCTCTCCCAGACCATCTGGAGCAGGAGGAGGCAGCAAATACATGAGTGGGAACTTCATCCCCAAGTTCTCCATCCATACTTTCAACAATGGGGATTCCCACAAATAGATCTATTCGCCACAGTGGACAACGCAAAATGCCCAAACTTTGCCTCCAGGTTCCCACACCCTTGCTCCAAAGGCAATGCCCTATGGATAAATTGGTCAAAGATATTTGCCTACGCTTTTCCGCCTCTCCCACTCCTTGCGTTTCTGGTTTGAAAGCTCAGGCAAACATCGCTCACACTGATTTTGGTAGCTCCCACATGGGCTTGTCAACCATAGTACACCACACTTTTGGAACTATCAGTAGTTACGCATCAAAAGCTGTACCTCAATTCCAGCCTAATTCAGAACCGTGGAGAAATCAGACACCCAAACCCCAAGGAGTTCAACTTAGCGATTTGGCTCCTGAAGTCATAGAGTTTGGATACTTAAATTTGCCACCAAACTCTGACTATTCCAAAAGAAGCAAGAAAGTCCAATACCAGAGCTTGTTATGCAGCAAAATGGAAACGATTTGTTATCTATTGTAATATCAACAAAATTAATCATCTAGATGCTTCTGTCCAAAACATTGTTTGTTACCTTCTGCACCTACAGCAAGCTAATCTAGCTTACACATCTATTCGATTGCACCTTGCAGCAGTAGTTGTATACTTGCAAAATAGACAGCATTTATCTTTTTCAAAGTCCCTGCAATTAAAGCCTTTATGGAAGGCTTAAAAAGAGTAATACCACCCAGAATACCTGTGGCACCGGTATGGAATCTCAACATTGTACTTACAAGACTCATGGGTCCACCCTTTGAACCATTACACAATTGTCCTTTACAGTTCCTTTCATGGAAGGTTGCCTTCCTCATTGCAATCACTTCATTAAGGAGAGTTGGTGAGCTACAGGCATTAACCTTAGAAGAACCCTTCTTTCAGCTTTATAAAGATAGAGTAGTTCTTCGCACCAACCCAAAATTCATACCTAAAGTACCTTCTGCTTTTCATCTTAACCAACCAGTTGATTTACCTGTGTTCTTCCCTCAACGTGATTCTGTAGCAGAATGAGCTCTTCACACACTTGATGTCAGAAGAGCGTTATTATATTATATCGAAAGGACAAAAGATTTTCGTAAAACAAAGCAACTGTTTGTCGCATTTGCACCACCTCACAAGGGCAATCCTAGCTCTAAATCTGGAATTTCAAGATGGATTGTTAAATACATTCAAATTTGCTATGCAAAAGCTAAAAGAACTTTATCTATACCCCCAGAGCGCATTCCACTCGCAAAATAGGGGCATCTATGGCCTTTTTTGGTAACATTCCTATAGCTGACATCTGTAAAGCAGCAACATGGTCTACACCACACACATTTACCAAAACACTATTGTGTGGATGTACTAGCACACCAACAAGCCAATGTAGGGCAAGCAGTGCTAAAGACACTTTTTCAGACAACTGCAACATCTACTGGTTAGCCACCGCTTTGGGAGAATACTGCTATACAGTCTATGCAATTACTTACCCAGTAAGCATCTGTTCTTGGCATGTAGAGCTGTAGATTCACATGCACCTTCACACCTCCCCGGACACCTGTAGTTGTTGCAGTTCTCATTATTTACACTACATATGCATGGACATCTCTTTACTAAACTCACTCCATTCTCATCCTCTTACGGAAAAACAATCTAACAATGGAGTCGATGCCCATGCGCACTATCACCGAAAGGAGGAGTCCTCATACCTCGTGACTGGAAAGACTTCTTTGAAGAAAAACAACTTGCAAACACCCGGACCCAACACTAGATGGCAGGAGTATGCAAAGCATGTGAATCTACAGCTCTACATGCCAAGAACAGATGCTTACTGGGTAAATAACATAATCCTTCCTTTCACAACATACATTTTTGTGTGAATCCTTCTGTCGCGAAAATGCAATTCTTTCTCGAAAAATCGCATTGTCTCAATTTCTGTGTCCCCATAAGCCTCCGCTCTGTTCGCTTCCTTGAGTTGCACATTTTTCTAATAAGATCTAAAAGTTATTTCAGACAACATTGTCACGGGTGAACCAGAATCCACCATAATATACACATCAACATTACCAGTTATCACAACACAATACAGCTCTTTCTTACTACCAATTTCACCGGTGTCGAGGTTCACATCAATCATCAAAATAGTAGTTGTAGCACTATCACCAATTTCCTGTTCAATATTTCCATCATTCTGTTGTTCGACCTCAGAAATACAACTTACTTTCACACCACTTCGCATTCTCTTACACACTTTAATAAAGTGACCCACTTTATTACATTTATTGCACCTTTTCCCTTGTGCTGGACACCGTACTCTATTACCCAAATGATGACATGAGCCACATCTAAAACATAACATTAAATTACAGTTTTTACCTGTATCATGTGTCTTTTTATCCACACTTACATTAACACTCTCTGATTTTTCAGACTGGCCAGCATTTTTTTTCATCTAGAGTGGGATTAGTACAGCATAATAAATGCTCTTGTATCTTATTTATGACAATTCAAAACAATTTGATCCCGAATGTATTGGTCCACTGCATTTTCAAATTTGCACATGCTAGCAAGAATTCTTAGGGCAGCAACATACTAATCATAGGATTCTACAAAGTCTTGTTTACGAGAATAAAAATCGAAACGTTATAGTACAATACTGGGTTCCTCTGAAATGTTGTGATAGTCTCTTCTCATGCTTCGATGAGAACATTCCAATCACCCCAATCCCCTAAATCTTCACTAGGTGGTTGAATTTCTTGTAGAGGGTCAAATATTCTCTGACCTTCATTCCCTAAACAGTTGAACAGCAGGGCTAATTTCCTAACTGGTGAGTAACTACCCACATCTATGGGCGTCAAATAATTTTTTAAGAGCCCGGAACCATCTTTTCCACTCGCAACTATGCAGGATCAACAACTTCCTCGCAGCCAATAATGCAGTAATGTACACACATAGTTAGTCTGTAATGGGGCAATAACAGAACAGGAGATTTGCTTTATCTTACCGCAGAAGCTTTGCTTTCTCTTACTGCTGAAGTATGCACCGCTGCCAAAATCAGTGCACGTAAGTGCACTCACACATGAGTATGACGTTTGCTCCTAATATTTCAAAAGCCTGTTCACTTGATGTTGCTAATATTAATTCAGCAAACAAGCGTGCACTAGAAGTTAGGCCGACCAACCTCCCAAAATGGCCGCCGTAGCGTTGCATGCGTAACATGTCACGCGAGCACTGGCCCGTTGCTGAAAGTAGCCGGAACTGCTGCACTTAAGATGGCCACTGCGATAAAGACGTTGCTTCAAGTGTCCCAGCTGCCGGATGCCTGACTTGTGGCGCGAGTAGACCGGGCCGATACATCATGGCAGGGTCAGAAGAAGGCCAAATCCACTGCAAATCGGGTAAATGCTTCTCCTTAAACACTGCAGGAACTCCGCAGGCACTCCTTGTATGTATTCAAACAAGTTATAAGGAGAATTGACTCGTCAACTTCACTGCGCCCTTGACTCCGAATACTGCATACACACCAATAAGCCAAATGAGCCACTTCAACCGCTGCCCACGATCATCACAGATATGTTGTAGTAATGACACGCCATGACAAACAGAGGTGAGTATAAGAAGTGTCATTTATTTGACATATAAGCGACTGAAGCTGGCCCATCAGCTTAAATTCATGCAGTCCAGCTCCAACAGTCAGCTGCAGTTTGGCAGAATGTCGAGTTAGAATGCATGTATGCAATCCGATGCAGGAACGCTAGCAACCCAACATTCTTATGCAACAATAGTTAAAGCCTTAATGCATTTAAGGTTACAACAGACTCCTTGTCTGAATCTATATGCTTCTAAACATTTCTATCCCCGTCAGTCTTCTGTTCTGTATACCTTAAAGTGAGGTATGGCAGGAAAAAAGGATTGTGCCCAGAAATTGCAAGTGAAGAACCATTATTTTTCAATTTACCAAGAAATCAGAATTGTGTACTGCATACAGCTGAAAGAGCACAACATAAGGTATATCTGCTACCAGTAACGGATTTCTTGTGAAATTTGTCATGGCTTCTGTTTTTTTTAAATGAGTTTGTTTCAAGTGAGTGTGTCAGTGCTCTGTACCATGCAAGCCATTGTTAGCTTTGCTGTCATGAAAAGTGCTTGCTGTATAAATGTCCACCCTGCATTGTACTCACATCTGTGCAGCTGTGCTGATCCCGGTTGCGCCTCTGCATGACACGGGTAGTCTAATGTAAGACTGCCTATACCTTGTTGGTCACAATACATATTCAAGGGCGTTCTTCTCTTAATTTAACAGTACACTTACAACATTTTTATATACACTCAATCGCAGCCCTTTTTCAGGGGATTCAGTTCAGGATAGAGCCCCAGACAGGAGGCGGAATTTGTTGAGGAATTGATGTATTTTCTTTGTGAGCTCCTTGTGCAAGTATTGGTTGAAATATGCTTACAACAAAAATAATGTACAAAATAAATGTAAAATACGTTTTATGAACATGAGAACAGACATGCTCCTCATAATGGTGATCAGAGTACCTGCCAAGGGTTATGATCTAGTGCAGCGGTTCATAACATTTTGACGTCTGTGTACCTCCTTCAACCACTACTGGAAGCCGTGGACCGCGGCCTAACCAATTTCTACGATTTGAACCTCAAAACAATACACAAAAAAAAGTTATCCAACATACAAAATATGAACTATTTTATTTAATTCACAAGCAAAAAATATACAAACATTTACATTTTTATTTTAATGGGAAGGTTGGAGCCTTTTAAAATGTGTTTTTATTTCTAAAAGATGAAGTGATATGCTACACTGTTGTTCCTAATGCATGCTGTCTTTTTGTTGCTGCATGTCCTGCCTGTTGCAGGGTCTTAAATTGAGGCCATCAATTGTCCGTACTGTATATTTTTTGAGCTTGCACTACTCTAATGTATCATGCTAAGAATACCAACTTCATTTTTTAACGTCCAACTTCAAATTCTTCACATTTACAAAATGTTTAAGATTATTAAGTATACATTCTGCTCTATTTTGTATATATAGTTTATTAATCTGCTAATATTATTACATTTTCTTAATAGTTGCAGACCTCTTGAAGGAGATGTTGTGAACCTCAGGTTAAGAACCACTCGCTGGTCTGGTGCACATGCTGCAGCAGAAATAAGCCAATTCTTGTATCTCTTCGAGACCTGGAAGATTGTGCTGCCTTCTTGACCTTGCGGACGGTACATGTAGTTTTCAGACTCTACATTGAAGTTCGCATATCAAGCAGACGCCTGCGCCAGGTTTCTGGTGGGAGGGAATGGGAGGATGTGCAGCTCCCGTTCTGTTTTCCCATTAGAAACCTGCCACAGTCTTGCCTTCCTCCAGTGGAGCCTTTTGAAACATGCCAAGAGAGGAAATTGCCTTTCCTCTATCGCCAGAGTGGTGTGCCTGTGCTAATATGATGTGAACTTGAAATGAGGACCATTTTGTTTTCTGCTGAAACCAGTTTAATGCAGAGTAGGTTTTTTTTGTAAGAAAAAAGCGTAATGTGAGCGTTGGTTCGCACCCTTCCTCACCGGCCACCATCTTCCTTCGTTTGTCTTTGAAACCAAACGTCATATGCTCTTCTTTATGAAAAGGCAGAGTTTCACTAACCCTTAATGCTAGGATCATAATATCCATGCTTCAGTGTTATTTATTTTGCTTTAACTAAAGGTCTCCTGTATAAAACAGTTTCAGTCACAAAGCCTCGGATTACATTGCGTCCTAATAATCTACTAACACATTGCGTGTCGGAAAGTCTTTGCGATTCACGAAGTATCTTTCGCAGTTCATGCTATCTCGTAGCGTGTAGCGCCCGCCTCTCCTTTTCGGTTCTTTCCGCTGTGTATCAATGCGCTCGCGCCTCTCCTTTTCGGCACTTTCCGCTGTGTATCAATGCGCTCGTAGTACATTGATCAAGTACAGTTTGTGCCTTTCCCTGAAGGCCAGTTTATATTATTGAACCCAGCTTTAATACCTATAAGTCACAAGGGCTGCTTTTAGAAGAATCTTTTTCTTTCAGGGAATGTGGGGATGAAGTCCTCCATCCCTGCGTTGCAGCCGTTCGACGGGGATTGGAAAAGGGCTTGTGCCTCGTGCATATTAAGGAGGCGACAGTTTTTAAACACTCTTCTGAATTAGCATTTTGCGCAGTAACGGATTAGTTCTTCAGTTGCACAGCGAAATGTCGGTTTACGAGGCAGTCTGTGTGCAAGAAACGACGACTGGATTAGGGAATGACATTGGTGTATCAGTCCTGAAGTTTCTGCAGTTTAGAACTGTGACTTTACTTCGTATTCACTGGAGTTGCACGTGTGGAATACAGGACTGCGAGAACATGTCTCCTCAATGAAGTCCAAGGGATTGAGAAGAGTGAATGTTTGATTTGCACATGTTACATTTGTAAGAAACATTGAAAAAATGACAGTCTGTCTGTTTATAAAGTGCTAAATGACGACATAATTTGTAAATATTTGCCAGGTCCTTAATTAAACGTTGCAATTGCAAGCGTGTGGCAGCGACCATTTGAGCAAAAAATAAATTCACACACTTGCAACTGCTGCAGCACTATGTCATTCTTCTCCTTGACCTACTGTACATCAACGGTGCAAAGCAACTAAAAGAAAACAATGGACAATCGAGAGGCGCAATCAGTGACCCAAGATAAGCATGCATATGATATTAAAAGCAGTTTTATGGCAGGAGAGTGGAGGAAATCGTGCATTGAATCCTGTAAAATATCCGGTGTTAGTACAGCACTTGTCACTGTTGAACTATTGTTGGTCCGTCCGCTTCAATTCAAAATGTGGCAGGCCGCAGCTTTGTGAATGGCTAGGACAAAGTTACGGGTTAGTCTCTTTTTAGGATGGCTAAAATATAGCAATCCATGATAGATTGTGAAAGTGTTCTGATCACCTGAGTATTTGGCCGGTTATTGGTGTAGTTGATGAAAGTAAATCTAAAATGGTGGATATGGTAGCCCAAATAGTGAAGATAGGACAGAAAGGAAAGTAGTTCCTGAAGGGACTCTGCTTACCAATTTGTGAGGTTTCAAATTGAATGATAGGAGGGAAAGCAGCTGCCCTCATTGATACTCCAAAGTACAGAGTTCTCACCTTTTGGATGCTTCCCCAGGCGCCTGACTCAATCCGATAATATTTTGAGCAATATTCCCACGCACCACTAGTGGTGCCTTGAAGATCCGCATTTACTTCCTAGAACTCTGGCTAGATCTTTTGCCTCCGTTGAGAACACTGTGTTTTGCGCATTAGCGTTTCTGCAAAGACGTTCGCTAGGAGATGAATTCCAGCTGGACTAGAACACAGGACTCCTGTACACCTTCCGAAAGAAAGACTATCTTCCACATTGTGATCACTTCATCTCGCCCCATAAGTAAACTTCAACCACTATCGTCACAACCTACCTACACCAACCTCTTTCTGGACAAACTGTTGCTGAGGACTCAAGCAGCCTTCTTTCCAAAAGTCATGAATCCTTTCCACGTTGGGCAGCCCGTCACTCTTCCAGGGTTCTTTGCCCTTCCTCACCCCTCAAAAGAGGCCCTTCTTCGTTGGGACCCCAAAAGGGCTTTGAGCTTTTAGATTGATTGTACCTAGGGAAATTAAGTGCACGATTAAGATCTGTTAAGCAATGGCCAAAATGCAGCCTCCAGACGGACTGACCGCTCATTTTACCATGGCTAAGGGTGCTACAGCTGTGTTGGCATGCAGAATGTCTGTCCTTGATGTCTGCCAGGCTGCGGACGTGGGCATCAGTACACATTTCACAAAGCACTAGTCTAGTCTTTTTTTTTTAATTCATAACAAATCAGGAGCATGTATACAACACATTTTATATCAACAAAATCATCCTCTTACCATATAGTGCACGTACATCCCACCCAACCCGTCTTCTCATGAAGATTCAAAGTAGTCGACTGTCAACTGTATCCATATGGACCCTGTAGTAGGTGTTCTTATAGTGAAGTGTACTTCCCGTCCCACCCATACTTCTCCTGATTTACCTACTTCTACCAATGAAATTGGCGACTGACCAACCAGTCCCCCCTTAGCCCCGGAATCACACATCCCTCAGATCTTCTCGATTTTTTTTTTTTTTCTTTTCACAGTCTCTGTCCCTATATAGCACCTTTTCATTGATTTTGCACTGCGCCATGCCCCGTTCCCAGCTTTTGCAGGATGGTGGTGATTCACTTCCCCATTTCTGTGATAAATCTCTTTTTGCTACCTTAAAGCCCATATTGACTAATATCTTCTGGTATTTGGTAAGATCTGAAGGTTCCCACATGCCCAGCAGGGCCCTCCGTGGGAGTAGACCAAGGGACTCCCCCCACTGCCTCCGCCAGTGATTTGGAAACCCGTTCCCAGAATGGGCGCATCATTGGACAGTCTCACCAGGTATGAAAAAGGTGCCCTCAGCGCCACATTTTCTAAGGCATAGGGGGGTTGTAGCCTTCCCTATCTTAGGAAGTAATGTCCTGGTGTAGTACGTCCTATGTAGTACTTTGAGTTGAATCAATTTAAAGCTGGCCTTGATGGCCCCTTCGGCTAGGAAGTTCAGTGCCTCCTGCCAGTCCTAGTCATCTATTTCTCCCTAGATCACCTTCCCAGTTAGTTTTGAGGCGTGGCGATGGGCCCTGGGTATTACACATCAATGTGCCGTATGTCAGGGATATCAATCTGTGTTGAAGATGACCACCTAGTAATCTCCGTTCCAATGGGGATTCCTCCTTGGTCTCCTCATCCTGGTGTATACTGCAAGAGAGGGCATGTCTAACCTGTCTGTATTTTAACCATTGCGTCTGGTGCATCTCGTATTCCCTTTGGAGATGGTCAAATGGAACCACCTCATTGGCATTCCACACATCGGCCAGCTTGCTGAGACCTATCCTGTCCCAACTCAAGAATTCCCAAAGAGCTGTTTCAATCCGGTACCTTCCCAAAGGGGCGTACCTGGGGCCATCCCATCTCTCTTAAGAGGCCATTCCACGTGTCCCTCACCGTGACTGTAGCCGAGCATGCCTGGGCATTTAGGCTGCCACCATACAGCACATGCATATGTGTTGTCTTCCCCATCTATCCACCCGCACGGCCAGGTCGTTCCTGTCCAAGTGTACCCAATTGCTCACCACCGCAACCTGCGCTGCTTCGTAGTACTTCAGGGGGTTTGGCACTGCTATACCACCATCGTATTTGACTTTTTTGCAACGTCCGTAAGGCGATACGGTGTCCCCTCCCCTTTCCCCCCCCAGCCCAGATTAGCGTCCTCAGCAGACCATCAATACAGCGGAAGAATGTCTTTGGAAATTTATATGGGTAGTTCTGTAGGACATATAGCAAGTGGAGTAGGGTGACTATTTTTAACATGGCCGCCAGGCCCAGAAGTGACCGGGGCAGAACACTCCGATGTTTGATGTTTCTTTCTAGGTTTTGCAACATCGGACTGAGATTGACCCGGGCATGTAAGTCCGCATCTCTCGTTATCCACATTCCCAAGTACTTAAATCTGTGTTGTTCCACTCCTATTGGTAGTGGCAAAAGTTTGTCTGTCTCCATCCCCCCTGCAGGAAACAGGAGTGGCTTCTCCCATTAATGGAGAAGCGAGAGACCTCCACAAATATTTGGAATATTTTATTGATGCGGGTGATTGCTCTATACAGGTTAGGTAAAGCAGTATGTTGCCTACTTATAAATAAATGCATTCCTCTCAACCCGAGGGTCCCGTCCATCCCCAGATCCTAGCGTCAACCCTCATGAGGTTTGCCAGTGGTTCCACCGCAGTGAGAAAAGCATCGGGGAAAGAGGGAATCCTTGCCTCTTACTCCTCTCTATGGGAAAGCTCTTAGAGACGCATCCATTCACCCGCACCCTGGTTCTAGGGTCCTGGTATAGCAATGTAATCCAATTAATTTATCAGGGTCCAAAGTCCATTCGGTCAAGGAGTAAAAAGAGATAAGGCAGAGGCACTACTGTCTTGATGACTATATCTGATGGGACAGACATTTTGCCCACTCAGTCCTGCAAGACTTTTTGGTCTGAGTCCACCCCACAGACCCTTCACCTCTGGAAAGTACTGCTTTGGTATCTAATCTAAAGGTGAAGAATCTGTGGTTAGAAGTGTCCATCAAAAGAACAAGTTACTTATCTTCGATAACACTCTTTCTTGTGGATATTCGATCTAACCACAGATTCCTCATCTCTCCTCGCACCTCCCGGTTCTGTGGAGTGACCTCTTCTTACATCTAAAAAGGTCACAAATTGGACATCTGCACAAAGATACCTACAGTTGTTTTAGTTTCCTTGTCTGAGGGGTGCGCTCTTTGTCATAGGCGGGGCGGTCCAGAGCTAGTGCAGAGCCACATGGCACCACAGAGTACCACCTAGCGGCATGCAGGAGTGTTTCAGGGAAAGTTTTTGGATCCAGTCTGGCACCAGGGGGGAATATTTTAAAGGTGAGGGATCTGTGGTTAGATAGAGTAGCCACAAGAAAGAGCATTACTGAAGGTAAGTAACTTGTTTGTGTGGCCAGACAGGAAGGAAACAGTTTATTGCAATTTTGTATCTTAAATGCCTATTTCTTGCGGCTGGGACAGTAGCATAGCGTGGTTGACAATTTTACAGAGTGCAGTCAGGTTCAGTAGGGCCGGTGCCTCAAAAAAAGTAGTTTTTGGCCTGTTTGTGCTGGATAACATAATCAAAGAGATACTCACTTATTATTCTTTCGTGGCTGAAATCCTGCCTGAAAGGAATCTAGCAATTCATGAGCCCTGCTAAATAGTTGCTATATGGCCTCGTTCTAAAAGTAACTAGGATGGAATTGGGCGATTAACATTGACTGTTAGTCCAAGGGGTCTGAACAATCAATGGTTGGCTTCCTCAATAGCAGAGTCTCAACAACTGTTAGAATTCTCCAGACTAGCTCTGTGGAGCTCCTTACTGGGTAGCCAAGTTCGAGCATGCCGATGTCGTGCTCCATCCACGCAGGTGTCGGTCACTCTGGCTCTGGTGTGTCCCTTGTGCGTGCAGGGGATCAGAGGGCTACTTTTGTTACCCTGGTAGCGTCTTTCTTTGAATGCCATCAGTCTTGCCAGAAGGGTTGCTGCTCCATATTGGTTTGGACCTATGCTTCCCAAACCATCATGGCCACCGTACTAGATTGTTGGATATTTCTCCCCTGTTCAAAATGGCGGTTTTCAACTTTTCTGGCCACAGTTTCCCTTCCAGGTCAGGGCTAACTATTTAAACTCAGTAGTCAGTCTCCTGAATGCGTTGCAACGCTCTCAAGTTTAGGTTTGTTCTTCTGTCCAATTTCAACCTTATTCCTTCTTTCTTGTTCCTGTTTGTACACTATTGTCGCCTGCATACTCTGGAGGGTTTTTTTCTACTGCTGATTTTTTCATCCTAGGTGTTTTCTTGAAAGGGCACTACTTCAGCTTGGTGTTACCCCTTCACTGCCTGGCTTCTGGAGGAGTTCTTCCCTGCTTCAAGTCCAGAAGATTTCAGCCAGAGAAGCGCTCCACACAACCAGCACTTGAAAACAACAGTTTCATTATTTCCAAAGAATGGAGCAAGAAGCCGGTGCACTCCAGCTTACTATGGGTGATTCCTCTGCCCGCTTCACTTCTCCTTACTCACACCCGGGAATCTTCCAAGCTCACACCTAGAATCCCACCCATGGAACTGCAAGAGAGAGTAAAGGAAGCAGCAGTGCTTAACACATTATCCTCAAATTGAAAATTAAAGCCCACCTGGAAATGATTGATCTCAGTAAGGGATTGAAAGCGAAAATAACCACAAGCACGTGACCATTCTTATCGTGTGTCTAAAATGGGCACTACTTTATATGTAGAAATTGCAACAGATAAGACAACACACAATGCTCGAGGCAGTAAAGGCAATGTTAATTAAGCAAAGCGTTGTTATCAAGAGCAACAAAGAACAAACTCTCCAGTGACAAAGAAAGGGAAGCAATAAATAAAATGTACACCTAACAAATAACAAAGCACACAAACATAGCTGCATTGTATTTTGAGTTGAAGAAGCATGTGAATTCAACAAGACCAGAAACATGTGAATCACAATATGAAGCACGATAGAAGAACAATACAAAAATCAAGGAGAAGTTCAGGGGCTAACTAGAAGCTACCTAGGGCACTATTGCTTCTCACTGCTCAGCTTTCATTTTGTGGTACCACAGGATACCCAGACACAACATTATCAAAAATCTTTAAGAAAGATTTAAGTATTGCACCTTAAAAGACACCTTGAAATCTTAATAGCGGACTTGTTCCAAAGTGCTAAAATGGAAATAACGTGGCAGACCTTGTATTTTACTTGCCCAACACGTCAACCTTGAAAAGACTTTCAATTACAAAAACAAATGTAATTCCATAAGAAATGTATCGGCCCGGACTGCACGTAATATCTGTAGACGCCTATGTGATATGCTAGTATACATAGCTCTTACGCCAGTTGCAATCACCACTACATCATCCTGCCAAGGAACCCCGTCAATATTGGATATCTAAGATGTTATCATCCGCACATAAGGAGACATGAAATGATCAGTGTATTGTGATGTTGCTTCAAGTAAACTACCGTAATACGGTAAGTCTGCCAGGTGGTTAGGAGATACTCTTTTGGATTTTGGGATGTTCCTTTTTTAAAAAGTAAATTGCCCTAATCCCTATCTATATATCATTATATTTTGTTGTGTATTTTTTTTTTTTATATTCTGATATAATTGTTTGTTCCTTTACTGATGTTACTGTCATCTCTTTAATTTATTTTGTATTTTTATTTGCTTGTGTATATATGTTTGTGTGTGTGTACGCACACCACACACACACCTGTGCAACATAGGCTCAGTTACTCTTTACATTGCAAAGCCATTTTTTTGACTGACCTATAACTTTGGCCCTATGTGGCTGAATCTACAGGCAGTCTCTTCACATAGTTATCTGAGATCCGAAATGCCAATTGTTGTGCTGTTCCACGCATGGGAAAGAGTTAATATGGGGCAGGGATCAGAAGAGCTATTCTTCTTGCCATTTATAGCTCCTGTATTAGGATTTTGCTCATTCTTGCAGCAAAAAACGCTGAACGGATTCACACCAAACATGGCATGCAAGTAGAGCTTCTCTCACAAAGTGTGCTTTTGTTTGTTGGGTGTAAACCTGCTCCATAGTTTTTGAGAAAGTAACATTAAAAAAGTTAGAGTAGGCTTGAAAGCGTTAACACTTTGTTTGGCTTGTCAGTTTTACTCCAGGGAGGTTGGAACAAGGTCCAAGACTGTCTGCGGACTAAAATGTAAAAAATAAAGGCCTCCCATTAGTACAGGAAGCTTTTTACGGGTACAGGCACCTAAACTTTAGGTCAGGCTGGGACCCCACAACACTGGTCCACCATTGTTGGATGGTTTGCTGAATGCAAAAAATATATATATGTATATATTTGAGGGCACTGTAAGCATATAGCCACTACAGTGTCACAGGAGGGACCTTCCAGGCTCACCCACAAGTAAAAATAAAATCAAAAGAAATTTTCTGTGCACGGCAGTTCAAATACTTTTTTTCGAGGCAGTGGGCTACATGCACTTAAAATGGTGGTAGTGTGGACTCCATACACTTAAGTTGCGTCCCACATGCCCAACATTGACAATTAGACCATGGACTATTGGTGCCATCTCAAGTGTATTTGATCGTGGGATAGTTGTTGAGGCCATGGGCTAGCGTTGTCATTTTGGGTGTATAGAGACTGCGGCTCTGAAAACAAGTGAGTGGACCACCTATACATTTGAGGGATGTTAACATTTTTAAAAATTGAAACTGTAAGTACATCAAAAGTCCCCCAAAGCATGCCTTGACTGCATGTTCCAAAAGTAGGAGATCATTCATGCCCAACGCAACTTTTCATTTTTTCGTGTGCTGAATCAGTGGTTCCTTGCATGAGACTGCGAATCCTGCAGGTCTAGAAATGAGGGCTAAACTTCTGTGGACTCTGCAGACTATTTCACATTTTAAAGAGCATTCTGAGCTTCTTATTAGGTGTTAGAGCTGATATACATGAACCACAT
The DNA here is from genome assembly GCA_963921515.1 of Calotriton arnoldi. Classification (NCBI taxonomy): domain Eukaryota; kingdom Metazoa; phylum Chordata; class Amphibia; order Caudata; family Salamandridae; genus Calotriton; species Calotriton arnoldi. Next base: position 1,008,757 of record CAWUFW010004493.1, on the reverse strand, counting down.
CAAAAATGCCTTTTCTTTGGCAATAGGTGGCACATCCACCATTTTGGAAGGAGGTGGGCACCTGAACTGTTGTTTGGTAATGACTGCACTCAGTCCAGCTCAAACCATTGCACACATCACTAGCAAGACACTGCAGGGCCATCAGCTGCTGCACGTGAGGAGGTGATCGACACTAGAGAGACAGTAAAAGTATAAAAGAGTGAAGGACTCCCATTATTTTTCAGCCATCCCTCAGTCAAGACGAAACAAAATGCCTGGATCCTGACATGCAGGTTATGCAAGCAGAAACTGAGCAGAGGACACAAAGGACTGTGTTCCATCAGAACACCAAAAGTGAAATGATATCGAAGCATGAAATGGAGTGCATGTGAGCCCAGCAGTAGAGGGCCATTGAAGAGGCAGAGAGTGGCACTCTGCCAAGCATGCCAGAAGACCTACTATCCTGATTAGAGGAGGTGGTGAACACATACCTGAGGGTTTTTGCCCTTTATTTCCTGGAATGCAAAGTCCAACTAGGAGAATATGTAAGAGCATTGCCAAGAATTCCATCAATAAAGAAGAAAACATTTGAATTCTGCCGTTTGCCAAGTTGGCCAATGCTTAAAAAAAAAAAAAAAAAAGTGAAGCTCTAAAAAAAGTTATTTTTATTTTTTTAAAGAGCTTTATTTAGCGCGAACTAGACCCTAGGCTATCTGAGCGCTTTACATGAGCACCAGTTTCGTTACAGATTTGTTAGGCACGGGGAGATTAAGTGATTTGCCCAGAATCACAGGATGTTGCGCGTCCTTGCCGAGACTCGAACCCTGTTCCCCAGCTTCGAGGTCGACCAATCTAACCGTAAGGCTACATCCTCTCCAATCACAGGATGTTGCGCGTCCTTGCCGAGACTCGAACCCTGTTCCCCAGCTTCGAGGTCGACCAATCTAACCGTAAGGCTACATCCTCTCCCGGTTCTTTTGAGAACAATCTACAAAATACATTTTGATACAATTAACTATGTGGGTTGGCCAGACTGTTGGGTTGCCTGCAGAGGGTTGAATGCAGTGCTTGGTTGGACTTCCTGCACAAAGGTCATGTGCAGCGGGCTTGAGAATGAAGTACATCATAAAAGAAACTCTAGTAATTCAATGAAGAAAACACAAATCAAACCTAAGTTGTGGTTCTGGGTGAAGTGCACAAAGCCACTGAAATTTGAAAGGTTATGTTATGCAAAGCACATCACAAACGGCATAATTCACGTTGCCCGCCATGTTTAACTTTTGGTAGACTAATTTTTTTTCCGTCTTTGCCAGTTACCAATGAGTGTGTTCTGCATGAAACGGAAACCATGATTCGCACACCAAATACAGTACTCATGACCTCATTCTTAATGAAACGTATGCCATTGTAAATGTTGAAAATCATTTTACAGATGAGACTGAATACAACATTACCCTTACCACTTAGAGATTACTATGAATGTAGTTTCATTCATTGGCTTCACTATGTTCTTTAATTAGATTTTGCTTTCAGGTGTTATTTATTGGTATAAATTGGAATAAATATTGTGAGGTCATAAGCATTGCATTTGGTGTGCAAATGTTTATTTGTTTGGCTATTATGCATTATTTGAGAATTTGTTGTTTTTCGGATTTAATTTGTAACCATAACCAAACTTTAACTGTGGCCTTTTTACGTTGATTTCTTTAAAAAAAATGTAAACGTACATTGAGGTGTTGTTACAAGCAAAGGACCCCATAGTATCATACACCATATTCAAGTGTTTCCTGTGCCCAGACCTCTATGTGCGGGTAACCCAGCTGTTCATGGCCTTTGGCTGCGTGCTACTGGGTTTTCCGCGGGACTTGGCCTCAGTGATGTCATCAATGATGTCATTTAATGTGTCATGAATGATGTAATATGGCATGTCCTAAGGCGCAAGTTGTAGTTAGTCCAGAAAAGTATAACTTGTGTATTTTTGTTTTTTTAAAGGTTTGTCTTTACTTCGTTTTAACACCTAACTTTTATTTTATTTAGTGAATTTCTGATTTTTAAAAAAAATCATATTAAAACTTAAGCCTACACCCAACCCACTCGGACAACCTACAGCTCAGGTCCTACCTGTGCATGGCATTAGGCTATATGCAGTGTGGGTTGAATACAGAACCTCCCCCAATGTGCATAACCACATTATAGCAAATATTAAATATTTTGCCAGATTTGCCTTCTCAACGTCCCTTCTGATGTCAAACTATACAACTTCAACAAACCTACAATAGGATATACATGTGTGAGTCGTCATTTAATGCATTTGAGTGCACTTTTGGTATCCTCAAATCATGCTTCACGCTTCAGAAATACTGACTATACTGTGGGGTGCTCCAGTATTCCTCAGAATTTGTGTGCACAGTTATTGTGCGCCTGTTGTGTGTGGCATAGCAAAGCTTGCATGTACACCTTATTCCTGAAACATGCCCAGTCTAGGTTACCTGGGTGGGATACAGAACAGAGGTCAGGATATTTAGAAACAAGACCAACTAATTGCCTCATTTTTCACATGGGCTGCTTGTTGGTTGCTGCATTGCAGTGATTGAGTGGTGTTGAGTGAATAATGAATAGTGGAAATTAACATTGTAGACTCTAGCCTGAGACACCACTGTTACAGTACCATGATGCCACATCCAAGCTAGCAATTCTCAGTGTAACATGCAACTTCTAACATCACTAAGTTACTCATTCATTCATAAATTACATGTTATGACTATATACATCATTCACACGCAATTATATTTTCAAGTCACACCCTAACACCCCACACATAGTATATGTATTTAAAATTACACGTTAAGTAGTAGTATAGATACATATCTTCATAAAGACATGCATTCGCTTCTAAATTTATTTTTTAATTGTCGTACAACACTAGGGATACTTTCAAATCCACAGAGTTTTCCTCTCTGCCGTGTAGGCAGAAAACTACATAGTGTAGGCAGTGTTGTCCACAGTCTAGTCTCAGTTGGCTATAACATACAGGAACAGAAGGCAGGCCTTTCCTGAGCCATCCAAAGACCACCTAACAATTAATTTCTACCCTGACACCATGATCCATATTCCAGGTCAAATATTGTTGCGTTTTTTTCAAAATGCAAGAATTCTTTACCATCTCAAGTTCTTCTTTTTTACGACAAACCTCTGTGTCCAGATGGAATCTTAAGTAGAGGTCAGGTTGAGATGTGCTTTTAAGTGGGTTATAGACGTAGACCATAACTGAATCGGGTCTAAGTTAAACAAGTATAAAGCTTAAGAGAAATTCCTAAAAAAACTTGAATTTTTTCTTTTCTCATCGCAAAAATCTCTTTACATGCATAACTTCTAAATAAGTTAGAATCGCTTCTCAATGAGTCCAACAAACCGCTCTCGCCAGACTTTGCACAAATTAACTTTTTAATCCAAATTCAAGTCTTAAGGCCGCAACTGTTGCCAGTGTATTACGTCCATACAAGTTCCTCAAAATTTGCCCTTCAGTTTTGTCTAGGAAACCCTATTTCACAACATCAATTAATTCCACTGCATGCAATAAAGTAGCCAGGATTTTGGATTTAAATATAGTAATTACGTAGGAAAAATGCCTTTGCCCCATTGCTCTGTAAAACGTATCCAATCCCTTTGCCCGGGATTTAGCCTTACAGATGTTGTTTGAAATATGATCCGAATCATTTAAAGTGCTACACACAATTTTCCCTAAAAATTTATAAGAATTCACAATCTCCAATTTATCCCTGCCAAGCTGCCAGGAGTAATTTAAGTAGTTACGCTGACTTTTTCCCCGAAAACATAAGACTTTGCTTTTAGCAATGTTAATTTTTAGAGAATTGGACTCTGCGTACTGCTATAGAGAAGCAAGGGGGTTATTTAAAACTTTAGGCGTAAGAACAAGAACTATTATATCATTCATGTATAGCAGACAGGCCACTGAGCGTCTCTCAATACTCTGAGGATATCCCGAACCATTACCCAGTGCAGCTTGTAAATGGGAAATATGAAGAGAAAATACCAACTTGGCCAACAAGCAGCCCTGCTTCAAGCCATTTTTGTTGGGATTACAGCAGAATGGCCCGACCTGCCCCCCCCCCCACAACAGTCCAAAATAATCTCCCAGAATTTTCTCATTCTTAGAGTATACTACCTCTCTTAAATCAATCTTTTTACAATCTGACTCTTGTTTTTTTTGTCCAACTTTCAGACGTTGTCTTCTCCTTTTCAAAAGTGTTATTAATTTATCTCTACCACGAAAGAAGGAGATGAATTGCGTACTAATCAGCCTATTTATTTCTTTGTTCAAGATAAGAATAGGTAATTGTGAGGGGTTTCGAGATGACCTATTATAAGCCAGGAAGGACCTAGTAAGTGGGTTTTGGGATGACCTGTTATAAGCCCAACAGTCCCTACTTACAACCTGTTTCATAAAATGACAAACGGAACAGATAACATCAGGTAGCCAGGAACCTACATTACTGGCCTAATTCTCTAGAAGGCCTTTTATCTTGCGAATAATGACCGGAAACCAGTGGGATCTACCCGAGCTCTTATTAAAACTAGTGGTGACCCCCCTTTTTTTGTTTGTTGAAATGTTTTATTAAACTTTATGCACAGTACAATAGAGGCATACAATTGGTGCGTTCTAGCACAATGAGGTTAGCAGTATACACTTATGATGGCAGCATAGCACAGTTATACAGCGACAGTTCATGCAATAATCTACATGGACGTGATTGGGGCATATCTGGGGTATATAGTATATGGCACCAGGGGTAAGGGCTTGTGAATGAGCGTCTGAGGTGTCTCTATGCGGGGTCTCGATGTGGTGTGCTTTGCGAGTTCTCACTCGGAGAGCTTAGGTTTTCGTCTGTGTCATCTAATCTTCTAAGGTATGTTACCAGTGGGGCCCAGATATCGTGTGGGCAGTTTGCAAGGGGCACGAGTTTCCAGAACTCAGTCAGGTGTGTCTGGCAGTGTGCTGCATTGGCAAGCCATGCCTTAGTAGTGGTGACCACCTTAAATTTCCACAGCCCCACTTGTGCCATACTGACCTCTATAGAGAAAACAAGAGCTCTATGGTCAAACTATGGGGCCACCAGTTGATGTTTTATAAGTGAAGGGAGCAGGGGAATTGTGATCAAACCTACCATTAGCTATCACAGTCATTTTTCTTAGTAGATCCAGAAATACCAGTCTCCAAGTTGATGGAAAACTGAGAGGTGGAATTTGTAATCCTCCTTCTCTTTCTGCATCCGCATATTGGCCAATGACTTTACAATTCAAATCTCCAACTAAAATGAACTTGATCTCCACCCCATGATCTGTCGCTTCTTTTATGAAGGAAAATAGCCCGTGAGTTATTTTATCATGAATAGGATCCTGAGGGATATAAGTGTTTACAATTAGGAAGAAAATGCAAGGGATCCTACCTTGAGTTGGAATAATGTTTACGGCCTGAAAAAAAAATGGAACAGTCAGAAGTACTATAGTAATTCCAGTTGAGACTATTATTTAATAAAATAACTATGCCACCTCTAGCGTGTCCTCTTTTTGAGGGAGGAGCATTACAACTAAAAACATAATAACAATCTAATACAAAATCTGAAATACACTAGGTTTCTTGGATGCATGTCACATCAGCTTTCAGAGTGTTTATAAATTCTATTTCATCAGGGATATTCAGTAAACCGGCTGCATTCCAGGAAACAATTTTTTAACTATTATTAACTATAGGGTTTGAACATCTGACCCAAAGCACAAGTACATTTAAGGGTACTGGCCAACCAATTGTATTTGAACAAATCCTTCTCTGTTGATGAAGAGGGCCTCAACTCTGAAGTATCACGCTTATTAACATGCCTCCCTCCATTCACGACCAAGACATGTAGGAGCGTTGGATTACCACCTACTATCTTTTTCACCGGCGGGGAGTAACACTCGTTAGGAAAGCAATATGGATTATCAAACCGTGGCTTGTATCTCTTGTTTTTCCAAAAGACTGGTTTGACATCAATCCCTCTCCATTGGAAAAAAACACTATTTTGAAGAATCAAAGTGGATACTGCCATGGATTGAAAAGAAACTCTTGCCTTATTTACGGTGGTTGAATTAGATACCTTTACAAGAGACATATCATTACTTTGAGCCATCTTAAGAATCTCATTGTTAGAAAAACATGACAATAAAAACATGATTCAGAATTATATCCTAATCAAACATTGCCACAAAACCAAGCATAGAGGTTGCTACAGTGTTGCAACGTGGCTTAGTAGTGGTAAGTAAACACCTACACTGGCAATAAGGCCACCAACCCAGTATAAGGTCCAGTAAAGGTCTTAATAAATTAGTCTCTTGCTCTACCCTTGATAGCCGTCACCGAGCAGTCAGGCCTAACTTAGGAGACAGGTATGTAAAGCATTTAAACACCCCAACATTAAATAAGTAAGGCACAACACGCAATAAAAAATCCCACCAATTTATAAAAATAGGAAATATTTTTATCTTTAAAATGTCACCAAAATGACAAAAATCCAATGTAGGGAGCTGGAGAAATGACTTTTTAAAGAATAAATACTTTCTAGTGCTTAGAAATCAATATCGCCAAATTGGGACATCTGGTTGCGCTTGACTGGGACAAAGTCAAACTTTGAGGCCCCCCCCGTGATGGAGCGCAGGCCGGCTACAGGAACCACGCAGATCCCGCTGAACATGTACCTTAAATTTGGCGCAGCGTTGCTGTGCGTCGCCTGGCTGGGCTGCGCAGCTTTGCGAAGTCTTGTCACCTGGTGCCGGATCTGAGAAGATGGGAGCTGTGCGGGCAGGCATTACCTGGCTTTGCATGGCCTCACGTCGTCTGATCTGAGAAGATGTGCAGCGAGACTTTGCGATGTGTTGAGTGGCTTTGCGTGGCCTCGCACCGGTTTCTATGAAGCCTGCTCCACAAACTTCTCCATACTCCTCCAAGCTTCTCCAAACTTCAGACTCTTCCGGACAGTTTCTTTGTAGGTTCCAAGAGTCCAAAACACCAATCCAAAGGTCTGCAATCTCCTAGATGGTCTCTCGGATGTCTTGGTTACGGTTCCCACAGTGCACCTGACCACATCCTTATAAGTCTACTGGACAGACTTCAGGATGGGGACTGATGGTGGAGATGATGTAGGTGGGCTCTGTTAACCATAGCTGCAGGGAGTCCACTCCTTAATCCTTCTTGAAGCAAGGTACAACCCCCAGGGCTGTAGTGCCAGATTGTGCAGCAGGTGCAGTGCTTCAGAGTGCAGGCCTTTGGGTGCAGATCCAGATTCCAGCAGGGCAGCCCTTCTCCTTGTCGTTTCAGGCAGCAGATATGAGAGGCTGTGCACCTCTCACATATTTTCAGCTTCTAAGCATCAAGAGGGGGGGCAACCCTGACCAATGGAATGCAGGGTGCCACCCAGGCGCATGCCCACTTCCACTAAAGTGGGGCATCTTCTTGTCCCAGAAAGCACTATTCTTCCACAATCCATCATGGCTGAAATCTCAGCAGAGCAGTAAGAGCTAGCTCAACCAACTCAATGTGGCTAATTTCCATAAGCTCCTCCTCTTCACATCTGCAAATTCCTCTCCTAAGCCTGCCATCTGGCAGGAAGAGGGGGTGTACCTGGCTGGCATTCTAGCCTGTCCTGTTTTTCTTTGAAGCTCATGCTTTATGGCCCATCTCCACTGCTTGGGCATTCCTTTGCAGCTGCAGAACTCCCTTCATCAGATAACCTCTGCTCAGCCAAAGCACTTATCACCGAATCAAGGCAGCATGGCTAATTCTGTTAGAGCTGACCAATCGGGGAAGACTGTAGGAAGGCTGGATTTTGGTTTATAGAAAAGAAAGTCTTATAACTTTTTTTCTGTAGAAGTTATGATGATTCAACAAGGGCAATCTGTTGGATTTATCAATACCATTCTTTTAAGTCTTTGAATGATATTTATTCCTTTCCTAGCAATAATTATACGTGCATAAAATATTGCAGTGTTAGCCTATGGGCTAAGTATCTACAATGGGGCAAAAAATAAAATGGGCAGAGTTTCCCTCACAAGGTTTATAAAACATCTTTTATAAGAACCCTGCTTGTAGTTACATGATCCCCCACCCCTGGGACACCTAGGGGAGACCTGGGGGTACCAAATATGTAAAGATAATGTAGATTGTAACTTCTAAAGTGCTCATAGCACCAATGTCGAGTTTACAGTGAATTTACTTTTAAAAGAAGTGCTGCAGAGCAGGGCTGCTTTTAAAATGACCTCAGGCACTCAGCAGTGCATGCATGCAAGTGCAAAAAAGGCTACTGGCCTCTAAACTTCAATGCCCTATTATATACTAGGGTCTTATAGGTCGTTTCAATCCCCCTGCCCTATTATCTACTAGGGACTTATAGAGTAGGTCATGCCAATTGTGAGAATTTACTTTTAAAGGCAGTCTGCTAGGCATGGCTGCATTTAAAATGACAGACAGCCAGTCAGCAGTGCACACAATCAAAGTGAATAAAATCTGCTGGGCTTCTAAACTTCCATGCCTGTTATCTACCAGGGACTTATAGGTAGATTAATCCCCCTTGCCCTATTACCTACTAGGGACTTATAGGGCTTGTCAGGCCAATTGTAAGTGTGCCCTAATACATAGTGCACCCTATATATTTGGTGTGTTTTTAAACATAGCACTGGTCTGGGCCTGCCAGCAGAGAGTCAGTTGCCACCAGGAGTATTCAGCAAAAAATGGGGGTGAACGGGGCAAGAGGAAGACTAACTAACATAGAGTTAACGGGGAAGATTGTACACCATTTCCCCTGGCCTTGATAACGTTAGTAATGCTTTTTTGAGTCACAGTAAAAGGGTTTAGCCGAGGGATTGGGTGTGATTGACAACTGACTGAAAGCAGGATGGTGATTATCAGGATCTAAGATCTCAACTCCTATTTCTAGAGGGTAAGTGGTAATCGACTTTCAAGAATGAGCTTTAGTGGGTTCAAATCGTTTAAAATTCCATCATTAATTGTACACACCTGCTTCTCTGGAAACACTTCTACCTTTTCCTAAAAAGAGTTTTCTTGGATGTTTCCTTGAAATTCTCCATTGTTCTTTCTTTTTTCGAATTAAGCAGCTTTTTTTTCTTCTTGCCTCCAAGCTGGGGACGATTGGGGCATCTACCATATTCGCTTTACTAGATTCTTTAAACTTAAAAATAGGAAAGGTGTCCATTCTAGAGCGGGGGTGGATTCCACAGACTTTATAACTTCTGGATTAAGTGAAAAGGGATTAAAACGTTTTTTTTTAAGGAACAAACAGAACTGTCCTCATTCTGCTGTTTTTTAATAGGACTACATAACATCTTGCCCTGAGATTTGCCAGCTTGGAACCCAATATCCTTAAAAAAAGGTTTAACCTGGGGTACTGAGAGGAGGCATCCATCCCTAGACACTCTGGCTTACCAACTGGTAGCCCACAATCCATAGGCTTTGCAAGAAGAACATGGTGAGGGACATCTAAAACCGAATTAGAGGGATTGCCTTTCCCTCTCACTTTTTTTTATCAATGCAAAACCCAGCTTGTAGAGTCTTCATCTTCTTTTACCACCACCAAAACCTTCAGGATTGCTAAAAGAGTATCTTGGATATGATCAGAACTATTAACAGATATTTCTAGTAAAGTGAGAAAAGATGACCCAATTCTTTCCACGCAAACAAATGATGGACGGAATGCTGAATAAATCATACATTCACCCCCAGTCAAGAGATCTGGGTTAAATCCATCGTTCTTTTGCTCACCATGCCACTCCAGTTTAGACCCAGCCATATGCAAATCAGTCTTGACCCTGTGCCTCATGGGAACAGTCCAGACCGAACTGCCAAGCCAGGTCTTCCCTGGACCGGAAACAAGCATCCTGGGACCGGTTTCTGGGTATTACCCTTCATCAGCCAGGCTAGCTTGAATCCAGTGGCACAGTGAGCAAGGGACCCACGGAGCATACCCATCCCACTTAGGGTGAAAAGTGCTACGCAAACAAATGATGGCATTTGAGAGATTCTGAATATTGAACATAATGCCCCCAAGTAGGCTCCCAAGTAGCTCAAATTCAGGTGTGGCCGAGATCTCGGTGTCAGAGATCAATATCTCTATATATTGAGATTTCACTAACTACAGAGGTCCCTATTCTCGAAGACGGATGAGTCGAGGAATCATGTTTTGCAGGGTTCCTTGCAGACAAGTGGGATGGTTGGTTATACTAAGAAATACTGTGAGATTGATCGGTCAAAACCATCTCTATGTACCTCATAATTCAAGGCAGTAATGTTGGAGAAATGAGTGTAGGGATGCCCACTTGACTGCTTTGAATAGCTCAGCAATCTGAACTCCTCTTGCAAGGGCAGACGTGGTGGCTTTAGCCCTGGTAGAATGAGCCCCGACTCCTTTAGGTTGTTCTTTTTTTTGGCCAGCGCATAGCAGGCCTTAATGTAGCGGACGATCCACCCTGAAGGAGACCTTTTCTGCATTGCTTTGCCCTTCTGAGTAAACACATCACTCTACAAGTCGTGTCTTGTTAGCGCTAGCTTACTTGACATTGTCTAATGTCCATTAAAAAAAGCAACCACCTCGTACAGCCCTCTAGTGATGGCAAAATGGCTGGCAACTTATGTATTTTTGTCATCATTTGTTGGGAGGGTTCTCCTGCCATTTTGATAGTTTCTGAATAGAACAGAGATCCTGTTTATCGAATACGCTTTTTGCCCTTTTGATTTTCTGTCTACCATCAAACATGTGTTGACTCGACCGCTTACTCATATAATGTTTAAAGGTTTTCGAGTGACGATCAGCAGCACCACATTGAAACTCAGTAGTTTCAGGATGCTTATACCTCAGGAGACCTTGAGTGATGCAATGTTTTTTTTCCAACTAGGATCCTTGTTCTTTTGGAGTTAGTGCTTCACCGACTTCCAAAGCCAGTATCTGCTGATCTTGTCTGGTTAGGTGAGGGCTTGACAGAATTTGACATTCTCCTACAGTTGATCTTGCCTGCTTGGGTTATTCCTTAGATTTTCACACTCTGCATCTGTCGATCTTGTCTGCTTAGGTACTACCTTAACAGATTTCTACACTTAGCAGTTGCCTGTCCTATCTGTCTAGGTGAGTCCTTCACATTTTGTCTGCTTTGGTGAGCCCTTCACATCTGGTCTGCTTCTGTGAGTCCATCTCTTTGACAGTTAACAAGTTGAAATTGTAGTTACTACCTGATTTGCATGTCAGGCAGTACTTAATTTGAAGCTGCGGCTGCTGGTGGGGACCTCATTTTTGGTGACCCACACTTAGTTTTCTTCAACAGACTTTGATCCGGAGCAAGCGAGGGGAAAAAACACAACAGAGGAAAAGGAGGATGAATAGATAGTCAGAAAAACTTTGATAAACAGAAAAGGCAGGGATGAAAAAGAATCTACCTGCAAGAGTAAGATAAAGAGAGAGGCAGAGTGTCTGGTGGTAGATTAAAGAGGTGTGTGGTGGAATGAAACATTTCTTAGCTATCGTAAAGGAAAGTTTCAATTCTATTAAGGACTCTGAGGCGAGGGTTAGGCTTAACTTTCTTCATTTATTGCATCCAGCAGCCATTAAAAGCTTAGAAAAAGTCAACATAACTAGATCTCTCATGATGCTTCAGGAAATAGAACAAGGTCCAACAGCAAATCAGTGCAGATCCACTCCTACACCTTCCTCCAAGTACGCTCTATCCTCCTCTTTCTTCATGCGAACACAGCCGGGGATTGTCTTTTTCAGTCTTACTTGCCTGGTTCAGTCCCTGAGAAAAAATATAGAGTACTTTAACCCCACGAAAGAAGAACATCACTTCAAAATCATTTGTTCTGTTGGAAAAAACACATCAATACTTCTACAGAGAACAAAGCATAGATTACTAAAACAGCATTCAAAGGAAACCGTGTTACTTTCAGTCTTAACGTAGACAGTTTGGGGGGGTTGTTCCCAAACTAGGGTGGGCTAATCCTTGCCTCTGAGTCCTTAATAGAATTTAAACTGTCTTTCACAATAGCTAGGACATTTTTCATTTTATGTCAGGACCGGAGTTGAAGATTAGGCTAGTTTAAAGCTTATCCACCACTAGTGAAGCCAGATTTAAAACCGGCTTAAAGTAAAACCTCATAAAGGTAGAGTCTGACGACCAATCCGCCGCGTTCAGAAGGTCTTCTAAACGAGCTCTCAAAGTAAAGGATTTAGAGGCCATTGCCCCCGTACTGAATGAGCCCCAAATTTGGAAACCTCCCTGCTTCTTGCATAGCCCAGCTGACTATAGTAGGTGAAGATACCGCCCTGTGCGGTTTTGTAAGAGCAATGAAAATGTGTCTTTCGCCCTGTGGCCGTATATCATATGTCATGGCATCATAGGCCTTAAGAGCTCTTACCACACAAAGTTTTGGAACGTCTGGAAAGGAAGGGTAAGACACTGCCCTTAAATTAGATTTCATTCTTTTAGAAGTATGAGAAGTAACCCCTTTAGGAGTTGACTATACCTGTCAAATCCAACACTCTGATGTCCGATACTCTGCGGCAGGAGATCAAGCGCCAAGCACAATAAAGTAGCCAGTTTGGCCGACATTTGCTTCCTAGACAGGTACTTATTAGATGGCCAAGACTTAAACAATCGTAAGACCATATTCACATCCCACAACATTGAGTATCGTCCTTCGGGGTAGAAGATAGCCTAATACCTCTAAGAAGTTTGCACACTAGGGGATGTTCACCTACTGGGTGCCTTTCCACAGGCGTATGCCCTGCCGATATAGCCGAACGAAACTTATTGATCATCCTGTAAGCTAAACCCTCTGATGCTAAGGACGCCCAAAAATTCAAGATGTGAACAACTCCTGCCCCAATGGGATCCATTTGTCGTTGATAACACCAACTCCCCCATCTGGACCAGGCTGACCGATATGTCTTGTTGGTACTCTCTGCCCAAGCCTTTGTAAGTAAAGCGGAAGCCTCTGCTGAAAGTCCTGGCACCGCCCAGCGTTGCCTGTACCCCCCCATGCCATGAGAATGAGGGAGTTCGTTAGCAGAAGGTGATGGGGATTCCCTTGGAGATTCTGAAGGAGATCCGGAAACCGGGGTAGAGGCATTGGAGAATCCCATTTAAGTACTATCAGAACCGGTAACCAGACTTGCGATCTCCAGATCGGGGTGATGACTCCCAGATCTGCCTTCTGGCGCCGCAGTTGGGTAGACACCCTCATGATCATCGCAAATGGAGGGAACGCATACCCTCTTTCCATGCTCCAGTCCTAAAGGAACGCATCCACCGCCAAAGCCCCGGGATCCGGACGCCAACTGCAATACCTCTTCAGTCGATTGTTCAGATGAGAGGCAAAGAGGTCGATCGAGAAAGGGCCCTGACCACTCTGGAGACCTTGAAACACTCTCAGATGAAGTTTCCAGAGACTTGAATCGTACCAATGACGGGAGTGCTAATCCGCCACCTGATTGGAAACTCCCGGAAGATGTTCTGCTGACAAAGCAATCTAGTTGGTCAGGCAGTATTCCCAAAGATCCTGAGCCAGATGTGACAAGTTTTGAGACCGTATCCCACAGAGGTGATTGACATTGCGGACCTCCGCCACGTTGTCCAGTTTGAGAAGTACACAGCTCTGAGCCTTGTCCTTGGTCCAGCATTTCACTGCAAACGACCCTGCCAAGAGCTCTAGACAATTTATGACTCAACGTGGCCCTGACCGAATCCACCACAAAACCTAGAAATTGGATTTGCTGAGCCAAAGATAGCATTGACTTAGTTTCATTGATCACAAAGCCGAGAGATTCCAGCAAGTCGATTGTCCACTGGAACTGGGAAAGCAGGTGCCGTGGACACTGATTCATGATCAGGATGTCGTCCAGGTAGACTATCATCCGTTCCCCCAGTGAGCGTAGATGCTCCACCACAGACTTCATCACCTTGGTAAAGCACCAAGGAGCGGAAGACAGACCGAAAGGTAGGGATGCAAACTCGAAAACCTGAGACCACCACTAAAATTGGAGGAAACGCCTATGTGGCGGGCAGATGGGGATCGTGAGGTACGCATCGTGATGGTCCAACCTGAACATCCAGTCCTGAATCTGTAAGAGATCCCTAAGGTGATACAACCCCTCCATTTTGAAGTGGCAATACACCACCAACTCATTGAATTCCCGTAGATTTATGACTGGGCGATACGTCGTTTCTTTTCTCCACCAAGAATAGATTGCTGAGAAAACCCTGGGGATGAAGGGAGGAATGCAGGAAAGCCCCTTTTTCTAACAGACTGGGGATTTCCTTGTCCACCAACCTCATGTTGTCTCCCGGGAAGCATAGGGGTTTGGGGGCGGGAGGGTTGAAACAGGGAATCATAGAATTCTATTTGGAACCCAATGATAGTCTGAGGCACCCAAGCATCTGACGTCGGGGTCTCCCAGACCTGCGGGAACAGAGACAGTCTGCCCCCAACTTTGACCCCATCCTGATGATGCACACTCACCTTATAGACAATTAAAGGAGCCGTTGCCCCTGCCTCTGCCACCTCTCCTACGAGGGTACACTCTTGTTGGATAGAAGTTTCCGAACTTGGGCTGGATCCTGCCACTGTCCTCAGCAGGATTCCCCACCTTTGTAGGAGGCTTGGTGGTAAGTGTAGCCGGTTGAGCGCCTCCTGCCACGACCGGCTTCGGAAAAAACACGAGGTGTAAATATCTTTCTGATGGAGGATTGGGCTTTATCTAATGAGTTGAAAGTACTCGCAAACTTTCCTAGTTCTTTGACGAAAGGATCACCAAAAATGTTAACCTCCGCAGTAGGATCCGCCTCTGTGGTAGAGCGTTCGCCTAACTTCGGGTCAATTTTTATTAGTAAGGACCTACGCCTCTCAGTGGATATAGCGCAGTTCGCATTCCCTAGGAAAATGATAGCCCTCTGTGCCCAGTTGGACAAAATGTCAGGGGATATCAAGGTTCTAGAAGCCTTGGCGTCCTCGGCCATATCCAGAATTTTGGCTAACGGGCGTGTTCTATCCAGCAACTTATCCTGGCACAATCGCCAGGAGCGATCAATGCCTTTTTTCTGGTCCTTCACGAATATGCCCAAAAATGTGGCCATCTTCGCGTCTACCTCCAGCGTGAGTGCCACTTTCCCCTCCAAAGCTGGTCTGGGGCACTCCGCCTTCAGGCAGCTCCTTATCGAGGGGTTTTCGCAACTGGGCCGCTATTTAGGACGCCACCTTAGGGGCCAGAGTCCATTCAGCTGATCTAGGGTGCAAGAGGTCATCTGGGTTCAGCATCTAGGAGGTCTGATCTTGAGTATCCCTGGGGTCAACTGCGGCATCCGCTGGAGCGGATCCAGTAGGCCGCCAAGGTCTGCTAGGTTCCCCATCTGATGTCTGGGGCGACTCCGCCAAGTTGGCTGGATTCCCTGGGAAGTCAGGAGAGCCGGAGGGGCCCCCTGGAGTAGAAGAGGGTTGAGATTCCATGAAAGTCTTTTTCAGGTGGGCAAAAGTATCCAGATCTACCCTGGACTGCTCCTTGTGCTTGTGTTTGGACTCTGAGGAGGCTGTGGAATGCTGCCCCGGAGGTAACTGGGCCAGAGGCCCTGACCAGTCTTCCCTCTGCCCGAGGGGTCATTGGCATTGTGCCTGTAATTTGTCTATTTTGCTCTCCAGAGGAGCCACCACGTGCGACACTGCCTGAAAGATGGACACGTCCATCATCTGGCAGAAATGATCATCTATAGGGAGGTAAGTAACCTCCTCCTTCTCATAGTAGTCCTCATACTCTTCCATATTTGAATTAGACTTGTTACCAGAGTAAGACATAGGGGATCTCAAGTCAGGGGAGTCCCTGTAAGTTGTAATCTACTCAACGAAGGGTTAATGGAAAAGGCTCACAGTCTGGGACTACTCCTTCCCTCTATTTTATTTAGGGAAACTAAACTGCCTGGGCCGGTCCCTTATTTTATTGTTTAAGATACAGTGTGTTCTTACCCGTTAAGACTTTAGTTTTGCGCCAGGCAGCGGCTCTGATAATTACGGGGATTTTCCCGAGCAGAAGCTAAAACAAGCACCTTCCCCCGAGCAGAGCTCGCGACCGTACACGCCTCACCAAGCCTTAGCAACGGTGATTGATGCGTTGGCCGCGTGGGTGGGGGGTCGAGGGCCGTTGCACTCGTCAGGTTTTCAGTTTGCGACTCCCCTGGCAGTCGGAAGACCGCACCGCTTGGAGCCTGATCGGGATTAGGAGCGGCCACGAAGGACGTTCCCACAGCTGCGCTGAAAGTTAAAGACCGTTAATTAAACACTGGCCAGCGCGCAGGGCGTAAATAATGTAAAGCACACCAGAATACACGGATATCGCGTCTGAAAACCCTAATTAAACCTGACAAGAATTGAAAGGCATAAACACTTATCTCGATGCTGCTGGAGCAGCGAAGAAAGAGGAGGATAGAGGGTCCTTGGGGGAAGGTGTAGGAGTGCATCTGCACTGATTGGCTGTTGGACCTTGTTCTATTTCCTGAAGCATCATGGTAGATGTAGTTTTGTTGACTTTTTCTAAGCTTTTAATGGCTGCTGGATGCAATAAATGAAGCAAGGTAAAACCTTATCCTCGCCTCCGGTCCTGACATAGGATCAAGACTACACAGTCCTGGGTTTAGGCAAACCTGATATTCTATAGCACCAACCACAGACCTCTGAGCAAAAGTTTCGGCCCGGCACTTATTCTTTTACAAATTAAGGATGGTTGGCCAGGCGTGAACCAATGCAGATTATCCTTGTAAGAATTTTTAGTGTACTTTAAAATAAGAGGAACGGTAGTCGAAAGGTTATGGAAGTAATCTGAGGCTCAAAAACCATGGGGAGGTCTTGTATTTCATAGAATTAATTGCTCTTGTTGAGTCTTTTAGCTCTTTGATTTTGCAAATTACATAATTTTATTAAATTTGTAAATTTGTAGATTAGTAATTTGAACATAAGTAATTGATCAGCTGTATGAATGTAAAGCATGATAAGGGAAATCTGGCATTCCAACATGTTTTGCATATTATATTGCATTGAGTAACCTATTCTCTCTCACAAAAGTTGCATTTAGCAAACATCAGTACAAACAGCTCTGGATTGGGTATACAATCGTGCTCGGGTCCGGAGCAAGAGAAATTGACGCTCTGAGGTGTAAGCAAACAATTATGCCCCTGTTCTAGGCACACTGCTTATGTTTTTTTTTTGTAAAAATGGTGGCTATATAAGGAAATGTGTGCCCGCCAAGCCTGCCTTCCACCGTCCTGTGGCTGCTCGGGGTCCCGCCTGCCTGTGCGCGCGCGCCTGAAAAGGCAGATTATGATTAATTCCTTGCTTCTAATAAAGGAATCCGTTTCGGACGGGGATATGCTGCTTCTGAAATGGGATTCAGTGGACGTTGGCCTGTATTCCAGACCGTTTATAATTCTACAGTGATGCCTGGCGCCATTTACTGGAGCGTGACCTTGGGCCGGACCCGCAGTCACCGCCTAGAGTAAAATGAAGCATTGCCGCTGCCTCCCTTCTCCGGTGCAAGTTAAAAATACCGCGCATGGCTTCTCCGCAGTTTTGCACATTTGAGCCGGCTTCTTACCCAGCGGATACCCTTAATAAAATGACAACAGTAATTTAGTTTTGTCATTTGAACTGGCACTGGCTACATGGCTCAAAACTACAGTATTAAAGCAGTTGAATGTGTGTCGGGTCTAATTCTTTTTTCCATTTTCCAGAGAACTGCTTTTCCATTAACTTTGGGAAAACACGCCAGCAGATTCATTTAAAATAGTTTCAACTCCACCCTTCGAATAAGCGACTTGGCCCCTGCAATAAGAAATTAAGATTAAGGGGCGTTTTTTTCATTAGCCTGTCGTTTTGTTATTTGCATTCCGAAGACTGCATTAGGAAACACACCAGTCTCTGCAAGATAACTCATCTCAAGGAGCCTTAAGACGCTTAATGCAGCATATGTTAACTCTTACAAGATGCCTTGATGGAAGGGTATTAACATTACTGGTAATTGACATAAATATGACAAAGTGTTTTAGGCTTTCTGAGCAAAGCAACACACATTATGAAGGAGAGGCCCCATAATGTAACTGATTAATGAAGGATTGCTGGGCCATCCGCAGCTGATGTTATGAAAAATGAATTCTTTGTTGTCTGCCGACAACCCAGCGACTGCAGCCGGAAGAAACTATTAGCAGGAATCATTATCAATAGCAATATTTTCAAACTCTATTATAGCAATCAGGCAAGAATTTATTCAATAGATTTAGTTCATTTGGTGGTAATTGATAAATAATCAGAATTTATCAATGTGCTTGCACACATTTCACTAACAATCAAGTGAAAGTGGTCCATTTACCACCTGACTTGGTCCAAATTAGGATTAAATTGATGATCAATTAATCTTAGAAGGGGCAGTGTTGTAGTTTGTGCAGGAGCTGCAGTAAAAGTGGCAAATAAATGGAGTAAAGACAGGAGATTAGTGGAATGAACAGAAATGAGCTGAACCGCTACGGTTCGTGGCTAATGAGCATGCAGCCGGATTGCAAATGGCTGCGCATATAGTGTTGGGATAAAAATAAGAAACGCCGCGATTTACATTACCGGCTTGGGTAAAGGCAAAAATTGGATTATGGCTGACAACAGTTTCTTACAAATAGAAGCATGAGGGATGTGAACTCTGGGCAGCACGGCGATCAAGTGGAAACTTCTGGAATCCAGAAAGAGTGCAGTTTAAGGAGAAATTCTCAACTCCAAGGTATTCTCTGAAATGTCATATCTCTGTTTGGCGCTGTTCGAGTTCTGTTTATTTAAAAACGGTTCTAATTTGGCAGTGTGAGTGGTGTTATTCAGCATCCGGTTAATTCTTAAAATTGTGTTTTTTAATTGTTCAACTCTTACCAAGTTCAGTATTCCTCACATACTACTGTCTGTAGCTAGTCTTTGCTTACCACAGAATCTTTTGTTATATGTGTAAGTATCCTTTAATAAACTCGCTCTCAAACTGATTCTTACAATAGTTCGAACAAATTTGTGCCATTGAGGAGATTTTAGTTTTGTACACATGGTGCTTGTGTTTTACTGTTTGTTTTACCAATCCGTTTTGAACGTCGATTAAAATATATTCATGATGAACTGTACTTATCAGTTAACGTTTTAGAATTTCCATATTTCAAATATCGTCCATTAGTAGGGGAAAAGCGAAAGTGGGGGGGTTGATTATTTGCGGGGTGGAGTACTTTCACTGGTTGGAGTCATGGCAGGTAGAGTCAACCATTGATCTTTTGGCAGTCATGTCAACATGTGCTATTCAGTTGTGATGTTTATGTTGATTTGTATAGCGCACTAATCACCCAAGAGGGTATCCAGGCGCTTGAGCAAGGTGTGTAGGTTTGTGGTCCCAAGGCGCTGATATGCAGAGTCAGGTCTTCAGCTTCTTGCAGAACTCAAGAAGTGAGGAAGAGGCTCTTATTTGTTGAGGGAGGTCGTTCATGCCTTGGTTGCGATGTAGCAGAATCATCGACCTCCAGTTTTGCTTTTGTGGATGCGGGGAATGTGTGCTTGTGAGGTAGAGCGCTGGTGGGTTGGTGAAGGTGTATGCGGTAGCTGTAACGCACCTTTTACTTGCCCCACACCGATAGCAAGTACTGTATATGTATTAAGGGCTGCTTATGTTTACAGCGAGGATTTGTATCCATCTGTCTTTTTAAATTGCTATAGAAGATCTGAGTGACAATAATATCAATAGATTTTTTTTCTGGTGTGCTTTTAAATGTAATGTACAAGCAGCAGCTTGGGATATAATTTAAAAGCATCATCTGCCAGACCTGTGTTAGTGTGATTAGCAGTTCGACTAATATATCGCATACCAGTAACAGAAATGGACACTCAGCAGAAGGTAATGCTGGGAAGCACGGCTTTGTCTGAGTGACAGCGAATAAAGATTCAAACTTCACATCTGAATGTGTTGCCGGTAATCCTGAAATCTATTGCTCCTGAGCCTTAAAAAGCATCACTGACATGGGAAACCTAAAGTATTGGTGAACGAGTGTGTGTAATAAGGCCAGCTAATGATGCCTAGTTTAAGAATTGTACTTTAAAGTGTTGGAAAACTTTTTTCCTAACTAGTAAACCTAATTCATGTGAAGGGCTAGAGTAAAGTTTAATGGCAGAAATCTGTTTGGCTTTGGCAGGATGGTGGGACCATGAAGCACCTTGTAAACTGTAAATCCTTAGTACAGCGCTTACTGTATCAGCTGTGTATGAAGGATTGTGGTAGGATTCTCAAGATAAGATTTGTTTGGGTGTAAACTTTAAAAACGTTGTTGCAACGCATTCATTATTCGAAAACGTGCAGCTAGTACCTCATTTAAGATTGTCTAATGAGCCATCAAAATGTACTATTTAAGCACCTTTTCCTCATGTGCAGCATACCTCAAAGGGCGTCATCACGAGCTACAGTAGACTGTCCCGAGTCTAGATCAGCTACGTTCATATCGCAATTGCACCAATTGGACATCTTTTCTAACGTGTCAGTGATTCCTTATGTAAATATTGACAATGTGCTTAGATGAGAGGATGTGAAGAGGAAATTCTGGCAGTTGTCTATTGTATTAATTTTTACGCTTCTGTCGGAATGGGAACGGAGGTAGTCTAGGGAGGGCAGTCTAAGAGCACAGGGGACACGAGCAGAGACTTGGCAATGAAATGAATGGCATTGTTTAATCTCAACGTGGATAAAATTGTATACACTTAACAATTGGTTAAGCTGTCTACACTCCTCTCTTACCTGCAGTTCTTCCCAATTTATATTTAAAGTGGGTCCAATCATTTTGTGAACCTTGCTCCCATGACTGGATACACTGAAAAGGGGCTTCTGATGAGGTCATATGAAAAGAATTCATGTGTCTCAAAATGGCGGTATTTGGAGTAAACATGCAAAGTCTGTTACGATGTATTTCAGTTTATCTTGGTCAGAGGACCCTCCTAGGTCAATGGGATTCTCCAGATGTTCATCAGTAATGTCTCTAAATTCCACCCATTACAAAGTCACTTTAAAAAGACCCTCCTTGCATTATTTTGCTCTTTGAGGCGGCTTTCTAGTAGTGTGAGCCCGAAACAAAAGCACAAAATGTTGCTTAAAGTCTTGATGCGATTTTTAGATAGAAAATAAGTAGTCACTCAGTTAAAAATGTAGCACCATAGAAAATTCCTAATGAAATTAAAATGTGAACGTATAAAAATAAGCCTGAATATGTAGAAATACTTTCTGAATGTAGAAAATGTTAAGCCCATTTCCAATGTTTTATTTTTTATCATTGGCAGATTGGTGAAAGAAAAGGCAATGTATGAAAAGGAAGCAAAACAACAAGAAGAAAAAGTTGAAAAACTGAAAGCTGATGGCGGGGATGAATACGTAATCAAAAAACAGGTACTATGTATGTAAAGCTGGGTTCAGTGGAAGTGCCTCAAGCATTTCCATCCAGTTCTTTAGATACCCCACAGGTTTGCATGCTAGTCGTCCAATCTCATTTATTTTCAGCGTTTGGGAGTAAATGTGCAGTTCTTGAGTGTCTGGGGAGTTCTACCATAACATTAGTCAGTTTTTTAAAGTGCTCCTCCCTTTCCTAAGTTGCTTTTTGCCAGTGAAAGCACATATTGTTACCTATTTTAACACTGCTCATTTACTCAGATTTAGAAAGGTGAAAGGCTTAGTGGACCTGTTCAAATTCAAACCTGTGACAGTTCTGTTTTCTTTTTTTTTCTTCTTAAATAACTCTTTATTGATTTGCACATTTGAACAGTAGTTAAACAGATGCATCATTTTCTCTTAGCTTGTTGTCACACATAATGTCCATTCATGTCTGTAACACCGGTAAGGGGTGAACAGGGCCCGTAGTAAGTCTGTTTAATATGACCCATTGCTTTAAGGTATTTCTTGTCCTCCTTTCTCCCTCAATATTTTTCCCTGCATCCATCTATATCAAGTCCAAAGTGTTGGCATTCTCTACCCTCCTAGATTACCCTTCATGCCCTAATACACTAGTCAGTGCCTTCTCACCATCTTCCCTGCTTGGGGAGGGGGTGGGGGGCTGTTACTATTTCCTGGCAATATCCCGTTTATCAGTCATCAGCCCTTACAAGCATAATGTTCGCTTCCTTTTCAACATATCTGCGTCATTCAGTGTGCATGAAATCACAAATTGTGGTGTTAGTGGCACTTCCTCTGCAGCATCATTGATAACATCTTTTTCACTTCGCTCCAGAATGTTTGGATTGCATTGAATCCCCATTTCATGTGTAGAAGGTTTCCCTCTCCTGTCCCATATCTCAGGCATGTATCACCACCCACTAGCCCAATCTTGAATAGACTAGTCCTATAGTAATTATCCCTGTGGAGTATTTTTAGCTCAATACGGTAGAGTGTTGCTTGGATTGCCTTCTCTCTGAGTTACATTAATATTGCTTCCTAGTTATGTTCTCCATCTGCTGCAGATCTTCGCATCTCTGCCTGAGACCTGTCAGGCAGTTTATGGTATTATTTATTAAAATATTGTGTTTGGCAGACACTGCTCCTTCATACAGCTCACCTGAAAGAGCTCTTTATTCTAGTGGACTAGTTTTGGGCTTCTACAACAACCCAGGAAATATTTTGCCAGACAGCAACAAAGTTGCAGGCATCTGTAAAGTGACATTTGAGTTGGTTCAGAGTCCTCTTGCATTTGGCCAAATGTTTTAAGGCCCTCTTGCCCACCTAGGTCTCCCAGTTTGGAAGTGCCACTGAGTTCCCATTGTTTGAAGCCTCTCAATGACACTACCTCACAGGGCACGGTGCAGCCATAGTGGTTCTCTTTTGTAATTTTCTCACTTTTATTCAGGTCATGCTAAGGCCTTTCCACACTTTGATCACTGCTATTGTGGCTGCCGGGAGCGCAGGTTCACCTTTTAGTGATTATAAGTTTTGTCTCCCATAGCGGCTCTGGACAACCTAATGAAAAAAATCCCGACCAGTGCGTGCATCCATCCATTCATCCATTTATTCAGTATCAACAGTTGGGATGCCCAGTACAAATTTCAAACGTTTGGTAGCCCTATCCTTCCGTTGTATGCCATTCTGCATAGAAAAGCAAGTGCAATTCAGGGCTGGGTGAGCAGCTGTCCCACAGCAGGATCGTAGTTCACCCTCTAGCTTTTTTAAGAAGGCATTGCACATTGCATACAAGGCATTCTGTTGGACATATAGGAACTTGAAGCAGGATACTATCTTGAATATGGATACTCTTCCTTTTAGAAAGATTTGGAGTTTCCCTCTGTTACATATCACCTTTGACTTGGTCAGTATTGCGTTTATGTTACGGTTATAGAATAGCTCTTTGTCTCATGATAATATTCCTAGGTGAGGTTCTTTCCAAACTCTTAAGTTGCTATGGCAAGCAGGGAGGATTGGACTAACTGAATTTATAAGTCCAAATAATGAGCCTGGCTGGTTTAACCTCTGCACATAACCATAAAGAAAGTAGATACCCCTAGATAAATCTGAATGCTCTCAAGGATAAAGGGGAAACGGCCACCCACGTTCCATAGAATTTTGAGGACAAAGGTCCCAAAATTTATCAATTTCAAAATAGTCTTTATCCTGAGAAAAAAAAAGTAATGTCCAAGAGTACGAAGATCTTCTTCTTTAATCGCAAATGTTCACTTCATGATAATCACATCCAGTAGTATATTCGTTGGTGTAGTTGGTACATTGGTTAGTACATTATTATTTTTTGCTCAGGATAAAGACTATTTTGTAACTGAATTTATATCCTAAATACTTTCCATACCCTGGGAAGATTTCCAGGAGCTTGGGCACAGTTTGTAATTGTTTTGCGCGGACAACAGTATGTCGCCTATGTAAATCGAAATTCTGTCTCCTGTTCTGTCCTTTATTCTGTCCATAACTTGGAAACCCAGCGTTTCAAGGGATCCTCTGATCCAACATGCCAGCTGTTCATTTTCATGGTGATTAAGAGTGGGGAGGGGGCGTCCTTGCCTTGTATACCTGTTCATTTCAACTGTTTCTGACAATCCCTGATCCCTTGAACTGCAAGAGTGAGGTTGGTACGTGACAGTTTTATCCAAGTCTGGACTTTTGGTGCCATTCCCATTCTACCCAGAACCTGAAATATGAAGCATCAGTCCATGGAATTGAAAGCCTTTTTGGCATCAAGGGAGAGGTTTGCCTCTGAATCACGTATTAATTTGGTTTTCTGGAGCCAGCTATGCATGCTCCATATGATTTGTCACGATCGGCAAAGTATATGTGGCGGCATGATCCTAATCTATTATCGCCTCTTCGAGCTAGCAGGGTTGCTTCTGTACGTGTCACTAAAGCTTTAAAAATTTCTTTAGGAAAACAATTAGGTCCCAGTGTTTTTCCCCTTGCAATTGTATGATTGCTTGTAGGGGGATATCTTCTTTAGGATCTTGTCTCCTCTGTCACTATTGGGACATCCATTTCACCCAGTAGTTCTGTTATCTCTCTTTGCCTTGCGTGTTCCAACCTGATATAAATTTTATTGTAATATGCTCAGGCCTGCAAAACCTCTCCCATCGATAGAGACTGATCTCCCTTTTTCACCCACAGTCTCTTCCACCCACTTAATTCCCACTTGCCTCTGACTAATCAATGCCAGTAGGTCCCCAACTTTGTCTCCTATCTCATACAGTCTTATATGAGTACTAACAGATTCGTTCTAATTCTAGAACAATTTCTTCCAGTTAAAATATCTCTCCCCTGTCCTCTTACGTTTCCCTCCAGTTACGGCCTGTATTATTTCTCTAATCACAGTTTTCTATGCTTTCCACAGTGTAATCTCAGACAGCACCGACCCTGTGTTTCCATAGAAGTACATTTTGGTGGATTCCATGAGTGTTGAAAGCGTATTGTGATCCTGCATCTCCCAAGCATTCAATCTCCATGAGGTCCTCCTCTTCCTTTCACCCGAATCCATATTCAATAGGAGAGGGCAGTGATCTGATATTTCTCCACCGAGGTATTCCATCTGGTCGATCTGCTTGTTCTTGGCCTCTGGCAAAAAGATAGACTATCCTAGAAGGCGACCTGTGTGTGCCTGAGAAATAAAAATAGTGTCTCTTATGTGTTTAGTGCACCATATGTCTGTCAGGCCCAGTGCCCTTGTGAAATGGGCCAGGTTTGTGAATGTCTGTAGTCACCTGTGTATCAGATGATCTATCCATTTCTGTGAACATTAACTCATTAAAATTACCCCCTATGATGTGTATGTCAGCTGGCAACTCCAGAAAAAGTGTACCCAATCTGTTGAGGGGACGGAAACCCTAAATATAGTGTACATTGATTTTCCCAATTTCCCACTTACTCCCACATACCTCGCGTTTGGGTCAGACCACATCTTAATAATTTGAAATGGAATATTCTTTAACCAAAATAGTCACCCCTCTGGATCCTCTGGTGAAACTCATGTGCCAGCGAGAGAGATCTGTTTACTCTGAGGAATGTGTAGTTGGATCCCACAAGTTGTCACTTGTATGAGGGTCAGGTTGGGACCATGTCTCTTAATGTATTGCACTCTTATTCCCCTGTATATTTTATTCTCCATTTGATTAACATTACAATTCAGTATTTTGAGGTGAACTCTTGTGAGTTTAGCTCTGTGGCATGTAATCTGCCAGCACTGTTAAAACATCCTGACTCTTATTTTTCCTATGTTACTGGGGAGGCGGCAAGAGGACTCTGAAGCGGCCTGCCTTCCCTCTTTGTGTTATTCTTGGTTTGCTTATTATGTGACTTCCTTTCCAGTTTGTAAGCCTCAAGAATTCCCCAAACATTGTGCCATATAATCTTTCCTCATAACCAGACATGTAAATTTCCTAGTGCCTCTCCATCCATGCTGCATGTTTTGAACTCCCCGTCACCCCAACTTTGAAACGGTCTGTCCCCCATACCTACCTTCGGTTGACCCTTATAACCAAAATTGACATTACCAGGAAGAACATTACATGTGCTGCGTTGCTCAACAGGGATCACCGTTGGCTGCCACTGATCTGTCCTGAGGTCTTCGGTTCCTCTTCAGTTTCAGAGTCTGGGCTGCGGCTTGCTGTTTATTCTTCAATGGATCCATCTATCGGAGTTCCATCTGGCAGCCCTGGATTGTTCCTAGTTTGTTTTGCACTGCATTTCCTCATAGGGTTCTGCCCTGTGGTCCACTCTCTATGCCTTTGGCACTTTTCTCTGGGGCTGTTGGTTTATTTCAACTCCCTCCATACCGCCACCCAATCCCAGGATTCTTTTGAGATGCCAAAGAATTGAACCTTATGAATGGCTTTTGCCTAGCCGGATCCAATAATGTGTTGCCCAGGCTCTTTACTGCAGTTTCTTTAAACTTCATTAAAGGATTTAAGCTGTTTCTGGAATATTCTTGTGTACTCCAGGAAAAAACGTGTGAGGCTTCATATGCTGACCCACCTGTTTGTGCCATTTGCAGTTGGACGTTTATCTTTATAATTGAGACATGTTGCTATTATCAGCCTTTGTACCAGTGTCCTGTGGGCTCTTTCAATCGGAAAGCATGTGGACAGTTAATTTGCCATTTTTATGCTATATTGCCCGTTCTGTAGGAATTTCTCGATTTGTTTGCCTTCATTCCAGTGCTTAATTTGTAAAATATTAAGTGCCAAGGCTCTGACCAGGAGGCCACTGCAGCTTGCACCACCCGTCGCCCTTGTCATCGCTGCCAAAACAACTACTAACCATCTCTCCCGCATGTAAATGCAACAGTTCAGGTTATTCCAGGTCCCCAAAGCTAAAGGAATGGCTGGGGAGGCAGGTATTAGTAATTTTAATGTGTATTGTATTCCTAAACAACCGTTGTTCTGCTCATCTCTAAATAAGATGAGCAGCGCCACCATGTGGTAGACTGTTCTATGTATGGTGTTGACCATTAGGTGCTGAGCACCGGAAACCAATTAAGTGCCGGTGCTTAGCACCGGAAAGCCCTGGCTCAAATTAAGCACTGCTTCAATCCCCTTCAGCATACACACTTTTTGGAGGTTGCTAATCCTTGATTGTTTCTTCACGTTTTGCGTCACCTCCTCCAAAGTGTGGTATGTTGTGAAGAGTTGATTGACTAGTGTGGAGAATTTTTGAGCTGTCTTCCAGTTCCGAAGTAAGACCATAAGTTTCTGCCATTTAGTCCGCTACATTTAATAGCTCTTGCCACAGCTGGGCAAAAAATACCCTTCCTCTTCTATTTTCGATTCCTGGGCGTATCTTGTTTGCTCAATTGTTTGTAGGATTCTAGTTCTAGAAGAGGCTTCAGACACAGCCTCCATTGCCATTCGTGTTGGTTTGCATAACGGAAGCCGATGCGCTGGTGTATTTGTTCATCTTTCCCTGGGTCAGTACTTCTTACGCTACTTTTTCTTTCGCCATTTCCTCCCCAGTGTTTTGTTGGTCACCCATGGGCGCACTGGAATGAGGCAGTGGAATTTAAAGTGATGTCAGCAATCCAATTGTTCTCACAGGGATAGAGTCTGTATCCTGTTGTATTTTTCCCTTCCCCATTCCTGCCCCCTCCCCCAATGCAAGTCCTACCTTTCACTGTTTATATTATGTAGAGGTTTTTTTATGGGTCCTAATCTCAAGACTTCCCTCCTTTGTATCTCTTGGTGAGGTGCCTAAGTTATTGAATGATGGACAGGAAGGCTTCCCACCGCAGGGATCCCTGTCGGAGTGTCCTACTTTAGTCTGCCACTGCTTTTGCAGATCAATATCCTTCTCTGTTTTCGTCTGAGGCTTCTTTTTGCATCAGGGTTATAATCTCTTCCGGTCCCCCTGCTTGCCATCGTCACAGTACATCTATTCCAGGAGAGGGAGGCAAGGTTCATAAAAGTAGAGCTTGTGAAGATCTGCAGTCATCCACAGGTAATAGCCAGATTACAGCAACTGTCATACTTCAGGACCCATAGTAGGATGGGCCCCGGAACATCAGGAGTGAAAGGCTTCAACCATCATGTTTGGGTCCAGTATTTCCACCTTTCCCAGTGGCCCACTGAAAGGGATTCTGACAGCTACTCAGTACACCTAGCAATAGGGCTTAATCTCAACATACCTGAAACTGGCAAAGCCACTAGATTTAGTGTGCTAACAGACAGATGGCATTTGTGCATACCTTTGTTTGCATGTTTTAACACATTAAAGCCAGACCTGTAGGCCTTGAGAATACTTATTCTTTTTCTGTTTAGGAAGGGAGATTAAGAATAATTTCCCATTTATCCTTATTAGACAGGCTGTATTGTTTTCTGCTTGTTTAATTAGAATGTGTGCCTTTCGGTAGAAGTGTGTCTATTTCTCTTGCTAAAGTGGACAGAGAACGCACATTTAAGGAGGATATATTCAGTAATTATTAATTGAAAGAAGAGTCTCTTAGAGAAGAACTATAATTACAGCAATATTACCTTTGGTTTTCCCATTCTTTCTATATTTTATTTATTCATTATTTTTGTGATAGACAAAGCCACTTAATTGAAGGAGTTAAGACAGTGCCAAAGATGCACATCATATGAACCTTCAGAAATATCTATTTATGTACAGGGTTGGGAATCGACGGTAAACATGATACATTGGTATTTACAGTATCAACTGAAAGTCAGAACCATTTTTACTTTTTGATGCATTTTTTCTTTTTCCATGTGTAAGAAAACCACTCCCATAGTGGTTTTTAGCAGGGTTGAACTATTGGGCTACATATCCTTCCGAATCTGTGGCTTCCACTTACATGTAGATGGATGCCAGACATTTGAAGTTGATAGCTGTATTGATGTCCCGAACGCAACTGGGGCTCCAAAGGGTAGTGACAAGTTTTTCTACGTTCATGCATAACCTGGGCCGTACAGTGAACACCTCTAAAACTTTTATTATGAAATGTGGGGCAGGTCGTACAAAATATAGAGGCATATTTATTGAAAATAAAAAGGTCGAATTCACCAAAAGATTTTCTTATCTAGGCATTCTTTTCGACCAGAAGGGGACATGGACCCAGGCTGTCCAAGCTAGGAAACTACTATTTATGAAAGCTACTGCTGCAATAGCTAATTTCTCTAGAAAACTGGGAAGACGACCCTCTGTAGAATTACTACATATTTACCAGGCAAAATGCGTCTCCACGGCTATGTATGGTGCAGGTGTCTGGGGCTATGCAGATCCTCAGCCTCTACAGTTAGTTGAGAATGCCTTTTTTAGATTTTTGTTGGCAGTCCCAGGCAGTACATCTAAATACATATGCCACGCCGGGCTAGGGATGCCGCACATATCCGACCTTATACAAATACAACCCATCTTATTGTGGCACAGGATATGGGCTACTACAAAAACCACTTTTAATCAGGACATCTTAAATGATAGCCTCAAGCTACAGCGGGCCTTTAGTATCCCATGGTTAAAATATGTCAAAGATTTTATGAAAGACCTTGGGCACCCTGAATATTATGATGACCCTACTACCATAATCTTGGTTACGAGAAAAAATCTAAAAAGTAATTGTTTGATGCTCCTTGAGACAAACAGACTTTCTGCCGAAATACTGAAGTCAACGGTACAGGCGAATCAAATGATGTTAACTACTCATGGCATCCAGCCGTATCTTAAAAACATTCTAGGTGGATACGATAGGATGGTATTGACCCGCTTTAGATTGGGGATCTTCCACAGGCTAATTAGTTTTCCTACCATGAACGACTGGTCTAAAACCATGCGTAAGTGCCCATGTGATGATATGTCTCTGCAAACAACAATGCATGTGCTTTTATTTTGTAAATTTCCTTCTGTACAAAGAAGGAGGTGGATTTTACCAATTTTAAGTTCACTTGGCCTCAGACAATGCCGTCCTCTGTTTTTAGTACTGCAATCTTTAGAGAATGAACATTTTACAAGGTAATTTTCCTCATTTTTCAAAAAAAATTAATTAAATGCAGAAAAAACATTTTTATATGAGCTTATAATATGTTATCTTCTTTGATCAAGCTTGAAGGAAGTTACAGTAGGGCTTTTTTTATATTATATCTTGGATGGTATTTTTAATAATGATTTTAAAGCCGTATTGATTATAGTGCAGTGTGACCTCTTGTGCTTTTATGATTTTCTTGCAAAAATCAAATAAAGCTTTATTGAATTGTAGTTGATATGGTCTTAATCAAGTGGAATAGCGTATTCTGAGTGTGCGCCTTACTCTTCCATAAAATATTTTGTGTTTATTTGTAAATAAAGTTTTTGGTTAAAAAATGCTGCGTATCCCTGACCTTGACTGGTAGGTCGCTCCCCCACCACACAGCTCCGTCTCTGTGCCCTGCTGCTGCCCCTGATTGTGCTCGTTTTTCCTTTCTGTGCCCCCCCTTGCTGCCCCTGATTGTGCTCGTTTTTCCTTTCTGTGCCCCCTTGCTGCCCCTGATTGTGCTCGTTTTTCCTTTCTGTGCCCCCCCTTGCTGCTCCTGATTGTGCTCGTTTTTCCTTTCTGTGCCCCCTTGCTGCCCCTGATTGTGCTCGTTTTTCCTTTCTGTGCCCCCCTTGTGCTCGTTTTTCCTTTCTGTGCCCCCCTTGCTGCCCCTGATTGTGCTCGTTTTTCCTTTCTGTGCCCCCTTGCTGCCCCTGATTGTGCTCGTTTTTCCTTTCTGTGCCCCCCTTGCTGCCCCTGATTGTGCTCGTTTTTCCTTTCTGTGCCCCCCTTGCTGCCCCTGATTGTGCTCGTTTTTCCTTTCTGTGCCCCCTTGCTGCCCCTGATTGTGCTCGTTTTTTTCCCTCCTTTCTGTGCCCCCTTGCTGCCCCTGATTGTGCTCGTTTTTCCTTTCTGTGCCCCCCTTGCTGCCCCTGATTATGCTCGTTTTTCCTTTCTGTGCCCCCCCTTGCTGCCTCTGATTGTGCTCGTTTTTCCTTTCTGTGCCCCCTTGCTGCCCCTGATTGTGCTCGTTTTTCCTTTCTGTGCCCCCTTGATGCCCTGATTGTGCTCGTTTTCCCTTCTGTGCCCCCTTGCTGCCCCTGATTGTGCTCGTTTTCCCTTCTGTGCCTGTTTCCCGCCGCTGCGCCCCTGCGGCCCCGCCCCCTCACTGCCCATTCGCTGCCCCATTCCCTGCTCATCCCTCCCACCTCCCCATTTATGGCGGCCGCTGCGTGGTGAAGAGAGCGACCCCTGACCTTGACTGGTAGGTCGCTCCCCCACCACACAGCTCCTTCTGTGTGCCCTGCTGCTGCCCCTGATTGTGCTCGTTTTTCCTTTCTGTGCCCCCCCTTGCTGCCCCTGATTGTGCTCGTTTTTCCTTTCTGTGCCCCCTTGCTGCCCCTGATTGTGCTCGTTTTTCCTTTCTGTGCCCCCCTTGCTGCCCCTGATTGTGCTCGTTTTTCCTTTCTGTGCCCCCTTGCTGCCCCTGATTGTGCTCGTTTTTCCTTTCTGTGCCCCCTTGCTGCCCCTGATTGTGCTCGTTTTTCCTTTCTGTGCCCCCTTGCTGCCCCTGATTGTGCTTGTTTTTTCTCCTTTCTGTGCCCCCTTGCTGCCCCTGATTGTGCTCATTTTTCCTTTCTGTACCCCCCTTGCTGCCCCTGATTGTGCTCGTTTTTCCTTTCTGTGCCCCCTTGCTGCCCCTGATTGTGCTCGTTTTTCCTTTCTGTGCCCCCCCTTGCTGCCCCTGATTGTGCTCGTTTTTCCTTTCTGTGCCCCCTTGCTGCCCCTGATTGTGCTCGTTTTTTTCTCCTTTCTGTGCCCCCTTGATGCCCTGATTGTGCTCGTTTTCCCTTCTGTGCCTGTTTCCCGCCGCTGCGCCTGCGGCCCCGCCCCTCACTGCCCATTCGCTGCCCCATTCCCTGCTCCTCCCTCCCACCTCCCAATTTATGGCGGCCGCTGCGTGGTGAAGAGAGCGACCCCTGACCTTGACTGGTAGGTCGCTCCCCCACCACACAGCTCCGTCTGTGTGCCCTGCTGCTGCCCCTGATTGTGCTCGTTTTTCCTTTCTGTGCCCCCTTGCTGCCCCTGATTGTGCTCGTTTTTCCTTTCTGTGCCCCCTTGCTGCCCCTGATTGTGCTCGTTTTTTTCTCCTTTCTGTGCCCCTTGCTGCCCCTAATTGTGCTCGTTTTTCCTTTCTGTGCCCCCCTTGCTGCCCCTGATTGTGCTCGTTTTTCCTTTCTGTGCCCCCTTGCTGCCCCTGATTGTGCTCGTTTTTCCTTTCTGTGCCCCCCTTGCTGCCCCTGATTGTGCTCGTTTTTCCTTTCTGTGCCCCCTTGCTGCCCCTGATTGTGCTCGTTTTTCCTTTCTGTGCCCCCCTTGCTGCCCCTGATTGTGCTCGTTTTTCCTTTCTGTGCCCCCCTTGCTGCCCCTGATTGTGCTCGTTTTTCCTTTCTGTGCCCCCTTGCTGCCCCTGATTGTGCTCTTTTTTCCTTTCTGTGCCCCCTTGATGCCCTGATTGTGCTCGTTTTCCCTTCTGTGCCTGTTTCCCGCCGCTGCGCCCCTGCGGCCCCGCCCCCTCACTGCCCATTCGCTGCCCCATTCCCTGCTCCTCCCTCCCACCTCCCCCTTTATGGCGGCCGCTGCGCGGCCGCGCAGCGGGCGGGCACGCCTAAGGCATGCCCGTCTGCGCCCGTCCGCGCCGTGACCGCGCCCAGCGCCAGACCCCCTGGTCCGGGCATCCCCCGTGCCCGCCACATCAACAGACGCCGATACGACGCCAGCACCCTCCACGCACTGAACCCCGGAAAAGATCACGCCTGCTACCAGGCCACCCCGAAGCGCACCCAAGGGCCCTTCACCTGCCGGAACTGCAGCTTCGCCAGCACCCGCCCCGCCAAACCACCGCCCAGGAAAGAACCCAACTACCTCAGATGCATCCTCCTCAACACCCGCTCCGCCCGCAAACACGCCATCGAACTCTGGGACCTTCTCGACTCAACCTCCCCCGACATCGACATCGCCATTGCCATCCCGGACGGATACAAGATCACCCGCAGGGACCGCACCAACGGAGTCGGAGGAGGCATCGCCATCGTCCACAGGAACACCCTCAGAGTCTCAACCAACACCGACGACACCCTCAGCACCGCCGAACACATGCACTTCCAGATCCACACCGATCCCAACACCACCCTCAGAGGAACCCTCATCTACAGACCCCCGGACCCCGACCACAGTTCAGCGATTCCATCGCTGACTTCGTCAGCACACACGCCATCGCCTCCACGGACTACATCCTCCTCGGGGACCTGAACTTCCACCTCGAGAACAACAAGGACACCAACTCCACCACCCTGATCGACAACCTCGCCACCCTCGGACTCAGACAGCTCGTGACTACACCCACCCACGCCGCCGGCCACACGCTAGACTCCATCTTTTCCGCAAGCCCACACGTCTCCTTCAACCACACCTCCGAACCCCACTGGACTGACCACCACTGCATCCACTTCACCTACAGGAAGCCCACCACGCACCACCGCACCGAACAAATGCCTCGCCGCTGCTGGAGCAGAGTCACGGAAGACCAGCTAACCACAACCCTCGCCCTGAGCCCACCCGCCGAACCCTCCGACCCCGACACCGCCGCCCGCAACCTCAGACAGTGGATCGACGACTGCGCCAACACCCTCGCCCCGCTCAAGAATCCGCCCAACAGCCACACGAGCAAGAAAGCCACCTGGTTCACCGAAGACCTCCAGGCCTCCAAACGAACATGCCGAAAACTGGAGAAGATCTGGCTCCACGAACGGACAGCGGACAGCTACGCCGCCCACAAGAGCGCCACCCGCAGTCACCATCACCTCATCAGATCCGCCAAAAGGGCCTCACTCAAAGACCGCCTAGACAACAACGCACACAACAGCAAAGAGCTCTTCAACATCGTGAAGGAACTCTCCAACCCCAGCTCCAACGACATCCAGCCGTCGCGAGACCTGTGCGACTCACTGGCCACCTTCTTCCACCGCAAAATCGCCGACATCCACGACCGCTTCAACACCACAACCGCCCCGGCAACCACCGAGACCACTGCCCCCACAACCACCAACCGCCTGCTCTCCTGGACCAACATCAACGACGAGGACACCAGCGAGATCATGAACACCATCCACTCCGGTTCACCGCTAGACCCGTGCCCTCACCACATCTTCAACAAAGCCAGTACAGCCATCGCGCCCCATCTCCGGAAAATAATCAACATCTCCTTCGAGACAGCAACCTTCCCCGAAAGCTGGAAGCACGCCGAGATCACCGCCTTACTCAAGAAACCCAAGGCAGACCCCAAGGACCTCAAGAACTTCCGACCCATCTCTCTGCTCCCGTTCCCCGCGAAGGTCACCGAGAAAATCGTCAACAAACAACTGACCCGCTACCTCGAGGAGAACAACATCCTGGACCCTTCCCAGTCCGGCTTCCGCAGCAACCACAGCACCGAAACCGCCCTCATCGCCGCCACCGATGACATCAGGACCCTGCTAGACAACGGAGAAACAGCAGCCCTCATCCTCCTGGACCAATCAGCCGCCTTCGACACGGTCTGCCACCACACACTACGAACACGCCTTCACGACGCCGGGATCCAAGAGAAGGCCCTGGACTGGACCACATCCTTCCTTTCCGGCAGAACACAAAGCGTCCGCCTCGCCCCCTTCCGATCCAAGGCCACCAAGATCATCTGCGGCGTACCCCAAGGCTCCTCCCTCAGCCCAACGCTGTTCAACATCTACATGGCACCCCTCGCCCACGTCGCCCGACAGCACAACCTCAACATCATCTCCTACGCCGACGACACCCAGCTGATCCTCTCCCTCACCAAAGACCCTCACACCGCCAAAGCCCACCTCCACGAAGGAATGAAGGCCGTCGCCGAATGGATGAGGACCAGCCGCCTGAAGCTGAACTCGGACAAGACGGAGGTCCTCATCCTTGGTTCCAACCCTTCAGCCTGGGACGACTCCTGGTGGCCAACATCACTGGGAACAGCCCCGCCACCCACCGACCACGTACGCAACCTAGGGGTCATCCTCGACCCCACCCTCTCCATGACTAAGCAGGTCAACGCCGTTTCCTCATCCTGCTTCAACATCCTCCGAATGCTCCGCAGGATCTTCAAGTGGATCCCCACCGAAACAAGAAAAACAGTCACCCAGGCCCTAGTCACCAGCAGGCTGGACTACGGAAACGCCCTCTACGCAGGAACGACGGCTAAGCTCCTGAGACTGCTGCAACGCATCCAGAACGCCTCTGCACGTCTTATCCTCGACATCCCCCGACGCAGCCACATCACACCCCACCTGAGAGACCTGCACTGGCTCCCTGTCAACAAGAGGATAACCTTCAAGCTCCTCACCCACGCACACAAAGCACTCCACAACTCCGGACCAGCCTACCTCAACAGACGACTCAGCTTCCACAACCCCACCCGCCAGCTCCGCTCGACCAGCCTCGCCCTCGCCACAGTCCCCCGCATCCGGAAAACGACCGCCGGCGGCAGATCCTTCTCCCACCTCGCCGCCAAGACCTGGAACACCCTCCCCACCAACCTCCGACAGACCCAAGACCTACTGGCCTTCAGAAGACTCCTCAAGACCTGGCTCTTCGATCAGTAGCAGCACCACCCCCCTCTTCCCCCAGCGCCTTGAGACCCTCGCGGGTATGTAGTGCGCTTTATAAGTGACATGATTGATTGATTGATTGATGGTGCTCTGTTAGTTCGTTAGTGGCGTAATGGTTCCATAGAGAGATGAAGGTGTTTTTTGATAAATGGGACAATCCATTGACAGTACACTAATAGTACACTTCATGGAACAATAAGGAAAAGTGATTTGCCTACAATGACTCAACTGTTGATCAAGTGCCGAAGATAGGCCTAGATGTCCCATCTGGGTGCCAAGACCAGCAGTTTAGCAATAAAATCACATCTCCTCATCACCCTTCGATTTCCGTATCAAGCAGATGTATCACCATATCCTCTAAAATCTGCATGCCTCCAGAGCAGAAAAAGTGCCACAAATTAGATGTAGGAAAACCTTAGATGTAGGAAAAGCTTTACATTGTATCTTGATAGGGCAAAACATGCTCTAGTATTTCTTACATCTAGCACTGGGGGTTGCTAAAATGAGGTATAAGGGCTTTGGTCATAGTGCTTTAGAATCCTTCACATCCAGCACCCTCTCCGTCTAAGCGCATACTCTGGCAGAAAGTAAATGCTGCTACTTTGGAAGTGAGGCAGGTTGATTTGGCATTTTCAGGGGCTCGTCTCCAGTCCTCCAAAACATGATTGCTATTAGTGCCTTAAATCTTTCTTAGATTCAAACTTTTTAATCGGACCACATGGCAATTCAAGGGCCTGGCTGCAAGGAAGACTAGGATAAGAGGAAGAGCAAGGTATTCCACTTGGGTAGTATCTTGTCTACTATTTGTGCGATATTTCCTCCAGTCAGTGACTTGCACCTGTCTGCATATGGTTCCAGCATAGCCAATATGTGGGTCTTGTAGAGCCGCTGGAGTTGGAAAATTGAGTGGTGAGGCACGCAGGGAGCTTATTAGCCATGTGCACATAGGATGACTAACAGTGCACTGTCGTCTGCAGGATACCGCGTACATCTTTGGCTTCCTTCTTCTGTAGCTTTGGATTTGTTGGCACCGTGCACTAGTTTCTTACATGTTAATACTGTAGGGAGCAAATAAATAAGCGTGCATTAGTTACTAGATAAAAGGTGTAGCTTGACCTGTAACCATTGGCTCCTGCCATAAAGAACTGCATCTAAAATAATTTCAATGTCAGAATACTGTCTCCTTTAAATGGAAAGCTTGAAATGACATGACTCGCCACTTATTTGCCGCTAGTTTAGTCAACCTCCCACTGCCTACTTTGTATGGCAAAGACTGTCACCAGGGGGCATATTAAGACTAAAGGTTTGGAGTTCTTTGAGGGAAGATGTTCACTGTGTTGTCGATTGTCGTCTGCGTATTTGTCACGGACGTCATTTTGACAAATTATCCTGTACCACTTTTCTTTTGGTTTCCGTTCAACGTTGGCATATATTTTCAGCAAGGCCCATTGATAACTCCAAAATCCTGTAGAAGAACACAAGTTTAATAACCTGATTCTCTATCCTGGAATGTTCCAAACCTCCATTAAAGCAAGCTGTTTCAAATGTGCTAAAAGCTTCTTCTTAAGATGCCTAATGCCCAAACGGATGCATTGCTGCCCGGGAACAACAGATGAATGAAAGAGATTATAGGAGAAGTAGTTATATGAATGTAAACATTGTGGAAAAGTGTAGTTAAACCTATAGAAGGCTGAGGCTGCCACAACTGGACATGCAAAAGAACAATTGATGGACAGAATGCTGAACAATGTCATACATTCCCCCAGTACTGAGATCTGGGCCTAAATCCATTGTTTTTTTGCTCCCCATGCCATTCCAGTTTAGACCCAGCCATATGCAAATCAGTCTTGACCCTGTTCCCCATGGGAGCAGTCCAGCCCGAACTGCTAAGCCAGGTCCTCCCTGGACTGGAAACAAGCATCCTAGGACCAGTTTCGGGGTATCACCCCTCATCGGCCAGGCTAGCTTGACTCCAGTGGCATGGAGAGCACGGGACCCACATCTGGGCATACCCATCCCACTCAGGGTGACAAATGCAAAAATAACAATTGATGGACAGAATGCTGAACCATGTCATACATTCACCCCAGTACAGTTATCTGGGCCTAAATCCATTGTTGTGTTTGCTTTGTTCGCCCTAAGTGGCCAAGGGTATGCCCAGACGTGGGTCCTTTGCTTTCTGTCCCACTGGATCCAAGCTAGCCTGGCTGATGAGGGGTGAAATCCCGAAACCGGTCCTAGGATGCTTGGTTCCGGTCCAGGGAGGACCTGGCGAGACTGTTCCCATGAGGAACAGGATCAAGACTGATTTGGATATGGCTGGGTCCAAACTGGGGTGGCATAGTGAGCAAAAGAACTATGGATTAAACCCAGATCTGTGACTGGGGTGAGTGGTTGAAAAGTTCCAGCTCTCCGTCCATCAGCCTGTTGCGTTTGCTACAACTGGACGTTCAGCCTGCGAGTCCATCCCACTTCGGATTGATGTACACCCTGGTGAGTCATTCACTTGCATATTTGTACCCACCTAGGGATGATTGGTTCTCGTTTAAATAAAGAAACTATCCTCTCTGATTGTGAAAGACAGGATAGGGGGATTTTTTTGTTAGAGTGCCTACTTAAGATGTCATAGTTGCATTAGTGTTATGTGCCCGAAGTTTTAAAAGTTTGCAGCCCAGCAGGTGTGAGAGCATTCGTTTTGTTCACCAACAATCCACACGTTTTTAGAGCATACTTCGAAGAGTTTCACTGACCTTCCCTTCTAAAGAAACAAAAACATCAAATGTCCGGTCTAGTCATCACCAGAAACCAAGAACCCTCCAAGCTTGCACCTGTCATTT
Source organism: Calotriton arnoldi (assembly GCA_963921515.1). Taxonomy (NCBI): domain Eukaryota; kingdom Metazoa; phylum Chordata; class Amphibia; order Caudata; family Salamandridae; genus Calotriton; species Calotriton arnoldi. The sequence continues at coordinate 970,215 of CAWUFW010004493.1, read as the reverse complement.
AGAACCACCCTCGACTTCCGAAGGTTTCCAGGATTATGTCCCCTTGAAAACATACTCGACCTGTCCTCGACGACAGAAGGTAAAGGAAAATGCCAAAGCTCTCTGTAAGCTGCACCCACAAGAAAAACCAGATCAGTTTGGTGTCCCCTGGCTGTCACCTGCCTCACTAGTGGCAGCGATGAAGGAACATCAAATCTCGGTGAGAGCAGTAGTCTCCTTTTATGATGAGCTTTGTATGCAGTGCTGCAGGCATTGGTGGACTTAATTTAAATCTGGTTATTGGTAAATGTCGGTAATGTGCAATTTTGGAAAGTGTTGGAGGTCTCGATTAATTGGTACATTGCAAGTGCCTGGCACAGCCTCCAGATAGAGACCGGGGTGTGCAGCAATGAGGGAGTCACTGGAGCAGACGGGCAGTGTGATGCCTGGTACAGCCTGCAAACAGAGACCGGGGTGTGCAGCAAGGAGGGAGTCACTGGAGCAGACAGGCAGTGTGATGCCTGGTACAGCATGCATACAGAGACTGGGGTGTGCAGCAAGGAGGGAGTCACTGGGGCAGACAGGCAGTTTGATGCCTGGTACAGCATTCAGAATGGGATCGGAGTGTGCAGACAACGCTGCAGTGGCCTTCGCCAAAGCAGACACTGACAACGTTCATTGTAAGCGCATCAGAATACACGGGGTGTAAAGAACGGGGCAAGGGCTGTGGGAAGCGAGGCGGTTCATGTATTTTGGGTGGGTCAGGGCGATGTAAATGGCCAGGTACCAAGTACCTGTACTTTTATCTAAAAGTGAAAGCACCAGTACTTCTCAGTGGGGTACATTATTTTTAATAGCAGGGTTACTTCACTTTTCAATAACAACGGGTATACTGGAGTAGCGGGCGCTTACTCTTCACCAGTCCCATTTCAAGTTCTGCTTGGTATTGAGGCGGAGTACACACCAGGAAGATGAGGGGTGAAGCTTTTAAGATACCTCACTCATGAACGGAGCATCAGTGTGTGGGGTGGCATATCTGAGGGGTACAGAGGCGAGCAAAGGAAAGTGTGCCCGACACATTACATTTGGGAAGATGCATTGTGAAAGGAGGCAAGTAACGCATGCCATTTGAAGACAAGCGTTTGCAATGCAATAGGTCTCGCATTTGCGCGGGTTTCAGCTATTGGCATTGTACATAACAAGGACTTTTATTTATCTGTCTTGGTAATTAACACATAAAAGGCATTGTCATTTACAATGCCAATAGATCAAACTCTTGTAACTGTGAAACAATTTAAAAGAATGTTGCAGGAAAGCATGTCGTGCCTGCAGTAGGAGAAACTCAATAAAGAAAATAGTGCTTACAGAGTAAATAAGACATACCGTGTAGCAATAGAAGTAAAAGGGGCCAGTCCTCATGGGAGGTTACAAATGAAGACAAGGTGGCACTAAGGAGGGACTAACAAGCCTATTAACTAATCAGAAGCCAGCATTTACAAAGGACAATGACACAAGCCAATGAAAAATATGGGCGGAGCTTGAAGTCTATACTCTAATACAGCATGTGCTGCCCAGGCTCGACCTAAAAACACCACCGGATCTGCCAGTTCCCTGTCTCCTGCATGAACTCAGGAGCCCCTATCGACCTGTCTCGCCCGCACATCATGGAGGTTTATAGCCGTCCCTGGCACTCCAAAATGACATCAGCACTACCTCCCAGCCCATTGTCAGTTCCCTGCAGTTTTCCATGTGGAGTACTTCCCCCCGCTAACTCTGCGCAGTACCCTCCTGTCTAACCCAGGGTTTGAAAGCAAGATCCCTGTGAAATTTCTGTGCTTACGCTATACACCTTTTAGTCATCTTCAATTCAAATCAAGAAATATATTTCCTATTTCTTCTCTTTAGTTCGGGCATTAAGGGGCAATCGAGTATCTAATCCTTAATACAACAACACAACTTAATTCCACAGCCTCAATTACGAAAGCAATCTCTTAATACAAGTAGTTGTGTTTTTTACTCTTAATTTAATGTTTGTTTAATGATAAACCGTTTTCGTTTCGTTAATGAAGGAACCCTGTTATTACAATAATGTCCAATACACAGCGTAATGTTTTTGTTGAAAAATAAACTTAGGATTTTCAGACCTACATTTAAAGTAGATAAATCTGTGAGTCATGCTTTTTTTTTTTTTGATTTGGAGTCTTTTATTTTGGCCTGTTTTGATTTGGTGCCTGACTTCCGCCTGTTGAGAGGACTTGGTGACTACTTTCTTTCTGACAACACTTGTGGTTGTCGGTTACAGGAAACCTCGTAATTGTAGCTGCTGAATGCACTGTAGTTTAGTTCCATACTTCTACTGGTCTAAACTTTTTTCTGCTCCAACGACGCGAGTCCGGAAATTAGCTCTCCTCAGAGAATTCCACACGACGATTTCGTCTTACTCAAAGACATTCTTGGTGCAGTACAAGGATGTCACCTGCCAGATATTCAGGTTTTAAATCATGCAGGGTCTGTGATGGACAGGTGTCCATCACAGACTTACATGCCAGCATTCTCTGTTGCCTGCAGTTGGACCCCGATGTGAAGTCCTGCAAATCATGCAGGAACATGGACCCCAAGGCCATAAAAGTAATACTTGTGCCCTCAAAGTTTTCAGGGCCCATGGGTGAGACGATCATCAAGCCCAGTAAAAGGCAAGACCCAGAGCAAAGTTGCAGGATTCATTGCTATTAAGCCGTCCTGTTGAAAGCATAAGAAGCAATGTCACGACACCGAGCAACATCATTCGTCGAAAGTTAAGTCACCAAGGCACTCTCACTTGCCTCAGGATTCCTTGTCAGAGCTTGTTCATCTAACTCAGTAGGATTCAGTACCCGTGGCTCATTCAGACCATTTGCTGTTGCCGATCCACTGATACCTACTGCACCTTCACGCAAGCCTCGACACGACCGCTGGAATGGATCTTAGCTTATTCTTGAACGTCAAGTTTGTCATATTCTGTAGGGTCATGGTTCCCTCTAGAGTGCCTTCAGACCCCATATATGTCCTATTGGTTTCACTTCTGGTGTGGCGGCGGTGGGCTTTATCCAGGCTGCTTTCACTTCATGTCTCCCATTGTCTACCAAATTTCTGATGCCGATTTCCACCTCGGGTCGGGTGCCAATGACACAGCGAATACCCCCCCAATCCCAACTGACTTCTCCATCGGCTCCGGATCAACCTTCACTGACTGTGCAATCGACACAACCAGAACAGACTTCAGCCCCAGATCCAGTGCCCTTAACAGAGTTTCCCCGCTCCTATCCATAGTTCATAAAGAGAGGCACAAAACCTCATGGAAGAAGGCTGCTACTTCTTTAGTGACTCCGACCCACTTTAGGATCCCATTCCAGACACATATGAAGGTGACGTATAGTCTCACTATGGACCTTGATTATACAGGCTTAGAGACGAGAGTGGCCTTGATACCGCACTCGAATGGGAATTAAACTCCCCCGCAGTCCACCCATCTCTAAAATTCATCTCTAATCATTTGGTTCTTAAAAAGGCAGCTGGGGTCCTTGATCCCCCCCCCCTCTTCCCTCCAGAGATACCACAGTTAACCTCTGAACTGAGGTATTGCATTCAACCGCTCATTCTTCAGAACCCTTACTCCCCTCCAGTGAAGCTCTAACTGAACTCATTCTTGCTGCTTGGTCAGAAGCCAGCGTTCTCTCCTGCCCTCAGTAGAGTAGTGGCCAGAAAATATAGCCCAGGGCCTGGTGACCCCGCCTTCTTATCCATACATCCGCCAACAGAAAGCCTTGTCATCCATGCTTCCTGCTCCTCAAAACTCTCACCAGGCACTTTCCCTACTACGCCCTCAAACAGAGAATTAAAAAAAGATTGAACAGTTTTGCAAAGAAATCTTTTTCTGCTGGGAGCATGGCTCTTAAATCCCTTAATGCCACTTGCCTGATGGAATGTTATACGATTGTCATATGGGACATGGCACAACAGGCAATCCCAAACTTACAGGAACAGCTCCTTCCCCACTCTTACCAAGCCAATGCAGGGAAGCAGCCCTAGTTCCCCCTTGTCGTAACACGGCTCTGGTTGGAGGACGGGTATCCTCCCTTCCACAGGCCTGGAGGGCAATAACTTCATACCATGGGTCTTTTTGCAGATCGTGGAGCCCTTCCAATAGGTCCCTCCTTCTATACCCCCGCTACACCCACCCCTCCTGCAGACCAACTTTCCATCCTTCAGAAGGCTGTAGAGCTCTTACTGCATTTAATGACGGTGGAACTAGTGCCAGAGCAGGAACGGGGGAAATCATGAAATTCTCCCTGTACTTCTTGGTTCCGAAGAAAGATGACAGTCTTCAACCGATCCTAGATCTCAGGATCTTGAACTGGTATCTGTGAAAGGAGAAGTTCAAGATGCTGATTGTGGTGCAGGTGTTGCGCACGCTGAAAGTGGAAGACTGGGTGGTGCCTGTCAACCTAAAGAACATGAATTTTTTGCATGCAAATTCAGCGGTCACATAGGAAGTTTCTACACTTCACAGTAGGGTCAATGCATTACCAATTCACAGTCCTTCTGTTTGGTTTGACTTCAGCTGCGTGTGTCTTCATGAAGGTTATGGCAGTGGTTGCTGCCCATCTCAAATGCTCAGGAATCCCAGTGTATCCACACCTGGATGACTGGCACCTCAAGGCCAAGTCACCGGAGATTGTGTTGCACCACCTGCAAGTGGCAGCATCTCTGCTGTTCAATCTGGGATTTTTCAACAAGAAGCTCAAATCTCACCTCGTGCTTTTTGTCATCCTGTTTATAGTGGCAGTACTGGACACAACATTGAACTCAGCCCCTCTCCTCAGATGATAAAGCTATTCAGGCTATGATTCTGTTGTTGCAGAAAAGTGCTAAGGTTCCAGTCCTGATGGTCTTATGCCTGCTAGATCTGCTACCGTCCTGCATTCTCCTTATCACACATGCGTACGACTGCGAGTGCTCTCCAATGGTGCTTCTGCATGCAGTGTCCCAACATGGGGGAGATCTGTTGTATTCTGTAACTATCTCATGGTACAGTGCAGCAGACCTGATGTGGTGGAAAATGGAGGGCTACCTGGTGCAAGGGGGGCCATTGCATCTGCCACCAGAATGCTTCCATTTTAGGGTGGGAAGCACATATGGAGAACCTGGAGATCAGAGCTCTTTGGTCCCCAGAGGAGCTGATATTGCATATCCATCTGCTGGAGTTGTGGGCATTTTGACTGATGCTCAAGCCCTTCTTGCCATCCATTCACATCCAGTCCATCCAGATCTTGCCAAACAACGCAACTGCGATGTGGCACATCAACAAGCAGGGGAGAGTAGAGTTGCACTTTCTGTCGGGAAGCAATGCAGCTCTGGTCCTGGCACAAGAGCCCCAAATCTGGTTAGGTTGTCAGTCACGTGGCTGGAGGTCTGAATGTTCAGACGATGGCAGCTTTGCCAACCACAAGTGGATGATTCACCTAGAAGTGGTTTGCTGTATCTTTGGTGTCTGAGGCACACCTCAGGTGGACCTATTTGCCACTCACTACAATGCCCAATGCCAGTCATTCTGTTCCCTCCAAGATCCACTGCAGGGATCTTTGGGGGATGTATTCAGTTGAAGTGGAACTTTCTGCTTTACTGTGCATTTCCCCCCACTCTCTCATACCCTTGATTCTTTTGGTGCTGAAGAAGATTCGCCTTAACAGTCCAAGTAATCTTAATTGCCCCGAACTGGCCAAGAAGGGCATGGTATACAGACCTGATACTCCTTTCCTTGTGCCCTCTGCTCCATCTCGCTCACAGGATAGACCACATCTCGTAATCGCAGAAGAGGGTATTGCACCTCCGTCTCCAGAGCCTGCACATTCATGGCTGGAAATTGAGCAGGTACACCTGAATGCTTTTTCTCTACCGCCTGAAGTGGTGGATATTTTCCTACTGCCTGCAGACATCCCACCAAAACAGTACATTTTGGGTGATGAGGTAATTTTATCAAATGTTGTGCAGACAATTCAGTAGACTCTCTTAAGGGCCACTTGGCGGGCATATTACGCTTTGAACTGTCATGAACTCAACAGGGTTGCGCAGTGGGTATGATAAAGAGCTACATATCCACTTTGTCAGCCTTTCTGTCTTCCAGACCAACCATCAGAAACAGTCATGAGGTTTCTGAAGGGCCTCACAACAAGTTCCCTCCTTCTCCTTTCATAATGCCTCAGTGGGATTTTAATCTCGTTCTCACATGTTTAATTTGTTTTCTTTTCCACCCTTGCACAGTTGTAACTTTTATGACTATTTTTCTAGTAGCAATTATGTTAGCGAGACGGGTCAGTAAGTTGCGTGTTCGGAGTGACAAACCCTTTCTTCACCTCCTTTTTCCCCAACAGGTTGGTTCTTAGACCCAGGGCTGCTTTCCTGCCCAAGGTGGTCACTCCCATTCATATGAGGCAGTCTATCACCATACCTGCTTTCTTTCCCCCTCCTCATTCCGCTAAAAATGGAAGAGCGGCTTCATGCACTGAATTCCAAGAGAGTGGTCCGTTTCTTTATTGATTCTACCAAGAACTTTCAAATTGGCGATCATCTTTTCATGGCGAGATGAAGATTAAAGCCATCCAGAAAAGGACATTGTCAAGGTAGATCATTGTATGCACCAAGCTATGCTACACCTTGGCTCACAAGGAGTCCCAGAGGGCCTCCGAGATCACTCCACCGAAGCAAAATCTTCTGTTTTAGCTCTGGCAAAGGGATTCCCTAGTGCAGAAATCTGGAAAGCGGTGGCAACTTGGGCTTCCCTCCACACCTTTGCAAAGCATTACTGTTTGGAATCAGCGGTGCTTAGGGAATGTCACTTTGCATGCTCAGCCCTTTATGACCTCTTAGTTCAATCAGCCTTTCAAATTCACCTCCTAGTTGGATACTGCTTTGGTAATCTGTTCAAAAGGTGAAGAATTTGTAGGTAGAAATATCCATCAAAATAAAGTGACTTACATTAGATAATGATCTTTCTGGTAGATACTTTATCTACCTGCAGATTGCTCACCGACGCTACCCTCTTACCCGTTTCGAAGGCTGGTTTGCTAATGTAGTTATCATAATGAGGCCCCAATCTGGATGTTGTACTGCAGTCAGTCAGATGTCATTCTCATTTTAGTCGCCTTAAAAGGCATTTAAAAAATGGATGGGAAACTGATTTTTGAGCTTTATAGCTCCTGTTACATCAAAATGGTGGTGTGGATGTAGAATCTAGCCAACATCTCCTACTGGTGTAGAGAGCTATTGAAAAGTTTACGGATTGAGTCTGATGCCTGGGATATTCAAAAGGTGAGGAGTCTGCAGATAGAGTAGCCACCAGAAAGATCATTACCTAAAGCAAGTAATTTTTTCTTCTCATATAATTCTGGAAAGTGAAGGTGAATGGTCTGAGTATATATTATGCCAAGGTTTTTGGTTTTGTTAAAGTTTTGCTAATTTTCATTGGAGGAGTAAGTGTACACTCTGTTGTAACATTGTACCCTTGAAACATCTAGCAAACCGCATGTTGCGTATTCAGTTCAAGACAGCTTACACTTCCACCTTGTTTTCTACAACCTTATAATTTGCTTGCCTAGAAAGTCACTTGTGTTTTCAATTGTTTAGCTATGTCAATCAGCTAAAATAACCTTCTTAACTCCCTCCCAAACATATTTTGCAGTTCTTGCCTGAACAACATAATGTCAAACCCTACAACCCATTTCTTGTTTTCAGTTGTATTTTATTTTTCCTGAATTGCTTTTAGCATGTCCGACCTCGATATTTTTTAATCTGCTACATACATGTCCTTACTGTGGTCTTTAGTGGTGGCATTGTGTAACTTTGTTGTGACAATTGCGTTGATTTGTCTCTCGCCATATTGCCAGTTTGTTTTGTCAAAGGTTCCCTAAACATAAGCAGAAAGCTCCAAGCTATTTAACAGTATTGTATGCTTTCAAATATAAAGTTTGTTTATGCAGGTACAAAACTGAGGTGAGACCCAAATGTTCAACTCCCTCGAATTTTAGACACCCACTCAATATAGTTCTTGTAGATCGCTGCCAGCGACAGTACAGGGACAACATTCCTCAGCACAGTGAGATAAGATTCTCAGCCACCTTTCCAGAAGGTCAACTTTGACTGGGGTGACCTGCTTGTGGTATCCAACCTCTGCTCCATTGTGGTAAGCCTGAAATTGTGCCTAGATCCTGATCAACTATGAACAGTGATGTCTGATTGGTGCTTTAGTTTTTTTTAGTGTTTCTTGCCCTAAAAAATCATATCTTCAGTCCCTCTTATTGGATTGTAATCATTTTTGACACTTTGCTAATTTGAAAATTTCTCTATTTTTATTAAAATAACTTGATTTTTTTTAAAACTAGGTCCTTTGTTCACATCTCTCTGAGACATACACAGGATTTTACATATATCCTCTTCCCTATTGAAAGCGAATACAGAACTGAATAAATGAGGAAGAGATGTTGTTTCTCTGCCTAAGGTCCAAGTTAAGACGAGCTGCTGCATTCTCCACTGATAGCAGCCATTAGAGTAGATATTTCGGGAATCCAAGTAAAGTGCATTCTTTCAGTCTCAACAAGATACAATTAGTGCTCAACCCCCCATTCTGTGGTATGACAAAGGGAGCAGGGGTCAAATTTTCTCTTAATGCTTCCAAAGGAACAAGTCCTTCACTGCGATACAAAAGGGGATGATGGACGGAACGTTTGAGCCAATCAAACACTCACCCCCAGTCAACTGATCTGGGTTTAATCCATCATCATTCTTTAGCTCACTCCACCACCCCAGTTCAGACATGGCCATATGCAAATCAGTCTGACCCTGTGCCTCATGGGAACAGTCCAGACGTGGGTCCCTTGCTCACTTTGCCACTGGATTCAAGCAAGCCTGGCTGATGACGGCTGGAATGCCAGAAACCGGTCCTAGGATGCTTGTTTCCGGTCCAGGGAAGACATGGCTTGGCAGTTCGTGCTGGACTGTTCCCATGAGGCACAGGGTCAGACTGATTTGCATATGGCCATGTCTGAACTGGGGTGGTGGAGTGAGCTAAAGAATGATGATGGATTAAACCCAGATCAGTTGACTGGGGTTGAGTGTTTGATTGGCTCAAACGTTCCGTCCATCATCCCCTTTTGTATCGACAAGTCCTTCACTGGACAGACAAGCTAGCTCTTGATCCAAAAAGGTCTGTGTTTTTTTTTATTAGGGAGATGATATGGGGAAAGGCCTCAAGACTTGGGGCCACCAGTTAGTGGGACCAGCATGCAGTATTGCCTCTAACTTTGCTTTTAACAACTTTGATTAGTAGTGCATTCAATATCAACCACCAAGCAACTTTTGGGAGAAAGTTTTGAAAGTTAACTGAGACAATTAAAGTAGGCATCTAATCAGACAATGATATGGGTGTTATCATAGTATCTCATTTGTGAACGGCCAAAAGATCCAATTAGCTTTAAAGAATGATCAAGCAAAATCTCCTGAGCTCTCGTGGTAGTTTAATTTAGCTTGGCTGTTGAAAGATTAGTGGAATATTGTGGGGCAGCTCCCCTGAATTATGTGTTCTCTTCTGTATACCTAGTCCTTGCCTTCTGTGGAGATCCTTGATCCTGTGTTTAGTTCACATATGATAATTTCCTTGCAGTAGACTTTTATGGGTCTCTCTAGTAAAGCCTTTATTTTAAAGCTTCGCCCATAACAGCCCTGCTGATCAGTCAGCCTATTTTTGTAATTGATGTACATTTTTTGTTTTTGTTCTTTCCATTTTCTTTCAACCTCTACTTTGTGGTTTTATTGTAGGTTCCAATTTAGAATTTGTTTCCATTATTTTTGATATTTGTTTAGATCTCGAATTTATATATTTTTTGGAGCCGAGTTTAAAGTTCCCTGCTTGTTGTAGTGCTGCTTAAGTGGCTGGAGTCTTGCTATCAGCCCAAGAGGAGTATATAGGTGGTCAGAGGATGTATGAACAACTGCATTGGTCTTCTCCCTTTACACTTCTATCTTGGTAGTTATGTACTCACATGCGGTAGGTGCTACCAGATGTAGGACCTCATCGGCCTCCTACTGTACTCTCAAATTTGATGTATCCCTCACCTGGCTTTTATTTTACCTTAGTTTGAGGATTAGAACCAGTGTTTTTTACCAAAACATACTCCTCCTTTCTAAAACAATTTGTTTGCCCCAACTAAAGCACGTTTCTAATAGATCACCACATTGAATTATATATTTTTCGATTATTAAAAAAATAACAATCATATGTGCAACACAGAAAAGATACATATATACATAAAGGTAAAAACCAGATTCATAAATAAATCATCTGCTTAAAGAGAGTATGGGTGAAATGCAGTGTATATAAAAAGAAAAAAACATTCATTTAAACATTACAATCCTTTAGTTTAAAACACACTCTCTTTGAAAAAGATACACTAAAAGTTCATTGTGTTGCACTAATGCAAGACAATCTTTAAAAAAAACACCCCAACTGCATAAAAGACAGCAGGCTCCAACAACATTCGAAGGAAATAAAAAGCATGTCTGTATTTGCAGAAACCACAATTTTTAAGAATAGGCAGCAAGGGCCTACATAGTATCTGCAGAAAAGGGTAAAATGCTCAAGTGTCTGTAGAGAGGCATTACAAGGACAAATCAGTATAGAACTTGGGTCAAACTGTCCTGCCAAGAAGCAAAGGTGGGTTGTAATCGAGCATATTCGAAATCTAGTGAAGAGGCCTTTCATACAGGCTTCTCTCGATTGAAAGATAAGGCTTGGGCCCATCATTTGTTTTTATAATTAGGTCATCTCTCAATGTTGGTTTGCCCAAAGCCAGACTCTCTTTTACATCTGAGGCATGCCTAATAAATTGTTCCTTTACTTTCGCACGCTCACCCTTACCCATCATATGTGGGAAGCTATACAGCTCAGGCCTACCCTGCCACTCTGTGGTTCTTCTTACATAATCTAACCATGGGACTTTTATGGCCATGATCACAGTCTTAACGATCTGAGATCACATCACGATTAAAGGTGGTATGCTGGTTTCTCCAAACCGTCATCCATAAGAGGAGCGGGCAAGTTTTATGTGATCTTCTACATAGGCTAAACTCAATTTCTCATGGGCAAAAAAGTGAGAACTATACGGGCCTATGCCTAGCGACCTCCTACAGAAGCTATTCTCCTCCTGCTGCAGTTTCGAGCAGTTGCGGTACCCGCATATAGCAGCCCCATACGTCAAAACAAGGAGACACATTTATATGCTTCTAGCAGGGGCGGAATAGGTTTACTTCCAACACGGCTGGCAAGCCTAAACAATACTCCACATGATTGGTTAAAGCGTATGCAATGGTTTGAAAGACAAGGTGACCAATAATTCTGTTAATCGAAGGTAATCCCCAAATAAGGAAACTTGCAAACTTGTACAGTGTTTTTGCCCTCGATAGGAATTGGCCGAATTTTGCAGGTCTGTCTCTAACATATATTGCGTCTTAGCAATGTTTAGTACCTAGATCTAAATCGTCAATAAATTGGACAAAGGCATTTATAAGGCCCCTAAGACCATTGTGTGTGCGGGAGAGCAGAACTGCATCGTCCGCATAAAGAAGGGCCAGGATGAATGCGGATTTCACCTCGAGCATATCCTTACCATTGGAAGCCAAAAAGGAATTTAAACTATTGATACATAACAGAAATAAAATAGGGGCCAGGGCACAGCCTTGTCGAACTCCCCAAAACAAACCAATGGGTTCAGTACATTCTACCCCAGTGCCATATCTATCAAAGGCACTAACCCTCATGTGTAAAGCCCGTAAATATTTCAGCAAGGTTGAAGGCATACCAGTACCAGATAAAATGCCCCATAGCGTGGACCGATTAACATGGTCAAATGCACTGCTTAAATCCATAAATGCTAAAAAGAGTGAACCTTTCTTGCAGTTACATATTTCCCTATGATGAGATTTAGGTTTAAACACTGCTCCAGGGTCCCCAAACCTTCCCTGAAGCCATATTGTACCCCGCAGAGAATAGTGTTATGCTGTGCCCAGTCCCCGATTCGATGCAGGACATCATGTCCCACAACCTTAACTACAGAATCCAACAACGTTATTGGCCTGTTGCCCCTCTTAAACACAGGCCCAATAGTTGCGATCTTCCACGTGGTGGGAATTTTAACAGATGCTTGCAGCAGTTAAAACGTTGGTAATTGCGGGGGCCCAAAGCTGGGTGTTGGCCTCGTTAAGGTCCATAGGGACCATGTCTGTTCCTGGAGCCTTGTTTGATTGGCTTGCCAATATGGCAGCAGTAACTTCTTCAAACTAAAAAAAAAACTCTCCAGGGGAAACTGTGGGGTCGCTTCAACAGAATTTGCCCCGGCAATATATACATATGAGTAAATCTGTTTGAAATGGACCACCTATTTATCTCGGCTAATATTAGAGCCTAACCCATCAGCCGGGGGTATGGGTGCGTGTTTATCATTTACAATCTCCCAAAAACACCTTGTGTCCCTAGCTTTAAATGTAGAAACTAAATGTTCCCATGTTTCCTCTTTGATTACTTGTTTCTGATTCTTGATAGCCTCTTTGTGTGGTAGCCTTGCAGCTGCAATACTTTGCTAATTTCTGGGTTAAACAATGACTGTTTAAAGTCTGTGGTTTGCTGTCCTGCACCCTTTATTGAACCATCCAGATTTACAGACCCCCCCTGGACTCTGAGAGGTCTAGCATAATGTTTCTAGTGGATTGATTTAAGATCTGAAAGGCATCTAAAAGATCAATAGGCAAAGGATCAGTGATTAGGAGACAATTGACTAGCAGGTTCAGATTCGACCTAATTGATAAAAGCATCAAAGTAAGACCATGAATAGCTCTTCATTTTAGCCTAAGGCCATTATCCTTCTGGGTCAAACCGGTTATACTAACGTAAGAAGCAGAGCAGGAACAGTTAGGTAAATTAAGGGCAAGCTCAATGGTGTTAAGGTCACTATAACAATTTTCAGTCCCCCCGCCACCCCTGCTCATATAAACAAGCCATTCCATATTTTTAAAGATAAAAACATAATCTATGGTTGAACCTTGGCCCCAGCCAACAAAAATAGTAGGCTGGTTATGAGGATCTCCCACATTATCCACCACACTGGATAATTCTGAATTACATAGGGCCTTATACAGCCTTGAACCCCTCTAATCAGATGGTTCAGTGTATATTGACAGATCACTCTGAAAAAAGACACTGAATATTTGGAGCCCAATTTAGCATTAAAGTCTCCACCTAATATCACATAGCAATTTTTACAAAGACTAAAGGACTTGGATTTCAAGATTGAAAGCTCCTGGTAGAGTGTCTCTATCTGACAGCCTAAAACGTAAACAGAATTGTAAAAATTAATAATAAGAAAATTAAACTTGTTGGGTAAAACAATCCACAAAATCTGGATCCCATTTTGATTAAGAACAATCGGAACAATCTTAAAGAGCTTGGAGATATGGATCATAATAGCGAGACCACCCTGTGCTCTCTGCCCAAAGAGGGGATGAGTGGTATAGAAAAGCTCTCATAGCCATGCCTTGTGATGTCCACAATGGACCAAGTTTCTTGCAGCATAACTATATCAAATTTGTTGTTAAAATCAAACCAGATTGGGTCCCACTGTTTGGTCCTGATACCAGCAATGTCCCAGCAAACAAGCCTTAAGACAGAGCATTGTTCAGAGACCAGGTGCCAATGGCACATCTTGTTCCTGAGTTGGAGGGTAGATTCCAATGTGGAGAGGGGCAAGGATGGTCACATCATGATGGCAACATACGGGCAGCTTTCTGGAGGGAGATTTAGACATGACTGGTTAAAACTGTCAGGCTGGGTATGAGCACCAATATCCTGGTCAGGGAGTCATTTGGCCCCTTATGCCCTCCATGTTTGCCTCTCCCTCCTCTCAGGGGCCCGATATGCCACCAAATAATGAGCCTGGATTCTGCACAACCACAAACTCTGTGTCTACTTGAGGTAAAGGTGTAACCAAGCCAGAAACACTAGCAATGGGAATCATTGAACCCATAGCCCTGGCTGACTATATGGCCAGCATCGGGGAGGGCCTTTTCACTTGCATGTGCCTTAGTTAACTCCAGAACAGCGATTTCCAGGCATTGCAACCTATCCACCAGTAGCATCACGCAAACAGCAGCAATAGATTTAAACTTATCCAAAATCTGAGCCCAGTCAATGGTTATATCTCTAATTGCAGGAGGTTGAGATGGACCAGGCTGCTGTGTAACAGCCATAGATTTTTTGGCTGGGTTCCTCTATACACGACATTTATAGTTACCAACACACTTAGGCTGTCGCTTCCTCTTAGGAGACGGTCCACAGTCACTGGCATGCGAGATAACGAGTCATTGTGGACTTCACTGGATAGCAAATGGACTCGCTAGATAAAGGGCTGCGTGTAAGTAAGGAGTCACTGATCCCATAGCATGATTGGAGTCCTTGCTGGCCCAATAGAGGACAGTTTATGCCCTCCCCTATGGAACTTAACGTGGTGCAGTGAGGGGGGTTAGCATTGGTGTTATTTTTAGCCCTAGGCAATTTCCGTTTCCCCATGTTCCTCCAGGCTTAACTACAGATAGATTTGTTTTTTTTAGAATATTGTTCAAGGGGGTCGACTGGAACCTTTTGATAGTTACCACGCATCCCAGAAAACCACCTACTAATAGAGGTAGGCGCAGACTCACCGTTTTGTGAAGATTGGGGTCAAGAGGGATGGCCCAGCCCGGCCTTAAACGGTCGATGACTGTTTTCTTGCGGGCAGCACCCACCCGCGTCCCACGCTGCGGGATATGCAAAGCCCTTCTGTAGCGCCCGACCAGCACTCTGCCAGGTCCCCCTCCAAAGTGCAGGTCTTTTTGGGGCTTGTGGTCCTGGCCCTGGCCCCTCGCTCAAAGCGTCCCACGCTGTGAGGTATGCAAAGTCCTTTTATAGCACCCAGCTGACGCACTGGCAGGTTCCCCTTCTCCAAGGTGCAGGGCTTTCTTGGGCTTGTAGTCCTGTCCCCTCATTCGCATCATCCCACGCTGCAGGGTACGCAAAGTCCTTTTGTAGCGCCCGACCGGAGTGCTGGCAGGTTCCCCGCGTCCAAAGTGCATGGCTTTCTGGACCTTGTGGTCCTGGCCCCTCGCTCAAAGTCTACACATTTTGAGGATACTGTATGTCAGACCGCAGATCCTGCTTCTGACGTCTGATGTTTTCTAGATCCTGCTGTTCTTCCAGGGTCAGGTCACTAGGGACCGGCTCCTCTTCGGACTTCATCCTACTACTACTAATATCTACAAAGAGGCTATGTTAGGTTCAGAACTTAGGTTTGCCAAGGAGACCAATATTGTAAAGACAAGATACAAATTCTATACGCATCCTCAAAGTCCTGTGGAATGTTTAGATGAGTTTGTCATGAGATTGCGTGAACTGTCTCTTAAATGTCAATTTGTTCAGATGACTGAAGAAATCATTAGAGATCATTTGATCAGCGCAGGAGCAAAAAAATTCAGGAACGTTTGTGGACAGTAAAAAACCCATCATTGAAAGATGCTATCAATATTCCCGAAGTTGTAGAAGGATCAGAGTTTTGTATGAGAGAGATGAGTAAGAGGGACATGGCTGAAGGGGGAGGGGGTGTTTCTTCTGTTCTCAGAGCGTAGTGTGATCAAGAGAGTGTCAGTATGGTCAGTTTAGGTAGCAAGACATCAAAAGAATTTCAGAAGAGAAGTGCCAACAGTAGATAGATTTCTACAGTTTGCTATAGGTGTGGTAGTGCGTTTCCTTTGGGAGAGTCTAAATACTGCTTTGTGGTTAACAAGGAGTGTAGGAGGTACGGACGTAGGGGCATTTTGCACACGTGCTAGGAGAGTGACAGTTCGAAAGTAGCGGTCACAGAAGAACTAGGTCAAGAGAGACAAGAGGATGGCATTTTAAGTGTAGGGCAAGATTAAGTTAAGGGAAGAAGAACTCGACCCAGAGCTCAGTTTCAAATTAAGGTTAGGAATGTGGAGCTTATGGTAGATTCAGGTTCATTGTACACCATCACTCCCAAGTTTATTTTTCAAAGTGAATGGCCGGGGTTTGACTTGGCTCCGAAGGATATCAATCCTGGAGTTTATCAAGGGGAGAAGATCGGCATTTTAGGCTATTTTCTTGCCCCCATTAAGTTTGTTTTACGAGAGAAGTGCAAGGCAATGTTTATGTGGCTGAGGAGGGACACCTATCCTGGGGTGACTGCATCAATATGATTTGTATATTATTATCAACCCAGGGGCCCCTAAACAAGTTATGGTAGTGATGTCAATATTGACGAAATAATCCAAGACTTCAAGAAGGTTTTGAGGGATGAGTTGGGTCAGTTGCATGGATATGTGCATAAAATAGTACTTAAGAAAGGAGCTGTGCCTGTCAAACATAAGGTGAGGAGGGTGCTAATAGTCATTTGAAATGAAGTTAAAAAAAATGTTGGAAGACATGCTAAAGGAAGGCATCATTGAACCTGTAGAGGCTACTAGTTGGGTTTCACCTATGGTAATAACAGAAAAAACTGATGAGCACTTGCAGTTTTGCGTGGACTTGAAGAGTGTGTATCATAATATCGTCATGGACAGTTTTCCTTTGCCCAACATTAATGAAATGATCCTTTTGTTGAATGGTGGATTTTGTTTCAAAATTAGATCTGAAGAGTGTGTACCAATAGATTCGTTTACATGAAAACTCAAAACAACTCACAGCTTTTATCACCATGGAAGGGACATTTAAATTTACTAGAATGGTTTTTGGACAGTCTTCAGCTATAAGTGTATTTCAGCAGATGATGTCAGAAGTGTTCAGGGGGATAAAAAAGTTATATATTTTCAAGATTACATTCTTGTTTTGGGGGGACAATGGAGGAACATAATGTGTTTTGAAACAAGTTTAAAGGAGGTTGTTAGGAGCGTGCCTTACCTTGAGAAAGGACATATGTAAATTTTAGTTGACGAAATTCAATATCTGGGTCACCCTATTTCAGGTGAAGGGGTGAGGCATAAGGAGGACCTTCTTAAGGCTATCAGGTTGTCTCCTCCACAGGATGAAGACCAATTGTGTTTCTTCACTGGCCTCATCGAATTTACCCTACTCCACTCCAAGCTCCACTGCAATCTATCCAACTCCTCTCCGCTCAAATCTACCCCACTCAACCCCACTTCAGTCTACCACAATCTACCCCACTTCAATCTACCCCACTCCACTCCAATCTGCCACACTTCAATCCACCCAGTCTACCCCACTGAACTCCACTCTAATCTACCACACTCTAATCTGCCACATACCACACTCTAATCTGCCACACTCCACTCTACCCAAATCTACTCCACTCCATTCAATCTACCCCACTCTATTCTACCACAATCCACTTAAATCTACCCCACTCTACTCAAATCTAACCAACTCCTCCCCATTCCAATCAGCCCCACCCCAATCTACACTACTTCAATCTACCCCTCCCTAGTCTATTCCACCTCAATCTACCCTGCTCCAATCTACCCCTATCTACTTCACTCCACTGCAGTCTACCTCAGTCTACCCCATTCAACCCCACCTAACTCTACCCCACTACAATCCAGCCCACTCCCTCCAATCTGCCCTTCTCCAAGCTACCCCATTCCAATCATCCCTATTTATTCTACCCCACTTCAATCTACCCCACTCGATTCTAATCTACCCAGTCTACTACACTCTGCTCCACCCTAATCTACCCCAGTACACTACACTCCAATCTGCCCTACTCCACTCTTCCCCAGTCTCTCTCTCTACCCCAATCTCGACTCCGCTCTGCTCCAGTCTATCCAACTCCGCTCCACCCCACTGCACTCAATCTACCCCACTCCACTCTACGCCAATCTACCCACTCTAATCCACCCAATCTATCCCACTTCAGTCCAATCTACCACACTTCATTCCACTCTACCCAATCGATTCCACTCCACTTCACTCCAATCTACTGCATACCACCCAAATATACCCCACTCCAATTCAATCTAATCCACTCCACCCCACTCCCTCCCAATCCAGCCCACTCCGATCAACTCTACCTCACTCCGAACTACCCCATTCCAATCTACGCCACTCCAGTCTACCCCAATCTACCCACACTACACTCCAATCTACCCTACTCCAAACTACCCCAATCCTATCTATCTCACTCCCACCCCATCCCACTGCTTTCAAGTCTCTCACTTCACTCCAATCTAGCCTACCATAATCCACCCAATCTATCCCACTCCAGTCTACTCCTTTCACTCCTCTGTACCCAACTCCTCTTTACCCCACTGCGCTTCAATCTACCCCAATCCACGGCACTCCACACTTCCCCAGTTCGCCCCATGCTACTCCAATCTACCCCAATATATTTCACTCATTCCACTCTACCCTACTCCACTTCAATCTACCCCACTCCATTCTACCCCACTCGACTCCACTTCAGCCCAATCTACCCCAATTCAATCTACCCCACTCCAATCTACCCCACTCCAGTCTAAACTGATCTACCCTACACGGTCCCAATCTACCCCACTCCAATTTACACCACCCAATCTACACCACTCCACTCAACCACACTCCAAACTACCCTAATTTGCCCCTACTCCATTCCATTTTACCCTACTATAATCCACCCAATCTACTCCACTCCGCTCAGCCCTACTCACTCCAGTCTACCCCATTCTTCCCCAATGTACACCACTCTACCCCAGTATATCCCACTCCTCTACCAGATCTACCCTATTTCAATCTACCCCACTCCAATCTACCCCATTCTACTGTAGTTCAATCTACCCCACCCCAATGTACCCCACCCCAAGTTACTCCAATTCAATCTACCCTATTTCAGTCTACCACAGTAATCTACCCATCACCCCCACTCAAATCTACCCCAATCTTCCCCACTCCAATCTACCCAACTCCAATCTACCCCGCTCTACCCCCTCTCCACTCTACCCCAGTTACCCCACTCTACCCCAATCTACCCCATTCCACTCTACCCCAGGCCCCCCTCCCCACTCCACTGACTTTTAGACATGCTGAACAGCAGCCACACTAGTGTACATAATGTCTAAAACACATTGCCAAAGCCAATAGCTCTCACATAGGTGAGAGCTATTGGCTTTGCCTTTGCTTGTTTTTCAAGCAGTTGCATGCCATGCCCCTCACTGTCCCATGCCATACTAAGGCGCCTGCTGTGAGTTAATACAGCTGGGACTATGAGCAAGTTACTGTGCAGTATGCTTGCTGTAATAACTCGGATTTGCGTTCCTCGTGTTGGAAAATTTACACACGAGAGTTTATTGACCATTCGAGGCACAGTGCCTTCTTGTGGTCTGTGAAATTAAACACCAAAATGTTTCAACGCAGTCGCAACCTACTGAGCAAAAATGGATCCTAAGCAGACTGACTTTGCTTTTTCATTTGTGCCACATTAATGGATAAATACTCTTTGGACTTTTTTTATTTTATGATTTGGAGAACTTTGATTTCCTTCTGAGTACAGCCACAGTCCTAGAAGTCTTTGTGGAATTCCTTTGTAAATACCGTATTTCTGCCAATAGATTTCCCTTTATGCCTATGTAAATGTACATTGTGATCATGTATTCATATCATAATATAAACCCAAAGTGCATATCATTTCCCAAATAAATTAATCCCCCCCCCTCCCCCCGGTGTAACGCCTATGCCTATATACTCACCAGTTTTAGGAATGGTCCCTCCAGTTTCCCAATCGAAATACGCATTTATTCCTGTCCTTGACAGGAGTACATTTAGAAATGTATTCGGGTTGGGATACTGCCTTGCAGAGTTATGTTGTGTGAATACACATCATGAATATACGCCCTTAAAAACATATATTTGTGTATCTGTGTTAATCTGATGGGCAGGCACAACACTCCAGAGTTCTTGTAATCACCTCTAAAAAAAAACAACAACTCCAGTTAGTTCTGCCCTCCCTAAATTCAAGATAGACACTGTGATGCTTCATCTCAGTCAAGTTACAAGTTCTTTGTGAACAGCTGTCCTTTACTTTCATTACTGGCTGGTGAGGAACTGAACAAGCTACTGTTCTCCCTCGTATAATGATGCCTATCCCGGAACATTGTCTAAAAAGAAGTAGACTCCGTTGTGCAATTCGTAAAAAAGTTGATTAGAGGTTCATTTTCTACTTCCTTAGTTACAAAGCTGCTTAGAGATCAGAAGTGCCTTCCTCATTCAGAAGCCCAACCTGGACCACACTAATTCTTTTTTTGCCAATGCCTGCTGCTGCTCCTGCCTGTCCAAAAAAGACAACAAAAAAAACTTAGCTTGCTCAATGACGTTGATTAATCCAGAACTGTAGTTGTGTGTGTTAAACAATGTAATAATTAACTGCCTAAATCATTCACAGGATTTTTTGTGGTGGGAATTGTGCCCTCCTCCTTACGTTTCTCAGACATGCCACCATGCCCCCTCCTCTCCTCCTAAGTGGGGTGCGACCCACAGTTTGAAGACTCATCAGTTTCCTTGCAAAAAATTCAAGTATTGTAAGAGCCAACAGGTATGACGTTTTATCAGTGAAAGTGTTTGGTAATTGAGTTTCTTTTGGTTTGTATTGGCCAATTCCTAAAAATAAAAGCACAATAAATATGCAAATATACAGGAACCACAGAAATAAAATATCAAGTATGTTTACCTCCAAATTGCTCTTTTTAGGTCTCGCCTAGGCAGCGCGCATGCGCTGCTCTAGGAGATGACCTCTTGAAATCGCTCCGGGCTTTTGTGGAAACTCGTGCATGTTCTGCACGGTTTCCAATGGGCCCTCATGCATGTGCGGCGTTTGCCTTGCGGGAGCGAGCAGCGGCGCCATCTGTTAGCAATTATCGCGCCTGCCGCTGCTCGCTCCCGCAAGGTAAATGCTGTACATGCCCTCAGCAGATGGTGGTCAGCGCTGGTCGTGCTGGTTCTCCCTTGTAGCGCGCGCGCGCACGTTCACACCACTCGCAGGTAGTTTTCTAGTGCTTGTTTAAGCTTCCTGTGTGCCTCAGTACCCACAAAAGGCTACAAGTTGATATGAAGTACTATATAATACAACCTGATTCCAAATGACTGTTTGAGGCCTCTTCGAAAGAGTGGCACACACATTTTTCCTGTCCACGCCACCTTAATCAAAGTGTTAGACACAACTATATACTTGTATCAAACGATTAACAGCTAAAGCAAGCTTATTTGTTGTATGTGTCGATCATTCGAAGACTACACCAGCAGTTAACGAGGAGCTGAGCTTTGACGTCGTTAATGAGAAAATAAGCAATACTAATACTACTTTTTTAAGCAATGGCCGGCTGACGCACTTTTTTTTATTGTGCTGCACGTAAGAAGTGTTGCTAATACTTCATTGTGTACTTGTGTGTTATCGTCTTGATAGGCTGAAAGGCCGAGTCCTCCTTATCGAGATTCCGACGGCGACGTTAGATCTGCCACTGTTCTCCACAGCTGGTGCTTAAACCACTGAACTATCTGAAATGCAAAACCATATCAGCACGAAGTGATCAAGCATACTGGGTTTATGATTTTTGGAGCGCATTCGCCATAAAAACCTTACCCTTTAAACGTGCTCTCGTCTTACTTACAAAGTAAATGTACATTACTTTTAATATAGCAGTGTAGTACTTATATCCTGAGTTGCACGTTCTAAATACTCGATTTACCGGTGAGGAAATGCATAGAAAGGAAGATGAAATTATGTCCCCAGGATCACTCAATTTCGTGAGGGGATGCCTGGACTGGAACTTGGTTTTTAATATCTGGATACCATTTTCGTATCATGTTGGCTTTGCCCCCCCCAAAATGCTAATTAAAGTTTGTAGATTTATATAGCGAGGCTTATCACCCGCGAGGGTAGCCAGGCGCTGTCTATGGGCACCGGTACATTAAGTGGTTTGCCCAGAATCACAGGAAGTTGCGCCAACGCTGAGAATACCCAGCTCCCGAGTCGGCAGCTCTGTCCGCTGCACCACATCCTCTCCCTGCTGTGACAAACCGTGGTATTTGGATACAAAGAGACGCCATGCAGTGTCCTTCCTGGTCGCCAGCTTCAATCCTGGCTGCCTCACTTGATTGAATTTTAAGATTGCAGTTATACTTGTAAACAAGGGGGGATAGAAAGAAGCACTACAAATTATTCACTGTGCCTTGTAGCAAGCAATTTCTTTTTAGGTCATGATTTACCCCTTGCTAACATAGGCACGTGCTCTAAGCATCACTTGCCTACATCACTGGAGCTATCCTGCCACAGTCATGACCCTAGGCCAGGTGCCTTCATCCACCAAGCTATCTTACTGCAATCTGATTGTGTACAATCACATAAGCGCCAGGTACTATTATTAACGATCCCATCACCTTTCTCTGTTTGGAAACGTCTGATTTGCACCCTACGCACATTTCTTGCAGCTCAAGTGTGGTGGGCTTTGCTCCTGCGCAGCACCAGTAGAAATTTAAAGTGGCATTACACAGGTCCATAGCGGCCTCACATTCGTGTCAAACTTTATCACTGAAAGGAAGATTTCTGTCGGCACAATGTGCTCAAGAACCCTTAAGGAATTCCCGATTGGCAGTGCCATCACTGTGTACATTTCATCTGTTTAATTTCATGCAACTTGTGCATATTTCCCACGAGTATTCGTTTCCTGTAGTTACTTTTCGAGCAACATCCGTCTTAATTCCGCACTGAGTTGCCACTCACTTCCTTGTGTCTGGGTGCATTCACTCTTTGGGTGGGTGTTCGTAACGGGGCACATTTGAGATCTCTGTAGTTTAGGCTGAAGGCTGTGCGAGGGCCTCTCAGTGGGCAATTTAACAATTCATGTGATTTATTTGGTCCAATACAGAGATACTTAGGTTTATATCAACTAATGAAAACTATTTACAAAGCGCGATGTGACCCCCAGTGAAAGGATGTCCAGGCCCTAAAGCTAATAAAAATTCGGAGGCCTCATCACTGCTGTTCAAATTAACGTTTTAAGGAACTCTCTAAAAGAAAGATAATCTGTTATCAGTCTCACGGTCAAGGGCAGGGAGTTCCACAGCTAATTCCCTTAAAACTGCACATGGAATATTTAGGGAGAAGAATAGGGAGGCTCGCACTGATTGGTTCAATTGTCAAATAGCCTATTTTTGATTGTTCACTGTTATTCTGTAACCTGTTTATTTTGTATCTCTATACCGCTCTTTGCCTGCTGTTGCGCCATTTTTCTCCCGCTCTTTATCTTCCGCTTTTTTCCTTCTGTCTCTCGCCGCACCGCCCCTCCTTTATTCCAACCTACTTAATGGAGGTAGAAACGCAGCCGCACACAGCAGGCATGCCAAAGGCGAGCCCATCTGTGCATGGACTGCACCCAATGCCAGGAACCCTGGTTCTTCTGCCAGTCAAAGATACACCACTTGGCAGCCCACGCACCCTGGTCCTTCTGTAGGATGCTCTGTTCAAGTGCCAGATCCCCAAGAGGTTTAGGTACTGTACATATCTGAAAGAGAAACGTTAGTGACAGATTCCTTACCTTAGAATATCCCCAGGCGTCAGGCTGGATCCGGAAAGTTTTTTGCGTAGCAGTACCCTTGCGCGTCGGTAGGCGGCGTCGTGCGGCTCCGCGTCCGTCGTCGGCGTCGTGATCGCCGGGATGACGTCGCGGGCAGTACTTAGGCGCCGCCCTGCGCGCTGACGTCAGTTCTTCTTTTTCCGCGCCAGTAAGCGCAGATCCGGGAAGAGCAGTGCCCTAGTCACTTTTTGACTATCTTTTTTGGTGAATTTTTTCACTGTTTCTTCAACGAGTCTTCACGACTCCTAAGGTGTCGTAGGGATGCCCGGCTTTAAGCCCTGCGAGGAATGTGGTCGCATGATGTCGATCACGGACCCGCACCTCGAGTGTCTCTTTTGTCTCGGCCGAGACCACGACACGAAGTCGTGTCCTGACTGCCGGAAACTTCATCCTAAGGCTTTGCGAGAGCGGTCTCGAAAGCTCCTTGAAGTCCGGCATTCGGCTCCGCGCCGCACCAAGCCCCGGTCCCGGGAGAGGTCGAGGGGCCGGACGCGGAGTCCCCGCCGTTCGTCGGATTCAAAGTCTTCGCGCTCCTCCGGTAAGTCGAAGCACAAGAAGTCTAAGCGGCGTCATCGCTCTAAGACTTCGCCTCGCCGGTCTCGCGACTCGGCTGAGGTCCCTGTCGGCACCGTCCCCCGCGGCCCCGGACGTGCCTGTCGAGTTACCCCCGCAGTACCCGCCCTACCCGGGCTCGGGGGCGACTCAGGCCGATATACAGGAATTCCTGTCGGCCATGGCCCGCCTCTTCGGGCCTCAAGGTCCCTCCGGTGCGCCTCCGGGCCCCGCGGGCCCTGATTGGGTTGCTCCGGCGTCGCCGTCGACTCCGGTCCCGGCGTCGCCTGTCCCACCAGCCTTCGTCCCGGCCTCGGCTCCGGTCCCGGCCGCAACCCCCATCGACGCCGGTTGACCTAACCACGCCTCCGCCGACGCCCCCGGTGCCGTTTCCGACGCCGTCCGGGGCTCCGGGCGGCGTCGTTCCCCGGTTCTCTCCGGGTCCGGACATGGTGCCGGAGCAGGCGTCGCCCGGCGCCGTATCCGGCGCCGATGAGACCTTGGGTCCCTGATGTCCCTCCTCCTCCATATTTTCAACCTGAGGAGGACCAGGAGAGCTGGGAGGGGTCTGACGACCCTCTCACACAACAGTGCGAGTTTGACCCGGACTGGGTTGAGGAACTTGGGGATGCCAGTGGTCTGGATACCTCCCCTGACTCTGGCATGCTGTCTCCTCCCGTGGCAACGGAGGAGGGGGCTAATTTTGCAACGGTGTTGCGTAGAGCTGCTGGAGCCTTGAATCTCCAGTTGCCTACAGTGGTCGTCAGGTCTAACATCCTGACTGAAGTGCTTCAGCTGGCGGACTCCTCTTCGGAGACTGTGCTACCGTTCAACGAGGCACTGACTGACGTTCTTTTGGGTGCCTGGTCCAAACCCACCACAGGGGCTCCTGTGGATAGGAACGTGGCCCGACGCCATCGCCCTGCTCCGGGCGACCCCCTGTTTCTCTCCCAACACCCCACCCCTGAGAGCTTGGTTGTCCAAGCCTCTGCCTCCCAAACCGCCTTCCCTACCGCCCCTCCGGATAGGGAATCCAAGCGCCTGGATCACTTTGGGAAGAAGGCTTTCTCTTCCTCCAGTGCTGGCTTGCGGTCTGTTAATACCGCTTGCCTCTTGGGCCGATACACCCACTCCCTGTGGGATTCGGTGGCAACTGTTTTGCCGCAGTGTTCTGAGGAGGTCCAGACACTGCTTACCCGCGCCATTGCGGAAGGGCGTGATGCGGCTAAATATACCATCCGCTGTGGCCTTGATACCGCCGACTCGCTGGGCAGATCGCTTGCAACGACGGTGGCGCTGCGTCGCCACGCCTGGCTGAGAACCACTGGTTTTTCGGGAGATGTCCAGAATACACTCATGGACATGCCCTTTGATGGTGTGGGTCTTTTTGGTTCGAAGGCAGACCATGCGCTGGAGCGTTTCAAGGACTCTCGGGCTACTGCTAAGTCCCTGGGCCTTGCTGTTGTGCGCCCTCTGCTCACGTCTGCTTTTCGCCCCTTTCGTGGCCACGGAAGGGGCGCCCAGTCACGTCCGCAGCCCGGCCAACGGCCCGCGCAGCAAGCGCCTTCGCGTGGCCGAGGGCGTGGATACCGCCGTGGCGGTTCGGGCAACCAGCGTGCGGGTCAGGCCACCACCTCCAACCCGTCTGCGGCCTCCAAGCCCTCCTAGTCCCTCCTTTCAGGTGCACAGTACGCCAGTCGGGGGCAGGGTCCGCCATCACCTTCACCTCTGGCGTCCCATCACCTCGGACAGGTGGGTCTTGGACATTGTCCGAAGGGGCTACTCCCTCCCCTTCGAGACCACCCCCAGCCATGCCACCTCAATTCCACCGCATGTCAGGGGATCACTTGGCGCTTCTACAGAAGGAAGTCACGGCCCTCTTGGCCAAGAGGGCCATCGAGCATGTTCCGACCCCAGAAGTAGGGCGTGGTTGCTACTCCCACTACTTTCTGGTGCCCAAAAGGACAAGGAGGACATGCGTCCTATCTTGGACCTCCGGAACGTCAATCGCTTCCTCCGGAAGGAGAAGTTCAAGATGCTCACCCTAGCTCAGGTCTTGACTGCCCTCGACCCCGGAGACTGGTTGGTAGCGTTGGACTTGCAGGACGCCTATTTCCACATCCCCGTCCTGCCGGCCCACCGGCGTTACCTTCGGTTCACGGTAGGCCTCGAGAATTTTCAGTTCACCGTGCTCCCCTTTGGCCTTACCAGTGCCCCTCGGGTGTTCACGAAAGTGATGGCGGTGGTCGCAGCTCATCTGCGCCGGGCAGGGGTTTCAGTCTTCCCCTACCTCGACGACTGGCTGCTGAAGGCGGGCTCTTCCCAGGCAGTCGTCTCCCACCTCCAGACTACGGCCGAACTCCTGCACTCGCTGGGGTTCTCCATCAATGTGCCAAAGTCGCATCTGATTCCTTCTCCACAGCTCCTTTTCATCGGAGCAGTTCTGGACACGACGCAGTTTCGGGCCTATCCTCCCGAACGGCGAGTCCGGGATATTCAGGCTATGATTCCGATCTTTCAGCCTTTATCCTGGGTTTCGGTACGGATGACCCTGAGGCTGCTGGGCCTCATGGCCTCCCTGCTGGTCACTCATGCCAGATGGCATATGCGGGCTCTGCAGTGGGACCTGAAGTTCCAGTGGGCGCAGCACCAGGAGCGACCTGTCCGATCACGTCCAGATCTCGGAGGGGACTGCAAAACAGTTGCAGTGGTGGCTCTCGAACCGGCAATGGGTCATGGGCAGATCCCTCTCCTTCCCCAGCCAGAGCACACAGTTGTGACGGACGCGTCCCTTCTGGGATGGGGCGGTCACATGGGAGAGGCGGAGATCAGAGGCCTCTGGTCTCCGGCGGAGTCCCGGCTCCATATCAACCTTCTGGAGCTCCGGGCGATCCGACTTGCACTCAAGGCATTCCTTCCCTCTGTCAAAGGGAAGGTAGTGCAGGTGTTCACAGACAACACCACCGCCATGTGGTACTGCAACAAACAAGGCGGGGTGGGGTCGTGGACCCTTTGTCAGGAGGCTCTGCGCCTCTGGACATGGCTGGAACATCAGGGCATGTTCCTGGTGGTTCAACACCTGGCAGGTTCCCTGAACGCCAGGGCGGACGAACTCAGCCGCAGGTGCATGATGGATCACGAATGGCGTCTTCACTCGGAAGTGGCGCAAGGACTCTTTCTACAGTGGGGAGAGCCTTGGTTAGATCTATTCGCCACCGAAGAGAACGCGCAATGTCATCAGTTCTGCGCGTTGGAATTTCCAAGGCGGCACTCGCTCGGCGACGCTTTTCGTCACGCAGTGGAATTGCGGTCTATTGTACGCCTTTCCGCCTATACCACTTCTACCCAGAGTGTTGAAGAAGATTCGGCACGACCGGGCCCAAGTCATTCTTGTGGCTCCGGACTGGGCTCGAAGAGTTTGGTATCCCGAGCTACTCAATATGAGCGTAGATCCCCGATCCGTCTGCCTCTTCGGGAGGATCTTCTGTCGCAGCAGCAGGGGACGGTCCTCCACCCGAACCTGTCCAGTCTACACCTGCTTGCGTGGAGATTGAGCGGCGGCAGTTGATTCCTTTCGACTTGCCTCCCGAAGTTTGTGATGTGATTCTGGCAGCCAGGCGTCCCTCCACTAAGGTGGTATACGCCTGCAGGTGGAACAAATTTGTGGCATGGTGCACAGCAAAGGCTGTGAATCCCCTTTCTGCCCCTCTTTCTGAGGTCCTTCTGTTCCTTCTCTCTCTGGCCCAACAGGGTTCTGCCCTGGGTACCATCAAGGGTTATCTTTGTGCTATCTCGGCCTTCCTCAGGCTCCCTGATCAGCCCTCCCTTTTCAAGTCCCCTGTTGTTAACAGGTTCTTAAAAGGCATTACTCACCTCTTCCCTCCTGTTCCGTTTGTGATGCCTCAGTGGGACTTGAACTTGGTTCTTACCTTTTAATGTGCGCTCCCTTTGAGCCTCTACATAACTGTCCTCTTCGTCTTCTGACTCTGAAGACAGCCTTTCTGGTGGCCATCACCTCCGCTCGGCGGGTGAGTGAGCTCCAGGCTCTATCTTGCAAACCTCCCTTTCTGTCTGTTCATCCAGACAAGGTTGTTCTTCGGACGCGTCCGTCCTTCTTGCCAAAGGTGGTTACTGCTTTCCACATTGGGCAGACCATCACTTTGCCCACCTTCTTTCCGCCTCCGCATCCTTCCAGAGAGGAAGAGAGGCTCCACCGTCTGGACCCAAAACGTGCGCTCTCTTTCTATATTGACCGCACAAAACACTTCCGGGTGGATGACCAGCTCTTTTTGGCTACGTGGGCGCCAAAAAAGGTCGGGCGGTGCACAAGAGGACCATCTCCCGCTGGGTTACCTTGTGCATCAAGACCTGCTATTCTTTGGCTAAGAAGGAGCCTCCTGTTGGGCTGCGTGCCCATTCCACCAGGGCAACGGCTGCTACCACGGCCTTGGGCCGCGGTGTTCCGCTGCCGGTTATCTGTCAGGCAGCTACGTGGGCCTCGCTGCACACGTTTACAAAGCATTACTGCCTTGACAGTCAGGTCCGGAGGGACGGCTTCTTTGGCCGTTCTGTCCTCCAGGACTTCCTTGTCTGATCTTTGTTCGCAGACCCACCACCGGGGTTGGTATTGCTGGGGTATCTATTCTAAGGTAAGGAATCTGTCACTAACGTGTCTCTTTCAGATGCACAAGTTACTAACTTGTGTAACGATATATCTGTAAGAGACAGTAGTTAGTGACAGATTCCTACCGCCCACCCATCCTCCCCGTTCTGCGAACTGATTTCTAGGGTTAAGGACATCCCTTTCAGGGCCCTAGTATTTTTCAGACACCTATGTCAGCTTCTTGCATGGCTCTGCGTTCCTGGCGCGGAAAGTCGTGTACAGAACTGACGTCAGCGCGCAGGGGCGGCGCCTAAGTACTGCCCGCGACGTCATCCCGGCGATCACGACGCCCGGCGACGGACGCGGAGCCGCACGACGCCGCCTACCGACGCGCAAGGGTACTGCTACGCAAAAAACTTTCCGGATCCAGCCTGACGCCTGGGGATATTCTAAGGTAAGGAATCTGTCACTAACTACTGTCTCTTACAGATATATTGTTACACAAGTTAGTAACTTGTGCACCAATGCAATACCAGAAACACAATAGCCAATAGGTCTCGCCTTTGGGACATTATAAGTGTTTAGCCATGCAACAGTTGTTGTTGCACCAAGGATATTGTGCTGCATAATTAAATACTTATCAGGTCCCAAAGGCGAGACCTATTGGCTATGCCAATGCTTGTTTAAATTGTATTTACTTTATAGAGAGAACAGTAGGTGATACTGTTGCGTTTTGTGTTCATTTGTTGGATATCAATGGTGATCCTGATCTGATGTGAGAATCGGATGGATAGCGATGGTGACACTGGTGGATGATGTAAGAGTGATGGGTATCACTCATAAAACTGCAGTGGTTGATGGTGGGAAAGTGGTGAGTAGTGATGGTGAAAATGGTAGGTAGCTATCATGAGAGTGTTGCTGTAGATATCGGAATGCAGGTATAATCTTTTAGAATGTGGCAAGAGGAACAATAGCTTAACAATGTATTCAGGCGTTTATGAAAAAGATCTGCAAGTTGGAGGCAAAGTTTAAACAATTACTTCTTGTGTAAGCAAGAAATAACATACTGCTGCTCCCTTCTAAATTGTAAATTCATAAGCTCTGCTGAAGAGCAGACTTGGCATTGTTGCATGTAACTCCTCCACATGTTGATAGTTTTATATGATGTGAACTCTGGTGAGAGATTTGTAATGCAAAAAGAAGCATATGGAAAATGAAAAGTCAGTGGATGTGGAAGCAGCTCAAATTTAACTTAACTGTGTTACATGGATCTGAAAGAGACACGTTAGTGACAGATTCCTCACCTTAGAATATCCCCAGGCGTCAGGCTGGATCCGGAAAGTTTTTTGCGTAGCAGTACCCTTGCGCGTCGGTAGGCGGCGTCGTGCGGCTCCGCGTCCGTCGTCGGCGTCGTGATCGCCGGGATGACGTCGCGGGCAGTACTTAGGCGCCGCCCCTGCGCGCTGACGTCAGTTCTTCTTTTTCCGCGCCAGTAAGCGCAGATCCGGGAAGAGCAGTGCCCTAGTCACTTTTTGACTATCTTTTTGTGAAATTTTTCACTGTTCTCTTCAACGAGTCTTCACGACTCCTAAGGTGTCGTAGGGATGCCCGGCTTTAAGCCCTGCGAGGAATGTGGTCGTATGATGTCCATCACGGACCCCCACCTCGAGTGTCTCTTCTGCCTCGGCCGAGGCCACGACACGAAGTCGTGCCCTGACTGCCGGAAACTTCATCCGAAGGCTTTGCGAGAGCGGTCTCGAAAGCTCCTTGAAGTCCGGCAGTCGGCTCCGCGCCGCAGCAAGCCCCGGTCCCGGGGAGAGGTCGAGGGGCCGGACGCGGAGTCCCCGCCGTTCGTCGGAATCCAAGTCTTCGCGCTCCTCCGGTAAGTCGAAGCACAAGAAGTCTAAGCGGCGTCATCGCTCTAAGACTTCGCCTCGCCGGTCGCGCGACTCGGCTGAGGTCCCTGTCGGCACCGTCCCCGCCCCGGGGCCCCGGACGTGCCTGTCGAGTTGCCCCCGCATTACCCGTCCTTCCCGGGTTCGGGGCGACTCCGGCCGAGTACAGAAATTCCTGTCGGCCATGGCCCGCCTCTTCGGGCCTCAAGGTCCCTCCCGGTGCGCCTTCGGGCCCCGCGGGCCCAGATGGGGTTGCTCCGGTGTCGCCCGTCGACTCCGGTCCCGGCGTCGCCTGTCCCACCAGCCTTCGTCCCGGCCTCGGCTCCGGCCCGGCCTCGACCCCGGTTCCGGTGGTGCCGCAACCCCCATCGACGCCGGTTGACCTAACCACGCCTCCGCCAGCGCCGATGTCCCCGGTGCCGTTTCCGACGCCGTCCGGGGCTCCGGGCGGCGTCGTTCCCCGGTTCTCCCGGGTCCGGACATGGAGCCGGACCGGCGTCGCCCGACGCCGGTTCCGGCGCCGATGAGGCCTTGGGTCCCTTATGTCCCTCCTCCTCCATCTTTTCAACCTGAGGAGGACCAGGAGAGCTGGGAGGGTCTGCTGGATACCTCCCCGACTCTGGCATGCTGTCTCCTCCCGTGGCAACGGAGGAGGGGGCTAATTTTGCAACGGTGTTGCGTAGAGCTGCTGGAGCCTTAAATCTCCAGTTGCCTACAGTGGCCGTCAGGACTAACCTGACTGAAGTGCTTCAGCCGGCGGCCTCCTCTTCGGAGCCTGTGCTGCCGTTTAACGATGCACTCACTGACGTTCTTTTGGGTGCCTGGTCCAAACCCACCACAGGGGCTCCTGTGGATAGGAACGTGGCCCGACGCCATCGCCCGGCTCCGGGCGACCCCCTGTTTCTCTCCCAACACCCCACCCCTGAGAGCTTGGTTGTCCAAGCCTCTGCCTCCCAAACAGCCTTCCCTACCGCCCCTCCGGATAGGGAATCCAAGCGCCTGGATCACTTTGGGAAGAAGGCTTTCTCTTCCTCCAGTGCTGGCTTGCGGTCTGTTAATACCGCTTGCCTCTTGGGCCGATACACCCACTCCCTGTGGGATTCGGTGGCTGATGTTTTGCCGCAGTGTTCTGAGGAGGTCCAGACACTGCTTACCCGCGCTATTGCGGAAGGGCGTGATGCGGCTAAGTATACCATCCGCTGTGGCCTTGATACCGCCGACTCGCTGGGCAGATCGCTTGCAACGACGGTGGCGCTGCGTCGCCACGCCTGGCTGAGAACCACTGGTTTTTCAGGGGATGTCCAGAATACTCTCATGGACATGCCCTTTGATGGAGTCGGTCTTTTTGGTTCAAAGGCAGACCATGCGCTGGAGCGTTTCAAGGACTCACGGGCTACTGCTAAGTCCCTGGGCCTTGCTGTTGTGCGCCCTCCGCAAGCGTCTGCTTTTCGCCCCTTTCGTGGCCACGGAAGGGGCGCCCAGTCACGTCCACAGCCCGGCCAACGGCCCGCGCAGCAAGCGCCTTCGCGTGGCCGAGGACGTGGATACCGCCGTGGCGGTTCGGGCAACAAGCGTGCGGGTCAGGCCACCACCTCCAACCCGTCCGCGGCCTCCAAGCCCTCCTAGTCCCTCCTTTCAGGTGCACAGCACGCCAGTCGAGGGCAGGGTCCGCCATCACCTTCACCACTGGCGTCCCATCACCTCGGACAAGTGGGTCTTGGACATTGTCCGAAGGGGCTACTCCCTCCCCTTCGAGACCACCCCCCAGCCATGCCACCTCAATTCCACCGCATGTCAGGGGATCACTTGGTGCTTCTACAGAAGGAAGTCACGGCCCTCTTGGCCAAGAGGGCCATCGAGCATGTTCCGACCCCAGAAGTAGGGCGTGGTTGCTACTCCCACTACTTTCTGGTGCCCAAAAGGACAAGGAGGACATGCGTCCTATCTTGGACCTCCGGAACGTCAATCGCTTCCTCCGGAAGGAGAAGTTCAAGATGCTCACCCTAGCTCAGGTCTTGACTGCCCTCGACCCCGGAGACTGGTTGGTAGCGTTGGACTTGCAGGACGCCTATTTCCACATCCCCGTCCTGCCGGCCCACCGGCGTTACCTTCGGTTCACGGTAGGCCTCGAGCATTTTCAGTTCACCGTGCTCCCCTTTGGCCTTACCAGTGCCCCTCGGGTGTTCACGAAAGTGATGGCGGTGGTCGCAGCTCATCTGCGCCGGGCAGGGGTTTCAGTCTTCCCCTACCTCGACGACTGGCTGCTGAAGGCGGGCTCGTCCCAGGCAGTTGTCTCCCACCTCCAGACTACGGCCGAACTCCTGCACTCGCTGGGGTTCTCCATCAATGTGCCAAAGTCGCATCTGATTCCTTCTCCACAGCTCCTTTTCATCGGAGCAGTTCTGGACACGACGCAGTTTCGGGCCTATCCTCCCGAACGGCGAGTCCGGGATATTCAGGCTATGATTCCGATCTTTCAGCCCTTATCCTGGGTTTCGGTACGGATGACCCTGAGGCTGCTGGGCCTCATGGCCTCCTGCATCCTGCTGGTCACTCATGCCAGATGGCATATGCGGGCTCTGCAGTGGGACCTGAAGTTCCAGTGGGCGCAGCACCAGGGCGACCTGTCCGATCACGTCCAGATCTCGGAGGGGACTGCAAAACAGTTGCAGTGGTGGCTCTCGAACCGGCAATGGGTCATGGGCAGATCCCTCTCCCTTCCCCAGCCAGAGCACACAGTTGTGACGGACGCGTCCCTTCTGGGATGGGGCGGTCACATGGGAGAGGCGGAGATCAGAGGCCTCTGGTCTCCGGCGGAGTCCCGGCTCCATATCAACCTTCTGGAGCTCCGGGCGATCCGACTTGCACTCAAGGCATTCCTTCCCTCTGTCAAAGGGAAGGTAGTGCAGGTGTTCACAGACAACACCACCGCCATGTGGTACTGCAACAAACAAGGCGGGGTGGGGTCGTGGACCCTTTGTCAGGAGGCTCTGCGCCTCTGGACATGGCTGGAACATCAGGGCATGTTCCTGGTGGTTCAACACCTGGCAGGTTCCCTGAACGCCAGGGCGGACGAACTCAGCCGCAGGTGCATGATGGATCACGAATGGCGTCTTCACTCGGAAGTGGCGCAAGGACTCTTTCTACAGTGGGGAGAGCCTTGGTTAGATCTATTCGCCACCGAAGAGAACGCGCAATGTCATCAGTTCTGCGCGTTGGAATTTCCAAGGCGGCACTCGCTCGGCGACGCTTTTCGTCACGAGTGGAGTTGAGGTCTATTGTACGCCTTTCCGCCTATACCACTTCTACCCAGAGTGTTGAAGAAGATTCGGCACGACCGGGCCCAAGTCATTCTTGTGGCTCCGGACTGGGCTCGAAGAGTTTGGTATCCCGAGCTACTCAATATGAGCGTAGATCCCCCGATCCGTCTGCCTCTTCGGGAGGATCTTCTGTCGCAGCAGCAGGGGACGGTCCTCCATCCGAACCTGTCCAGTCTACACCTGCTTGCGTGGAGATTGAGCGGCGGCAGTTGATTCCTTTCGACTTGCCTCCCGAAGTTTGTGATGTGATTCTGGCAGCCAGGCGTCCCTCCACTAAGGTGGTATACGCCTGCAGGTGGAACAAATTTGTGGCATGGTGCACAGCAAAGGCTGTGAATCCCCTTTCTGCCCCTCTTTCTGAGGTCCTTCTGTTCCTTCTCTCTTTGGCCCGACAGGGTTCTGCCCTGGGTACCATCAAGGGTTATCTTTGTGCTATCTCGGCCTTCCTCAGGCTCCCTGATCAGCCCTCCCTTTTCAAGTCCCCTGTTGTTAACAGGTTCTTAAAAGGCATTACTCACCTCTTCCCTCCTGTTCCGTTTGTGATGCCTCAGTGGGACTTGAACTTGGTTCTTACCTTTTTAATGTGCGCTCCCTTTGAGCCTCTACATAACTGTCCTCTTCGTCTTCTGACTCTGAAGACAGCCTTTCTGGTGGCCATCACCTCCGCTCGGCGGGTGAGTGAGCTCCAGGCTCTATCTTGCAAACCTCCCTTTCTGTCTGTTCATCCAGACAAGGTTGTTCTTCGGACGCGTCCGTCCTTCTTGCCAAAGGTGGTTACTGCTTTCCACATTGGGCAGACCATCACTTTGCCCACCTTCTTTCCGCCTCCGCATCCTTCCAGAGAGGAAGAGAGGCTCCACCGTCTGGACCCAAAACGTGCGCTCTCTTTCTATATTGACCGCACAAAACACTTCCGGGTGGATGACCAGCTCTTTGTTGGCTACGTGGGCGCCGAAAAGGTCGGGCGGTGCACAAGAGGACCATCTCCCGCTGGGTTACCTTGTGCATCAAGACCTGCTATTATTTGGCTAAAAGGAACCTCCTGTTGGGCTGCGTGCCCATTCCACCAGGGCAACGGCTGCTACCACGGCCTTGGGCCGCGGTGTTCCGCTGCCGGTTATCTGTCAGGCAGCTACGTGGGCCTCGCTGCACACGTTTACAAAGCATTACTGCCTTGACAGTCAGGTCCGGAGGGACGGCTTCTTTGGCCGTTCTGTCCTCCAGGACTTCCTTGTCTGATCTTTGT
The DNA here is from genome assembly GCA_963921515.1 of Calotriton arnoldi. Classification (NCBI taxonomy): domain Eukaryota; kingdom Metazoa; phylum Chordata; class Amphibia; order Caudata; family Salamandridae; genus Calotriton; species Calotriton arnoldi. The sequence continues at coordinate 934,938 of CAWUFW010004493.1, read as the reverse complement.
TCGCAGACCCACCACCGGGGTTGGTATTGCTGGGGTATCTATTCTAAGGTGAGGAATCTGTCACTAACGTGTCTCTTTCAGATGCACAAGTTACTAACTTGTGTAACGATATATCTGTAAGAGACAGTAGTTAGTGACAGATTCCTTACCGCCCCACCCATCCTCCCCGTTCTGCGAACTGATTTCTAGGGTTAAGGACATCCCTTTCAGGGCCCTAGTATTTTTCAGACACCTATGTCAGCTTCTTGCATGGCTCTGCGTTCCTGGCGCGGAAAGTCGTGTACAGAACTGACGTCAGCGCGCAGGGGCGGCGCCTAAGTATTGCCCGCGACGTCATCCCGGCGATCACGACGCCGACGACGGACGCGGAGCCGCACGACGCCGCCTACCGACGCGCAAGGGTACTGCTACGCAAAAAACTTTCCGGATCCAGCCTGACGCCTGGGGATATTCTAAGGTGAGGAATCTGTCACTAACTACTGTCTCTTACAGATATATCGTTACACAAGTTAGTAACTTGTGCATTAGGAAAGTTGTCTTGAAAGAGCAGCTGCAACACAAGCAAACAGTGTGATGTACTGTATGTATTTGTATAGTGCTTCAGCCCCTGACGGGGACGTAAAGTGCTCCGATTTGCATCTGTTTCTTGGGTGCCCGTTCAGGGTGCATAGTTAATATATGGTCTTGGGTGTATTCTAATCTATATACAAGATGTTGGGTGAGGTTTGATGTGGTGACGTCCCGGCGCTTCAGCTTGAAGTGTTGTGGAGAGTCAGAAAACAGACTTAGGGCCAGATGTATCAAGCGTTTTCCCATTCGCAAACAGGCCGATTCTCAGAATCGGCCCGTTTGCGAATGGGAAAAAGCCTTTTGGGATGTATCATCCCAAAAGGCATTTGCAAAATAGGTAATCGCAATTTTTGCGATTACCTATTTTGTGAATGCATTTAGGGAATCGCAATTTGCGATTCCTTAAATGCAATGCAGGAAGCAAGAAAAAGTTGCGACCTGGCTTTAGGAATCGCAAATTACCACCAACTTCTAGTTGGTGGTAATTTGCTAAATTCCTTTAAAAATGCACTTTTAGCATTTTCCTAAGTGGCTTGTGGCGCACATACATGCCCTTAGGGCATGTATGTGCGCCACATGTGCACACATGCATATTTCAGGGGTGCAACAGGGTGTCCTTTTGGCACCCTTGAAATAGCATAGCAATTTGCGAGTACCTATTGGGTACTCGCAAATTGCGAATGCAATCCTATTCATTCCTATGGGCCTCTAGGCCCATAGGAATGAATGGGAAGGTATTCCTTAATAGCGAATCGCAATTTGCGATTCGCTATTAAGGAATATGTAGGATTCACAATTTTTTTTGCAAATCCTACATACATTGCATTTTGCGATTTCTTAAATAGCGAATCGGTAAAATTTGCTATTTAAGAATCGCAAAAGCAATTCTTGATACATCTGGCCCATTGTCACGCAAGCCAATACTTTCATGCTGTGTAGCCTTTCGGCATAAATGTGATGTGTAAAAAAAATCAGTGACATCGTAAAAAAGTGTTTTGCTTCTACGAACATCCCAAATATTTTCAACACATCAGGGAGCAAGTTGATTGTAGTTTTGGCAGGATAATCCCACTTACCTAAATCTCGCGTCGAATTTGGAGCGGAGCATCGTAATAAAACACAGGGATGAAACACGCAAAGATGCCGGTGCAGGGACTCATAGCAGGTAGTTCACAGAGGGGAGGCACAATGGGAAGCAAAGTCCGTTAGTAGTTGCACTATATGAAGCACTTAGTGCAGTGTTAAAGAAAAGAGATTGAGAGAGCAGAAGAAATGCAAGGTAGGCATTTGTCAAAAATAAAACATTGCTGGGTGAGCTATGACAAACGAGGCTAGAGCCTGCCCCATTCCATGCAAGTGGATGATTAAAGAAAGAACACGTGCACAAACGTTTTTCCAGCACACAGAGGCAGTATGTTGCATTGCACAGAAACATTATCCAAACAAGCATTGGCATAGTCAATAGGTCTCGCCTTTGGGACCTTATAAGTATTTAGTTATGCAGCTAGTCCCAAAGGCGAGACCTATTGGCTATGCCAATGCTTGTTGTTATATCTGGGCATGTTGAGAGGCTAGGGGACTGGGTCTCGATGTCGGGTTGGGAGCACAGCAATGACCTACTCAATTTGAATGCGTAGGTAATACAACCGGAGGCGTGAAATGAAAGGTTCACTACCAGGAATAACAGGAAGGTAGAAAGTTAGGCTGGTTAGAAAGGTAAGGAGGGGTAGAGGCAGGCATGGTGGTGAGGGGAGAAACAGATGAATGCTAGGAGAGCGCTGTGAGGGAGGGAGGCGAAATGGGAAGAGGCACTGAAAGGTGGGTCGGGTAAAGACCGTAGTGAGGCAAACAGAAGGGTAGCGAGGGGTGAAGGGTAGATAAAGAAGTGAGGTGTAGAAGAAAAAGATTCAGGTGCAAAGACAGGTAAATCAAAGATGGAGAGGGGAGAATAACGCAGTCGTAGACCGAGAGAGGGCCAGGTAGAGAGTGGGAGAGGTGTGTCAGAGACAGGTAGAGACAGCTGAGGAAGAGGGAATAATAAAGACTGAGGTAGACAGGTGAGGTAGAGGGGTGCGTTGATATAAAGGAAGTGCAGAGATGTGTCAGAGAGATGTTACTGAAGAGAAAAAGAAGTAGAAGTATTTAGAAAGGAGTAAGGTACTAAAAGAAGTAAGGGGGTGAACAGAGGTAGAACGAGTGGAAGGGGAGAGAACACGTAGAAGATGAATGGCAGGGTAAAGTGAGCGATCAGGCAGTGAGTGTGAGGAGTGGGATACAGAGGGATATGTGGCAGTGAGCGCGAGGTGTGGGGTACAGAGGTATAAGTTGTGGCAGTGAGCACGAGGTGTGGGGTACAGAGGGATATGTTGTGGCAGTGAGCGCGAGGTGTGGGGTACAGAGGGATATAAGGCAGTGAGCGCAAGGTGTGGGGTACAGAGGGATTTTAGGCAGTGAGCGCGGGGAGTGGGGTACAGAGGGATATAAGGCAGTGAGCGCGAGGTGTGGGGTACAGAGGAATATGTTGTGGCAGTGAGCGAGGTGTGGGGTACAGAGGGATATAAGGCAGTGAGCGCAAGGTGTGGGGTACAGAGGGATATAAGGCAGTGAGCGAGAGGTGTGGGGTACAGAGGGATTGTAGGCAGTGAGCGCGGGGAGTGGGGTACAGAGGGATATGAGGCAGTGTCAAAGCCTGATCCCCACTGTGATAAAAGGTTCCCTGTATTATACAGCAGTCCCAAACCTGACATGTCCGACGCCTTCAATGTCACAACCACCACCACATAACTGCTCTGTAATTGCCACCCAGCCAGAATTTTAGACGAGAGAAAGAGGTAGCCCTCTCTCAACAAGGTAGCACCCCCAATAAAGAAACTACTGCTGCCAAGACTCTTGCCAGCAAATGGCTCCAAGATAAATCCTCTGGAACATAAAGCAACGGGACACTATTAGAACCTGCAGTGGTGTAACAAACATAATACATAGACCTTTTGAAAACAGGATACTTCATATTACGCTACCACCCGGCATAAACATAGATTGTAATGATGATTCAGTAACCTCAGTTTTCTGCAGGATGCTGTACACAATGCATACTCACTTCTCCACAGTGATGCATATAATGCCACCGATGTTGACATCTCTTGTCCCTTCTGAGACCATAATCTTCGCTAGGTAGCATTCTTCCCGAATTAAAAGCGTGCGCCGTGTAGATAAAAGTTAGGCGCATGGCTGCCATACTGAAACATGAAGCACGGTGCCTGTGAAGAGGGCGCTGTGCAGAAAAAATAAAAGGTGCGTGGCCTCCAAAATCACACACGCTACCTCCCTGATAAAAAAAAAAAACAATCTGAAACATGAAGCGCGGCGCCTGTGTAGTGGGCGCTGTGCTGAAAAAATAAAAGCCATGCGGTCTCCAAAATCATATAATAGAACAAAGATTGTTTACGCTTCCGAAATGAAAGACAATGCAATTCAAACATGCATACACACGCTACCTTCTCTTTAGTAAAAAAGTAAATTTAAAAGGGCTCACAAACACACGCTAACATTAGAACTATGCCTTTAGGCTACCACAAGCAGGAAACCAAGCGCTGGCTGAAAATACACAGCCCACGAGTGGTGCGCGCGTGAGAGAGAGGGGGAGCAGGAGGTGAGCCCGGGAGTGGTGCGTGCGCGCGCACGCTGTCTGCTCATTTTCAAGCACTGCACTCGTGGCGCGCCGCTGCTCGCTCCCGCAAGGTGGATACCGCCACAAGCACGAGTGTGTGCTTGAAAATGAGCAGAGCGACGGCTAAAGGCCCTCCTATGCAGCGCATGCGCGCTGCGTAGGCGAGACCTAAAAATACTCTGGTGCTACTCCATTTGCGACAACTCTAGTGAGCTTTGGCATGTCGGCACACAACAGTTTGCATTCTGGGACTTGTAGTTTTGCATTAAACTGTGTACTTGTCTGGAAAATCTCAGTATACAAAATGCTCTTCTCTAGAAACACAGGGTCGGGACGTCCTGCCAGACATGATAGGGTGCATACTGGCAGATAGATATGTTATTGACACGAGACTATGTACGTTTTAGTGGGATCTGAAATCCGGGCTATGCTGCAACCTCAATTTTTGACTTGGGAGGATAATGCATCGACTCCCCCCCAGAACTTCATTCAGAAGACCCCTTGCTCTCAGGCTACACAGTGTTAAAAGGAGGTCTTGGTGTCCAGACCTAGTTTGCCACTTCCCCTTAGGATGCAGCCTGCACTTTCACCTATGGCTGATTAAGGAAAGGACTGCACGAACCAGAATGCCATTGAGCACGAGTTTGAAGGGGGTGGGTGTATTTCCGCACCACCTCTAGCAGTGGTGATGTCAATTGGCACTCGAGGCAGAGCCTGTTCCGTTTCATGGCCTTAAGGAGAAAAACCCGATCATGGCACACAACACTGCTCTGTGTCCGCTGGTCTCGGCAGCGCATACCCAACCCGCTGAGCTGCTTCATTGGTTCTCCAAAGGCTCATTTTAAAACAAGCAAATCCCAGAGGCCAGTCTTTAAAGCATGCAAACTGCATTTGTGCATGCCTGTGCCTCAGTGTTATCACATCGACTTTGCTGGATTGGGCATCATTATGCTTGCATGTATGTGTTTAAAGCACATATGCGTGACTCGCAAATGATTCACGGTTAAAGCAATAAAAAAGCTTCTACGGTAAAAAAAGGATTGTTTACTTCATACAAAGCATACATGAAGGGAATGTGTGTGATGATTCCGGGTACTTTTGAGATGTGAAATAGCCCCACATGCACTGCAATGCAAGCACTCCATAGGAGATGGAATGATGTACTAAACAAGCAATAGCTTAGGTGAGAGGCATATCACTCTGGGTGGATCAAAAGCCCACGTTATGTATGGAAGAATTACTTACAATAGGCTTCTGGGGTACTGCACTCTCACGCCTGGCCTAAAAACTATCACTATGTGAAGAGAGTGAGAAGATGACCACATGTGGCTGTTTGATAAATCTTAGAACGCCCCCTAGTGTCTAGACAGATGTAGTGCTAGGATCTAGTTGCTGATAATCTGTTCTACTGTCAGGTCACGTGTCGCAGGGAACGCTCTGCAGCATTTGAGATAAAGAAATGCCATCTTCCAGATATGGTGCCCTTGTCGTGTGTTTGTTAAAGCGACATTAAACTCAGAGGAATGTATGCAAGATCAAACTGTCATTGGGCGAGATGGGCTTTGCACACTCCCCTACTCTGCTAAAGTGGGGAGCAGGAGGTGAGCCCGGGAGTGGTGCGTGCGCGCGCAGTCTGCTCATTTTCAAGCACTGCACTCGTGCTTGTGGCGCGCCGCTGCTCGCTCCCGCAAGGTGGATGCCGCCACAAGCACGAGTGTGTCCTTGAAAATGAGCAGAGCGACGGCTAAAGGCCCTCCTATGCAGCGCTTGCGCGCTGCGTAGGCGAGACCTAAAAAGTAGTGGGATGTAGTCCTGGTGGTAGCTGTAAGGGAGGAGAAAACCAAGAGTCTCATATTCAAATGGGTTTTTATTAAGACCTTCTGGTTCCGGTTAACCTATTACGTTTTTGATATCTTCATCGTAGGTGCTGTAGTTTATTCTTGACAACATCAGAGCCCTGGTAAATTAAGCAGTATTTTAAATAAAGGACCATCAGAATCTTTCTTAACTCGTGATAGTGATTAGGGTTTATTTACAACTGTTGAAATTTGATGTACAAATGAAAGGTCATCATTAAACCATACACCAAGATTTTTTACTGTTCGGACCGTGCTAGGGCTTCTCATATTGGAATGGTAGGCTGCTAGCTGTGGTATCCCCATTCCCAAATATTTTGGTGTTTAGGATATTTATTTGAATGGAGTTATCTTTCATCTGGTAATAATTAGATTTCAAGCATGTTGTGAGGCCCGTTTGATACTTTAAGTCTTTGTCTGATTGTGGATTTGAATAGCATCTGAATAGATTTAATTGTCTGTAAGAGAGAGAGATACCCGGAGTCATTAATCTTATGTAGTTAAAGCAGTAATGGAAATAGTGGCGAACCCTGTCGAACAACACTGATGTTGTTTTCAATTGCCAACGTATGAACCCATAGCAATTTGTTGCCCATGAAATGAACAGAACAGTTAAGGATCTGTTTTAGAGAAGCTAGCCCAGCTTTCTAAATGTTCAGGAGAATGAAAAAGTTCCTACCTATCATAAAAGAATATTTTAATTCTATTAAGAACACGGAGGCGAGGATTATGCTGTACATTCTTCACTTTTATTCACAGCAGCCATTTGAAGATACATAAACAGTACTTCATTTCCCATGAACCATTGGGAAAAAGTCAAACAAAACAGTTCATCCAATCCACAGCCAGGAACCCTCTTGATAGTCCCTTGTTGCCCTTGCTGCTTCCTCTTTCTTCCTGTGACAGGAGTTGGACTAGTGTCAGCCATCAGTTTTGTTTAGATGAGTCAGTTCCTAAAGAAACATGCAAGATAACTGTTACCCATTCTGGAATTGTACCCGAAAGTCAAGTATACAATTCCAAGTCAGAGTATAGAATCCTCAAATCACTATGAACACAAACCTGTGCCATACATTAATGCTACACCTTAGATGTGATAGTATACCTACCCATACGGAGGTAAGTCTTTTTTGGGCGGGTAAGAATACATGCAAAAGCACTGTGTGGGTTAATGCTCACCTCCGTGTCCTTCATAGAATTGAAACTTTCCGTTACGATAGCTAGAAATGTTTCATTCTATGTCGGGACCGGAGGCGAGGATTATGCTGGTTTAAATCTGATCATCCACCAGCGATGCAATGCTGTGGACTGATTTAAATAAAACCTTTTAAAGGTAAAATCTGAAGACCAGTCCGGGGCTTTAAGAATATTTTCTAGGCGTGCTTCCAGAGCAAATACTTTTGAGGCCACAGCCCCCCTCACCGAATGGGTACCAAACACCTATGTATCAATGCCAGCTTCCTGCATGGCCCATCGAACCCATCTGGCAGTAGAGGGAGAGGAGACTGCCTTTTGATGCTTCTTTAGGGCAATCCGAAGTTGCCGCTCTCCATGAAGACTGATGTCTGCCGTCATTGCCTCATACACCATAACACTACGGAATACACATACTTTGAGGGAATCTGCAAAGGAAGGGTAGGAGATAACACATGAATTATATTTTGTCCTCAATTAAAAGATGGAAATTAAGCCCCTCTGGGGTGAATATTCTGCTGGTTAGATCTAAAGCTCTGACATCCGAAACCTGTCTACAGGATACCAGACATAGTAGGGTAGCCAGTTTTGCCGACATCTCCTTCCTGGAGAGGTATTTGTTTGATTTCCAAGAGAGAAAAAGGTTTAGGACCTTGTTGACGTCCCACAGGGTAGAGTACCTGGGCTCTGGAGGGAGAGACAATTGAATATCCCTAATAAGTTTGGGGACAAGAGGATGCTGCCCCAACGGATGGTCACCATTGTGAGACTGGCCCGACAAAATTGCTGATTTGAAGGTATTGATTGACCTGTAAGCCATACCATTTGAGATCAAAGAAGTGAGGAAATTAATTATATGGACAACATCTGTCCCCACAGGATCGAAGTGTCTCTGGTGACAACAGCCCATCTATGAAGACCAAGCCGATCTGTAGTGTTTAACAGTGTTGTTGTCCCAGACTTTGGAGAGTAGGGATGCAGCCTGTTGTGAAAGTCCTGGGAGTTTCCAGCCTTTCCTGTAATCCTCCACGACATAAGTTGTAGAGATCCATCCATTACCAGATGGTGAGGGTTCCCCTCTGGATCTTGAAGGAAATCTGGAAACGAGGGTAGACTGATTAAAGAATCCCAAGAAAGTTCAATCAGCAGTGGATACCACACTTGCGATCTCCAAATTGGGGTCACTGCCACCAAATCCACCTGCTGCCGCCGAACCTGGATAGAGAGCCGCATGATCATCGCAAATGCGGGAAACGCATACTCCTTCTCTGTATGCCAGTGATGGATAAAGGCATTGGTCGCTGCAGCATTGGTGTCTCGTCTCCAACTGAAGAACCTCTGGAGTTGATGGTCCAGGCGAGATGCAAAAAGGTCCTCTGAGAATGGGCCCCACTTGGCCTGTAGCGCCTGGTAGACCGGCAGGTGTAGATTCCAAATGCTCACATCCTGCAGATAGTGGGAGTGCCAATCTGTTACCTGGTTGGACTTCCACGGAAGATGTTCCGCTGTCACTAAAATGTGGTGTTTGAGACAGTAGTCCCAGAAATTTCTGGCCAGGTCCTATAGAGCTTTGGACCTAGTACCCCACAAGTGATTGATGTATTGCACCGCGGCTACATTGTCCATCTTCAATAGGACGCAGCATTGCACCTTGTCCTCAGTCTAACACTTGACTGTGAACAAGCCCGCCTCCAATTCGCGACAGTTGATGTGGAGGGATTTTTCAAGAGATGATCATTTTCGGCCTGTTGGGAATTCCCCACACCTTGTGCCCCAACCTGTGGCATCGGATTCGATCACTATATCTGGAAGAGAACCGAGTATAGCCCACCCGTTCCATGCTTCCATATGGGCGGCCATCATTGTATCTCCTCCTGAGCTTCTTCCAACAACGGAACTATCTGTGAGTACGTGAGTCCCGTTGAAGGTGGAAGGCCTTTAGACTTTGCATGGCCCGATAATGGAGAGGCCCTGGGAATGTGCCTGAATTGAGGAGGATAGAAGTCCCACTATCTAACACTATTTGCTATAGGGAGGTGGACTGCCTTGCCACTGTCCGTCGCAGTTTGTGCCTGATTTTGTTTACCTTTCTGGAAGGGAGACTCAGGGTGACTCAGTCCACCACGAACCAGAGGAACACTATGTACTGTGTGGGGGTTAGGACAGAATTTGCTTCATTGATGATGAAGCCCAACGATTCCAGGCGGTCGACTGCATGTGTATGGAAAGAGTCCTTCGACACTGATCCAGCAAGAGGATGTCGTCTAGATAGACGATGAGGCATATGCCCCGGGCCCTGAGACATTTTACCATGGGTTATGACCTTGGTGAAGCTCCATGAGGCGGTCGGCAGTCCGAAGGGTAGAGCCGTGAACTTGAAAGTTCGACCACGCCACTGAACTAGAGAAAACGACGATGTGTAGGGTAAATGGGAATAGTCAGATATGCGTCCTTGAGGTCCAGGCGCCTAATCCATTTGTTGTATTGCAGAAAGTCCCTTAAGAGGTGGATACCTTCCATTTTGAAGTGGTGGAAAACCAACCTTTTGTTGAACTCCTTGAGGTTGATGACCAGCAGTTGCCCACCGTCTCTCTTTTCTACCAAAATGAGGTTGCTGAGGAAACCTGAGGGATGGGGCGAAGTCTGCATGAGGGCCCCTTATGCAAGTAAGTCTGCCACTTCCACATCTACCAGCGCAGCTGGTTACTCAGATATGACAGCTGGATAGGTGGAACCTGTTGGAAAGGTGAACCGTAAAACTCTATATGGCATCCCTAGATTGTCTGAATGAACCACAAGTCTGAGGTGAGAGTTTCCCAGTTGTGTACAGATCTCCTCAGTCTACCCCCCAGTATTTGCCGGGAAAAAGGACGCACACTCAATTTGAGGAGCTTTGGTTACCCCTTCCTCTATGGCCGCCTCTGGAACTCCTGTGCCGGGGGTAGCTTTTAATGGGATAGAAGCTGCTGAATCGGGAATTGTCCTGCCACTGTCGCCTCTGCTGGGGGCCTGGAACTGAGATAGGCCGAGCGCTCCCTGCTTTGGCAAGCCCCATGAAAGCCCGGCGGTAAGACCCTTTAATGGAGGCCTGGGCTTTATCCAGCAAATTGAAGGTCACCACAAACTTGCCGAGCTCTCTGCTGAACAGGTCACCAAAAAGCCCCCTCTTGCACGATTTGGCCTGTCTCTGAGATGGCCCAGTCCCCCAACTTCGGGTAAATCTTAATAAGCAGTGACCTGCACCTCAGTTGAGATGGCACAGTCGGCTTTTCTATAAAAAGTTTATGGCCCCCTGGGCCCATCCGGACAGCACTTTCAGGGGAGAGGAGGGATCCGGGCGCCTTGGCTTCTACCACCATATCAAGGATTCTTGTTAGGGGCCAGGATATTTCAAGAGGTTTATCCGGTCCGGCCCGCCAGGATCTATCTAGGCTCTTCATAGGGTCTCTAATATACTTGGCCAGAAAGGTGGCCATGCGGGCATCAATATCAGGGTTTAGTGCTACCTTGTCATCTAGAGACGGACAGGGGCACTAACGCCCGTAGGCAACTAAGAACCTCCTTGTCAAGAGGTTTGCGAAGCCTCCCAGCAACATAAGTGGCTACCTTTTAGGCTGGTGACCACTCTGGGGAGCAGGGGGTGCAGCAGCTCATCGGGGTCAAACATGTCAGAGGGTTTCTCATAGGACGTGTTCCCCAAAGTAGCATTGCTGTCAGGTGTTTTGGGGGTAGGCAAAGGCAACCACCGTCTACTAGCCATGTCGTGCTGTGCATCAGAGGGGGCGTCCGCCCCATCCAGGGGGCTGGGGAGGGGGGAAAAGGCCCTGTGTCAGCAGGTTGACTGCCTGAGGGTCCAGAGATGGGTATGGGTGAGGGGTCAGACCCCAGAGGTTTGGCATGGTCCATAAAGGCCCGTTTCAGTCTAGCAAAAGCATTCAGGTTGACACCGGACTCATGGTCCCATTTGCGTGTCATGTCTGCAGTCTGCTGGTTAGCCGGTACCAGAGGTAGAGGGACCTGGGTCCCAAAAAGTTATTCCCTCTGGGGCAGGAGGGGAGTTTAAAGCAGCGTTCTGCAATCTGCAGCTGTTTCTGTCCAGGGGCGCCACCACCTGTGACACTGCCTTAAGGGTAGAGGCATTGATAACCTTGCATAGGTTATCATCAATTGGGAGATAGGTAATACTGTCCTGCTCCATATAATTTTCCTCAGTGTCACTCATAATGATGGGTAATTAAAAGTTTTGGGATCTCCCAACTTATTGTATGGACAAATCGAAATTTGGGTGTCTCTCAATTTATTTTAGCAGTCCACAGGGCCAATCAGGGAGTCCAAGCCCAGGACACCACACACTCGCCTTGTTTGTTTGGGGTCATATAGTTCACCCGGGTTGGTGTCCCGCCATATGGACTTTGAACGCGAGCTCTTATTCTTAGAGAAATTACAGACCCCAGCGGGGAATTGTACTCCAGGAGTTTGTGGCAAAGTGTATGTTAGGCAATTCCCCGGGGCTCCTGGCCAGCCACGCTTCTCGTTTAAAGTTCTGAGTGAACGCGCCAGTCGGGGAACAGAGACGCCATGAAGTGCAGTAAAACAGTATGCAGCACCCTCTGGCGGTCGGAGGACGGCACCGCACGTGCCCCTCACACCTCAGCAGACGCATGAAAGTAAACCGGCGTTATGCGCACTACTTTGCATTAAAACATTAAAAGCCTTAACAAAGCATTAAAAAGGCACTAAACTCATGAATAAAGGTGGCCCACAGGCCAGAGGCACTTAATTCAGGCTGCTGAAGCAGTGAAGAAATAGGAGGCAGCCACGGCGACAAGGGACTATGCTGGCGCAGAAACGTTTTAATTTAATCAATCCAACCCGTAACTTGCAATAAGGGTCTTCAGCTCCACACCAAAATCATCTTCTCTGCAATGGATCTTTACCACTCTTTTAGAATGCAGCATCAATCGAAAACATTTCAATAAACATCAATTTAGTCATTTAGTCTAGTCAATTATGAGAGTTTTGGATCAGTTCGAAAACCGTTATTTTTCTATAAGAGTTTAGTGTATAATTTTGGTCTCTTCATTCAAATTAGTAAATCAGACAAATCTGTTTACAGAAATATCAAGAACATCATGGTTAGTCAATCAAGTAAATTACAGGGTGTTCCATAAGTGGATCCTACCCTACCAGAGCCCATAAAGAGTCCTTTTGGAAAAGAGCAAGATTTAAAGAAGCATTGAAATAGAATCAGATTGAAGTTGAACTCCTCATGAAGAGTAGTTCTAGTCTCTTCTCTCAAAACAGTATCAGCAAACTTTCGCACTAGCAACTATTCAAAGTTAAACTAAGAAATTAGTCACAGCAGTAGCAATAACCGTAAAAGAAACTAAACACTCATAAAGTAGTAGGGGACAGAAATTACCTTTTAGTAGTAGTTCACTGTGAATAGGGCATAAGTGCTAAGGGAAAAAAGGATGATCGCAGAAGAATGGCCTGAACCAGTCTGGGCAGCACTGACTTAATTCTAAGTAGGAACACGTATATTATAAAACACAAAAACATATGTAACAATCCATGCTGGTGTTAGGTCATCTTAAGCCAATGAGGAAGGATCGTCCGATGGTCTGCTGCTTCTTCCTTCATTCCCACGGTAAATGTACGAATTTGGCAACGTGCTATCTACAAGTGTCAACTTAGTTGCTAAACATTCGTGTGTGTTAGCTTCACTCTGAGTTCCCACGAGAACCTTGCAGTCTAAACTGCAAGCGTAACAATGAACTATTCTAAAGGCAGAAACATTCTAGTTGTAACCTATGATCTTAAGTCATGAGATTCAAGTCTTCATGTAAGCATTATAGTTTTAATACACTATTCAGCATTGTGAATATGTGGCAGCTAGAAACTAACTAAATGTGATGAGAACATGTAGCTTAGGAAACGAAGAAATACATTTTTAAAATCAGCACATGCTACAGAGATGGCAAGTTCAAGCAAGTCAAGTGCAATTCATTTATCAAATAATATTGCATATTCAGCATTTCCTAAAAGCATTTATTTATTAAAGAACATTAACTGGAAGATAGAAAATTGTAGCGGTCTAGCCTGGACTAGTAGTGTAATTACAATAGAAATGAGTGCTTACTGCAAAAAATCATGCTACACATTAATTTTGCACATTTAAGAAAAGGCACATTTTACTATGTTTCATTTCTATTAAGCATTTTCGTGTTAATGTCTAGTGTAAATTATGGCATTTACTTAATCTAAATTCTTCTACTCGATCAATCCCCCCATCTGATGGTTATCTTAACCATCACACAAATTCATTTCCCATATGAGTCCGTTTCAGAGTGCGCATTCATCATCCGTTGAGTCTTGTCTCTTTTTTTCTGACTTCTAAATTTCAGTGACTTAATATAATCATCATTCATGATTCCTCTCAAACCTAAATCCTTTTCATATAACTTTCTTTGTATCCTTTCCTGTCTTTTGCGTAAAATCAATGTACAGCTCACAAATAAAGCAAAAGAAAATATTAGACAAAACCCTGTAATTATTATTCTTGGCATTACAATAGCTTTCAAAATACCCTTTCCTGCAGTTGAGAACCAATTTCCAATTGTATAAACTTCTTTCCCAAAGTTTTCAAAAACAGTTGGTGTTTCCAATTCATGTAATTCAGGTTCTAAACCGGAAATGTTCTTTGCATGTATGTATAAACAGCAGTTAGTTAATTTAAGCATTTTGCAGACTCCTCCTTTCTCTGCGAGTAAAATGTGTAGTTCAAGTCGGTCTTGAAGTACCATAGACCGTATAGCAATTTACTCCATGTTAAAGCTCCAGATGTGCTCGTTGCCATCTTGTCAACAATGGTAGCCAACTTTCTAATCTTTTCGTAATTTAAAATGACGCATACAGGTGGAATGATTGCTCCAAATATGTCTCCTACTAAGCCTGGTCCAGTTTCTGCATTTAGTCTCTCTCTATGTGATGGTTTCATTGTTAATGCGTCTAAGCTTTGCACTTTATACATTATAGGAATTAGTATGCCTAAATAACAAATACCCTTCCAATTTGCTGGCAACAACAAATAAGCATTTAATCCGCAGAGATAGTAAACCCCAGGAATAGCAATCTCTTCTCCTTGCAAAATTTCCAAAGTTCCTCCTGTTAGTTCAAATGTGTTTTTACAACTACTAATTCCTACACGTCTGTTTAATTTGGGTGTCCTTTTGTGTAAACACAAATTTTCCCTTCGTGTTGGCTTTCTAATCTTAATTTAGGGTAAACCATTTTCTTTCTGAATTCGTTCCTTTTTCCATACATCTTCTAAAAAAAAAAATCTTTTTTTTATCATTGGTTTGTGCTATGTTAGTGTACCTTTCTTCCAAAGCCATTATGTATATTTTCTCCATTGGTCGTATTAACCCTGTTGGATTATTCTTGTAAGCTTTAACATCATCTATAGGTCTGTGTGGAAAGAAATAATAGCAGACTGTATCCTTTCATTTTGCTTGCAGGTGTAAATTCATGTTTTCTTCCAAAGGAACCCTAAAAAGTATTAGATCAAAGTTAGAATAGAAATATTCTAAATCTCCTTCGTCTCTAAACTAATGAAAATAGGATGCTGCATGAAATGGCATAAGATAAAGACATGTGGTAGTATGTTACTTCTTCTGATACAGACGTTGGTAAGTGTGCGCATTAGTGTATTCTTGTACTAACCTAGAGTAAACATTAGTAGAAAAATCATCTTTCTTATAGCTCATAACAGAATATTTAAATTGATCTTCGCTAAGGTATGTATGTGGTTTAGTAGAATTCTTTGCTTTGTGTTTTTTCTCTGTAAAATCCCATCAGTACTATAGAAATCATCATCACTATTATTACGAAAATTGAACACATGATATATTTACACTTATTTCTAATGCAACAAATTTCTCCCTGAGTTAGTTCCGTGCTTCTTAGATTCAGCAGTTCTCTTTTTGTTTTTTTTGGTTACTTTGACGATATTAGTCGTTAACTTTCAGTTACTAATTAGACAATCCTTAACCCTACTCTGTGTTCTTCTAAAATGTTATCCCTACTCTTCTACTGCTCATTCGGGCCTAGGTTGAGCTTCTGTAAAAAAGAAAATTAAAAAAAAAAACCTTAAAAAAAAAAAAGGCTAAATTAAG
This sequence comes from Calotriton arnoldi, assembly GCA_963921515.1. NCBI lineage: Eukaryota > Metazoa > Chordata > Amphibia > Caudata > Salamandridae > Calotriton > Calotriton arnoldi. The sequence goes on along the minus strand of CAWUFW010004493.1, from coordinate 919,474 downwards.
AAAGGCCTAAGCGCAATTCGTTTCAATGTGTTCTTTAGCATTTGTTCTTTTAGTTCTTTCAAATCTTTTCCCCATAAGTTTTCAGATGGCTTTGAAGGGGGTTCTAGCAGTTCAGGATTCACTTAGCACGTCTTCCAAAGTGACATTCAATGCTGTGTTCGCCTAGTGTGACCACTCAGGTGCTGAGAATCTGCGACAAGGCACCCTCTCTCTTTTGGATCTTCTCAGAGTTTGTTGATTTGGTTCTATACCACTTTCGTCAGTAGACTCCGTTTCTTCAGGTATAGTCTCTGGTATTTGTGCTATTGACGAGCTTTTTCTCAAGTTTCTGTGTTCATAGCTTTTTGGCCATTCACCTTGTCAATTTACTCTCCTTGATCCCGTACTCGTTCCTTCACCTGGATCTTCTGTTTGTACGGGCACGATTTTTGTAGCACTTCTTTTTCGTTAGGGACTTCGATTCCACTCTATGTAACTTCAGGCGCTTGAATTCGTTCACCTTGTTGATCTTCACCCCTCTCTCCCTCTTGCTGTTGTACAGGCAACGGTGCTGATGGTCTGGGTGGTCTCTCAGGTGGTGCAGTCACCAATGTTTCTTCATTCAGGATCATAGGCCACTATTGCTTCCTCTGGATTTCTCACTTTCTAGGTGTGTGAGGCATGAATCCAGTTTGGAATGCCTGCACACTTAACAGCAGTATTTGTCATCAAAATGACCTGGAAGGGGCCTTTCCATCTGGGCTCCAGACAAGTCTTCCAAACGTACTTCTTGATCACGACCCAATCACCACGACTGAGGTCATAGCGCTTTTCTAGGTGTGGATCTTGTGTTGCCGCTGAAGCCTGATGACAAATAGAACAGGCCACATCAGCCAATCCCTTGCAGTAATCCAAAATAATATCATCAGTGATATTCAAGAGAGCATTTGAATGGACAGTTGGTAATGTCACGGCCCTGCCCATGAGAATTACGTGTAGTGACAAACCAGTCTTCCTGTCTGGAGTACTTTGAAGGCTCATTAACACCAAGGGTAGTGCATCTGGCTATTTCAGAGAAGTTGAAGCACATACTTTGGCCAATTGAGACTTGATAGTCCTGTTCACCTGTTAGACTATTTCGGAAGCCTCAGCTCTGTAACTGCGTGCAATCTTTGCTCAGTCTATAATGCTGTGCAGATCATTTTCACAGAACCTCATTATTAAAATGAGTTCATCATTCCGTACCTGGGTATCAACTACAGCAGTACCAGTTTTGCTACAGTGAGGCTATCATTTCTCCGGGTTGGGTAGGCTTCTACCCATCTTGAGAAAATACACAAAATGACCAGGACGTTTCTCAGCCCGTTATAAACCGGCATCTCAATAAAGTCCATTTGCATCCTGTTGAAGGGACTACCTGATCTCCCTATGTTTGTCAGCGTAACGTGTTCTCTTTCCTGCATTCATTTGTTATCATACTACACATCTGTGGCATTTTTCTTCAGTCAGCATTTGAAATCTGGGATTGTACCAGCTTTGCCTAGAGAGTCTCACCATGGACACCCTACCTAAATGTGTGTATCCATGATAATACCATGTCATTGCAGACAACAAGCTGTCAGGCAACACTGGGCTCCCATCAGCAGACACTCAAATGTCGTTTGCATTTTTCTCACAACCTGCTTTTATCCAACTGCTCTGTTCTGCATCTGAAACATTTTCCTGAACTCTCTTTAATTCATCCAATGTATCAGTGAATTTCATCAACATCATGAATGAACTCTCTATCTCAGACTCACATGTGATATTTCCATTAAATGTGCAAACCGATAAAGCACAATACCGTGCCACTGAATACACATATCTGTTACCCATGGCAATGTAACCAATACCACTTTGATGAGCTGCACGTTTAACCCCTGTAATTTCCCACAATAGCTCCACAGACTGTGGGACCATAACATTTAAGGGGTAACCCATCACTGTGTTTCCAGACTAGTGCTCACCACTGCAGCCACTTTTAGGCACCTGGGAAGAACTGCAGCTACGGTATCAAGTGTAGTAAAGATGTATGCCACTGGCTTGTGGGCATCTCCGTGCATTTGTGTCAACGCTGAGAGAATGCACCCATCTCTCTCGCTGCAAAATAGTGTGAATTCTTTTGAATAATCAAGCCTTCCTAGTGCCGGGGCATGACGCAATTTGTCTTTCAACTCTAGGAAGACTTTTGCGCAGTCGTTGTCCCATGGAATCAGATCTGACACGTCCCTGAGTGCCAACCTTAGTAAAGATATACCATTTAAGAAACGTTGTATACCATTTAAGAAAAGTTTGGTATCCACTGTCTACGGTAGCCAACCATTCACAAAAACATCCTGACTTCGTTTTGAGTTTGTGGTGGATTAATCTGCAAGATTGCTTCCACTCTCTCTGGTGACCCCTTTCTAGCTCCTTTCACAATGAGGTGTCCCAGATATTGAACTTCTTTCTGACAGCACTGCAGCTTTCCTGGAGACACTTTGTGTGCATTCTCAGCCAGGTGATTCAGTAAGGCAATGGTGTCTTGTGTACAAGCTTCTCTTGCATCTGATACCACAAATAAGTCATCAATATATTGCACAATAGTCGATTTACTTAGCATTTATACGGTCTCCAGATTTCTTTTCAGAATCTGGATGAAAATGGATGGACTCTGTAAACCCTTGTGGGACACAAAACCATGCTAATACTTTCTGTTGGAACACGAAGGAAGAAGCATATTGACTTTCTTCATGCAATGGCTCTGAGAAGAAAGCCTGACATAAATCAATGACTGTAACACATTCTACAGTACATGGGATCTGAAACAATATTATGGCTGGATTATGTACCACAGTACAACAGCAAACCATGCTTTCATTCATTTTCCGCAGGTCCTGCACTATTCTGTGCTTTCCATTGGGCTTCTGCTAACCCATAATTGGAGAGTTACATGGGTCCAATCAATTCCCTCAAAATTCCTTTCTGTAACATTTCTTCTATGACTGGTGTTATTCCTGCAATAGCCTCTGGTGTCAAATAGTATGGGTGTTCTGGGAAACACTGTTTGACTTTACAGTAATTCGGACTGGTTCTCCACCTTTCATAAGTCCGATATCTTTCCCTGTGAGATACCAAACTTCAGCATTCACTGTCTCTTTCAAATCATCAGGTAATTCTTCAATGGTAAACAAAGGGAACATTTCTGTCTCGTTTTGCTGTCTAACCATTTTAAAATGTACATCCTCATCATGGGGCTGGAAAGCAACACCATCCGGTGTGCAGTAAATGGTGCAGTTTAACTTGCACAGCAGATCTCTCCGTAGTAGATTTATAGGGCTTGAGTCACAGACAACGAACTGGTGTTTTCCTTCAAATGAACCTATCTTTACAGGAACCTTCTCTGAAATGGGATTCATTAGCTGTTTTTTTGTAGCTTCTACAACTTGGATAGTTTTCCTTGAGAGTGGTAGGTTTTGGAACTTCCACTGTTCTAACTGTGGATCTGGTAGCCCCTGTATCAATCAAAAATGATACCGGTGGCCATATACTTCAGCATCCACATATAGACCACTCTGATCTTCTTCTAAGACTGCGCCAAGTACACAATCGTCCTCCCCTCTTAGGCACCTTCATTAAGAATTATTAGAACCTGAACCATCCATTCCGAAAATGTGATATTGCTGTAAAACGTTTGGGTTTTGAAATTGTGGCATGGAATTTTGAAAAGAGTTTATTTTTGGCATTTGTTTTAAATCTAACCAAGAGTTTCCCATATTTTGGGAGTTCATTTGGACCAGTGGGATGGATATCATTGGGACCTGACCTTGCATAGGCATTTGCATCTGCTGTCTAGACACATTTTGCATTTGCATTCCTTTTGGCATCTGTACACTTTCACCATTATTATTTGGATTATATCTACAGTATCTTTTCCAGTGTCCAATTTTATGACGGATGTGACAGGGAGTAATCCTTTTCATAGCAGCAACATCCGTTCCAGAACCTGTACCCACAGGATCACCGCTGCCGCTACCTTGAGAAACATTAAATTCTCCTTGATTTTCCTGAAAACCAACCTGTGGAACTGCAACTCCTTGCATACTCCCTTAATATCCTGCAAAAGAAGGATTCTGAAAACCTTTCTGAGCCTTCCTCGTCTGTGTCAACATAAACTTCTCTTTAATCTTGTGCCTCATATCTAATTCATCATTACAGTACTTGGCATATCTCAAGATTTCAATGAGCAATTTGTCCTGCCAACAGATCACGCTTTGAGTTATGGGCATACAGATCTCTGACTTCAGTCCTAAAACAAACTGACACAAATATTCCCATATCATTTTCCTCTGAATACTCTTGTCCACTGTGCTGCTGAAATACCTCTAACAATAGTTCATAATGTATGTGCACTGTTTCTTTCGGCTATTGAGTGGTTCTTTTAATTTTAATCCAATCCAAATCTCGCTGTGGCACTCTGCCTTTCAGTAAAGTAATAAGTAATCACTGCTTTATATTTCTCCATCACTGTAGGAGATGGTGCATTTGTCCTGGTCTCCCTCACAGTTTCCTCTTTCAGCCATTGTACCGCAGTCTTACATTCAGCCCATAAATCAGCAGGTACTACAAAGTCGAAATATGTATTCAAATCTGTCCACAAAACCTTTGAAATCTTTATTAATCGTTCCACTTGTGCATACCATTGCACCGGTTTGTCTCTCAATTTCAGGAAATTGTTCGTGAATGCTGCCTAGTCACCTCTACTCCAACGAACATGTACATACATTCTTCCTGTTATTTCTCTGAGTGGGTATGTTGTCATTTACCCTCGCTTTCCTTATCTTGCTTCCTTGCTATAGCTGCTTATCTTTTTTCTTTTCATGCTTCTTCGCCCATTTAATTTCTAGTTTCTCAGTTTCCCTCCATTTGTGAATGCATTTGACTAATTCCATAATATGTAAACGCATTTCTGAAACTCATGTTCTCCAAAACTGGATCATCTAATTGGACCCTATAGCTTCTCTGCAAGTGAAACGTTTTTAGCAACATCAATCTCGTATTTCTGAGCCAATTCTGTCAATTTGTCATGCACTAAAGCTGCTCTTCGTGTAATCTCCTTAACATTCCCTTATTGCTTTTTCTAATTCCACCTTCAGTTGAGCAACATTTAAAGGCTTTTCCATTTCCATATCTGGCCTCTCTTGCACCTCTGTGCTTTCTGTCTTCCTAATTCCCACTGCTTCTTCTAACCAAGCTGGCGTATAACACCCCTCAGTAGCATTTATGTAGCTAGGCGTAACAGGGGCTGTGAAGACTAATGTCCCTCCATCTATTAGTGTTTGCACTGTCTGTGGGGGTCTCCAAACAACAGTCTGAGAATTTTGTGAAATGGAACAAACCCTGTGGAATGTACCTCTCCAGCGGCTTGATTAACTACTGGCCTTAAATCCACATTTGGAGGAGCATTTGCAATGACTCTGAGCAATATTGAGGCATTTACAGGTGTTATTTGGGCTGTGGTACGCACTCCAGTCACATTATTCACAGCTGGAACTGCAACCTGTGGTCGAGCCACAACTGGTGGGATAATTTGGAGTATCTGTACGGGTCTTTCAATCTGTGCTAAATCTGGATCTAGAGGAGCAGTTGCCATTCTGGCACTCGTATCAGCACTTGATTCTCTGTGATCAGTAGGGTTTGTATATGGCGGAGGTCTTGAAGCTAGCATCTGCTCTAAAACCTCATCCCCTGAACCAGTATCCGACTCATCCCCATCTTTCTTTTGGTGATCGTTTCCACTTCCCTTCTTAGCTGCTTCTATAGTAATAGCTAAATATAATCTTCTTCCCTCCATGATAGCCTTTCTCCACCTATGCTGTTCTTCATCCCATAGAGCATCTGCATAGTTCTGCACTGCTCTTTTTGTCCTTCTCTGGTATTTTTCCCTCTCCTTCTCCCTTGCAACCTTTTCCCATACACTCAGAGCGTCATATTGAGTGGGTCTAGGTGGTGGCTTCATCTCGTACACTCTTCCTTTCAAATTAGCAAGCATTCTGGTGTTAAATGTCCCGTATCTAGGAAAGTTCAATGTAACTTCTTTCTCAGTAATTCCACTCTATTGGCAAAGCCAAGAACAAGTATGTAACCCATGCTCAGTTTTCATAAAATGTGAAGGCGTACCTTAGGGAGGTGTCACTTCATCTTTCCATACCGGAATAGTAACAACCCCTCTTACTAAATTCTTAAATTCTTTAAAACATTTAAATTTTACAATGCAACGAGAAACAAGGCAAATTTCAATCAAATATTATTGTTTTGTTCCGTATAGGTCAAATTTAAAAAAAAAAAAAAAAAAAATCCAATTAAGACTACTAGTTTTCTCGATTTTATTAACAAATCCAAATACTATATTCATTTCGTGTAATCCAGTCCCAGCGCGACGCCCTGACGTCACCAACCAATCGCAGCACGAAAGCACAACAACCGACTAATCTCAGTGCGAAATTATGATGTATGCTCTCATTTTTTTGCAGCAGTTCATCCTCCTTTACAATTTCTCTTGCATTCACACAACTTCAACAATAAACTATAAACTCCTTCTTTGTATCTACTAAAAAGACAACAGTATTCCAATCACTCAAGGGTATTTTTCACAACCTCAAGCGAAATATCAACCAGCGTGAAATCTCCCAAATTAATGCAGCTTCACCCATTTGCACAATTAGGTTTCACTAACACCAATCAATGCTAATCACAACAATGCTTAATTTCTCGAAGTCAATGATCTAGGTTATGGTACCTCATACACTACACTTTATCCTTAATGTATCTATGCATATGTAATCCGAGATCTTTTGACTACAGCGAGCCTGAATTCTTCAATCTTTTTTCTTCAACAGCTTCTTAATACCGCTTTTCACTAAGCCTTGGTGGAGTTCCGCGAACGGCGGAGTCTGCTAGATAAAATGCTGTTCGCTGTGATTTTCAGTGCCGGGTGTTTGTCCGCACTGTGCAATCATCGCGAACGGCACCATGCACAGCGCAAGCGGGCACTGCTTCCTTTCTGCTGCTCGAGTAGATTTGTTTTTCGAGCGGCAGCTTCCTCAAAGCGAATTGACGGTTTCTCAATGCGAGCAGTCTCAAGCATATGCGACCACTCGCAAAGAGAAATCCGACCGCCCGTATTGCGAAATCTCGCCGGGAGGTTGATTTTCCACGCTCGCGCTCGCCAACTTGACATTGATTAACACGAGCAAGGAAAAAAACTCCGCTATGCGGAGCGGAGTTTTTCGGGACTCCGTGATCTACGCGGAGTGTGGAAAACTCCGCAAGTGGAGTTCACCGCCCAGGGTTACTTTTCACTCATCATTCTCACAATTCCACTATCTAAACCAAAACACAACTACCATAAACAACACATTGCCCTAATACTCGCACCTTCAAACCACAGCTGCCTTCTAGTACCGCCTTGTCAGATCTTCAAGTTCTGGACATTGAATTCAGGAATCTGGAGTTTTATTCTGACCTGGGAATTATTTTATATCTCCATTCAGGGTGTGAAGCATATCTCTGCTACCAGAAACTGCAGGCATGGAAATATTTTAATTTAATCAGTTCAACCTGTAACTTACACTAGGGGTCTCCAGCTCTGCACTGAAATCACCTTCTCTGCAATGGATCTTTGCCATGGTTTTAGAATGGAGCATCAATCGAAAACATTTCAATAAACTTCATCAATTTAGTCATTTAGTTCAGTCAGTGATGAGAGTTTTGAATCAGTTCGAAAAGCTTTATTTTTCGATAAGAGTTTAGTATATAGTTTTGGTCTCTTAATTCACATTAGTAAATCAAAAAAATTAGTTTACTGAAATATCAGGAAAAACATGGTTATTCAATCAAGTAAATTATAGTGTGTTCCATAAAGGAAATGTAATCCCTAGTCTACTCTAAGTGGATCCTAACCTACCAGAACCTATAAAGAGTTCTTTTGGAAAAGAGCAAGATTCAAAGGCGCATTGAAATAGAATCAAATTGAAGTCAAACTCCTCATGAAGAGTGGTTCCAGAAACACATCTGAGTCTCTTCTCTCAAAACAGTATCAGCATACAGTCCCAGTAACAACTGTTCAAAGTTAAGCTAAGAAATGAGTCACAGCAGTAGCCATAACTGTGAAAGAAACTAGACACCCACAAAGTAGTAGGCGACAGAAATTACCGTCCCCATTAGTGAATAGGGCAAAAGTGCTAAGAGAAAAAGGGATGGTCGCAGTAGAATGGCCTGGACCAGTCTGGGCAGCACTGATTTAATTCACACTAGGAACACGTATATTATAAAACACAAAAACATATGTAACAATCCATTTTGGTGTTAGGTCATCTTAAGCCAATGAGGAAAGACCGTTCGATGGTCTGCTGCTTCTTCTTTCATTCCCATGGTAAGTGTACGAAGTCGGCAAGGTGCTGTCTACAAGTGCCAACTTAGTTGCTAAACAGTCATGTGCGTTTGTTTCAGGCTGAGTTCCCATGAGAACCCTACAGTCTAAACTATTAGCTATTCAGTATTCCACTGCGTAACATTGAACTATTCTAAAGGCAGAACCATTTAGTTGTAACCTACGATATTAAGTCATGAGATTCAAGTCTTCATGGCAGCATTATTGTTTTAATACACTATTCAGCATTGTGAATATATGGCAGCTAGCAGCTAACTAAATACGATGAGAACATGTAACTTTGGAAAAGAAGAAATACATTTTTAAAGTCAGCACTTTCTACAGAGATGGCATGTTTAAGCAATTTAAGTGTGAATCATTTATCAAATAATATTGCATAGTTCAGCATCTCCTAAAAGCATTTATCGTAGAAGAAATTTAACTGAAAGATAGAAAATGGTAGAGGCCTTGCCTGCTGGCCTAGTAGTGTAATTACAGTAGGAATGAGTGTTTACTGCAAAAATCATGCTACACGTTAATTTTGCACGTTTAAGAAAAGGCATATTTTTCTATGTTTCGTTCTAGTAAGCATTTTCGTGTTAATGTCTAGTGTAAATTATTGCATTTATTTAATCGAAATTCTTTTACACTATCAAGAGGGTTCCTGGTTGTGGATCGGATGAACTGTTTTGCTTCTCTTTCCCAGTGGTTCATGGAAAATGAAGTCCTGTTTATATATCTTGACATGACTGCTGTAAATAAAAGTACTGCATAATCCTCGCCTCCCTCCCTGACATAGAATTTTTTGGTCTACTGTTCTAAACTACAGATACGTGAAAAAGGATAACAATTTCTTATGTGCCCAAATTCATAGAGGGTAGCTTATCTGTGAGATGTTGCATTTTCTGTCCCCCTTTCCTGTTCTGAATGCGGATTCTCTATTGTGAAGGATAATATTGGCCTCAGCAGATTCTTGGAGGTGATAGGTGACCTCTTTTCATCCATGATTCTGCCCTTGAAAGGGAGCAGATGAGAATATTAGTTTGTTTTTCCATTTTTTGTATTTGACCTTCTTGAAGAGAAAACAACTAGTCTGTGAGTATGGATGCCTAATGTGGGTGAAGTGGAATATTGGAATCTTAGATTTTTCTCACTTTTTGAGCGAGGCTCATTGGTATCCAGGAGGAGGCAAAGAGAGCTGTTGGGTTGATTTAGTTGAGCACTGCTCTGGATTATTGCACCTATTGGCCAAATCATCATGATCTTGTTCTTATGGAAAGAATTTTTGTTTTGCTTGTTTTCAGAGAATTTGTGACTCTGATGTTCCAAGACTTCTGAATTCTGAGAATACAGTGTAATGGAAATGTTATTTATTTTTTTTACAGAGAACCTACGTTACAATCATTTCTCCTGAAGAAGGGACAAGAAGTCTCAAAACGTGTTAAGAATAACCTACTAACATGCGATTAAATAAAATATGAGAAGGTTGGATTCAAAATGATAAGCAAAAACAATATTATCAAAATGAGGATGTGGTGGGGATCGCATCATAAATGAATGGATCACAAAAGGAGTTTCTTCACCTCAATAAATATAATGTTCCCTTTTGAAAGAATTTTATTGTTAGCGTACTCCTGGAGCGGGGTGAGTCTACCAGCCATGCATGTATGTTTCCTAAAAAAGTGAGGAACACTGTTAGAAAGCTCCTTTTTTTACTACACATCACTGTGCGATCACTTGAGCACTGAGCACCTTAGCTTTATTGGTTTATTATTTTCCTGCTTTTATCATTTAATGATTGGAAGCAAATGGTGGCAGAAATACTGGATTGATTTTATTGTTGAGATAATGTGACATATGTCATATATACTTACATTTGTACCCACTCTAATTTGCCATGTATGTATATTCACTTCCAGACGCGCCTTGTGTCTGAGGTTGATGTCCCTTAGTTACCATATTTGTGCACATTAAGTACTCTTATGTCGCACAAAATGACCATTCTCTGCATATATTTTTTTTACAGTTTTGTCTTTCTTATTGTTTTATCTATTCTTTCATATGTGGTGTTAAGTTCCCAGAGAACTTGGTAGATGATACCACAGGTAGACATGAGGAGAGAAGAAAAGAGCCCCCAGGCAAGAGGAAAACCATTTGTTAGATGTGGCGGGTGAATCTTCGTCGGGCAGAATCTTTTTTACTAATATCACAACTCCTCACTTTGAGAGTGATTGGACAATCAGGAAGTGAAACCGCTCTCGTTGAATATCTCCTTGAGAGCACGGGGAACAGTACATCACTAGCAGTAGTCAACATGTTGCCTTATGGTTATGGATAGCAGTTCCCTCTCTGAAGCCATGCACCATCCTGATCAAGGGGCGACAATGATTAGGGACTACCATTGCTCATGTTTCTCTCTGCGTCGCATTAATGCAGTCCATGCATCAGCTGAGGAGGGAGAAAAAAGAGCTTTGGTTTGCCAGCACAAAGAGCATCCTTGCTTCACTCACTCCAGAGCGCGTAACCCTGGAAGAATGAAATGTGCACTATGAAACGCCACCCGGAAGTGACTGGTAACAACTTTAGCGGTTAAACAACCATAAGCAGGGAGAACGAGGACAACACTGTTCAGAGAATGGAAACATTCAAAATCGATGCATGAAAATACACCTTCCGTATGTATTAGATGAGAATAGAAATTTGCCTAGCCTCGGAGAAGGTAAGTTTCAATTCTATTAAGTACACTGAGGCGAGGATTATGCTTTCCTTCTTCGCTTTATTTTCCAAAATTCATAAACGGCAGCTAATAACGAAAAACTACATTTCCCATGAAACCAGGGAAAAATCAGTAACAGCAATTTCATTAGTCCTATTTCAGTGTCCACATTCCAGGCTGCATAACACTCCGTGTCACTTCCTGCAACCCCTCTTTCTTCGCGCGAGTCACGCCATTCCTTCTTGCTCATGTGTCTTGCTTCGATCCATCATTACCTGGAAAGACAACGTGCGTCAGTCTTGGTAATGCAAATTTGGTCGTCATATCAGAAACACGTCCGATAACAGATAAGCAAAGCAACATTGTAAGGTTGAGTCACAGAACAATCAATAATGAAAAACGGATTACTTACTCCCATACGGGTGGGTCTGCATCCATTCTGGTTGCTGGGAGGGATAATCCTCGCCTCCGTGTCCTTAATAGAATTGAAACTTACCTTCTCCGAGGCTAGGCAAATTTCTATTCTATGTCAGGACCGGAGGCGAGGATTATGCTCCTTCAAAGCTTACTCACAACCACCTGGGCCGCATTCAGCACCGGCTTGAAGTTAAACTTCTTAAACGTGGAGTCTGAGGACCAGTCTGCCGCTCTCATGACATCCTCCAAATGAGCGCCCAGACTGAAGGCCTTAGAAGCCATTGCCCCCCATGCTGAATGGGCCCCAAAGGCCTTTGTATTAATGCCCGCCTCCTGCATTACCCATCTGACCCAACGGGCTATCGTGGGTGAAGAAACCGCTTTTAACGGTTTTCTGAGAGCTATCAAGAGTTGTTGCTCGCCCGGTGGACGAACTTCCTCCGTAGCCTCCTCATAGGCCTTAAGACACTTTACCACACAGAGCTTCGGGGAGTCCGCGAAAGCCGGGTAAGAAATTGTACAGGTGTTTGACTTGGTGCGTCTACTCACCGTGAACGTTACCCCGTCCGGGGAAAAGACTCTAGCCGAAATATCTAAGGCTCGAACGTCAGAGACTCTCCTGCAGGAAATGAGGCACAATACCATCGCCAACTTTGCTGAAATGTCTTTCCGCGATAAGAACCGGTCGGGCTGCCAGGATAAGAAAAGATTCAATACCAGATTGACGTCCCAAAGGACCGAGTACTGAGGTTCCGAGGGAAGAGACAAACGGATCCCTCTTAGTAATTTGCAGACAAAAGGGTGTTCGCCCAGCGGTTCTCCTTCCACCGGAGCGTGTCCCGCTGAAATGGCAGACCTGACAGTGTTAATTGACCTATAGGCCAAACCCCTTTCCGCTAAGCTCGCCAAATAGTTGAGGACGTGAGTCAAATATGAGCCCACGGGATCCACTTCCCTTTGCATACACCAGCAAACCCATCGTGTCCATGCGGACCGGTAACGCTTGGATGTGCTGTTGGCCCAGGCTCTGGAAAGTAAGAGCTCAGCGTGGCTCGAAAGGCCTGGGAGTCTCCATCTTTGCCTGTAATCCGCCAAGCCATGAGGGGTAATGAACCCTCCTCCACCAGGCGATGGGACTCGCCCTCTGGATTCATCAGAATGTGAGGAGAGTGGAGGAGTCGGATTGGAGAAGCCCAAGAAAGTTCCAGTAGAGCCGGAAACCAGACTTGCGATCTCCATAGTGGCGTGACCAACCCCACCGTCGCCTCCTGCCTGCGGACCAGGGCTGCCGTCCGCGTGATCATCAAGAACGGGGGAAAGACATAACCGTTCTCCTGACTCCAATCTTGGAGGAATGCGTCCGTAGCTTCCGCCAGCGGATCCGGCCTCCAACTGAAGAACCGAGGAAGCTGGTGATCTAGCCGGCACGCAAACAGGTCGATGGAGAAAGGGCCTCATCGATCCGCCAGCAGATGAAAGACCTGTGGATCCAGCTTCCAGACACTGGCGTCCCGCAGATGGCGGGAGTGCCAATCTGCCACTTGGTTGTCCCAACCGGGGAGGTACTCCGCCGTCACCGAGACCTGGTTGTCCAAGCAGAAATTCCAGAACTCCTTGGCCATGTTCGCCAAGGCTCGAGACCTAGTGCCTCCCAGATGGTTGATATATCGCACCGCGGAGACATTGTCCATCTTTAGGAGTACCGAGGCCTCCATATGCGCTAGCCACCACTCCAACTCCTCCCTCACTTCGTCTGTCAGAGGAACTACCTGGGAGTACGTAAGACCCTTCCTCAGATGATGCGCCTTCAGACGCTGCAGCGCCCTGTAGTGTAATGGGCCAGGAAATATCGCCTGAATCGAGGCAGAGAGCAGCCCCAAGAGGCGCGCGATCTGCCTTAACGAGGTACGCTGCCTGGCCAGGGTTTGGCGAATCTCGTCCCTGATCTTCGTGATCTTCCGAGAGGGATTGCTCAGAGATGAGGTGGCAGAGTCTATGACGAAACCCAGAAAAAACGCCCTCTTCGTCGGCACCAAGAGCGACTTGCGCTCGTTGATCACAAAGCCCAAGCTTTGTAGAAGCTCCACGGCCATCCGAGGTGGAGCCCCAGCCTCGAGGGGCATTGCGCCAGAATAAGCATGTCGTCCAGGTAGATAATTAACCGGACTCCTTGCGCGCGCAAAAATTCTATCGCAGGCCTGAGGACCTTGGTGAAACACCAAGGGGCGGATGAGAGGCCAAAGGGCAGTGTTAGGAACTCAAAAGTCTGCCCGCGCCATAGAAACTGGAGGAAACAACGGCGGGGGGAAAAAAATCGGGATCATCAGGTACGCATCCTTCAGGTCCAGGCACACCAAACAATTGAATGGAAGCAGCACGTCCCTGAGGAGATGGATACCCTCCATCTTGAAGTGGTGGTACACAAGCCACTCGTTGAAGTCCTTGAGGTTGATGACCGGTCTTCGGCCCCCATCAGACTTGTCGACCAAGAAGATATTGCTGAGGAAACCCCCTAGATGAACCTCTGTGCGACAGACTGCTCCCTTCCGCAGGAGAGCGGAGACCTCTTTGTCTATCATCGCCGCATCGGCGGTGGAAAAAGAGATTGGCCGAAGGCGAGCGTACTGGTGGGGGAGCCGTAGAACTCTATTTGGAACCCCTGTACCGTCTGGAGAACCCAAGCGTCCCCCGTAATTGCCTCCCAAGCGGGAAGAAACAACGCCAGCCGGTCCCCCACTCGCAGCTGCGCTGAAGGCAAAACACTCACCGTTGGCGCCTCTGCCGTTGCCGCCTTTGTATCCTCCGCTGCTCTTGAAGCGTTGACCCCTTGTTGGGTAAAAGTTGTTGAATTGCGGGTTTGCCTGGTATTGCCCGTGTCCGGAACCTTGACCCTCCCGCGGTGGGTTTTGAGATGCGAACCGGCCGGCCGAGCGGCCCCTACCACGACCGGCCCCTTGGAAAACCCGAGGGTGGAATACCTTTTTAATATTTGACTGGGCTTTGTCCAGGAACGTGAATGTTGCGACAAACTTGCCAAACTCCTTGACGAATGGCTCGCCAAACAAACCCCCTTGTGCAACCGCCCCCGCCTCAGAGGAGGCTGGGTCACCCAACTTTGGGTCGACCTTAATCAAAAGGGAGCGCCTGCGTTCCGTTGACAGGGCACAGTTAGCATTACCCCTAAAACAGATAGCTCGCTGCGCCCATGCCGAAAGGACGTCCGGGGCAATCAGGGAACCGGACAGGCGGGCCTCTTCGGCCATGTCCAGAATCTTGGTCATGGGGCCAATGGCATCCAAGAGCTTGTCCTGACAAGCTCTCCAGGACCGATCAATCCCCTTTTTTGGGTCTTTGACAAACTTTGCCAAGAACGTGGCCATCTTGGCATCGATATCTGGCGTAAGCGCCACCTTCCCCTCCAACGTGGGGCGGGGGCACTCAGCCCTAAGTCTGCTACGAGCCTCATTCTCTAGGGGCTTATTGAGGCGCCCCGCCATGTACTTCGCAACTTTATCCGCGGGAGTCCACTCCGCCGACCTTGGATGGACAATGTCGTCCGGGTCCAACATGTCCGACATGTCCTCCTTGGGAGGTTCCGGAGGCCCTGACAGCCGCCATGATCTTGAGGACCCCGCCTCCTCATCCGATTCCACAGGGGAGTCTTCGTCTTGGGGTTGGGGTTGGGGAGAATCTGGCTGAGGAGGCGTAGTATCAGGAGCTGGGAGCTCTTGCGGTGGCTCTACCTGCGAGGTCTTAGCCAGGAAGTCCTTTTTAAGGCACGCGAACGCGTCTTTATTAACCCCTTGCTCACATTTCTTCTTGGGGGGGGGGGCCATCACTAGCGTCCTGGTCAGGGCCCTGAACCCAGGAGGGGTGGGGGAGCACCTGCGCCAGACTGCGCCATCTTGGCGCACTCCTGCATTATCCTATCGGCCAAGCTCTGTTCCATGGGCGTCATTAGTTCGTTTACGGCCCGGTAAATTGGTGTCAACGGCCTCATAAAAATTGTCATCCCACTGCAGGTAGGATGAGGAGTCCTCCTCCTCGTAGTACTCCTGCTCCATCCCTAAGAGACTAGGGGTAATCAACTAAGCCCACTAGGAGATGAGGCGCCCCTATGGAAGCAGGAACACGCAGCGCGTGCAAGTTTAGGCTGAGGGGTCCCCCCAGGAAATTCACGTGGCCCAAGGCGCACACTTTCGGCGAGGCGCAAGCCTCGGGACACCCAGCACCCACAAACTTCACCTGGGTAAACACTGCCTGGGTAAAGGTGTCCTTGCGTAGGCCAGCAAGCCCAACACTGCACTGACCCTGAAGTCGTGCTCCAGGGCGTAATGAGCACTGCTCCGGTGCACCGCACCGCTACCGGCCCCAAACGGGCGTCAGAAAACTTGAAAATCGGGGCAAAATACAGGCCCAGACACTCTGGGCGTACCAGGCAGCCGGGGACGCGAGCATACACAGGCTAACTGAGCGCGTTTGACTTCTCCTCACGAGAAGCGCGCTCCGCTGCCAGTGAGTCGCGGAAACGCCGCAGCGCCCTCTAGCGGGCGGAGGACCGCACCGCGGCCTCGTGATTGGCAACACAGTCGCGTAAGGAGCGCAGAGCGGTCCCGCGACTTGAAAAGAGAATCTGAAAAGAACACTAACAACAACGCACAACCGCCACACAGCGCGGCCTCAATTCCACACAACAGACAGTCAAGTAAGCACAATAGGCAAAAGGTACTTAACTAGCTGCCGAGCAGCGAAGAAAGAGGGGTTGCAGGAAGTGACACGGAGTGTTATGCAGCCTGGAATGTGGACACTGAAATAGGACTAATGAAATTGCTGTTACTGATTTTTCCCTGGTTTCATGGGAAATGTAGTTTTTCGTTATTGGCTGCTGTTTATGAATTTTGGAAAATAAAGCGAAGAAGGAAAGCATAATCCTCGCCTCCGGTCCTGACATAGAATCGAAGATCACATTAGTAAACAATATATGGAGAAAAGTAACAAGGTACACATCTCTGGATGCTGAGATGGTGCCTGACGGTGGAGATTTTGGATGATTGGACCCTTGTTACTGTGAGATCATGGAAGTTATCATTTTACTGTTTAGCCTCATAGTCCCTGACTGCACCCGCCTGCAAGGGGTTCTCTAATCCCCTTCAAAAGTGCAGGCGGCTTGCCGCCTGTACTGTGTAAACACGGAGCGGCTGCCCCTCCGTGTTTTGACGCGAGTTCACGGCTGCCCTGGGGGCAGTGCATACATCGTAATAGGGTGCATTGTCATTGCTTGTGCCTGGTGCACCTTTTAAAAGGTGCGCCCAGCGCAAACAATGACAGTGCATAATACGACCCTTAATCTGTTATCCTGAATTTGACAGCTGGTTTCAGTGTTAACATATTTTTGAATTTGTAGATTGGAACTAGAGTTGGATTTAGCTTTTCTACCAGCCTCATGTGATTAGAAAACATAATAAATAAAAAATGCATACTTATTATTATTGGTATTATTATGCATATTTTGTAAAGCGCATGGCTACCTAAAGAAGGTTTCCCAGCGCTCAGCTCAATACGGAAAGCTGGTCGAGCCAAAGATCAATCTCAGAAAACATTATAGCATTTAGGAAGAATCAGAGGAATGAGAACAGCCAAGTTTTTAACAACTTGTGAAACCGAGAGAGTGAAGGGCATTTTCTCAGTGTCCGAGGCTGATCATTCCAGAGTGTCTGTTCCAGAAAGCAGAACGCTCAGCCTCCTTGACGGGATTTCCTTATTTCAGGAATTGCGGCCAGACTGAGTTGACTGGAACACAATGAACAGCCGACACCAAAGATCTAAGGTAACGGGGTCCGGTGTTTGCCAGGTATTTGTGCATGTAGCACAACGCCTTGAATTGCACCCGCCGTTCAATAGACAACCTATGTAAGTTCCGTACATTGATACATAAAGGGGATCTGGGTCAGACCTCTTCATTCCTGTTCAGTGTCATTCACATTTGCTCCTGCCCACAACACACAGCTCAGGGCAGTGGTTCAGCCTACTTGAGTAGTTAGCTTTTTTCCACTGTGCGTGATGGTATAGTGCTTGATCATATATCCCCTTCACCTAAAAAGTGCTCTTCAGCGCCAGGGCTGGTGGGCCAGTACTTTATTTTGCTAGTGTTTTTGCTTTCCATTCTTGTCCCATTATTATTTTTTTCGACATTCTTATCTTATCTGTTTAAATTAAGGGTTCAAGTTGAAGTAATTCAAAGTCAGAAGTACTTTTTCTTTATGCCAATTATAATAATTTTCCTTTCATGTAAATTACAACTAAAAATGGTTCTCTGACTGTTCTAAGTACACCTGTATGCTGGTAAGCACCCATGCTCTTCTATTAAAATTATATGCATGGTTCATTTATTTATTTTTTGTTAAAGGTTAACATGTTCATGGAAATCATATTGCTGCCTCATATAGACAGCCTCGTGTTATCTTTGTAACATTTTTATTTGTGTGAGGTATGCTTGTGAAAAAAAACTAGAAAAGTAACTGTCATTCGAGAGTGTCAACACCGTATCTATTGGCTTTTCCAACTCGTGTCATTAGTTAATGCTGACAGTAACTGCACAAGAAAAGATTTGTTAGCAACATGGTTTGAAAATAGCAATAATTGTTCACTCTGATGTCACTGTTCACTGAAAAGATGCTTCTGTTTTTCACAGTTTGTCAGATGTTTTTGTTGAGATTTGATAAGTGGTTCTTTCCATGTTCCACCAAACGAGCCATGCCATAAATATAGACCATGTCACAAGTAATTATTGAGACCTGATGTTATTCATTGCTGAGTGCACACGTGCTTCTGCACCGTGAATGGGGTGATAAAGAGATGAAGAGTCTCGTCCATGTTAAACTGTGAAGTCCGAATATTGAGAGATTGTCTTACAATCTTGAAATATTTGAGAAACGTCTTGAGTATATTTGGAAGTCTGCATTTGTAAAAGTAAATGTGTGGCTATTGCCTCTTTTGGTGCTGGCATATGAGCCTATGTAAATAGCACTTGTTTACAAAAAGTGAAAATAAATTTTTCAGAAGACTGCTGGCAGTCCCACAGTCCACCCCCCCCCTCCCAATTATTTGCCATGAAGACGTTGGCTTGTATTTTTGGAAGAGTGCATTAAATGTCAGCCCCTTCTACTCTGGCTGAGTCAGGACAAAACCCAAGGTTCACTTTCACAGGACAATTGTGGCCGACTCTATGGCCTCAGACAACTCATTAGACATGCCCTGGCTGCGATATATAACGTGGAGTTTCAGTGAGTTCGGCCTCCCAAAGTATTTTACCAATCCGTCTGACTCCGCCAGCTGGTCACCGCAAAAAGTATAAGAGCTCTTTATTAGATGCAATAAATTCTTACGCACAGCGGGTAGGAGTGTTGAAATAGATGGCTATCCACAAACAACCCCTCCCGTAAACGTAGCCCCTGCTTTTTATCTTCAAGTAACTTAAAAAGAGCACCATAAATACTTATTGACCAGATTTCGCCTTAATTCCATCCATTTTCTGTTGCCTTTCCCCCTCAAGGTTCCTTGTTTTCTTCACTTCCACCCTGTCCCTGTGATGGCGCCACTGCGCAAAGTGCAGTGCACTTTACCCTGTTCTGCCCTCTTTACACCCTGCAGAGAAGATGGTTCCTTTGTCCATTGCTCAGATTATCTGATGTTAGGTCTCACGAGCTGGCATTTCGATAGCTACAAAATCTGGGAAGTTTAGACATTATCCACATTGTACTAGACTGTATTACAAGTACTATGCAAATTTGCAGGAAATACAGAGAACCTGTCCCCTTTACCCGTTTCATCGTTTATTTTATAATTTGCTACTACCTTTGAATGCATTTACCTATTGATATTAATAGCACTATGCACTTTAAAGTTTTCATACACCGACCCAGGGCACCTAAAAAATTTGTCACTAGCCTAGATTCTCCAAATTGCAAAACGGACCCTTTTTTTTTAGCCTATTTCTATAGGACTTTCTTTGAGTTTTTTGCTGTTTTTGGTTACTGTCTTAGGAGGAAGGTGCTTTATTGCCAAAGGATCTATTATAATTTAAACTAATTTTATTCAATTGAATTGACCTGATTTTCTTTAAAGAGCTTTCTATGCGTTTTTTAATGTATTTTAATACTTGTGCACTTTTATGGTTCAACTAACTGAAATAAAGTTATTTGATGATGATATTTGGAAGAGTGCTAGCAGAATGTGTTTTTGCCTTAGTAAATAATTGCGCTTATGCCTTCTGTGGAAGCTGTGACTGTGCTTCGTAAAAGCCAATATTTGATAAAGACTTTGGAAATCCCTTTGAGATTACAAATTTCAAGATTTCCAGTGCTGTTCTTGTACATCCCTGAAGTATCAACGTAGAATAAGGATTCCAGGATAGATTGGGTTTAAGTATTTATTTAAACACTAGGTTATGAAGGAAAAGGCCCACAGACAGCCCAACATAAACACAACTGACAGGCAGATCAGCTGGCGAAGGAATGCCTGAACATTCCATGACGCACACTATATATCGATGCAGTGTTCTAAACCACGTCACGCACAAGTGACCAATACGGGGAAAGCAGGGGTGCAAGAACTATGAAGCAATGTAAAAACATTGCTTATGGCTGCACAACAGTACAACATCTCCCTTTTGTACAACTAAAACAACAAATTAATACATAACATAATCTCTGTACATATTTGGATAAAGAGACAACCTTCCTGAACTAGTGCAAGTACCTTCATACAAATTGCAAGAAGATTTCACAGTACCTCTGGCAGTATTAGACTCTGTACTAGGAGCATGTGTTAAACTTGAATCATCAAAATTGACGTTTCTACTAATTACAGACTCATTTTCAGTTACACCATGTGTTGGTACATTAGAATCCCCCTTATTAGTAGAGTCATAAGAGTTCGATTTAGGAACATGAGAGTCAACATATGACTCAACTTCATAGTTGTCTTCATATTCAGGTGCAAACCATAAATAGTTGTCAGCCGAATCCAAACTACTCTCATTGGAGTCTTCAATAAGTTCTTTTTGACCAGGTTTTAGTTTGATAATATCACTCTTACTCCTCCACCCTTGCTGGTTTAAACAAACAGAACCATGTGACACCTCTACCACTTCTAAGGGTATGGAATATTTAGATTCACCCTTCTGAATTTTGTAAGGTTTCTTAACAATGACCCAATCTCCTCTGCTTACTTCTTTGACTGTACTCTGTGAATTTTATCATGGTAAGCTTTTGACTTAAGTTGGTGTTCTAGGATTCTCTCCTTCACTTTAAGCCGATTATCATTAATTTCCATGAAATCCGATTTTCCTTTATCATTACAAGCAAATTTAGGAGTAAGTAAAGTGCTTTCCTTTCTTCTTCTCATTAGGAAAAAAGGAGAATGTCCAGTCACATCGTTGGTAGTGTTATTATACGAATTCACTCTTTCCTGTAAGAATTCCTTGACTGGAAATCCTGAAGCTATGGCAAGCTGAACACCTTCTTTTAAAAACCTGTTGATTCTCTCAACCTGTCCATTAGATTTGGGAGAATAGAGAGGTGTTTTCTCCTGTTTGATACCATGACGTTCCAAAAACGAAACCATCTTTTCAGATGTGAGCTGTTTACCATTGTCCGAGACTAAGATGTGAGGAAGACCTTCTATAGAAAAACATTTCTCTAAAAATTCAATAACAATGGTGGTGTCTACTGATGCTACAAATGCAAAATAAATCCATTTGCTATAATAATCGCTGACCACAATCAAATACTTAGTCACTTTCCAAAATATTGAAGGGACCTGCAAAATCTATAGCAATCTTGTTCCAGGATGCATCAGGAATTGACACAAATTGCATTTCGCTTACTCTTGGTTTCCAATGCTTATCTGATTTTAAGCAAACTACGCAATTATCAACAAACAAATTAACATCAGAATCCATGCCTGGCCACCAATAGTACATTTTCAACATTCTTTTAGTCAAAGTAGAACCAGGATGGCTTCTGTGAGCTAACTCAATCAAGGATTTTCTCAACTTGGAAGGTGGGATTAATAAATCTCCTCGCGGACAAGGAAAGAATTATCGATACTGAGCTCATCAGCAACTTGAAAAAAAAATTTAAGATCAGAAGTGAGATTTCTCACTGGAGGCCAATTTCCAATTACAAACTCTTTAACTTTGAGAATAACATGGTCATTGTTGCATAAATTTAACCACTCTGATTCACTGCAAACTTGTTCAGTATCTTTGAAAAAATCAACGAATGCAACAACACATTCTGTGTCTTCTTCCAACTTCAGATCCGAACACACTAGTAGTAATCTATTAATTTATTAATCCCACCCTCGTCGCCAATTGAAGTATCAACGTAGAATAAGGATTCCAGGATAGATTCGGTTTAAGTATTTATTTAAACACTAGGTTATGAAGGAAAAAGGCCCACAGACAGCCCAACATAAACACAACTGACAGGCAGATCAGCTGGCGAAGGAATGCCTGAACATTCCATGACGCACACTATATATCGATGCAGTGTTCTAAACCACGTCACACACAAGTGACCAATACGGGGAAAGCAGGGTGCAAGCAAACTATGAAGCAATGTAAAAACATTGCTTATGGCTGCACAACAGTACAACAATCCCTATGCTGAAGAAGTAGTAAATAATCGTGAAATCGCTGATTCCTATAGGTCCATTTGTTCAATATTTTGCGCCTAGAGTTTAAAAAAAAAAAGTCTGTTTCCTGCCGTTTTAGACCAGATGCCTCCTTCGTGGAGACATATTAATGTAGGCAACGGAGCTGGCATTCCCTGGTTGGACTTGTGTTTTTCATTTCTCCTTGTTGACATGATCTGGACTAGGCTCAGTGCATGGAGTATCTGTGAAGCCCAGGGCGAGGCGTACCCCCTGGAACTGTAATTCATATTTGTAGCAGATCGGTTTCAGCTCATCATTATACCATCTCGTATGGATGAAGGGGAAGCTGCTCCTGTTGCCAAGATCACGCTGTTCTCAGTTAAGGAGGCGGGTGATGTGGAGGAAACACAGGTGCTGCCTTCTCCGAGAGCAGAATTGATCAAAATTTCGGTGTACGTGCAGAACTCTGAAAAACATGTGAAGCGACTCCACTTCTGAAGCTAAATAAAATATTGCCTGCTTGTCAACCTTTAGGGGGTTAAAAGTTTCTAATACTGTGCTAACATATTTAAAATATTAGCACATAACTGCGTCGCCAGTTTATATATAGCAGCATAAGATTTAGATTTTTGTGTGGCACCTGGGATGGGAGTTGTTACTCTTACGGGCAAATATCATTTTTCCTGTGCTCTTAAGAGAATGTGTTATATTTATCGAGTTATATTCCCACAGATATGGCCACGCATTATCCATTTATTATCTCTGGAAACAAATAATTTTCTCTTTCCCACCTTTGGAGACCTAAAGTGTTTTTCAAAACAAACGTGTCCCCAATTTAGGGAGGACTCTTTGAACTGCGCCTTTGCTCTCTTTCCGTGGGGAGCCCGTTTAGCAATTCCACTCAAAGTTCCTGGTGAGAATAATCCGTCTCCTAAAATGAAGTGCAAAGATAAGTAATAACTTTTTATGCATGATGGGCATCAGAGATGAACCTGCTGGTCTTCGCTTTTCATTTGGTGTTACCTTTCTCTCTCAGGCAGAGCCTCCTGCAGTGCACACACAGTGGGATCAATAACTCAATAACTTTTTTCATGCAGTAATTATCTCGGTGATGTTTCCAGAGCCCAGCATTGCTTTATTACCCAAAGATGCAGGCGATATTTATATAACCAGCTGATCCCTTTTTGGATGAAGCTACTTCATGACAGCAGGAGAAATTGTTTATTTTAAGCAGCCTTTTTAGCAAGCTCTGTCGAGAGAGCTGGGTTTACTTACCACTTGCAATTTTAGTGGAAAATGTGTAATATTGGAAACATCCAGCAGTTTTAACGATATGGTCTACGAGATAAGTGTACATTTTTTTAAAAGTCCACTGGCATGGTGACATTGCATTAGGAGATATCTGTGGTGGCAAATCGTGAGATTTTCTGCTATTATTAAGTATTCAAAAAAAGATAAATGAAAAGGCTGGAATCCAGACTTTGCAACATTATTACACTGACCGCTTTCTATCTATTTTTAGCTTGTCTGTGCCCTTTTTGAAAACAGCAATTATAAGCAAATCAATTTGGCTCTGCTTCCCCCTAAAGAAATAGTCCATCCCAAACTGCTAGACCAGTTACTCTTGTGAAATACCACACACAACCCCAGACCCATTATGGCTATTTTGTACCTCTTCAGTGAGGTACCTGTTTAGTTTGTATTGCACAGTGAATTACAGGACTCGCGTCTGTATAAATCCCTGGCGTTGGTTGCCTTTTTAAGTCAAATCTGATAGATGGAAATGCTGGATTTAATTTTAATGACTGGTAGTTTCTCTGGATAAGCATTCCCAAAAGCATGGCATTATGGAGAGTTTGCTGTCAAAGGGTAGGGGCAAAGATAAGGAAGCACTGGCAACAAAATGAGAAGCGCAATAAATGTAGATGTTGGGTCTCAGGAAAGTAAGAGTAAGACAAAATTGAAATGATGTAGAGTAGTAAGTGATACTCCCTACCTTGGCTAAAAAGAATGTACTCCTTAGAAAAAAACAAAGTGTTTGAAAGCTTGCGTTGCTTTTCTCAGATGTCTTGGTGGAACATGTCAGATTTCTAGTGAAAAGATGAAGTCAGAGAAAATTATTAAGGATGAAGGAATTGTGATAAGGTGAAGGTCCATGAAATGATGCAGAATTTAATGAAGATCCCATGATGGCGACCTGGTGTTACAAGACTCAATTATGGGGTCTTCATTAATATTAATTAGCGTTGAATTGAATAGCAAGAGGTGGTGGGAGAATCAAAGGGAATGAAAACAGAGGAGGTTTACAGAATAGTGGGAAATGAAAGCAAAGGCCTTTTGACCAAGTTGCTATGTAATACTGGAGATGTGTGTTTAAAAAGCAATCTGAGCTTCTATTTTTAAATGAAGGACAATAGCAAGAAACAAATGGTGGTTATCCACAGTGCTGCACCATTACGTCATTGAGGTCACACACTTACCTCCAAATATTCCTCCTCAAAAGTACACAATCAAGAGATTCTGCTCCACTGTGAGAAGAAATTTGTTTGCTGCTAAGCAAGTGTGCAACAGAGGAAGTACTGTTATATCGGAGATTATTCCCTTCTCTCATAATACTAATAAAGGGGGCACACTGTGTCCCATATTGGGAATGCAGGTCCATATACCTTCTTGCAGACAATTGGAAAACATAATGTTCGCAGAGGTGCATGGGTAAAGCCACAAGCATTAATATACAAGTTAAAACGAGAAGTTTTTTAAGTTTCCCAAAAAGGCTAAAGTTTGGCTTGGCTCAGAGGAATTCCAAGTTTTTGCCACTTCAACAGAAAAGCTCTTTCTCCAAATCTGACAGGTCTGCTTTTAGGAGTAGATGGTAGATTTTGAAATTTTGATTGTAGTGTTCAGCAAGGCAGATACCAGAAGACTTTTTCTTAGCATGGAATTCGGGGAATCGCTATTGCTTTATGCATTAGAATTAAGGCCTTGAAGGTGAATCTTTGCTTTATTAGATATCAGTGTGGTTGACGTCGTAATATAGTGCACTACAGCATTTTAAATTAGTTGTAGTTGGTATATTATGCTTTCAGGAGAAGCTGGATACATGGTATTACATGATCTAGTCTGCATTAGATGAGAGTATTCATCTGAGGGATGTGGAGTTTATGTTCGAGGTAAGGAAGAAGTGTTCTCGGGATTTTTAGCTTCTAATAACATGTTTTGGCAACTATCGCCTCGTGATCTTTGAGGGAGAGGCCAACAAAAGGTATGCAAATAGTAAGCATATACACATGACATGAATTGGTTCTGTGTACCAATAATAAACATTGGTAGTACACATGTGAGAGCGTTAACTTCATCTCATGTTATACAAATGTGGAGTAGCTCATTATCAGTTAGTGGTTCCATGATGCATAGCTATGTATTGCTATTGGAAAAGTAGGGAATGTAGATATAAAAGAGTGAAGAAGATAAGTGTAAGAGAACAGGCTAGGTCAGGAAGAGCTACATAGAGTGGAGACCTGGTCAGGGTGGTCAGCTGTAAGATACAGAGGTGCATACGGGATGTGGAGCGTTGTCATATTTAAAGAAAACAGAGTTTGTGCAGGTTGGTATCTTCTGGGATGTGGAAATGAATTGGAAGATTCAAGGTGGTTTGGATTTTTGTAAATGTATATCCAGTTTAGACCAGAGGCTTCATGGGGAACAGAGTTTGGAAGTATTGTTATATATAGTGTTATTAGAGTGTCTTATAAAAAAAAAAGACATAGGCCCAACAGGTGTGATGCAAGACAGATTTAGCATTCTTTCATTCACAATAAGATGGTTTTGACACCTAAACGTAGAAGTAAGTCAAGAAGAAGATGATCATTAATGTTCAGTGTAGCATTAATGATCCATTGAACAAGGACTGTATTGACAAAGTTGAGAGTTATGTTTGTTTAGAAAATTACATAAATTATTTGTTAAATGTCTTCCCATGGAGGTTAAATTTCCCCCACTAAATCACTAGGTCATTTGGCCTTTAATGTATTCTTTTTTTTTTTAGATCAATCCAGAATTTTAGGTCATTGCCTGTTGGAACATAGATGTTGACTATATAGAAATCCTCCTCACCCTTGTTTGCTTTTGTAATTAACCATCTGTCTTCATTATCACGTTTATTATCCAATATTGAGATGCCTACTTTCTTTGATATAAGTGTAATTACGCTTTTTTTTTTTTTTAAATTACCTGTTGCAAGCAAATCCTTAGATCCATTGAATTTGCTTACTCTGGACTTCTATGTTTCCAGTCCTCATTTCTTTTAATAATATATTGTTGCCTCATGGCGATGGTCAGTATTCTCCTTCTTTTGGCTGGGTGATTTATGATACTTTTATTCAAAGATAAGATATTGACTGGATACTTAGCCATCAGGTGTTTAAAGTGTTAGTGGGCATAGATATTAGTGCTGTTAGTGTTGCGTAAAACTGCCTAGTAGAGCATCTGCTCTGTGTTTGCAGTTTATTGGGATTTTGTGTACCTCAATACTGGGGGGGAGGCGGCGGCTCTAGCATTTATGATGTTGGACAAGTTTCCAGAAAGGCAGTAGAATGAGCGTGGTGTAGATAGCAAGTAGGGGACAGGATGGACAGAATAAAGTTTGAGATGATCTGTAAAGATTATCAACATTGGGAGACTCGTTTACTCCGTAACATAGAATCCTACTTCCTCCCCAAATGGACCGGCGGAGGACAGTGAGCGCCTTGAGTGGCCAAAAATGAGACAACCCTTGGCGACTACAGGGGACCTAGTTAACAATAGTAGACTGACAGGGTTGTTGTGAAATCGACTTGCATCTAACTAGTAAGTTAACAATGCTGTGACATTAAAACATTAATGCATCAGTGGCTTAATGTAAACAGCATTAAAAAAATTACTTCTCCTTTCGGGGAAGTGTCTTACAATTAGTAAAACATTTTGGATGTAAGAATCTTAGAGTGTAAATGTTGAAGGATGTCTGAATCAAACCATACAATGTTCATCATATCTGCTTAGAGAACAGTAGCTCTTGCAAGTAATAGTGGGTGCTAAAATCTCACATTCCTAACTCTTACTGTTTAATGGGAAGGTATGACTGATAGGGGGTTTCGCCTGTTGATAAGCACTGCTAAGAGTTGGTTTTAACCACATATGTGCGTTGGGTAGTGTAGTATAGAGTTCTGAGTCCTGATAGGCAGTGTTAGACATTTGTACACTCGTCAGAGAGACAGTGCGGAGCATTGTATAAGCAAATTAGTCAAGACTTATCTGAAAGAAACAGTTATAGATTCCTTACCTTAGAATCTCCCCCAGGCGTCAGACTGGATCCGGAAAGTTTTTCGTCAGCACTACCCCTGCGCGTCTGAAGGTAGCGTCGGTCGACTCTGCATCTGTCGTCGTGGTCGCTGGGATGACGTTGCAGAAGTTACTTAGACGCCGCCCTCACGCGCTGACGTTAGTTCATTCTTTTTCCGCGCCAGCAAGCGCAGATCCGGGAAGAGCGGTACCCCCAGTCACTTTTTGACTGAGTTTTTGCGACTTTGTCAGCTTTGTTTTCGAGCCTTTATCCGACTCCTGGTGCACGAGGGATGCCCGGTTTCAAGGCCTGCGGTTCCTGTTCCCGAATGATGTCGGTGATGGATCCGCACCGCTGTGCCTCTTCTGCCTGGTGCGCAACCATGACCCCAAGTCATGCTCCGACTGTCGAACCATGGCCCCGAAGTCTTTGCGGGAGCGGTCCTGAAAGCTCCTCAAGGCCCAGCAGTCAGCTCCGCGTCGTGCAAGGTCCCGGTCGCATGGGAGGTCGAGGGACCGATCGCGGAGTCATCATCACTCCTCTTCTAAGTCTTCGCACTCGGGGTCAGGTAAATCGAAGCACAAGAAGTCGAAGAAGCATCGTCGCTCTTCGACTTCCCCTCGTCCGTCGGCCGACGCAACACAGGGTGCGGGTGGTGCCACTCCCGCTGCTCCGCATGCGGAGCCTTCAGGGTCGACTCCGGCCTTCCCTCCCTTCCCGGGACCGGGAGCGACCCCTGCCCAGCTTCGTCAATTTTACGAAGCGATACACACCATCTTTGGGCAGTCCGACTCCGCTGGTGCGCCTTCGGTCCCCGCGGACTTGGTTGGGGGCACTAGGCCTTCGACGCCGGCGGCTTCGGCACCGCAGGGCCCCCTTGGATCCAGGCCTGGATCCGGATCGGCGCAGGTCGACCTCATTACAACTCCACCGGCGCCGACTCTACCGGCACCATGTCCACAGCAGACGCCGGCTGGACCCCCAGCCGGCGTCGACCCCGGCTCCCACCTAGACGTGGACACTGAGTCAGACCGGCATCGGCCGACACCGGACCCGACGCCGATGGGTACTTTTGTCCCTGTGTTCCACCCTGGCTATTTTCAACCAGATTGGCAGCCAGAAGAGGGTGAGAAAGACTGGGAGGGGTCTGGTGACCCTTTGACTGACCAGTTAGAATACAACCCGGACTGGAGAGGGGAACTGGGGGAAGCCAGTGGTCTGGATACCTCCCCAGACCTAGGCATGTTGTCTCCTCCTACCGTGGCTACGGAGGAGGTTGCGTAGGGCGGCTGAGGCTCTCAACCTCTAGCTTCCCACGGTAGCAGTCAGGACTAACTCCCTGACAGAGGTGCTTCAGCCGGCAGCAATCTCTTCGGAGCCCCTGCTCCTGTTTAATGAAGCCCTTACGGACATCCTTTTGGGCACTTGGTCCAGGCCCAACACATTGGCTCCTGTGGACAGAATGAGTGTCCGACGCCACCTCCCGGCCCCGGGCGACCCCACTTTCCTCTCCCAACACCCCACCCCTGAGAGCTTGGTAGTCCAAGCCTCCACGTCTAAGGGCGCCTTCCCTACCGTACCTCCGGAAAGGGAATCCAAAAAGCTGGACCACCTTGGAAAGAAAATGTTTTCTTCCGCTAGCTTGGGACTGCGGTCGGTAAACACTGCATGTCTGCTGGGCTGTTATACCCACTCTGTGTGGGATACGGTGGCGCAGGTGCTGCCTCAGTGCCCGGAGGAGGCTCGGACCACGCTCTCCCATGCCGTTGCCGAGGGGAGAAACGCAGCAAAGTTTACCATCCGCTGTGGGCTGGACACCGCCGACGTTCTTGGAAGGACGATTTCAACGTCAGTAGCCCTTCGACGCTACGCCTGGTTGTGTTCGACTGGTTTTTCAGGGGATGTCCAATCCCCCTTTATGGACATGCCCTTTGATGGCTGTCGCCTTTTCGGGGACAAGGCAGACAACGTGCTGGGGCTCTTTAAGGACTCACGGGCTACGGCCAGGTCCTTGGGCCTCTCCACCACCCACCCTGCGCAGTCTGCTTTTCGCCCCTTTCGTGGCTACGGAAGGGGTGCCCCACTACGTCCTGCCCAGAGCCACAGGCCAGCGCAAGCTGTACAGTCTCAGCGCGGCCGGGGACGTGGGAACCACCGGCGTGGTTCCGGGGGCCAGCGAGCGGGCCAGTCCACCACCGCCCCCTCTGCAGCAGCCTCCAAACCTTCCTAGTCCGACATTACAGGGCGACCAAACGCCAGTGGGCGGCAGGATCTGCCATCACCTCCCCCACTGGCGCACCATCATGTCGGACAGGTGGGTTTTGCAAATAGTCCGAAGGGGCTACTCCCTCCCCTTCGAGACTACCCCTCCCTCCATGCCACCTCAATACCATCGCATGTCGGAGGATCACCTGGCCCTTCTCCAACAGGAAGTTTCGGCACTCTTGGCCAAGGGTGCCATCGAGCGCGTTCATGTCCCAGAAGTAGGTCGTGGTTGCTATTCCCACTACTTTCTGGTGCCCAAGAAGGACAAAGGCCTGCGTCCTATCTTGGATCTCAGGAACGTCAACCGCTTCCTCCGGAAGGAGAAGTTCAAAATGTTGACGCTCGCTCAGGTCTTGTCTGCCCTTGACCCTGGAGACTGGATGGTAGCGTTGGACTTGCAGGACGCTTACTTTTACATCCCCGTCCTGCCGGCCCACCGGCGTTACCTGCGGTTCACGGTGGGCCATGAGCATTTTCAGTTTACCGTGCTCCCCTTTGGCCTTACCAGCGCCCCTCAGGTGTTCACGAAAGTGATGGCGGTGGTCGCAGCTCATCTGCGCAGATCAGGGGTTCCAGTCTTCCCCTATCTCGACGACTGGCTGTTGAAGGCGGGCTCGCCCCAGGCTGTCGTCACCCACCTCCAGACTACGGCCGACCTCCTGCATTCGCTGGGGTTCTCCATCAACGTGCCGAAGTCACACCTGATTCCCTCTCAGAAGCTCCTCTTCATCGGAGCGGTTCTGGACACGATGCGGTTTCGGGTTTATCCTCCCGAACAGCGAGTCCAGGATATTCGGGCTATGATTCCGATCTTTCAGCCCCTATCCCGGGTTTGGTCCGGATGACCCTGAGGCTGCTGGGCCTCATGGCCTCCTGCATCCTGCTGGTCGATCATGCCAGGTGGCATATGCGGGCTCTGAAGTTCCAGTGGGCGCAGCATATGGGGAATCTGTCCGATTACTTCCAGATCTCGGAGGGCACTGCACGACAATTGCAGTGGTGGCTCACGAACCAGGATTGGGTCAACGGCAGATCCCTCTCCCTTCCCCAACCAGATCATGCAGTGGTGACAGACGCATCCCTTCTGGGATGGGGCGGCCACATGGGAGAGGCGGAGATCAGAGGCCTCTGGTCTCCGGCGGAGTCCGGGTTACACATCAACCTTCTGGAGCTTCGGGTGATCCGTCTTGCACTCAAGGCATTCCTTCCCTCTGTACGGGGAAGAGTAGTGCAGGTGTTCACGGACAACACCACCGCCATGTGGTACTACAACAAACAAGGCGGGGTGGGGTCGTGGACTCTGTCAGGAGGCCCTCCGCCTCTGGACATGGCTGGAACATCAGGGCATATTTCTGGTGGTTCAACACCTGGCAGATTCACTGAACGCCAAGGCGGACGAACTCAGCCGCAGGTGCATGATGGATCACGAATGGCGTCTTTACTCGGAGGTGGTGCAAGGTCTCTTTCAGCAGTGGGGAGAGCCTTGGTTAGATCTATTCACCACCGAAGAGAACGCGCAATGTCAGCAGTTCTGCGTGTTGGAATTTCCAAGGCGGCACTCGCTAGGCAACGCTTTTCGTCGCGAGTGGAGTTGCAGTCTTCTATACGCCTTTCCGCCTATACCACTTCTGCCCAGAGTGCTGAAGAAGATCAAGCACGACCGGGCCCAAGTCATTCTTGTGGCTCCGGATTGGGCACGAAGAGTCTGGTATCCCGAGTTACTCAACAAGGCCATCGATCCTCCGATCAGACTGCCTCTTCGGGAGGATCTTCTGTCGCAGCAGCAGGGGATGGTCCTCCACCCGAACCTGTCCAGCCTCCACCTCCTTGCGTGGAGATTGAGCGGCGGCAGTTGACGTCGTTTGACCTGCCTCCTGAAGTCTGTGATGTAATCTTGGCAGCCAGGCGTCCCTCCACTAAGACGGTATACGCCTGCAGATGGAATCAATTTGTGGCATGGTCTCTTGACTGGGGGTGAATGTTTTGATTTGTTCTACATTCCGTCCATCAATTTTGTGTCTTTTGCTTTCTCGCCCTAAGTGCGCCAGGTATGCCCAGACGTGGGTCCTGGGCTCACTGTGCCACTGGAATCAAGCTATCCTGGCTGAAGAGGGGTGAAACCCCGAAACCGGTCCTAGGATGCTTGTTTCCGGTCCAGGGAGGACCTGGCTTGGCAGTTCGGGCTGGACTGTTCCCATGAGGCACAGGGTCAAGACTGATTTGCATTGGGCCAGGTCTAAACTAGGGTGGCATGGTGAGCAAAAGAATGATGGATTTAACCCAGATCTCTTGACTGGGGTGAATGTTTTGATTTGTTCTGCATTCCGTCCATCAATTTTGTGTCTTTTGCATGGTGCACAGCAAAGGCTGTGGATCCCCTTTCTGCCCCTCTTTCTGAGGTTCTCTTGTTCCTCCTCTCGTTAGCCCAGCAGGGCTCTGCTCTGGGCACTATTAAGGGCTACCTCTCGGCCATTTCAGCCTTTCTTAGGCTTCCTGATCAGCCTTCTCTTTTCAAGTCCCCTGTTGTAAATAGATTTCTTAAGGGCATTACTCATCTTTTTCCTCCTGTTCCCTTCGTATTGACCCAGTGGGACTTGAACTTGGTTCTTACATTTCTTATGTGCGCTCCCTTTGAGCCGCTTCATAATTGCCCTCTCAGGCTTTTAACTCTGAAAACTTCCTTTCTGGTGGCCATCACCTCTGCTCGCAGGGTGAGTGAGCTCCAAGTTCTTTCTTCTAAGCCTCCCTTTCTGGCTATCCATCCGGACAAGGTCGTCCTGAGAACTAGACCTTCCTTCCTTCCCAAGGTGGTTACTTCTTTCCACATTGGCCAAACCATCACTTTGCCCACCTTCTTTCCGCATCCTTCAAAAGAGGAAGAGAGGCTCCACCATCTGGAAACAAAACGTGCGCTTTCTTTCTACTTGGATCGCACAAAACAATTCCGGGTGGATGACCAGCTCTTTGTTGGGTACGTGGGCACTAAGAAAGGTCGGGCCGTGCACAAACGGACCATCTCCAGGTGGGTCGTTCTGTGCATCAAAACCTGCTATTCTTTGGCTAAGAAGGAGCCTCCAGTGGGGCTGCGTGCCCATTCCACCAGGGCGACGGCAGCTACTACTGCTTTGGGACGAGGAGTCCCCCTAAATGACATCTGTCAGGCAGCTATGTGGGCATCGTTGCACACGTTTACGAGACACTACTGCCTGGACAATCCAGTCCGGAGAGACGGCTTCTTTGGCCGTTCTGTTCTCCAGGACTTTCCAGTGTGAACTTGGTTCGCAGACCCACCTCCGGGGTTGGTATTGCTGGGGTATCTATTCTAAGGTAAGGAATCTATAACTGTTTTGTTCAGATGAACAAGTTACTTACCTTCAGTAACGATATATCTGTAAGAAACATAGGTTAGTTATAGATTTCTTACCGTCCCACCCATCCTCCCCGGTCTGCAAACTGACTTCTAGGGTTAAGGACATCCTTTCAGGTCCCTAGTTTTGTGCACCAGTGGTCAGTGTCTTGCATGGCTCTGCGCTTCTGGCGTGGAAAGTCGTGTACAGAACTGACGTCAGCGCGCGAGGGCGGCGTCTAAGTAACTTCCGCTACGTCATCCCGGCGACCACGACGCCGACAACGGACGCGGAGTCGACCGACGCCACCTTCAGACGCGCAGGGGTACTGCTGACGAAAAACTTTCCGGATCCAGTCTGACGCCTGGGGGAGATTCTAAGGTAAGGAATCTCTAACTAACCTGTGTTTCTTACAGATATATTGTTACCGAAGGTAAGTAACTTGTTCATCTGGTTGTCCATTGTGATATCGTTGATAGTACCGACTGTCAGGATTCAGAGTGCTACACTTAGGTATTTTAATGGCCCTTCTTTGATTGTAGAATGTTGTACATGAAAGTTTCTGGTTTCGCGGTTTGCTAAAGATATTGCCTTTTCCACGTGAGTGATTTTCGTTTTGGATGAACCTATAAAGGGGTAAGGAATGTTTAACGATCTCACTTTTCCTCTCAAAGCCGAGAAGCCTTTCCTTCAGGTAACAGTATCTTTTGCATAATTTTGTGAGATGCCTGTTTTCCTGCTATTTCAATCTATTACTTTGACCTTACTCAGATGTTTTAGTATCCTTTCTGTATATGAGAAACCGAGTGTTATGAATATCGTTGGTCTTGGACCTTTTGGGTGTGGTATAGTTTTGGTGGGTATTCTATGTGCTTTTTCGATTGTTTTTGCCAAAGGTTATTTCCAGAGTTTGTGGGATCCATGTTTCCAAGAAAGTTGCACAGGGTTGTGCCTCTTATCCTTGTTCTCCAGGAGGCTAATGATTCTTAAGTTCCCTCTTCTGTTTTTATCCTCCAATTCTATAATCTGTTTTTATCCTCCAATTTTCTTGGTCACAAATTCTGTTCTTATTTGCAGTATGCATTTTTCATTCTCTACTTCTTCTTGTTTCTGCTTCTGTCAGCCCTGTAGAGAGATTTTTAAGGCATTTCTCTATCCCAGCATTTCAGTTTGGGAGCAATCTGAATTGGTTGTAATGCTTTGAGCAAGGTCATATAACGTAGATAGGAGATGTAGGATCTGGTCCATATTGGCATTAGGTTCTGATTTCCCTTTTATGGGGGATTCTGGAATCCAAGGTTCTGATTAGGTTCTCTACTGGCGTACCGCTTATTCCTTTGCTTGGATTTTTTCTGTTTTTTCATAAGGTCAGCCATGGTAGTTGCGTTTCAGTCTTGTTATACAAGGGTCTAGTTATATATAAATTTGTTATATGTTTGTATTTAATTGGACAGAGAAAGTTGTGTGTATTGCTCATTAATTATTCTGTACTTTGGTGTGTCTCAGTTGGCTGTTGTAACTTGGGTCAACGGATCCACTGCTGCAGAAATCTGTTTCTCAGTATTCTCTTGGTACCCAAATTATGTTGCACAGTACTAGAGCACATGTTCATAGATCCTTTGTTTTATTCTTAAGGGCTAAGCGGCATGGAGCTGGCTGATCGTTGCGCAGTTTGGATGAGTAGAAACTCAACAGTTATCTCCGCTCTTTTATTTTATAAATCTGCAGCACCACAATTCACAATACACTAATGTTTAGATAGTAGGATCTGTAGCAGGAACTTAATGATCTTAAAGAGTTAATCACATTATGCACTGGGGCAGATGTATAGAGGCATGTGGTGAGTCAGTGGGAAAAATGGGGGAAAAAAGCTATGCAGGAAAGTGTATGTTTTTTTCTAAAAATTGCATCAACAAAAGATTTGCTTTTCTAAGAACACCTTCTTTCCAGCTTCCTGGAACAGGCTAAATTTGTTAAAAAAAAAAAGTGTTTTTCTTTTTACCACAGATTGAATTTTTTTAAGTGATGGTCGATTTTTCCTATTTTTGTGATTTCTACCTACTTTGTGCCTGAAACAGATGTGAACCCAGAAAGCTATGCAATTCTGAAAAGTAGACAAATTTCATAATTTAACAAGGGGCCATTGTGTAGATTGTTTATGATTTTCCTCAAGAAATGAATCATTAAAATCTGAACATAATTAAAATAACTAGAAAAAAATAGTAATAGATGACAATATTTTCATGTGTAATTTTGTGGCTTATGGCTGATTTTGTTTTAAAAAAGAAAGCAATATATTGTTGCGTCTCTGTCTCTTCTGGGTGCAGTATTACATAGTGTTTGCAGAAACACAATACCCAGAGCCAACAGCTGAGCTGCTGCTTATTATGATTTTTCAGTGTGTATCGACCATGCAGCAGTTCTAATGGTAAAATCTAATGAAAGAAAAATGGGTCTGAAGAAAAGCTATGCATTTTTGGAAATGCTTCCAAGATCATGCCTCACCTTTGACTATCCTGGGTGCCATTCTAGAACCGGAAACATTTGACATAGCTCTCCTGTGCCAGTAGGGGATGCTGGCTCCATCTTGCCACCAGAATTTGAGTTGTGGTGATGTCATTCAAGCTATATAAGGCCCACCCTCGTGCATCTATATCAGTTGTGTTTTTTCCATGCCTTTTGATGCTGGCCTGAAGCATAGCTCATCACTTCTGACTGATCACTTCTGACTTGAAATAATTTTGGACTCTCCACATCTTTTGCTGCAGTGCTAGGCAATATGTCCCCACCTAAAAAGTCTGATTTAAACTGTGCCATTACCGTCCTGCACAATGATTGCCTGTGGTGTCAGTGTTCCAGATACAACTCTTCGATGTACATTCTCTGCCATCAAGGAACAGAAGGCCTAGTTATTCATGACCTGTAACGGCGAGGACCATCTAGGTTGTCCCCTATGGAGGACATGGTCAAGAACCAGCACAAGATCCTGGTCTCCCTCCTGTTGCTCACACTTCCCAGATCCTCGAGGGAGAAGAAATGTCTCAAAAAGTAGTAGTATTCCTCTTCCCCCAGAAGAATAAAGTCCTGTTATGTCCCTTTGGGCCTTCAACCCTAGCTCCTTTTTCACTGGAGCCAGAGTTGGTAGCGCTGTCTCTACAAGGGCCGACTTACCTTGAATTTCCAGTGCTGGGCACCAATCCCACTTTCTTCCTTCAGACAATGATGGATGTGTTTAGAAAAATGGCAGCCCCCTCTGGTGTGGCATTCAGCCCCATGGCACAGTGTGGAGACTCCTCTAGGCACCTCTCCTTTGAGGCCAAACGTCCAACCCGGCATCATATGGGCTCCTCCTGACAACCTATTTTGTCCCAGCCCTGGGTTTTTTCTTCTGTCCCAACCTCACCTGGCCGATACCGACGCATATTCTGGCCTGATGCTGGCACTCCCTGATTCCTCCATCTCCTCCCCCTCAACCTCCAACTCAAGAACATTTCATGCCACCAGTTAAGTGCCTGAAATCCAGGAGAGTCTTCTTGAAGAGGAGCATTTAGAGGAGGAAGATGTCAGTGCCCATAGCCATTACTGGTAGACCATTCTTGACCTTTTCAGATCAGACTCAGACCAAAAAGCCCTGGCAGATGACAGTGACCCCTTTAGTTCTGGGACATCAGATCTCATAGCCCTTCAAATGCCATTGGATAAATCTGCTGACACTGACATTGATCCAGCCACTGGATCAGCATGGGAAGAGATGCCTTCCTTTCATGTGGTGCTTTAAAAAAAATGCTTAGATGCTTGACTTGTCCAATCCCTCAACGACCTAACTCCCTCACTGTCGTCCTCCAGACCTCTACGACTTCAGCGGAGCTGCTACTTTTTGAACAAGGCTCCAGTTGATGCTGTTGGACAACCATGGTTCAAACCAACAATGTTCCCAGCGGTGAGCCACACAATAGCATGGCGCTATAGACCAGCATTTGGGTCCCAGTCTTCCTCTCACTTTATAAGTCACCCGAGAGTTTGGTGATCCAAGCCTCCTCCACAATAATGCTAAACCTGGAAGCATTCCCCACCAACCCAGCTGACAAAGATTCAAAAAAGCTAGAAGGGGTAGGTAAAGAGGCGTTCTCTGTGGCAGTCTAGGGCTCTGATCTCTGAGCCAAGCATGTCTCTTGGGTCCTACAGCCATCTCCTTGTGATAAGACGGCTATGGTTGTCGCCGAACTTGCGGAATCATCTTGGAGACCATTTTATCAACGTAGTCCGGGACTGCCAGGACACTGCTTGCCTCATAATTAAAGCAGCATTGGACACTGCCGAAGTGGCGCAAAGACGATGGGCTGTTTGGTTGCCCTTCGAAGACATGCCTGGTTGCACTCCATTGGTTTCTCTGGCGATGTCCAGAATGCCCATATGGAGATGCAATTCGATGGTGCGCACCTGCTGGGGAAGTTGCAGTAGTTCAACCATGAGGGAGCATGTGCAGCCAATTGCAAGGCAGGTATCCTCCATTATACAGTCCTGGAAGGCCATCACTTCAGATCAGTGTGTCTTAAAAATTGTGGAAAAGTGTTATACTGTACCATTTTAACAGCAACACCCCACTACTCCCAAGTCCCACCCAGCAGTCACTTTAATCAGAGGAACAGCTAAAGATTCTGCATCAGGAGGTGACAGCCTGGCTGCCGAAGAGAGCAGTGGAGTTGGCTGCACAGTATGAAAGGGGGAGAGGGGTGCTATTCTCTGTACGTCCTGGTTCCCAATAAGGACGGTGGCTTTGTCTAATCCTAGACACCTCAGCCTCTTGAACTTTTATCTATGCAAGAAAAAGTTCAAGATGCTGTCCCTAGCTTAGGTTCTTCTGCACTGGATGCAGAAGGCTGGATGGTGTCCCTCGACTTGCAGGATGTGCACTTCCACATGCAAATTCATTAGTCGCACAGGAGGTACTTGTGTTTTGGGGTGGAACCCACACACTACTAATTTGCAGTCTTTTTTGGGTTGAAATTGCCATCTCGAGTCTTCACCAAAGTGATGGCGGTGGTAGCAGACCATATCAGGAGATACCTTTTTTATCAGGAGAAGTGTGGTAACGTTTGGTTATAGGAATTTTGCGAATCCCTGCAGATTCTGGAACCTTCCCTCACAGAAATGTGAGGAAAATCATTGATTTTAGCCGATGTTTGATCTTTGCAGGGTTTTCTAGGTAGGAAAATGTAGTGGGGTCCAGGGAAGTCGCATCATTCTGGACTCCATGGGTGTCCAGTTCTCAGAAAGGTCTACGTTTGGTAGGTTTGCCGCCTGGGTGCCCTGGCCCCAATGGCTCCAGTCACACCCTATGTGAAGTCACCATTTACTGCATTTAGCTGAAATATCAACACTTTTGTCTCACATAGAGAAGGTACATACATACCTGCCAGAATAGTTGTAGGCTGCAGAATTTAAAAACCCAAATAGCAAGTCAAGTAATTTGTCATGGAAGGTATGGATCTGTGCTTAGCCATTTAAAGTCACATACTAACTTTAGACTGACTGCTTCACTTCAGTGAGTTTCCCAGAACCTCACTTTTGTGTGGCATAAAGTGAATCAAGTGGTAAAGCACAGGCCTGGCTGATATGGGCGCACTGGGGACAGTAGTCGTGTACAAACTCTGCATCTACTGGTTGACTCTTCTTGTGAACGCAGTCTGAAAAGTGCAGATTCTGCAGCCTTGCAACGTCCTCCACAACAGATGAAGTGGAGGCTACAGTCTCTACAGCAGTGAGCTAATGATAATGGCCAACTCAAAGTCATGGAATAACATCAGCCTCTCATTTGAAGCCTGACATTAGACAACATATGTATTGTACGTTGCTAAGTGGATCAGGTTGCTAGCCAACTTCTTGTACCATGTGCAAGTTTTCTGAGTCGCATGAAGTGGTTGCTGGTCAGTTTTGTCAGCTCCACCTCCGTACTTATTATA
Source organism: Calotriton arnoldi (assembly GCA_963921515.1). Classification (NCBI taxonomy): domain Eukaryota; kingdom Metazoa; phylum Chordata; class Amphibia; order Caudata; family Salamandridae; genus Calotriton; species Calotriton arnoldi. The sequence continues at coordinate 880,362 of CAWUFW010004493.1, read as the reverse complement.
ATCAGTTATGCAGTTTGGCATGTGCACTTCTGCCATCTGAACCCAAACCATGACTAGAGTAATGCTCTCATCAGAATTTGTAGTGAGCACATATACTTCCTTCCTATCTGAGAATTTCACAGCCAGCAGTTCGTTGCAACACACTTCTCTGACCATTTTGGACCATCTTACAAACCGGTGCAAGCAAAACTCTTTTGTGATTTTTGAATTGCTCAACAAGCCACAGTGCTAGTGTTGTACACTCCTGTATAGAAATTGTCAGCATAAAGGTTCTAACCATTATGGAAGAGTGATTGAGCACAGTCCCATATAATCTTTTGAGTAATTCCTAATGTGGAAGGGCAACCTGCATGGATTTATTCTGGAGTCCTTCCCAGTATACACTCTTAGGTTATATACATAACCAGTGCAGCTCTCATACAACATATACAGCTGAATGTGTAATGATAAAACCTAATAAAATTGGTTAAAGAAAAATATGGACAGCTGGATGATGTAACAAGCTCTTTTGCTTGGTATGTACTGCCTGACGAGCATCTACCCTTTGTACATGAGCAAAGACTCGTTGACTGCTGTACTCGTCCCTAGAGTATAAATATCTGGCATCTTGGCAGCAAAATGTTCTATAATTGGGTGAGTTTTGAAAACCCCATAATGGTTTGGATGGTACCAAAACAGTGCTACAGAGTTATTGAATAGCCGCATACAATGCAGAATCAAAAAGTTATCTCTGGTGATGACCAGTGGGAAGCTTGGTGTTGCCAAAGTCATAAGAGAAGACCAGTAAAATGAAACTGTTGATTTGCACAATATTCCCATGAGCAGTGTTAGGCCCCAGCATAACTCCCTGAGTGAAGTAGGAATACACAGATATGCCTAAGAATGAAAAATGTCCTAGCTTTCGTAACGGAAAGTTTCAATTCTATTAAGGACACGGAGGTGAGGATTAGGCTGTTCTTTCTTCTTTATTTTAACCAGCAGCCATTCAAAACCAAACGGTAAACATCAAAAAGACTTCATTTCCCATGAAGCTTAGAGACAAAACCATCAAGTTCATGTCAGTCTATCAACCAATCAGGCGCCTCCTGGGACGATAACTGGCAACGATCCCTGCTGGACTTCCTCTTTCTTCCTGCGTCAAAGCCGACTGCGGAAGATCCTTAATCCTGCTTCGAGGACTCTGCACCTGCGGGCAGAAAAGAGGTCGTAATATCCTGCGTGCGAAAAGGCTATCGTACACAACGTTATAGCAAACGCATAACCGACCAGGAAAACGCTTTACTTACGTCTGACGCATGTCTGATCAACCCGGGCGGGTCCAGGATCTTCCTGAGGGCGGGCTAATCCTCGCCTCTGTGTCCTTAATAGAATTGAAACTTTGTTACGAAAGCTAGGAAATTTTTCATTCTATGTCAGGACCCGGAGGCGAGGATTAGGCTAGTTCAAAGCTTATCTACTACTAGGGTCGCAATAGAGGAGACTGGTTTAAAGTATAACCTCTTGAAGGTTGAGTCCGACGACCAGTCTGCAGCATTCAAAATGTCCTCCAAGCGAGCACCTAGCATGAAAACCTTGGATGCCATGGCACCTCTCGCTGAGTGTGCTCCGAAAACCTTCGTATCGATGCCGGCCTCCAGCATCACCGAGCGGACCCATCGTGCAATGGTTGGGGATGAGACCACTCGAAACGGTTTCCTCAAGGCAATTAGGAGTTGCCGTTCTCCATGTGGACGCACGTCCACAGTCATGGCCTTGTAAGCCTTGATGCATCCGACTACACAGAGTTTAGGAGATCCAGGAAAGGCCAGGTAGGAAATTATCCGTGACTGGCATTTGGTATGACGGGAAACGTGGAAGGTGACCTCGTCCGAAGTGAACGACCTCCCCGAAATGTCAAGGGCCCTGACATCCGAGACCCGTCTACAGGACACCAAGCACAGCAACATGACCAGTTTGGACGATAGTTGCTTGCGCGACAAGTACCTATTGCTAGGCCATTTGGATAGTAGCTGCAAGACCTTGTTGACATCCCAGAGGACTGAATATCGCGGCTCCGGGGGGATAGAAAGTCGGATACTGCAAAGAAGTTTCTTCACCATCGGGTGGTCCCCCACCGGATGATCAGCCACCACGGCATTCCCGGCTGAGATTGCGGATCGGAAGGTATTAATTGTTCTGTACGATAGGCCCCCTGAAGCTAGCTGGGCTAGAAAGTTCAGGATGTGGACAACATTCGCCCCCACGGGATCCAGACTCCGCTGCAGACACCAACCCCTCCATCGAGACCAGGCTGACCGGTAGCGTTTAACCGTACCATCTGCCCGGAAGAGGAGCTCCGCAGCGTGTCCAGAAAGTCCCGGGACCTTCCATCGAGCCCGGTAATCCTCCATGCCATCAGGGATAGGGAGTCGCTCACTATTAGGGGATGTAGGTTGCCCACTGGATTGATCAGGAGATGAGGGAGCGGGAGTAGACGGATTGGAGAAGCCCAAGAAAGTTCCATCAAAACTGAAAACCATGCTTGCGCTCTCCGGACCGGGGTGATCACCACCAGCTCCGCCTTCTGCCGACGGACCTGAGTTGTCAATCGCATTATCATGGCGAAGGGGGGAAAGGCATAACCCCATTCCAGGGACCAATCCTGAAGAAACGAATTGGTGGCCATCGCCCCCAGGTCCGGTCTCCAGCTGAAATACCTGGGAAGCTGGTGGTCGAGGCGAGACGCAAATAGGTCGACAGAGAAGGGTCCCCACCGATCCTAAAGGGCCCGGAACATCGGGGGGAACAGCTTTCATAGACTCGAGTCTCAAAGATGTCTGGACTGCCAGTCTGCCACCTGGTTGGCTACTCCCGGAGGTGTTCCGCTATCACTGAAACCTGATGGGACAGGCAATACTCCCAGAAGTCCTTGGCCAAGTCCGCCAGAGCCTTGGAGCGAGTCCCGCCCAGGTGGTTTATATAGCGAACCGCTGCCACGTTGTCCATCTTTAGAAGCACGCAGGAATGAGCTCTGTTCCTGGTCCAACAACGGACCGCCAAGAAGCCCGCTAAGAGCTCTAGGCAGTTGATGTGGAGCGATCGTTCTGCAGCGGACCAACCTCCTGCGATGAACTCCCCACAACGTGCCCCCCAGCCTGAACCGCTGGTGTCCGACTCGATCACAAGGTCCGGAAGAGACCCGAAGATGGCCCGACCATTCCATGCCTCCATGTGGGAAAGCTTCCACTGGAGCTTCTCCTTCGCCTCCTCGGACAAAGGTACCCGCTGGGCATAGGACAAACCCCTGCGCAGGTGAGACGCCTCGAGTCTCTGGAGGGCGCGAAAGTGAAGCAGACCCGGGAAGATGGCCTGGATCGAGGCTGACAACAGCTCGACCACCCTGGCAATGCTTTGCAGTGAAGTCTGCGGCTTTCATAGAATCTGCTGTATCTCATGGCGAATCTTCGCCATCTTCCTGGAAGGGAGGCTTAAGTTCCCCTCCATGGAGTTGATCACAAACCCTAGGAAGGTGATAGAGCAAGCGGGAAGGAGGCAGGACTTTGTCTGGTTGATCACGAAACCCAGTGACTGAAGAAGAAGCATTGCCGCCTGGAGCTGTTGCGACAAAATTCGTGGACACTGATGCATGAACAGCATGTCGTCCAGATAAACGATCGTCCTGATGCCCTGCGACCTCAACCTCTCCACTACCGGGTGCAAGATCTTGGTGAAGCACCACAGTGCCGAAGACAGCCAAAGGGAAGTGAGGTGAATTTGAAAGTTTGGCCCTGCCACTGGAACTGAAGGAAACGACGGTTAGGGGGGAAAATGGGGGCCGTTAGGTAGGCGTCCTTTAGGTCCAAGCGGACCATCCAGTCGTCGGGACGTAACAGATCCCGGAGAAGGTGAATGCCCTCCATCTTGAAGTAGCGGTAAACCAGCCACTTGTTGAACTCTCGGAGGTTTATTACCGGACGCTGCCCCCCGTCCTGTTTCTGTACCGTGAAGAGATTGCTCAAGAAGGCCCTTGGGTGGGGAGAGGCGTGGCAGATTGCCCGTTTGTCCAGGAGTTCCTGGACCTCCTGTTGTATCAGTACCGCCTCCCTGCCGGAAAAGCGGATTGGCGTCGGAGGGAAAACCTGAACCGGGGAGCCATAAAACTCTATGTGGAAGCCCTGCACCGTTTGGAGCACCCAAGCGTCGATCGTGAGGGCGCGCCAATTGTCTATAAAGTGAGCCAGTCTGCCCCCAAGCAATGACAGGAGATAATAGAAGAACTCACCGTGAGAGGGGGGAGCGCCTCCACCGCGTGCTCCATTGCGTTGGCCTCTGTGGCGTGAACGACCCCTGGTGGGATAGAACCCACCGAAGCGTGAGGAGTCCTGGTACTGTCCTCTCTGTGACGGTTGTCCTCTGCCCGGCTACACACAATGGGGGAGTGATTCGATTAAGGAGTTCAGAGGCTGGAATCATTAAAGAGAATTTCAAACAAACAAATGCCTCGGACACCATAAATCAGATTTTTCTTTTTGCCACAGAAGTCCTTTTAATTAACTCTGGGTTAACTATTCTTATTTGTAAACTTTTTATATTCAAGATTCCTATCACCGATTTATCTTTGAACATACCCTCGGTGTTTTCTTTAAAGCAAAAAGCAGTATTTACAATATTTACATCACTAACATACATGAAAACATTAACATCACAGTAGACATTATTTCACATAAACAAACACATCTTTACAATCAAACACGATAAATATACAGTCACTTCGCGTCGAAAGTTATTTTCAATTTAACTCTTGTAGTCCTACTAATTTGTGTCTACCATTGGGACATTTATTTTTCCGTCCTCAATTAACGCTATTCCCTGGGTCCTGCGGAGGTCAGAGACTATTTACACATTTCTAACTTGAGCTTAAGCTTTCAAACTCAAGATGCCTGGCAATTGGCATGTTTTTGTCCTTGTTTGCTCTTGACCTCCTTGTGTGTGGTTGCCAACGCGTTTCGACCTTCGTGATGGTTGGACCAGAACGTTTTATTTAGATGAAGGTCTTCATCAGGGCGGGACTGTTTTCTGGTAGGACATCTAATACCTTGATCACATGTCTTGCTGTGGTGCAGTTGTTCACAGCCGGGTCATGATGCAGCGGAGACTTCCGGTGTTTATGGCCTCCTTTATCTTGTCTTGTAGTTTTCTTGCATTCAACTTATTAGCAATCTCATTCTTGGCAGCAACTGTTTCTTCTTCACCGTCGTCCTCCTTCCAATACGGCGTCTTCTACGCATCAGGCGTTTTTTGAGGTTGTCCTCTGCCCGACACGGTCTGTGAGGAGTGGCCAGCCGAGCGCCCCCTACCAGGCCGGCCCCACCGAAAACCTGCGCGTTAAAAATCCGTTTCACTGTGGACTGCGTTTTGTCTAAGGAGTTGAACGTGGGGACAAATTTACTCAGCTCCTTCACAAACGGGTCCCCGAAGAGGCCACCCTGAGCCACCTGACCAGCCTCTGAGGTGGCCAGTTCGCCGAGCTTCGGGTCCAGTTTGATGAGAAGCGACCTGCGCCTCTCCGTGGAGATACATACGGAGAATGGTCCCAGTGTACGAATTACTGTGTTTAAAAGAACCAAGAAAATCATACACAGTTATACACAGAATCGTAGTATTCTTAATGAACAGTGTTATTTAATCACACTGAACAACCTGTATTTTATAACATATGTTAACACATTATTCAAAGCAGTGCCCAGGAGGGAATGGTGAGGGTGTAGTGGATGAAGTGAGGATAAGGTAGTGAATGGAACAGTGTACAATTCACAAACTTAGTTATTTCTCAGAAAGGGCTCATACAAGAGCCAAATACATCACATTACATCCAGATATTTAAATAGCCATAGTTATAGATAAAGCCACAGTGATCAATCGCTGTTGGTCAGACTGGCTAGTGTGGTAGATGTCGACGTTTCGACCCCTGGAAAGTGGTAGGTAAGTATGTCCCTTACGATGGGGTCTTCCTCAGGACAGGAGTGTGGGGAGGGAAACTGGGGGCGAGTTACCATAGGTAGCCCAAACGATGGGCCCAAGGAGAAAACAGGGCGCGTAGGCTCCAAATCGGTGTGAGCGAGCAAAACACTCTATTGTTGCTGTTTAAGGAAGGAAAGGTCTAGTCAGGATTAGTCTGCTGGGCCTGGGAAGTGAATTAAAGTATTCACAGCATCGGGCAAAAAGGCTCCGCATTCAAATAATTCGTAGGTAAAGGAAACGTCTCAGAGACGTTTCCTTTACCTACGAATTATTTGAATGCGGAGCCTTTTTGCCCGATGCTGTGAATACTTTAATCCTGACTAGACCTTTCCTTCCTTAAACAGCAACAATAGAGTGTTTTGCTCGCTCACACCGATTTGGAGCCTACGCGCCATGTTTTCTCCTTGGGCCCATCGTTTGGGCTACTTATGGTAACTCGCCCTCAGTTTCCCTCCCCACACTCCTGTCCTGAGGAAGACCCCATCGTAAGGGACATACTTACCTACCACTTTCCAGGGTCGAAACGTCGACATCTACCACACTAGCCAGTCTGACCAACAGCGATTGATCACTGTGGCTTTATCTATAACTATGGCTATTTAAATATCTGGATGTAATGTGATGTATTTGGCTCTTGTATGAGCCCTTTCCTGAGAAATAACTAAGTTTGTGAATTGTACACTGTTCCATTCACTACCTTATCCTCACTTCATCCACTACACCCTCACCATTCCCTCCTGGGGCACTGCTTGAATAATGTGTTAACATATGTTATAAAATACAGGTTGTTCAGTGTGATTAAATAACACTGTTCATTAAGAATACTACGATTCTGTGTATAACTGTGTATGATTTTCTTGGTTCTTTTAAACACAGTAATTCGTACACTGGGACCATTCTCCGTATGTACTGCTCTATACCCAGGTCCCAGTGACGTTATTTGGGTTTACCCTTCTAGGTAACTAACTCTCCGTGGAGATGGCGCAGTTCGCGTTCCCTAAGAAAATGATAGCCCTTTGGGCCCAACTAGAGAGGACATCTGGTGGGATTCAGGCTCCCGACGCCTTGGCGTCCTCTGCCATGTCAAATATCTTGACCAATGGCCCTGTGATGTCTAACAATTTGTCCTGGCATGCGCGCCAGGACCTGTCGATGCCCTTCTTCGGATCCTTAATATATTTAGTAAGGAAGGTCGCCATCCTTGCGTCGATTTCAGGGGTCAAGGCCACCTTGCCGTCAAGAGATGGGCGAGGGCATTCCGCCTTAAGGCGGGAGCGGACCTCCTGGTCTAGGGGTTTCCGCAACCGACTTGCCACATACTTGACCACCTTTTCGCAAGGTACCCACTCCGAAGAGCGGGGTGTAGGAGGTCCGACTGGGTGTCGCCCCGTGGTTCTGTGGCCTTGGGAGGGTCCAGGGGCCGAGAGGAGGAGGGGAGCCATGACCTCCCATGATCTGAATCTCCGTCCGATCCGACCTGGGAATCATCGGAGGGTTGAGGGGAGGCCGCTGCGCCCTGAGCCTCTGCAGGCAGGAGGTCTGGTGGGCCCGAACCTGTTGGCATAGAAGGGGGCCTTGGTGTCCAAGAACGCCTGCTTTCACCTATTAAACTCATCCAAGTCTACCCCTTCGGGTGAGGGCGTTTGCGCGGTTTCTCAGGGGGGGAGCTGAGGCCGCCTCTGGAGGTTTGGGGGTCGAAGGCCCCGGAGTGTCTTCCCTCGCTGGGAGGGGTTGAAGGCACTTCTGCAGCAGGTCTATTAACCTCTTCTCCAAAGGGGCCGCCGCCTCTAAGAACGCTCTGACGATGGAGGCATCAACCGCGTCACAAAAGTCGTCCGTGAGCGGGAAATATTGGCATTCCTCCTCCTCCTCGTAGTAGTTGTCGAACTCCTCCATCTTCGTTTTCGTGAATCCAGAGGAGCTGAGGACCATAGGTAGGTGTCGGGTAAGTAGGGTAAATAGGCTGAGAGAGCCTATGACCGTACCCCTGTGGGGTGTTCCGCTCCAGGTTGGGCCGGCTATTTGGCGCGAGACCGCAGACGCGGGCGGAGGCGCTCAGCAGTGGCCGCAACTGATGCAACCTCCTACCGTGTGCCGCTGAAGAGAGAGTGCCTGACCGGAAGGGGGGAGGCGCGCCCTCAGGCAGTCGGCGGTCTGCCGCGCACTCCTCGCCGGCAATCAGTAATCGATCGTGGCCGCGTAGGAGCAGCAGAGCGTTCCCGCGGCTACGTAAGAGGAGCGGAGGCTCTAATGAATCACACTTATGGCATACGAAACCAATAAACATCAAATATAAACAATAGCACAATTACTGATAAGAACAATCCCAAGCAGCAAATACTGAGGGAAGTGCACTTAACTGACGCAGGCTGCCAGCAGCGAAGAAAGAGGAAGTCCAGCAGGGATCGTTGGCAGTTATCGTCCCTGGAGGCGCCCGATTAGTTGATAGACTCTGACATGAACTTGATGGTTTTGTGTCTAAGCTTCATGGGAAATGAAGTCTTTTTGATGTTTACTGTTTGGTTTTGAATGGCTGCTGGTTAAAATAAAGAAGAAAGAAAAGCCTAATCATCGCCTCCGGGTCCTGACATAGAATTTGGTGCGGGAAATCCTGTTTGTGTCCTTAGAAACTGTTTGGCGTGCACATTTGTGTGGTGCACAGTTTCCTCAAAGAACATGTCATCCACAAAAAGATGGAAGTACTCAATGAACAAAAACGTACATTATTGGCTTTACATTTAACATCTCCAGTGAATTGGGGGGCGGGGGGTATTTGCTGCAGAAATGTATTAAGGGGCTACCAAGCGAACACTTTTCCTGTGCTTTCCAAATTGGGCTAGAGTGCCACTGTCTCTCAGCTTCACATATTGTGCTTGTGAAGTGACATGACAACTGCCTTGCTGTGTTGCATGACCATATTCTTCAGAATCACTGAAAGAGGAGTCTTCATTGGAGGGAAGACCACAAAGTGAAAAATCACTTTCAGGTTTTGAGCCATGATCCTAACCCTCAGATGTAGTCTCGGTATCAGAACCGACATCCGAACTCTCCTTCATAATTTGAATTAAGTTCTGTGCAGCAGTTACCCAATGAGATGTCATCTCTTTCCTATCTCAAATGTGTAGTTTAGAAAACTTTAATGCACTTAGAATGCTATGTGTGTGATATGAGCTGAAAGCGAAAATTCAGTCCAGTGATATGCAAGTGGGTGTGTTGTACAAAAGTAATAGACACACTGTGGGGTGTATCTTCACTAGTATGGAATGGCTTCCCAATCTGCTGTATCTCATAGTGCAAAGCATGAGTCTTCTGCGTCCATTCCCTGCCATGCATTAAGATCATCTGCTATATATTATTGGTAAATTGGGATAAACATCAGCCAGTAAGTCACTCAGATCTCTCATTGTTCAACTAGTTTTCGGTGGAAGATAGACATTAAATACAACAAACTTGGTTTTAACTCCTTGTCCCTGATGGACTGGCTAATATGTTACATTTGATTTTACTTTTTCTTTTCTTGAGATTTAGCTTTTTAGGCTTTTTTTTGGCTTTCCCCTCAAGTGGTTTAGTTGGTCTTTTTTCATAAATTTCATATCCATTCAAATCTATATCTCTAGCATGCAGGGTTTCTTACATACATATTACACTGGTCTTCGTAAGTTTAGAAACTCACTATCAGAATTCAATCTCATAAAATCTGCAATCAGATGCCACATTGTCAATCTTTCTGCCTCTTACATTTCTTTGAGGGTTCCTTTATAGTTTACCATCAGTTAATGCGCATGGCTTGACTCTAGAGTATGGTGGACAGGAGTCAGAGGGTACCTTTTAAACCTAGGGACAGCCCTGGCTCCCTTCCTGATTCACTCTTCACTAAAAGGGTTACCACTAACATATTGAGAAGTAACTGTGTGAGCAACCTCTCCTTCTTTGTGCCTTTTGTTTTAGGTTATACTGAGAGGAAGCTTCTAACCCTAGTTTACCATTTTTCAGACACTGTTCAAGCCACAGTCTTTGTCTGGGAGAATGCACAAAAAGTTATGACCTGCCTGAAATCAGTCCCTGAGCCGAAATACACAAACTCTGTTTGCAAATTTGGAAAAAGTATGGATCTGAAAGAGACACGTTAGTGACAGATTCCTTACCTTAGAATATCCCCAGGCGTCAGGCTGGTGGATCCGGAAAGTTTTTGCGTAGCAGTACCCTTGCGCGTCGGTAGGCGGCGTCGTGCGGCTCCGCGTCCGTCGTCGGCGTCGTGATCGCCGGGATGACGTCGCGGGCAGTACTTAGACGCCGCCCCTGCGCGCTGACGTCAGTTCTTCTTTTCCGCGCCAGCAAGCGCAGATCCGGGAAGAGCAGTGCCCTAGTCATTTTTTGACTAACTTTTTTGGTGAATTTTTCACTGTTTCTTCGAATCGACTCCAAGGTGTCGTAGGGATGCCCGGCTTTAAACGATGCGACGCCTGTGCTCGGATGATGTCCATCACAGACCCGCATCTGGAGTGTCTCTTCTGCCTCGGCCGAGGCCACGACACGAAGTCGTGTTCCGACTGCCGGGCCCTCAACCCGAAAGCTTTGCGAGAGCGGTCTCGAAAGCTCTTCGAGGCCCGGCAGTCGGCTCCGCGCCATTCCAAGCCCCGGTCGCGTGAGAGGTCGAGGGGTCGGTCGCGGAGTCCTCACCGGTCGTCGGGATCGAAGTCTTCGTCGTCCGGTAAGTCTAAGCACAAGAAGTCCAAAAAGCATCATCGCTCTAGGACTTCGCCTCGCCGGTCTCGCGACTCGGCTGGGGCCCCTCCCGGCACCGTCCACGCGGCCCCGGACATGCCTGTGGAGTCGCCCCCGCAATACCCGTCCTTCCCGGGTTCGGGGGCGGATCCGGCCCAAATACAGGAATTCCTGTCGGCCATGGCCCGCCTCTTCGGGCCTCAAGGTCCCTCCGGTGCGCCTTCGGGCCCCGCGGGCCCTGATGGGGTTGCCCCTGCGTCGCCGCCGACTCCGGTCCCGGCGTCGCTCGTGCCTCCAGCCTCGATCCCGGCTTTGGCCCCGGCCTCGATCCCGGCTCCGGTGGTACCGCAACCCCCATCGACGCCGGTCGACCTGACCACGCCTCCGCCGGCGCCGATGTCTCCGGTGCCGTTCCTGACGCCGCCCGGGGCTCCGGGCGGCGTCGTCCCCATGTACTCTCCAGCTCCGGACATGGAGCCGGACCGACGTCGCTCAACGCCGGTTCCGGCGCCGATGGGACCTTGGGTCCCAAATGTCCCTCCTCCTCCTTATTTTGAACCGGAGGAGGACCAGGAGGACTGGGAGGGGTCTGAGGACCCTCTGGCACAGCAGTGTCAGTATGATGAGGACTGGGCAGAGGAACTAGGGGATGCCAGTGGTCTAGATACTTCCCCTGACACTGGCATGCTGTCTCCTCCCGTGGCTACGGAGGAGGGAGCCAATTTTGCAACGGTGTTGCGTAGGGCAGCTGGAGCCTTGCATCTCCGACTCCCTACGGTGATGGTCAAGACTAATCTCTTGACAGAAGTGCTTCAGCCGGCGGCCTCCTCCTTGGAGACTGTGCTGCCGTTTAACGATGCACTTACTGATGTTCTTTGGGCGCCTGGTCCAAGCCCAACACAGGGGCTCCTGTGGATAGGAACGTGTCCCGACGCCATCGCCCAGCTCCGGGCGACCCCTTGTTTCTCTCTGTCCACCCCACTCCTGAGAGCTTGGTTGTCCAAGCCTCCGCTTCCCCAAACCGCCTTCCCTACCGCCCCTCCGGATAGGGAATCCAAACGCCTGGATCAATTTGGGAAGAAGGGTTTTCTTCCTCCAGTGCTGGCTTGCGGTCCATCAACACCGCTTGTCTTTTGGGCCGATATACCCACTCCTTGTGGGATTCGGTGGCGACTGTTTTGCCCCAGTGTTCTGAGGAGGTCCAGACACTGCTTTCCCGCGCCATTGCGGAAGGAAGGGATGCGGCCAAATACACCATACGATGTGGCCTTGATACCGCCGACTCGCTGGGCAGATCTATTGCAACGACGGTGGCGCTGCGTCGCCACGCCTGGCTGAGAACCACTGGTTTTTCAGGGGATGTCCAGAATACTCTCATGGACATGCCCTTTGATGGAGTCGGTCTTTTTGGTTCCAAAGCAGACCATGCGTTGGAGCGCTTTAAGGACTCACGGGCTACTGCCAAGTCCCTGGGCCTTTCTGCTACACGCCCTCCGCTACCTTCTGCTTTTCGCCCCTATCGTGGCCACGGAAGGGGCGCCCAGTCACGTCAGCAGCCCAGCCCCCGGCCCGCGCAGCAGGCGTCTTCGCGTGGCCGAGGACGTGGATACCGCCGTGGCGGTTTGGGCAACCAGCGTGCGGGTCAGGCCACCACCTCCAACCCGTCCGCGGCCTCCAAGCCCTCCTAGTCCCTCCTTTCAGGTGCACAGCACGCCAGTAGGGGCAGGGTCCGCCATCACCTTCACCACTGGCGTCCCATCACCTCGGACAGGTGGGTCTTGGACATTGTCCGAAGGGGCTACTCCCTCCCCTTCGAGACCACCCCCCAGCCATGCCACCTCAATTCCACCGCATGTCAGGGGATCACTTGGTACTTCTGCAGAAGGAAGTCACGGCCCTCTTGGCCAAGAGGGCCATCGAGCATGTTCCGACCCCAGAAGTAGGACGTGGTTGCTACTCCCACTACTTCCTGGTGCCCAAAAGGACAAGGAGGACATGCGTCCTATCTTGGACCTCCGGAACGTCAATCGCTTCCTCCGGAAGGAGAAGTTCAAGATGCTCACCCTAGCTCAGGTCTTGACTGCCCTCGACCCTGGAGACTGGTTGGTAGCGTTGGACTTGCAGGACGCCTATTTCCACATCCCCGTCCTGCCGGCCCACCGGCGTTACCTTCGGTTCACGGTAGGCCTCGAGTATTTTCAGTTCACCGTGCTCCCCTTTGGCCTTACCAGTGCCCCTCGGGTGTTCACGAAAGTGATGGCGGTGGTCGCAGCTCATCTGCGCCGGGCAGGGGTTTCAGTTTTCCCCTACCTCGACGACTGGCTGATGAAGGCGGGCTCGTCCCAGGCAGTCGTCTCCCACCTCCAGACTACGGCCGAACTCCTGCACTCGCTGGGGGTCTCCATCAATGTGCCGAAGTCACATCTGATTCCTTCTCCACAGCTCCTTTTCATCGGAGCAGTTCTGGACACGACGCAGTTTCGGGCCTATCCTCCCGAACGGCGAGTCCGGGATATTCAGGCTATGATTCCGATCTTTCAGCCTTTATCCTGGGTTTCGGAACGGATGACCCTGAGGCTGCTGGGCCTCATGGCCTCCTGCATCCTGCTGGTCAATCATGCCAGATGGCATATGCGGGCTCTGCAGTGGGACCTGAAGTTCCAGTGGGCGCAGCACCAGGACAACCTGTCCGATCACGTCCAGATCTCGGAGGGGACTGCAAACCAGTTGCAGTGGTGGCTCTCGAACCGGCAATGGGTCATGGGCAGATCCCTCTCCCTTCCCCAGCCAGAGCACACAGTTGTGACGGACGCCTCCCTTCTGGGATGGGGCGGTCACATGGGAGAGGCGGAGATCAGAGGCCTCTGGTCTCCGGCGGAGTCCGGCTCCATATCAACCTTCTGGAGCTCCGGGCGATCCGACTTGCACTCAAGGCATTCCTTCCCTCTGTCAAAGGGAAGGTAGTGCAGGTGTTCACAGACAACACCACCGCCATGTGGTACTGCAACAAACAGGGCGGGGTGGGGTCGTGGACCCTCTGTCAGGAGGCTCTGCGCCTCTGGACATGGCTGGAACATCAGGGCATGTTCCTGATGGTTCAACACCTGGCAGGTTCCCTGAACGCCAGGGCGGACGAACTCAGCCGCAGGTGCATGATGGATCACGAATGGCGTCTTCACTCGGAGGTGGCGCAAGGACTCTTTCTACAGTGGGGAGAGCCTAGGTTAGATCTATTCGCCACCGAAGAGAACGCGCAATGTCATCAGTTCTGCGCGTTGGAACTTCCAAGGCGGCACTCGCTCGGCGACGCTTTTCGTCACGAGTGGAGTTGCGGTCTATTGTACGCCTTTCCGCCTATACCACTTCTACCCAGAGTGTTGAAGAAGATTCGGCACGACCGGGCCCAAGTCATTCTTGTGGCTCCGGACTGGGCTCGAAGAGTTTGGTATCCCGAGCTACTCAGTATGAGCGTGGATCCCCCGATCCGTCTGCCTCTTCGGGAGGATCTTCTGTCGCAGCAGCAGGGGACGGTCCTCCACCCGAACCTGTCCAGTCTACACCTGCTTGCGTGGAGATTGAGCGGCGGCAGTTGATTCCTTTCGACTTGCCTCCCGAAGTTTGTGATGTGATTCTGGCAGCCAGGCGTCCCTCCACTAAGGTGGTATATGCCTGCAGGTGGAACAAATTTGTGGCATGGTGCACAGCAAAGGCTGTGAATCCCCTTTCTGCCCCTCTTTCTGAGGTCCTTCTGTTCCTTCTTTCTCTGGCCCAACAGGGTTCTGCCCTGGGTACCATCAAGGGTTATCTTTGTGCTATCTCGGCCTTCCTCAGGCTCCCTGATCAGCCCTCCCTTTTCAAGTCCCCTGTTAACAGGTTCTTCAAAGGCATTACACACCTCTTCCCTCCTGTTCCGTTTGTAATGCCTCAGTGGGACTTGAACTTGGTTCTTACCTTTTTAATGTGTGCTCCCTTTGAGCCTTTACATAACTGTCCTCTTCGTCTTCTGTCTCTGAAGACAGCCTTTCTGGTGGCCATCACCTCCGCTCGGCGGGTGAGTGAGCTCCAGGCTCTATCTTGCAAACCTCCCTTTCTGTCTGTTCATCCAGACAAGGTTGTTCTTCGGACGGGTCCGTCCTTCTTGCCAAAGGTGGTTACTGCCTTCCACATTGGGCAGACCATCACTTTGCCTACCTTCTTTCCGCCTCCGCATCCTTCCAGAGAGGAAGAGAGGCTCCACCGTCTGGACCCAAAACGTGCGCTCTCCTTCTATATCGCCCGCACAAAACACTTCCGGGTGGATGACCAACTCTTTGTTGGCTACGTGGGCGCCAAAAAAGGTCGGGCGGTGCACAAGAGAACCATCTCCCGCTGGGTTACCTTGTGCATCAAGACCTGCTATTCTTTGGCTAAGAAGGAGCCTCCTGTTGGGCTGCGTGCCCATTCCACCAGGGCAACGTCTGCTACCACGGCCTTGGGCCGCGATGTTCCGCTGCCGGTTATCTGTCAGGCAGCTACGTGGGCCTCGCTGCACACGTTTACAAAGCATTACTGCCTTGACAGTCAGGTCCGGAGGGACGGCTTCTTTGGCCGTTCTGTCCTCCAGGACTTCCTTGTCTGATCTTTGTTCACAGACCCACCACCGGGGTTGGTATTGCTGGGGTATCTATTCTAAGGTAAGGAATCTGTCACTAACGTGTCTCTTTCAGATGCACAAGTTACTAACTTGTGTAACGATATATCTGTAAGAGACAGTAGTTAGTGACAGATTCCTTACCGCTCCACCCATCCTCCCCGTTCTGCGAACTGATTTCTAGGGTTAAGGACATCCCTTTCAGGGCCCTAGTATTTTTCAGACACCTATGTCAGCTTCTTGCATGGCTCTGCGTTCCTGGCGCGGAAAGTCGTGTACAGAACTGGACGTCAGCGCGCAGGGGCGGCGTCTAAGTACTGCCCGCGACGTCATCCCGGCGATCACGACGCCGACGACGGACGCGGAGCCGCACGACGCCGCCTACCGACGCGCAAGGGTACTGCTACGCAAAAACTTTCCGGATCCACCAGCCTGACGCCTGGGGATATTCTAAGGTAAGGAATCTGTCACTAACTACTGTCTCTTACAGATATATCGTTACACAAGTTAGTAACTTGTGCAACAGGAACCATCAGTCCATATGCCAGTATTTCTCAGGGACCCAGGGACCAGGAGTCCCACGCCAGTGGAGACCAGGATGGACCTTTGAGGGGTTCACTGACTGCCAAGTCCTCTTTGCAAGATTTGGGAACAGGAACCTTGAAGTTCTGCATATGCCAGGAAAGCTTCCTTGAACTTCATTGAAGAGAGGGGCCCAATGACTGCTGTAGGAGGTTATTGGAGGAAGAAGAAGTTTGCCAAGAAGAGGAAGGAAACAAGTGGCTCAGCATGAGCAACTGGCTAGTTGTAGCCCAGGGAAAGATGTGCACTGCCAGACTATGCGGTGAAACCTTGTGATCATAGTAATTCCTGCAAGTGCCCCTGAGTGAAGTAACTAGCTCCCAGAAACTGTATTTGCGTTGAGGATTGATCTACAGAGAGTGGTGAAAGGTGACCAGAGGTAAGGGAAGTGACAAAGGGAAGATTACTGGAAGAAACGAATGTGTCTGCTTGGTACTAAAGAAGTTTGTAACCTTGAACAGAGCTTTTCATCATTAAAAGAAGCGCTTGTAACGGTTGGGTGCTGTTACGTTCAGCAGAGTCGCCTGGAGTTCGCTGTTCATTTGTTTGGGTGGCAGGTTCGAACTTGGGGCCCCAGGAAGGCTCAGCAGAGGAGCCCTACCTTTCCCTAACCAACGCAGTTGAGCGCAACTCAGGCTGGCATGTGGCAATGCCACCATTTTTCTATTGAAAAGGAGGCATATTCCTGGGAACCTTCTCACAGCCGAGGCAACCTTGCAGAAGATGGCAGGGCCGAGGCCAAATTGGGTACACTAGCTCTTTATAGAGGGAGTACACTTGCATCCACCGTCTGGAACAGGGTCCCCTCCTCAGCTGCTGAGCACTACAAACGAAAGAGAGTGGCTGAACTCTGAAAGGTACAGTGTATAACTAAGATTGTGAGAGAGATAACATCAGAAAAGCACACTGGGGCATCCTGAAGAGCAACTTTTAAATAGGCTTTTCTGGGAGTTTCTAAAACAATGGTAAACTTCTTATTCGCATCTCAGTATGCACCTGAATCTCATCTTGTAGAAGCGGTTGCGACTAGGAAATTAGATTTCTGCTTCTTGGATTCAGAAGGCCCACTGATTTAATCAGAGAATTCTATAGCAAGTTTACATACAGGTGGTAGCACATTAATAAAGCCTCTTAAGAATTCCTTAATAAAAATGGCATGTAATAAATAATAGCTGTAAAGGTCTTCGCCTATATCTTGTAATGAGAGAGAAAAGTACTTTGCCATGACATCGTGTTAAAATGCACTTTCCTATTGTGATTACAGCTCTGATCTGTCCCAAGTTTTCTCATGCTGTCATGTTGGTCAAGCAATTAAGACCCTAGAAGCCACTCTGTGCAGATGATTGATCATTGGTCTTTTTCTAATCTGAACTCCATCACTGGTTGCAAGTCGAGCTGGCGTCTAAAGGTTGATTCAAAGCTTAGAAGGCATCAGAAACAGATCATTTATAGCCAATCTACAAACCAATTTCAGTGCTACTTGAATGATCTCAAGTGGCACAGTGTTGTCGTGGGAAGAGTGGCAAACATTGATTTTTAGGTCTCGCATAGGCAGCGCATGCGCTGCCTCTACGAGGCATGAAGTAATCAGTATGTTGGGGTGAAGCTCCGCCTATTGGCTGTCATTTCTGTTGCTGCTTCCCATTCGTTTCCATTTGTTTAACTTAGTCATTGCTCTTGTTAGCTGTTTTTTAATTGGCTGTTGATGCAATACTTACTTCCGTTTAGACCGGAAGCAGCAGCGCCTAACTACTGTGTTCGTCCGCGCTCTAAGCGCAATTATACATCGTCCGCTTTTCGATGTGCACTATATTCTTTTAGGCGGCCACGCGCGCTTTCACTTTCGATGCTGGCAGGATACTTGCGACTTCTCGCAGAGCACCGAGCCAGGCTCTCTCGCAGCTGCCGTTTCCCACCCACCCCCCTAATTTTTGTGGAGTTTCCCTCTTCTCGTGCACCCAGTGACAGAACTTACCACTCAAATCGAGTATGTTTCCTCGCGGGTGCGAGCTCGCACTGAAAACAGTCTCCCCCCCCCTTCTGGAGAATTCACTTTCCAAGGTTTCCCCTGAGCCCGGATGGACGTCGCAGCCCCTCATTTCTCACAACAACCTAAAAGAGGCGCGTAAGTCACGCCTTTCTTGAGAAACCCCTTCTGTGGAGATCTGCGTGTGATTATTTTCGAGAAGTGTGGGAAAGTAACATTTGGCAAGTAAATATGACGGAAAGTTCACAGGTAATCATTACCTGTTAACTTTCCGCCATATTGACCAAATTGGCTTTTGTCAGAACGTCCCGCATTACCAGGTAATGCGGGACGTTCTGACAAAAAAAGCCGAGTTTGGTGATTGCTGGTGCCACGTCCTCTTTACGTCACCTATAGGAAAGTACAGCAATAGACTTTAGCGGAAGGGGTGCTTCACGGAGGAAGGGACACTTTATAAATTCCATTCCAGCACCATCGCAATGTAAGCACGGCATAGCGCCGAGCGCACCATGTTCTCTTGGGTACCCCAGCACAAGTGGAAAGCAGCACTCACCAGCACGCGTTGCAGGAAGCCTATCATGGTCTCAAGTATCCCGAGGCCGCCCTCCAGCTGGGCACGCGGTGGGTCGAGGGACACCCCCTTCACCCCGAGCGAGGCTCCGCAGCCGGCTCCCGGCAGCTTGCCTCCCGCATGGCTCCAGACGCATGTGCTTACTGCACCTGCCGTTAATGTTTCTCTAAGGTGAGACATTGTTGAAGCCGCGCCGTCACCGCAGGAGTTAAAAGGGCTGGGTCAGCCGGCGAGAAACAGGTTGTGCAGGATGTAAGTTTTAGGATTACAGAGCAGGCAAAAAAAAAAAAAAACACAAAACACGCTGCCATCGAGCTGGCACCTGTAACAAAGTCAAGGCCTGTCTGTGAAGTCTTCACGGGTGCTTTGATTTAACCAGATACCTCAAAACATCTCAGACGTGTGTCCCTGTGTCCTCTCGGCAGGACTAGGCTAGGTCCAAATCACGAGACCCAGATGTAAGCAGCATAAAAGCTTGCGTCGAGGACCACACCATTAGTTAGTTGGACTCGCTGGGAATGCATAAAAAATATTGTGTGCAGTAGCACCCTCCGTGTTCTTTGGAATTTAATATTGATGAGGTAAGTGCAATAATAAATGCTTGTTTTTTTTATATGAAACTATGACGCTGTTTCAAAGCGATATAATTACCCAAATTAATGGTACTCCATATACTGATTTCGGAAGGAAGGGAGGCAAAGGTGGGATTGGCCAGCATTGTAACTAGATATCTGCACAGACTCTGATGACTAGCAGTTAACTCGCCGAGGCACCTCCCTTCTTATGCCTGGGTCACCTGTGGGGGTGAGGTATTTATTGCACCTGGGAAATTACGACACTTCGGGGTTCAGCGTTTATCAGGTGTGGAGAATTCTGAGGTGTTCTCGTGAAAATGAAGAATTACGTGTGGAATTCAGTGAGCCCAAGGACACCCTTTCTTGGGCATTTTCACGCTCTATAAATGTCACTTCTTCCATCACATTGGAACTCGCTGTAATTTTTGACCTGAAACATTTGACAGGTTTCACCCGGCAAAAGTCACCAGATGGAAATAACTGCAGTGTTCACCACCACACACATTATAACTGCAATCCCTGTGCAAAAAGACGTTGGAGGAGGGATCCGAGTTTAGCAGCTCACTCGGAATGTGGCCCTTACTCGCGTGCAAACATTGAAACATGGTGAATGTCGTGTTACATAAAAGATGTCCTACAGGTTCTGGTCTTGTCACACCTGGGAATATTTTACTTTGTGACATTGCTGGGTGGGCCCTGTCAAGGAACTAGTTGGAATTCCTCAGTCATGGTCAGGGTATGAGACACTGATCCCAACCCAGCACTGACAACCCGTAGAAAAGTGAGCCTGATGCTGCCCATTTCAAGGTGTAGGGTGACTTCCTTCTCCTACATCCTTCATAAAGTGTGGGACGACTGCCGCTGCACATCAGAGCCTCCTCGTCACTCCTGGAATTCTACAAGAAGCTGAATGACTGGCTGTCGAGTGGTCCCACTAGGCACCTGGTGTGACTACACTCACACCTGCTCAGCGCTAGGATACCCCCCCCCCTTGGTGATAGTGTTATGTTATGTTATAACATTTGTAGAGTGAATGGCTGCCTCAGCAACAGGGCATCCCAGCGCTAGTCTCGACAGAGAGCCAACTGTAGGGAGAGATAGGATGACTGAGCCAGCAGAGCGCCAGATAAACTGAATGTTACCGTCGTACACAGTGTGACCACTTCAGATCAATGCCTCTTGCCTTTGTGGAACAGAAATCATAGCATCTAGTAAGGAGCCGTGCACAAAAGAAATCCATTCAGGCATGCTTTTGTTACCATGGTGGCTGCTCTGACACAGCCTGGCACCACCAGTATTATCTTTTGAAATGTAATACTTTCCCTTTACTCAATTACTTGTGGAAAACTCCAGCATGGGCAGAAACCAGCAGCAAAGTACTCATGACCAGTATTCAGGTGAGGACAAGCATTTGCAATGCAATAGGTCTTGCATTTGCGATAGTTTAAGCTATTGGCATCGTAAATGACAATACCCTTTATTTATCTGTTTTCAAAACCAATACATAAATAAAAGGCATTGTTATTTACAATGCCAATAGCTCTATCTTTCGCAAATGCGAGACCTATTGCATTGCAAATGCTTGTTACCCTTGTGGTAAAACATTTATTGTGGTACTGTCCCTCAGGTGTAAAAGTGTATACAGTTGTGGTGAGAGCGTTACTCTCCAGTGTCAAGCCTGGAAGTTGTCACAAGAGACAGAAATTAGTTTGAGTGTTCATGTCCATAGTGCCTGAGGCTCTTTGACTATTTTTTAATCAGTGTAAAACATTGTGGTTGCACTGGCGGTGATTAGACATTCCACCTGTCCCTAACACAAGTGTTAGGAAAAATTATAGGACCAGTTTTGTGACCTATGTTCCAAAGCATTTATGGGTTTCTTGGAATCCACCTAGTGACGCGACGCTTAGTTGTCAGATTATTGAAATATGGTTCCGTCCTGTCTCTTTCAACAATGAGATGTTGTGGTGTAGTGGCTGCCAAGGTACTTAAATCATAATACTAATAAGAATTGTTAGGGTACTGCATCAATGTAGAAACTATATCAATGACCATTACATCGAGTAATGTAAGTATGACATTTAAATTAAGGGGATATTAAAATTAATTGCAGCACAGAAATGGCTAAAGGTCTCACATTTAATTAAAATTAAATACAAAAAGGAAGGGGTTTGAAGAAGGTGTATCTTCTCAAGATAAAGATTCCACTTACAAAACAAAATTTATAAGATCATTTACTTAAAGTCACATTCATCTGCAAACTGCACAGAGTGACTGGGGGATGCCCTTGCAGGCTGGGCTGCTTCTGGCTTTGATTTCTGTTGTCAGCTAATTTTGGGTGTTCTTCACACTGGGAATACGTTGGACAAGTCCTTCTGGACAGTCTCTCCTCCTGCGGGGACAGGCAATCTCCTTTCCTCTCTTTTAGCAAGCAGACAGGCTTCTGTGTTCTAGACAGACCTTCAACTCCCTCCAGCAGAAAGTGCAGACCACAGGTGCAGCCTCCTCACCTCTGGAAAAACTGACCATCCGGCATACACCAGCCCTGGTCACTCAACAGCTTTGAGTACTCTGCGGAGCTCCTCGTTCCTTGACCAAGAAGAACATAGAATTCAGTCAAAGTAGAGTGGATGGAACCCCACTTTTAAACATGTTTTTCAGAGAGGGGATGTGGTTGCCCTGTCTAAGACTTAAGAACCGATTCGGGCTGGTGTTTTAGTTGTTATTTTCTGACTGTTTACGAGACACAGCCTTTGTGCAGGGTGATGGCTCCGACAGCATGTAGCAATCAGGCTGGCTCAAAGCAGGAGTATCCCAAATCAAGGGCACAATGAAGTGTGAGATCTCTGCACCAGACTGTCATCAGACTGTCTGAAACAACATTGAGAGATAGACAAAAGACAAGGCCCTGCCGAGAAACTTCCTCACCTTGAAAAACAGAATCAAGGAAGAAAGCAGAAAAATGAAATATCTCCCACTTTGATGTATATGGCTGCCAATGAGGGAGAGAGTAAAGTGTGCGATCCCAACACTTTCAAGGAAGGTCCCCAGGAACTGTTTCCCTAGGGGAAGCGGTCTTCCTTTCTTCTTCCTTTTCTTCTCTTTTCACCTCTTCATTTTTCTTCTTATGATTTTTTTTTTTTTCTTTCGCTCATTTTAACATTCTTTCCATTCTGCTTTCTTCCTTTCATCTTTATTCCCTTTTTTGCATTCTTCCCTCTCTTCCTTCGTGTTGTAACTCCATTTGCCTCTCACATTTCATTGCGATTTTCTTCTATCCTCCTTCTGTCTGTAATATGGTTCTTTCTTTTCTCGCTGCTTCTTTTTTCACGCATTGGCCTTAGCTCATAGCTGTCTTGTGCTGCCTTCATTCTGTTTTTTATTAGTTTCTTTGTTTGTCTTGCAACCTTGGACTCGCAGTTAAAAAGAGCAGAAACAACATATTTTTATCTGGCCAATTACACCCCCATGCAAGCTGGGTTAGTGGTACTTCACTACACCCTTGACTGCAGTTTCACCCTAACCATGTGGCCCCACTGACCATTAACTCTTTCCTGGAATCAGAGATAACTTTGATGTTCAGAAGATTCTGTGCTCCCCTTCCTCCAGTGCGTGTGCTTCCATCCCAATCCCTCTGGAATGTCAGCAATCCACATGTCATGTCTAGGGGTTGCAGTCCTCACATACATTAGCCTGGGCTTCCAAAATGTAGCCCACAGGTCTCTGTTATCTACCATGCACAGGCATACATACATTCCAACACACAAGCAAAAGTATCATGTTGTCCAGTGCTAAACACAATCACCATGTAGGCCTAGGGTGAGTCAAGTACACAGCAGTGGAGCTTTTGCATGAGTGGACCAGTAGGCCCAACTCCCATGACCCAGGGAAAACGGCGTGCTCACACTACTGACCACTCCGAAACAAAAAACTGGTTTGTCACCACTGCACTCTTTTCACTTAACTTTTGGTAAGGGCAGTAGCCCTCTACCATTATAAGGGGAGTGCTTGCTGCGCCCCTCCCGATTAACGAGGCAGCATTACTATAAGGTAGGCTTGGCCATGATGCACACGCTCTGTGCACCCATGACCAAAAATAATTACCAGGGATCCAGACATCCATGCAACTGGGGCACTCTGGGCAGGGGTGCATTTCCTTCACCATGCAAAGGACATTTCCTTCCCAAACTGTGGTTTGTGTCTCTGAGGTGCCTGGGTATCTACCCTCTGAGAGAGGGATTCGGATTGGCCTGCTACCAATTATAACTGTTGCTTTCTAGAGGCTTCAACACCACACTGACTTCCTTCTGCATTGAGGGATCAATTACTTTGGTGAAGCCTTCTGCCAAAGGGAGGGTAATAACTCCTCTTCTAGCACCTCTTCGTGAAGGTTTTCATGCCCACCTCAGCCATGGTGATCTGCAGCTAATATATGGTGACCTAGTTCTGTGGTATATTGGGTACAATATGTAAAGCCGTCAAACTTGAGTAGTTATAGCAGCACTGGCGCTGGAACTCTAGGATTGACGTATGAAGCTTGGCCACCTTTTAAATTTCAATGCTCTGTAATGATACGCACATGCCTTTTCTGAGTTGCCAGGGGTACTACTCTTCCAGTATTTATCAGCATCCTCTTGTGGCATTGTTGGCCATCGTACCCTACCCTGTAGCGCCAGGGAAGTGTAGGGTGGCGACCCCAATCAGGCTGAAGATTTAAGGAAACACAGGAGTGTTGGGGCTGCGGTCGTCTGTCACTTCCATAATTCTCCTACCTCGCCTGCTCCCAGCTGTGGACATCCAGCATGTCATATGTTGTGTTTTTGTCTCTGTAAAAGACTTAAAATTCTGCTGAGTTAAATAAAAGAAGAGAGGCTCATTTATAATCCTCTTTTCGTATATGGTCCTTAAGTTGTTTTTAAATCAACAGGTTGGTGAATTCATCCCGACTAGGGCTTAATCAGTGTCAATAAGATCAAACTACAGCTACCCTCTCTAAGAAACATTCATGGGCTTGGGCTTGGGCTCTGCTCGAATGTTTTGCTGTCTTCTGGGCATGTTTCACCAAACAGTGTCCGGTTGGATATTGGCTTCTAGCTGATGCAGGATTTGGCACCTCTGTGCTATAAAGTTGTATCTACTGGATATCTGTAGAGTTACACATTGAGACCTTAAATGTGTCGGGGACAAGCTGTGGACGTATTCAATCCACTTTCTAGGTGTTCATTTTCTTTTGCGCTTTCTGTATTTTCTTTTTTTCCTGGTGTGATCTTAGTTATTTTGTGAGTAGTTGCAATTTATCATTGTATTTTTTACAGCTTGTACATCTAGATTTGTCGTACTTCTAGGACGAGCTTCTTGGCATTTGTTAGTTCAAATTAAATGAGAATTTCCTTAATATGACCTCCCCCCCCCCCTTCCGTCATAAAGCTTTTGATGGCATGGAAGTTGGAGTGAATACAGATAATGAAAACCAGCAAACCCCATGGATGTTAACTGGAATTTGAACACGTTACTATGCAGAGTAGCATACCACCATGTCACCCCTATGTACCCTGTCAACTTGAAGGCACTATCTTGGCAAACCTCTCCTACAGTAGTGATCGGAAAAACATTGTGACTTTTGGAAAGGGTTCCTTGACCAGGAAGCTGAAAATTAAATGTCAGTGGTTCCTACAATAACCACTATTTTGTTCTTGCAGTGGGAAAAACTGCAAAGATGTTAGCTGCCATTCACTTGTATTTTGCGTGCACATTAAGTCTTGTGTATCACAAGTACTTCATCTTGTAACATTTCCTTGATATCGGAACTATTACTATTTTTCCCTTGTGCCTAACAAATCTGGGTGTGCAAGAAACCAATTATTGGCACATCAGTGCATTAATGCCATTATACTGCGTTGCAGTATGCAGAAATAAGGTGATATTTGTGGAAACAATTATTTGGGGGTGCTATCTTTAGGTGATCCATGAGAAGTTATAGGTCAAAGGGACAAGGTTTGTTACAGAATAAAAGTTCATGCATTGGTACCAACTGCATATTTAATTGCATTTCACTTTTTTTTCAGATTGAAGTGTTGCAAGAATCCCGAATGATGATACCCGATTGCCAGCGCAGATTAGAAGCTGCACATGGAGATCTCACACAGCTTTTAGTAAGTTCTGTCGTCATGTTCCCCTTTTATCAGATCACTGACCAAAAGCAAAGCAATAGTTTTTCATCAAAGTTGTAAAAATTAAATTAATAAGAACTAGGGGTGTAGGTTTTGTTTTGTGATGAAATAAAGCGTCAGGCTGTGAATTGTAACCTCACATTAACAGGAAAAATAACACAAATGTGATGTTTGTAAGTTGTACTATAATGCTGTCCAGGGGATCGAAGTTGCTTTACATAAGTTAAGAAAAATGTTGCAGTGGAGCTACTGAACTTAACTTGTGTTTATTCAATTGTAGGCCTGGGCGAAATTTAAATTACGCCACTTTGAGTAATTACACGGTATTGGCTTTAAAAATGTACCTAAAACGCTTAGAAAACAGAACGTGGACGGTTGATGTTCACAGTGCTTCGGGTTTTGTTGCACCTCGTGTCAAAAATTGACAGAAGTGCACATTTTGCGTAACATATAGCGCGAAATGACTGCTTTGCATTTTGTGTAATTTTACCGAAATTGCATGTAATTACTTTAACGCAAATTGTGCACCCTTATTTAATTGGTGGGCATCGAGCCTTTAGGCTGTTTGCTCGCTCTCAGTGAAAACCCTGGTTTTTGCATCGCATTGTATGATGGTGGAGAGCTGGCAGAGGTGGAACTTGGCCCTGAACCCTTATTCCGTTTGGCCCTGAATTTTTTTTAAACCAGTGTCGTATACCATAGTAGCACGAAGCAAGAGGCATTGTTGTGGCACTAATGTGTGTTACCTCTGTTTTTAGTGTGCAGAGGGCCTTTAGGCTGTTTGCAGGGCACGAGTCGGGGGTACACGCGGGTGGACGGCGTCCACCCACTATTTTCACAGGGTGAACGCCGTCCACCCTGCCAAGAATTTGGGCCCCACTGAATAATGTGCTGAACTCGTCCCGGTGTAATTTCCAAACACCTGGACACTTCCAGCAGCGCCTACACGTTGTCTGCTTTCCATCTGCAACAACGTGCAGGCGGGGACGGGGCTTTCTTATTTAAGACTCCTGCTGGGCCCATAACAAAGGCCGAATTTGAGGGGTCATCAGGCCTCCTTTTGTTCGGAGTCTCTTGGCTGGGAGCAGTCAGGAGCCTTACACCTGATGCAAATGATCGGAGGGGAAACAAAGGCTCACACCTTGTTAGCACTTCACACATACTAAAGAGAGGCAGCTTTTCACTTTGTTCAGTCCCTGTTTAGGAGATATGCATGCACTGTAAGAATGGCAGATGTGTTGGTCTTTCCCAGTATTTACACAAAGCAAATTGCATTTATATAGAGCTTACTACACCTGAGGAGGCGTTGAAATAATTTAAGTACCACTATTTTTTCTTGTACAGCCCTACTCATCCCAATGCAGGGTGTCGGAGCTCTTTACATCAGCATGTGCATATTACATGTACAATAAATTATATAAGTTTGTAAATGAATGTACTGGATGTGTTACATAAAACTGGGGGATTGCAAGGTGTAGAAATCACATATCATCTTCCATAGCTCACTGTGCTATTATCCTCGCATTGCGCTCAAACACACACATGATAGACCTGCTAAACATATATGTGAGGACTTTAGATCTGATGTCACTTCTTGTGATGCCACTTCCTGTAAAGTCGTGGCTTGTGATGCCACTTTCTATGATGTCAATTCCTGTGATGCCATGTGTGATGTTGCGCGCCGTGATGTCGCATGCCATGATGTCGCATGCCATGATGTCGCATGCCATGATGTCGCGCGCCGTGATGTCGCATGCCATGATGTCGCGCGCCGTGATGTCGCGCGCCGTGATGCCACTTGCATACTGCCTAATTAGGTTAGTCCCCCCCACTTCTTGTTTTAGGACCTGGCTGTTTGCTCCTCTCTCTTCCTGAGAAGTACAACACTGCTTTTCTGATCACATTGCAGTGTAATTAAGACAGCGGAGGATGAGCTTGGTCCCGAATTCGTGCTCTAATTGGCCCTTTAGGACTTAAAAGCCAGCGTCATATGCCGAATTGTTGCCAGTGCACGCAGGATGCTGCCTGGGTTTTTGTCGGCACACTGAAGTACTTGAAGTTCTCTTTTTGTTTTCAATCAAGCTCAGAGCATATCAAGAAGTCAATCAGTGAGAAGGTTGACTTTCAGTGGGAATGGGAAGGTTGATTTGTCCAAACCCTCCAATACACCTTACAATACATCTTCCCCCATTTCTTATTTCCACTCTTCGTCTGCACTTGGGAGCACTAACTAGATTTTAAAAGATAGTGGGGTGGGGATGAATGTTGCCATGGTGATTTCCCATGTCAAGGCAGCGGTGTATCATACACTGCCCCAATTTTTAAGAACGGGTATGTGACCCAGTAACTCCATCATCTTCACCTGTTTCCAGGCTCTTGTGAGAGTCCAGTAAATCACCAAAGCTTGAATTAACCTTCGGCTAAGATGGTCTTCGCTTATCTGCAGTTCCTGAGGAGCCATCCTCTGGCAACACCAGAGCTCGAAAGTACATGAAGAAGGCAGTTTCTCTCAATGTTTCTGCTTTCCTTGATTATACACTTGCAGGAATGTGCATTGGAAATGCTGTTGGTGATGGTTTCCTCTTTAAGATGCAGATTGGAGACAACACCTGCAGAATTAACTTTGCAACTGGACAGATGAGCGATTCAGATTATCTTCTTGCATAGGTTTTGTTGCCTCCATTTGTAACAGCCTGGGTAATCTTGGTGCACTCTCAAATACAATTAAAGACAAATCTAAAATAGCAGCTCATATTTTCTCTTGCCAGCCATTGTTGACAAACTTGCCTTCTCCCGGACGTATTTCAAAAAATGGTGAATGATCTTGAGGGTAAGAGTCACAGGGGTGCAAGAATTTTTGGTAACTATTTTAAGTACAAACTTCATGGTCCTTTTGCTTCTGCAGTTCATCCCAAGCAATTCGCTCAGACTAACCGATCTAATCCCCCTGTTAAGAGGCGATGGTAGGGCCAAACCTGATACTACAGAGCATAAGTTGGTTGAGCAATTGCCCCCTGACACTGACGTAAGATCTCACACCTCCACCTTGCCTAGCAATCACAATGTGGTCAAAGATATCAGTGGATTTACTGCTCCCAGTCTAAAACAGATCAGCCTTTTAGTCAATCTTCCTAGCAGAAATCCTACAATTTCCCACTCTCCCCAGTGTTAATCAACTGGTTGGAGGACCCTTAGCCAGTCCACTTATATTTGTAATTTTATCAGATGGCGACGTAGTTCCCGACGAAGTAGGTGCACCTAGTCCCAGTAACTCCCAAGGCACCTGCTGTGCCTAAAAAATCAGCTCTACATTTCTGGACCCAAGATTTTTTTATTACAAATCTAATGTTCAGGAGGTCAGGTCTATCAATGAGGAAGGTATTGCTCGTACAGAATGTCCTGCCCCTTAACCATTTTAGCAGATGCCCCATCTACTGTTGTCAGCTTCTCCTAGTAACAAGGATAGTTTGAAAGTGGGTCAAGGCTGACCTTGTGTAGCCCAGAATATGATTCTAGAGGTCTGCAAAATGTTTTCAATAGTTGTAATACTCTCCTGTTATTCCAAGAGGTCTCTTCAGTGTTTCATTTAACTTCTAAACACATTGAGCGAATCTAGTTTTTGCCTAGGTTCTGTGAGAAATAACTAAGCTCTTGCTTTCCTCTAAAGATGTGTTTGATTGAATTTGTGGTAAAATAAATGTATATTTGCGTCGTATTTAATAAGGGCTTCAAGGGTTCCAACATTTTATTATTGTGAGGTGTTTACTGGGTATTTGAGTGAGCATCAGAAATTCAAGTCTTTTTCCCACAAAACAAACTCTGTTGAAGCATGCCCACATCCCTTCCCCTACACTAGTCTCTTCACCTCAAAACTTACCAATTAATCGGAATGATTGCTAAAGATTTATTTACTCCCGTTGAATGTGCATTCATGTGCTGAGCCAAACTTGACAGATTTCTACTGGTCTAGGTTAACTGTTTTGCTCAATTGTCCTAAAAACTAGCACTCCTAAAATTCCTTTAGCTTCCTTCTGAAAACCGTTGCTCAGTTTATGCAAGAGTAAATTTAGTCTGGAGCTTGGCTAGTTGGGGGAAGGATGATTTCGGACCCTTAACAATGGAATTGTGGTTCAGGCACTTGTATCTTGTTCCACTCCTTTCATCCTAACACCTGACTGCTGAGATGTTCTGGTTCCTGACTTTCGTAATAAAGGAAATGGACACCACAAGGGAGGACGGTTGGCTAGTTAGCCAATTACTTGTTTTATCCAGCTACAGTGGTTGCCATTCAGAGTAATCACATGCAAACAATCTAGTTGGAGTGATTCTTCCAATTGTTATCATCCAACAATTGTACTCGTGGATGTTTATTTACATCCAAATTCTAAACCAAAGTACAGGATTATTGATTTTTCTTTTTTTCTTCAAGCAACACAGGTTTTTCATATATCATACTTACGGGGGATCTAAATTGAATTTTCATCGTTTAGGAATGTGGTCTTAGATTGCACATTCATTTCTGCCTCATCCTTGGTGCCAATAATTTAAGGATTTTGCCCAAATTTGAGAGAGGTTATGCAACAGAAAACATGACATTTGGTGGCTACCTACTTTTTCCTCGAGTTTACAAGCAGTTGTGTGATGACAGAAGCATGGAGGTCCGATAGTGTGATTTGTGTAGGGCTTATTCAGCTTTTATTGCCTCATCTTCCTGGTGTCAATCTGTCCAGTGTCCCCCACTGCCCTCAGAAGGTTTGCTTTATGGGCATAGCTTACTATTAACTGGGTGGAGCAGCTAGCTGTTAGCTGAAATATTAAATTGGAGGACTTTTCATGACTGGTCAAACAAACTCGGATTGTGTTTTCCCAGACTTGTCTTGGTCCAGGACCACCTTGAACAGGAGAATTAGAAAATCTTGACACTGCGGTATTTAGCCTTCTGACAAATTGACAATGAAGGCTCTCAAGCACTTGTGCAGGCTGTTTAACTTCAGCCCAGAAAGCCTGTTTTTCAAATAAACGATGGGTTCACAGAGCTTGCAGATCTGGTGACTCTTAAAAATGCAACACTATTTGGCCCTCGTATTGTGGGAACCCTATTCAAGTTATTATTGAAGTCAAGCACATTGAGAACTTATTTGTGATCCTACATTACCTGTGAGTGAGAAGACACTGACAGTACAGAGAGCCTATTTTTTTCACTGAGAGAGATGTTCTTAAACTATAATGGAAATGGCTCCCTTTGTCCGTAAGAGATTTTGAATTGTGTCTTTTAAGGACACCCCCAGGGCTTCCTGTCCTGTTCCCCTTAATTAAATCATCTGTCAAATAACAAATTGTTCCAATGTCTTCGTAAGTTTCTATCCTGCAATCAATCTTCAAATAAGGGAATAGCCTTGTAGGCTACATACCTATTTTCTTGCTAGACACTGAAGCCAAAATGTTAGCCAAATTGTTATTTTGAGATCTGGAAAATTGGGTTGAAGATCATAATTTAGTTCCCTTACATCAATCCATTTATAGACTACATTGTGATGCTTAACGTCCTGGCACTGCAGCTGATGATCCTGGTGAATGTGCAAACCAGATAGTATGCATTCATTGATTCCAAAACCGATACCCAATGTTAATCATTTGTTTGTGCTCACTGGTGTTTCCATGGTCATGGGAATCCTAATTTTTTAAACATATTTTATTGGCATTTTCATAATTGTTCTGCACAGTGATAGTGGCATCGGTGTGTCTTAATGACTCCTCAGGAAATACATTAATGGCATTCATAGGAGATATACATCACCCACCGTTACTGCCCCCATCCCAAGGGAGGCTAGCGATCTGGTCATCTTGCCATAACATCCCTCCCCATAAACCCATGGTCATGGGAATCCTATTGAGCTATCACTCCTGCTCCATATACATTATTGAAACGCATCTAAATACATATTCATAGCTACGAGGAGAGCCTACTGCTTCAAGATATGCCAATAATTTCAAGTGCAGATTTGAAGAACGGCATGTATTTGAGGACCATGATTAGATGAAAAACACTAAGCTGTACTTAAGATTCATTGATGAAGTTTTTATAGTCTGGTGTTGAAAACAAGAAAGTTTATGTTAAAGAGTCTCTGATTGAACACAAAAAATCTTACAATGCAGTTCATGGAGACCATCAGTAAAAATAGTAGTTATTATTTGGATTTCACTTAACTAGCATTAATAATCGATTCAACACTACGATGCACAGAAAAGCATGGTTACTTTTGTAGTACAAAAAGTTTTTGCACTATGAAATATTTCACAGATTCTTATGAAGATCAAAAGTATATTGGAGCCTTATGAGCACACACAACAAGAATTCGACAGGTGTAAAGATTTAAAGCAAGAGGGTACATTGATGAAACCCTCAAGCAGGCTAAACAGAATACATTTTTGACTAATAGAGAACTGCTATTTGAACAGAAAACAAAAATGAATAACAAGAGGCAAGTCTTTGCTTACAGACAGGACTACTGGCAAGGATCGTTTGATGAAGTCTTATTAATAGCCAAAGAAGCTATTTACCCAATGGGTTTAAAGCAAAAATGCTTGAAGGTCGACTGATCTTCTAATCTAGCCCCTAAATGAAAAGACTTGGACGCCATAGCATCCTTCACTGATTGGGCCCTGACATCAGACAATCTGTGGTAGGAAATCAAACAAAGCAACATATCTAATTTAGTGCTGAACTGGTTCCTTGTAAAATTAACTTTTTCAAGCCAGGATTGCAAAAAACTGCAGGAGGACTGATGCCTAGGATTTGAAGGTTTAGACAGACAAATGCTCTTAATAACCATGGATAGGGGGGCGTGTCCAAGATAGCAGCCAGGATGGTCACCTGAACGCGAACTGCGGCCCACCGCATTGTTATCCGGTGGCCATCCCCTCAATTAACCTGGGAAACAGCGCGACTGGAGTGCTGGGTGAGTCCCCAGAGACGGATGGACCCCACCCTCCCTCCCTGGGATCTATAGGCCGCCACAGAATGCCTCGGTGACGGGGCGGCCTACCTGCCGCAAGCCGTGGCCGTCGGAGAACATATGGCCTGCAACGCTGCTCCCTCCCACTGCCTGTCCGGCGGTTTGGAGGAAGCCCACATTGGGTCCCCAGGGGGCGCAGCCCAAGAAGGGGGCGCGAGTGGAGTGTATGCATTCCTGTCCCCCAAGGGAGCTGATGAGAAGGACTGAGATCCGATGTTTGTGGGCAGTGGCCGCCCTAACGGGCTGAACAGGAGCTATGAGGTGCAGCACACACTCGAGGTGTGGCAATCAGCGGTCCGACTTCTTTCACGATTGGGGGCTATGACGATGATCCCCAGTCCGATATGTGAGGCGTGGAACGAGGCAGGGATGCTGCAATAGCGTGCGTGTCCCCGCGATCATCAAGAGACGGGCCGAAGGAGGGGGGCCTGCCGGGGACGACTTGACCACAATTCCGCCAGCGTGCCTAGCCGGCTGGGGCCCACATGAGACAAGCTGCTTGCCTTCCGCTGACTGAATAACTGTGCTGCGCAGGTACAGATAGCTCCAGACCACAATGACCAGGGCAGAAGTAAGGAGAGGGGGAACACGCACCAGCCCCCATGCGGATCAGTGCGGCAGTTGTGGTAATGTGGATGCTGCTTTTTGGGTCATGGACAGGGGGACCTGGAGGTGAGACGCCCCCCAGTTTGGACCAAGTGCATGAGGTGTGGTATTCCTGACACCTGTTGGGACATGAGTGGGAGGAGATCTGGATTCCCTGCATATTTGGACCAGGTGACTGCTAACTTCAAGAAACTTTTCCATCACAACAGTATGTTCCCGCCACCTTAACTGTTTTGCAAAATTCATCGTCCTTCCTCCCCCTTCTAGCACAGGGAGGTCTGCCCTGCTGCCACTGTACTTTGCTTCAGTAGCATGATAAATAAAGGGTCTATAGGGGGGCACCAGTGACATTCCCTGCCTGGTACCAGGCGGGCTCACATACGACTACCATTGACCACTAAGACGCCTTCATGGCCAAAATGAAGGATAGCCAAGAGCCGCAAATGGCATTACGTCCTGCAGTGGCTCACGGACATCCGCCCCCAAACGTCGACCATGCAGCATCTTCTGCAGCACCGCATGGAGGAATTTACATAACTCCTGACCGCGGTTAGTTGTCTCAAAACCTCTCTGGATCCCAAGTTGGACACATTGATGATAGAAGTGAGGTTCCTACAGAAAGACAACCAAAATCTCAAGAACAGGTTGAAGGATATGGAGACAGTTGGCAACTGTGCACCCCTCAGTGGGGGACCATCACCAGCAGATAGTTGCTCCAGAAAGAGGTGGCAGTGTTACCTGCCATGGTACGGAGGGGCGCTCCAGGATGAACAACATCATTGTGGTGAGGCTGCCTAGGTGGTGGAGGGGCAGAATATGGATTTGTACTTGGAGACCTGGTTGACAGAACACGTGTTGAGGAGTTGGATCTCCACTTTTTGTGGAAAGGGTTCATAGTTTGCCGGGTCGACCACCTAATCTGGGAGCCCCTCCCAGGCCAGTGGTGGTGAGACTGTTCAATTTCAGGGAAAGAGTCAACATCCTGCAGAGCTAGGGGCGCCTGAACTGTGAACAGCAACTCTGTCACGATTTTCCCAGACTACACGATGTATGTTCGGTGGCAGCGGGAGTCGTTTCATGACGTGAAGCAGCACCTCTGCAAGGGGATCAAGTATGGCCTGTTATATCCAGCGAAACTGAAGGTCATTTCAGACAATGAGACACTTTTGTGTGGGCCTAGCTAGAAAGAAAGGGTGAATCCCAGCGCACTCTTCCAACAGAGACTGGGTACGAGTGGACGACACAAAGGAACAGAAGGCGTTCCACAGGAAAAATCCAAGGCAAACCGTGGAGGGCGCAGGGGGCGCTCGGCACATCGGAGGTGCCAAAACAATCAGCCCCGGCTGGCCCAGATGGCCGAGATTCTGATGGGGACCCAGTGGGGTCAGTAGACCCATTATATGTGGAAGAGATACCAGAGGAACTGCGAAGTGGCCCTCAGGTTATGCCAATGACTGTGGAACTGCTGATGTGTCCTAAACTAGCAGAATATCCTTTTCTTTGTAGTTGTGTTGATTGCAGGGTGGTCTGACTGGGAGGGGGAGGCGGGCTGGGGGATCACAGGCATTTGAGCTGCTTTGTGGGAGGGGAGGCTTGTGCAGTGATGTCAGTGAGGAACCCGAATTACACTGTGGAGTGGGTTTGTTTGGACCACCCCTGTTGCCATAAAGACTGAGTTCCTTGCCAAATACTTGGAGGCATTGGTTGGCTGTGTTTGATTGATGGCACGGCCAGGAATGAGGGGTTGTTGTGGTTTGTTTATAATATTTTCATGTTTGATTTCTTACTGCAGTGTCTGCTGTCTCCTCCGCCAGCCCCTCACTGCATGTATGAAAACGAAGACTCTCCTTCACACACAACTCATGTGGTGACACAAGAATACTGCATTGTGACGTGGAATATGAGGGGGGATAGGCACATAGCAAACGCGATGAGATTCTTTCATACTTAAAACACCACCAGATCTAGTTTGCCTGCTTCCAGGAGACTCATTTTAGGGCAAGGGAACTCAATAAGTTACACAGGCACTGGCGGGGTATCTTGCATGGCATTACTTACTCCGCATATGCCACGGGGGGGTCTTGATATGGGTGGCAACCAGGGTTCCTTTTGTAATGTAGCATATCTTAGTAGACCAGGAGGGCCGTTATGTTCTGGTTTAGGGTGTCTGGCATTATATGCGCCAGATATTGGGCAACCCCTTTTCTTTGCCTCCTCTCCTATGTTCACCGCTATCCCAGATTTTCTGGTGTGGGGACTTTAATTGTGTCCCAGACCTTGTGTGACAGGTTGACTCCACCCATACCGGGGGCCCAATCACACACTGCCACAAGGCAGCTACAACGATGGGCACACAATGTACAGGCGGTAGACGTTTGTCGTACCTTAAGCCCATGCCTGTGGGAGTACTCGCATTATTCTGCACTCCATGCTTTACACACACGGATTGACATTTGTGGCAGTGTGGCATTGGTGAGTAAATGCATACAGGCTGAATATTTAGGCAGGACACTTTCTGATCACTGTCCCTTGTTGCTGACCTTTTCGTATGGGCGTCCCCGTCCTGAGATACTCACATGGCGCTTATAACCGTTGGGGGATGAGCCGTATAGGACCCATGCGGGGGAACAAATAGATAGATATTTTGCTAACAATAAGCGGACTGCTATAGATGCTGTGGTCGAAAAGGTGGTAATCAGGGGGTGTAAATGACCACGCAATATGGTATGAAGCGAGGGTTGAAAGCAGAGGTCCTGAATCTCGAGGATTGTATGAAAACAGCAGAAAGGAATTGGGCAGCCCACCCATCGTCATACCCCACGCAGAGAACATTAGAGCAGAATATGGGGAGACGTTACGACGACTGTCTGCCTTATAATATAAAGAATATGTTAAGCGCCAACATGAACTGGGTGATAAACCTAGTGGATTGTTAGCCTGGTTATTGTGTTCTGAGATACCACTCACACCCATAGGGGTGATGTGGTCCGCAGCAGGCCTCATGGTGAACACACAGTTGGGTATTAAAGTGGAATTCGAGAACTACTACAAGGCACTCAATACGGTCCCCGAGAGTATAGACCTGAAGTCAATAGCCTATCTGGGGACCATTGAGACCCCACTCCTCAATCTGTTACAGAGACAAGAACTAGACGCGTCTGACTCTAAAAAGAAATCAAATAGCTATTAAACAAATGGGCAGGGGTAGGACTCTGGGCACAGACAGACTTCCCATCGAGTTCTATGCCATTTATCGAGCACAGCTGGCTCCTCGGCTCTTTTAGGTTTGCGAACAGGCAAAAAAACCTGGTAGACTTTTGGAATCCATGAGAGAGACTCTAATAATGGTGCTCCCGAAGACGGGGCGAGACCC
This sequence comes from Calotriton arnoldi, assembly GCA_963921515.1. Taxonomy (NCBI): domain Eukaryota; kingdom Metazoa; phylum Chordata; class Amphibia; order Caudata; family Salamandridae; genus Calotriton; species Calotriton arnoldi. Next base: position 844,127 of record CAWUFW010004493.1, on the reverse strand, counting down.
GTTGGAGGTGGCATATTATCACCCCCTCTCTCTCTCCTTAATCTTGATAACAAGATCCTGGGAAATGTGCTAGCCAATTGGTTAACCCGCCCGTGGCATGTTTGTTACGATCTCGAGCCCCTCAGTGGGGCATCTGCGTTTCAAGACACAATTACTATTGAAAAGGCATGGGTGAGTTGAGATGGGGAAGCTGCTTTGACCAGACAAGTGGTGTTCACCTCCAGTGTTCAAACTCTTCTTTATCCAGGAACTTCTGCTCTATAAACCTCTTGGTATAAGTTTCTTTGCCTCTATGACTATTCCAAGAGTCTCACATGTGTGGTCTGCAATATGTCCTCCTCATCCAAGGATTACTTTGAGGACAGTCAACATTGTCTTCCAGACTTGATACCCTCTGCTATGTTTCCAATGTGCTTTCAGATAGTTAATAAAGCTCTTTGCAGACAATGTTAAAATTATTGGTTAGGTCATCCATTTTGTCACCTACTGCCTTATCGCACTTGTCTACCAATATTTGTGTGTCTTTGAGGGAGTGACTAGATGTGTCACCTAGTGCATCAGCCATCATCTTTGGTGGCCTGACAGCTATTAGGCAGAAACCATCTTGACTTGGCGAAGTTGTCTGCTATTGTCTGTTGAGAAAGTGAACTACCAACAAATGACCACCCTCTTAATATGATGCCCTCATGAGGTAAGGATGATAAGTGGAGTCCACTGCCACTCTGTTACAACTCAAGGTTCCGGGGCAAACAGGCAAGAGGACCTTTGGAGTGCAGTTGATCAAATGCATTCCTTCTAGGCATGCCCACCATCAAGATCAAGGATCCTCTAGTCATTAAGCTAGGTGGCACATTGTCAGCTGAACAGGTGATGGCAGAAGAGGACCTCTGCCACACTAGCACCAGTGCCCGAGTCCCATCTGTCCCGAGTACCTGCTCAGTGCCCACTTTACCAAGAGAACCACCTGGCTCTTACAGGCTTTGCATAACCACCTTCCTCATTTATAGTCCGCACCAACCATACTGTTGCCTGTGTCCCAATGTTTTTCATGGGCCCAGGCATACAGAGCATTTACTAACTGCACCTTCTTTTTGACCGGCGAGAGGGGTCACAGGTGTTAGAGCCACAGTAGGCACTGGCTGTCTGGGCACTTCAAGTTCTACCTCAGTAATCAGAAGGCCGAGAGGGGAAACCAGACAGGGGGAACAGTCTGACAACAGAAGGAGGATGTGCATTCCTGTTGCTGTCACTTCAATCCTCAGAAAGCCCTCTGCATACCCCTTGACGCTCTCTAACTACAGAACAATCTCTCTGCTACCGTACCCCGTGAAAGTCCTAGAGAAACCTATCAACAGATGCCTCATCCAACCATCTCAAGGACCACCAACTCCTCGACTTCGCATATCCCTGTTCCAGACACACCTACAGCACAGAAACTGTCCTCATCACCTCTACAGGCAACATTGGTATGATCCGTAACAGAGGAGAGACAGCTGCCCTCATCCTCTCGGGCCTCTCCCGTAGCTAATTTCACGATTTCCTACCCTTGCACGAGATTGGAAACTAAGGACCCGCTCTCTGCTGGATTTGCTCCTTCTACTGAGAGTACAGTCAGTCAGCCTAGCCCCCTACTCTTTGGACACTGACAGCCTCATCTGTGGTGTACCTTACCGCAAGGATCTTCACTCAGCCCAACTCTCTTTAACATATATATGAGCACAGTAGCAAGCATCATGCCTACCCACAACATTGATGCCATTTTCTACACCGACAACACCCAAATCATACTCTCCATCTTGGACAAGACCCTCAACACCCAGAACAAGTTTATCGCCTGCGTCACCAAAGTCACCGACTGAATGAAGACCAACTGCCTTAAACTTAACACCGGCAAGACAGAAGTTGTGATCTTCAGGAAGAGCATTTCACTATAGGACTCCACACAGTGGCAGGCTAAACTAGGATCTACCTCAGAAACTTATGGATCATCATCGATGGACAACTCAACATGACTGCCTAAGTCAATGCCCTTACAACATCCTGCTTCCACACCCTGAAGATGCTGAGAAAATCTTAATATGGCTCCTAACCAGCTCCTGCAAAACCATCACACATGCCCTCGTCACAAGTAAGCTGGACTATGGGAACACCCTCTATGCCAGGATAAGCAAACAACTCACCTAATGACTGAAAACCATTCAAAACTCCGCAGCCAGAATCACTTCGCGCCACACACACCTCACACCGCACCTCAAGGAGCTCCACTGGCTCTCTATACACAAATGAGCACCGTTCAAACTCCTCACTCACACTTTCAAAGCACTGCACAGCGCTGTCCCTGCCTAAATCAGACACATTTCCTTTCACAAACAATTCAGACACCTCAGCTCGGCTGAACTCCTACTTGCACACATCTCACTCGTATGCAAAACAAATCCGTCATGGAACGACCCACCTGCACACATCAAAAACTCCTCCTCAATTCTTGAGTTCAGCAAAAAGCTGAAAATCTTGCTCTTCGAATAGTCGAATTTACCTCCTGGAATAGCCCCTCCGACTGCCATAGTCGAGGCTAGAATCACAGCTGCTCGGCGCCAGCATACCCTACTGGGTGATTGTGCTCTTCACAAATGCACATAAAAAATCCACTTGGCAACATGGCAACCACCTCTCACCAGGCTCATTTGGTGGAAAGTGGTATTAAGCAGAAAAGATTCAATCCGTTTGAGCCATCCAGGAAGCTGGCAGTGAGCCTTTGCTGCTGGAATAGTTGAGCATCTGCAAAGATGCTCCCTGGCCACAGACCGGCCTCTGAGCCACCTTGCTCTTAGCTACCACTGTCCGGATTACTAAGCTACTGTGTCCGCCATATTACCTCTCGGCGGTCTTAAGGTAAAGGCAGATGAAGTGCCACCAGTTTGACCAATTGGTCAGGTCTTGCGCCTTAGCAGCATTGCTGAAGCAATAGTTGAAGCAATCGATTTTCCCACCCCTCTTCCTTTCAATTATTGAATATTTCTGACTTAACTATGAATTCATTAATGCGTGCAATAAGTGAGCCATCTATTTGATTACTTTAGAAGTATTTTTAAGTGGGTTCACCTACAATAGCTTTGCAATGCCGACCAATAACACATTAGTTAGACCAACTGTCTTAAACGCTCGTTCACATATTTAGTACTACAGTACAACGAAAATAATCACCTTTTACAGGCCTATAAATTGCATGTGACAGTGAATTTAAACAAAGAAACAACTCCCCATCTAGCCAGGCCTCTTCAGAAGAATTTCGCCGTATCGCTTAACTCCTTGCATCCCATTTTGGTTAAATACTTTTTTTAAAAATTCTAAATACGCATGAAAAAATGCAATTGCGTAAACCATATATGCAGGTGAGCACTCAGTAATATGCTATTTATTACCATTGATGAGAGAGAGGGAAGGGGCATCCTGAACAGCGCAAGGTGATTCTCAGCACTTCACACTCAAAAACGGTAATAGCATGTTACATTCAGTAATTATTTATAAATGTATATATTTTACATGTGTTGCGTTTTTATTGCACAAAATGACTCTGTATAAAAACCCATATTTCACGGGGGACTAAAATATTTTTGCTTTTAACCATTTTTTGGTTGTTTTTTTCTTTAAGGTCTTGCGTTAGCCAAGACCTTTTGAATTTACTAAAATTATATGCATGATGTACTTACTTATAGGAGCTTTCAGACAGTTTTCGGTTATTGTCATTCTCACTTTTCTTCTGCCCACAACATGAGCAATGGGTCATCAGCCCACTTCAGCAACTCGCTAACTTCAATGTGAGTGATGGGATTCTGCTTTTTCACTAGAAGTACAGCTGCAGACACAGTGGTTCCCTTAGTCCCCGGAGACTGTATGACAATATGTAAATCCGTATTTGTAAAGCGCAAACTACTCACCCTTGCGGGTCTCAAGGCGCTGGGGGCCGTCGTGGAAATTAAGTGAGCTATTGCCCAGAGTCACAAGGTGCTGAGCTGCCGCCGGAGCCGGGGATCGAACCGTGAGCCCTGTGCTCGGAAGTCAGCTGCCCTGGCCGCTGCACCACACCTCTCCACTGTGTGCTTTGTGTCCCCAAAATATGTTTGCTTTAAATCATTTTTTTTATATTGGTATGGGTGCAGCAGCTCCTCCAACAATAACGTTTTGCAAAACTAAAACAAAACAGAACACGCATGGACAAAACCAGAAGCTGCCAGCTAGTGCCAGACCAATTGTCTTTGCCTGTGCTTATTTTGAGTATGCACCCAATGCAGTTTTGGAAAAGACTGTTTTGGTATTTATGGTTTCCTGTTTTCTCTCTTCTGCACAATACATAGGGCAAGAATACAGAACTGCAAAGAGTTTTCAACCACTGATAAACTGTAAGCAAATGCTTTATGCCTCTCGTGATCTGGAAGTGACCCTTATCGCCCCAGAAGTTTTATATTTCTGGATCCTACACTGCAGTTTCGAATGTCTTCTATGCTTTACGTTCCTCCATAGTCTCCATGGTCTTCCCAGTCTAAACGAAAATGTGGAATCGATTCTAATACACCCTTGCCCCTCCATGAATGCAAGTGAGTGTGCGTGGTTTTCCTTAAGATCTTCCTTGCTTGAATCCTGATGTGTTTTTATTTTAGGATACCTTCCTCTTTCTCTTCTGCGTTTACGCTCATGATCTGATCCTTGACAATAATTTCAAGCTACCTTTGGTTTGCCGAAACCTGGTCCTTAGTAGATGCTAACCCAGTTTTATGTGAAATAACACCTTTAGGACACAGTACCTTTGTTAGAAATCAAACACATAAACACATAAACAAGCAGGAGGGGCTCCCAAAATTATTATGACAGATCAACTTTTCATTCTCCTTATCAGAACGTGAATCATTACTAATCACATGTAACAGTCACCCAGCTGCTTGTACTCTTTCCTGCTAATTTACATATCCCTGTCGGATTATAACACATCATTTGCTGAAGCCTTTCTTAATACCATCATACTGGATTATCCTACTTTATGCGGTCTAGAAGACTTCCATGTTTGATTTGATATGACTTACCTCCAACCAGAGAACTCCTTGTCAGTTTAGAGGTGTTTCACCTGCATCAATATTCCTCAGGGCACACCTATAAAGTTGAGCATACACTAAAACCTGTCCTGGCAAGGTGCTCTGTATATCCCTGATCAATAAAGACAAATGTAAGTGTCCATTTTCTAACCCATTTGAGATCATACTACAACCCTTGTTAGATCTTCAACAAAAATGCATCAACTAAACCCAGTAGTGCCTGGAAAGATATGCTACTTCTAAACTGGATAAAATATTGAACATTACTACATCAGATTGCATTACATATCTCGAATTAGTGATTTCTGTCATAGATGGCCGGCTCATTGCTGCCTTTGGTTCACTGATTTTTCTAAACATCTGCTGCCGCCAGATAACCGGAGGAACCTCCGGTTGGGCAGAAAGATTGGTATGGACAAATACGTGACCTTCAGGTCCAGGTGGACCATCCAGTCTGCGCGCGTAACACATCTTGAAGGCGGTGGATCCCTTCCATTTAGAAGTGGTGGTACACCAGTCACTTGTTGAACTTGCATAAGTTTATTACCGGTCTCTGCCCCCGTCGGCCTTGTGTACAAGGAAAGGGTTGCTTATAAGCCATGCGGATGGGGGGTGGCGGGGCAAATAGCTCCTTTTTCGAGCAGAGAGGTAACCTCTGCATCCACCAAATCCACCTCATGACGAAAGAACTGAAGTGGTCTGGGGTGTGTAACCTGATGCGGGGACCAGTAGAATTCTATACTGAACCGTCTGCAAGACTCACGCATTGCTTGTGATTGTCATCTAAACTTAGAAAAAATTCACCAGACGGCCCCCGACTTTTATGAGGGAAGAAGGGCGAACACTCACCGGAAGTGGAGGCAGCGTCGAATTCGTATGTCCTCTTCCTCTGAAGCGCCGGCCACGGGTTGGATAGAAGTTTCCAAAAGAGGCTTGAGCTTGGCATTGTCCGTGCCTGGAGCCTTGCCCTCTAGGAGGATACTGGGACTGGCCGGCCCAGTGGCCCCTGCCTCATCCGGCCCCACGAAAAACCAGGGAGGAGAAACCCTCTTTATATAGGACTGAGCTTTGTCCAGTGATGTGAACGTATTAATTTCCAAGCTCCTTTATAAAGGGCTCACCAAATAATCCCCCTTGCACCACTGCTCCCCCCTCAGAGTCCACCAAGTCTCAAAGTTTCGGGTCCACTTTTATCAGAAAGGAATGTCCCTGCTCCCAATAGAGCAAGCAATCAGCGTTGCCTATGAGGGCAATTGTGTGCTGTACCCACCACGAGAGAACCTCCAGGGAGATGAGAGATCGTGAAACTTTGGCATCCTCAGCCATATCTAGGATCTTGGTCAATGGGCCAACGTTGTCTGGGAGTTTATCCTGGCTCGCCCGCCAGGACCTATCACTGCCCTTTCTGGGATCTTTACTGAATTTGGCTTAGAAGGTAGCCATTCTGGGATCCAGTTCAGGGGTCAGGACTACCTTCCCATCCAACAATGGGCGAGGTCATTTGGCCTTGAGGCAATGACTGGCTTCTTTCCCCAATGAGGCTCTAATTCTTCATGACAAGTAATTCCTTGGAGCACTGGGGCCAAAGGTGGGGTGGGGAGGGGGTGGGAGAGGGGTGCCAAGGCAGGGAAGGGCCTGTATCATCATCTGTGTCCCTGTGGGCATAGTCATCCCTGGGGTGCTGGGGGGGATGCCGGTCTGTAGACGCTTTGGCCGGATCCGGGGAGTCCCCAGGCAGAGGAGAGGGCTGGATTTGAGCCTGAAAAGCCTGCCTGAGGAGCGCAAAGGTGTCATGATCAACCCCTGCCTCACGGGGACATTTGGCCTGGACTGGGTCAGTATCCGCAGGTCGGGACGGTGGGAGGGGTTCAGGGGCAGTGTGGCCCTGCAGTTTAGACAATAGGGGTCGTGACTTCCTCCACCACTCGATATAATAATGCATTTACTGCATCATAATAATCTGTGTCCCACTGGAGGGCAGCCAAGAGGTACCCATCATACTGGACATCACTGTCCTCTTCTATGCCACTGGTCAGGGAAGCAAGCAATTCCAGGTAAAAGGGCGGTTGAAGTGCTTTAGTAATTTATTTTATGCAGCGCTACTGGAGAGCGCTTAGGACAAGGATCAGCGCGAGGCACTGTAGCTTTTCGTGCTGGGGGTCCAGCAAATCAATAATGGACAAAGCCACAGGTCTACAGGAGTCCACGCCCTAGGGACACCACCCCCCTGGTATTAGACTTTCAAAGATTGGTGAAAATAGCCTGCTGGAAGCGTGTCCCTGCGAGGCTGGTGCAGTCTCAACTACTACTACTACAGACCTTTTAGGGTGGTGTATAAGAAAATCCAGTCACTACCGACACTTGCAATCTAAGGGCTTCACAATACCAAATTCTTTCAGGCTGTATGCCTGTACCGACTCCTATAGAAGGGGCGTCACTCTCCAGGGGCAGCGGAATCTCAGGCAGGGGGCACACAATTCTGGCTCCTGTCTGACAGGAATTCCAAAATCGCATGACACCAACCATAGAGAAATAGCACTACCACAGGCCAGGGATAATAGTATATGGTCGCGTAGGAGTTTAAAAGTGGACCCACAACCTTGGCAGAAAACACTCCCACAGATTAAATAGTTCAACACTACAAAGAATAACAGGAGAAAAAAACAATGCAACTCATTTGGCTCCAAGCAGCAAAGAAAGACGCACTAAGGGCATAGATAGACGAAGGACTATGAAGTGGATGCTGCCTCAGGATTGGCCAGTTGTGAACTGTTGGACTACATTGTCCATTGTTTGTTTTCACCAATTCCCAAAGCGTAAACCATACTCCTTGCCTCCGGTCCTGACATAGAATTCATTTGCCACATGCCTATATCTCACCAGCTTTATAAACTGTACAGGAACTCCATGTTGCTCATTCTTTCACTCCCAAGACCATTAATGACCTAGGATCCCACTTACTACAAAATGATTCTAGATCTGCAAACACAGAAGCATCCTCATACCTAAATAAAAAATGCAAATTGCTGCCCTGAACTATCAGGCACTATGCATATGAGGGTTGTTCTTCTCTGTGCAGCAACCTACATGTACCCATGACGACTAGTCTGAAGTGATTCCGGTTACACAGAGCAAAGTGGTTTGATTGGGAATACGTTATTGATTATACAGGTTAATAAGTTAGGACTCTGCCTTCTCCCTAAAAACAGACTTTAGAGTTGGGATTATGTCTAATGTAATGTATCGTCTGGCTTTGTGAAAAGCTGTTTAATAAATACAGTATTTTTGTGGTTTCCTTTGCCTCTTTGTTTGCATGCAACTGTCAAACAATGTTCAGAGCTTGTAAATGATATTGTGGCAATATTTACCCAATGGTTGAATAGCAACTTACCCCCAGTAAAACATTTTTTGAGGTTTTAATGAGAATTGTTATCCCGAAATGAAGTTGTCCTTAGTGATATTTTATTGGTATGCATTCTCATATAACACATGTTAAAATTTCATTTTCTTTTCCTGGTACCTTATGGTTACCAACTGTACTTAAATAGTATTCAGTTCACCATACCTCAATACATATTTATAGAAACCCAACCTTGCAAAAAAGATTCTTGCTGTATAAAATAAAATAGAGGAATGGAGCTGCACCGAAATTCTTAAGAATGGCTTGAACTCTTGATGATTTTGGTAGCAAATGTGATGACATACGGTGCTAAACTGGAAGCGCAATCTGTTGCAAACTGCTGAAACAGAATCTCTTTGGAGAAAGTGCTGTACATAGCGTGAGCACGGGATGAGGAATGCAATGCTGTGCCAATGTTCCTAAAGCATAGTACTCAAATTAGAGCATCAGCAGCCCTGTATATTGCCTCAGAACAGTGTTCAGACAACACTAGCCTAGATCCAAATTATTTGTAGGCCTTGGAAAAGGTTTTGCATTAAGATTTACAGTGATCCTTGGAAAAGTTGAACTGCTGATCTGTGCACATTAGATTAATCACAAGGCATTGTTTTGTAGTCTCAGCTCGCTTCATGATAGACATCAATGGGTAATTTCTAAAAGTGTTTCTTTATACTGCTGACCCAGAGGCATAGGGTTGCTTTTGCCCTTGCGAAAAAGTAAGATCTGGCCATACCCCTTTGTCCCCTATGTCAGAGTATCCTGAGCCAGTTAGGAGTAAGAATTGCTAATCCACCTTGAGGTAGAAGCTCTTGAACTTCCAGCTCTTTTACATTACAAGACACTAGGGTGTATCACAGGTCAGACACCTGCCTTCCGTTGAGTTGGTATGGTACCACCATATTTGCACCAGTTATCCTAATTTTAAAGACGACTCAAAATAACCCCTCCAGTTTATTTGCAGAATACATAAAGCAACGGGTGAAATATGTGTCACAGATCAAGTCCAATTTGTAGTTCCATATATTTACAAAGCCCAACAGCTGATACTTTGGCGTTCATCTGGGTGACATCCATTGTATCTTCTTTGTATGTCTGTAGCATCTCATGATTATGGCTTTATTAAATTCAGTAGGACTTGGTTCCTGTGGTGACAATACTGACGAGATGAGACAATCTTCTTGCATTTTACCCGCTGTGATTTCTCGGTTTCCTCTGACAAGGGGTCAGAGATTATGAGTTTATAATGGGTGCCTTATTTGGATTACACTCACTATATGAATGATTATAAGTCTTAGCAAAGTGGATCGTTTGTTTTTTATGAAATTAATGTTGACTTTTTATATTTTCCTCATTTTAGGAGAGTGAAAAAGACTTGGATGAAGCAGAGGAATACAAAGATGCACATGTGGTCTTGGAGTCAGTGAAGTTAGAAGCATAATATTTACCAGTATGCGATGTTTTTATACATCAACATAGTGATCATTCCACTTTGTTTTAAGAAACTCTGAGCACTGCTGAAGTATGTTGCCTTGCATTTGAATGTGCTTACTCAATGAGATTCCACTTCTGCTGTTAAAAATAGTTGAATTCCAGCCAGTATGATTGTGTGAATCACTATACATTGAAAACGTAATAAATGTTTTGTCTGATACACTTGCAAGGCTCTGTGTATTACTTTCTCTGCTAAATGTTTAAATGTTACTCAGTTGGTGTTTTTCCTCCTGAAACTATTGGTCACAATTATCAAAAATAAACAACGTGCTATCGTTAAACAGGTTTACTTAAAAAATCAAAAAAGTGGCACACAGCACCCACTTTTTGTATTTATGCAAAAGAGGTTGCCTCCGATATTTAATTATACACCAAATTAAATAGTATGTTCAATTCTTTTTCCAAGTTGTGAGTGATGGAAGCCTGCTCGATGGCACTGTGAGACAGAATTTAGCGGGAGAAATTTTGTAGTAAATATTTTTAATATAGCATTCTTATTAAAGCTAGAACCCAGATGGCAATACATGGAACTGCATGATACCTAAACAAGAAAGATGCATTATCCTAACGACAGTATCAAAGACAGTAGTATTTTCTTATGCAGTCCTGCTATAAATAAGGTGGGGTTACTCGAATTGCTTAATTTTGAATTGCATTCCAACAAATATATCATCCTGTATTTTTGTTTGATTGATTGAAGGCGTTAACATTAGAACGAAAACATGGGGTGCCAGAAAAACGTAAGTAAATACAGTTAGAGACTATTATTGAGGGTTTTTGATCTTTGGTCCCTTTCTGCAACCCCTGTTTGATATAAAAGGGATACTAAAGTTTACCTAATTTTGTACGTTATGAAAAGAATGGAACTTGTTGGGATTTAGAAACATTTGGAAAAGCCTGATGAATGAAGAGAAAAGAAGAGGACCAAGATGGAAAGTGGTTGTTACCAGTATGGGGCTATGCTAAATAATCTCCTTTAAGCTCGTAAATATTAATTTCTTCCCCAGGGCATGTATTGGTAAATGAATGGTTTACCTTTAAATAGTTCAGTCTTGAATACCGAAAATGGATTTGAGTCAATACGACTGACTCACATCATCTATTTATAGTAGTCAGTAGTGACCGTTGATCTTTGAATGTGGTGGGGCGCAATACTAGCCAGGAGTTCACCCCATTTTATTTCGATTTGTGCCTCATTCATACTCACTCCCTCTCACATTTACTCTCCCTTCACTCTAGTTCACATTCTCTCACTTGCTCATTCTCGATCCTACTCACTGTTACTCAGCCACAAATGTACTCATAGGGACTCATTCACTCACACACACACACACACACACACACACTCACTCACTCACTCTCTCTCTCTCTCACACTCTCACACTCTCTCTCTCTCTCTCTCTCTCTCTCTCTCTCTCTTCACTCTTCTCTCTTCACTCTTCTCTCTTCTCTCTCTCTCTTCACTCTTCTCTCACTCTCTCTTCCTTCTCTCTCTCTCTCTCTCTCCCTTCACTCTCTCTTCACTCTTCTCTCTCTCTTCTCTCTCTTCACTCTCTCACTCTCTCTCTTCCTTCTCCCTCTCTCTCTTCCTTCCCTCTCTCTCTCTCTTCCTTCCCTCTCTCTCTTCCTTCACTCTCTTCCTTCACCCTCTCTCTCTCTCTCTCTCTTCCTTCACTCTCTCTCTCTTCCTTCACTCTCTCCCTCGTACTATTTTTTTTATTATTCATGCACACTCATACTCCGATTCTCACTCACTTGCACTCATTAACACTCTCAAGCACACTCAATCACACTTTTAATCAATCCCATTCATTCACAATCACTACAGAAATACATTATTTTTTTGCTTACTTATCTGGCAACTCGGAGGCTCCAAAGCAGCAGCATAGCAGGGATCTGGTGCTGAGCAGTGGAATCGGCAAACCATGATTGCCAATGAGGAGCCAGACGGAGCAGCAAGGGCATAATTGAAAAGGGGAAGACCCACCTCATGCCCTCTCCCAACTTCTTGATAGAACTAGAAGCACAGCCCTATAACAAGTTGGAATAGTGGTGGGGATCATACCCCTGCTGCTCTATTGGACTTTACATTGGCTTCAGTGATGCACTGATGTACGTCATGACAGCAACATTTGAGCAGAAATACTGTGCTGGCTGAGGCATGTACAGTATGTCTGCTAAATAAAATGGATTGTGCTTGTGTGAGGCGACCGTAGTTAAACTACACCACTCAGACATGCACAATCCAGACATCCTCCTAAAGGGTGGTTTAGTTGGAAAGAACACCCTGTAGCCTCACTCATCCCCCTTTTCCTCCTTCCCCTCTCATCAGGATACTGGAGACAAGACAGAGGGGGCTGACCCGTGCACTGGCACTGGTGTCACAGCACAACAAAACAAAAAGTTTGAGGCATGTGTGCTGTAGATACACATGCTTTGCATACTCCTGCCATCTGGTGTTGGGTCCGGATGTTTTCAAGTTGTTTTTTTCGGAGTCTTTCCTAGTCATGAGGTAAGGTGACTCCTCCTTTTGCTGATAGTGCGCATGGGCATCGACTCCATTGTTAGATTGGTTTTTTCCGCTATCGGGTTCGGTCGTGTATTGCTGCGCTCCGGTTTAAAACCGTTCTTAGGGTTCCCCTCGGCGTGCAATCCTCTCTACCCTCGGTGGTATTGTTTCCGTACGCGTTCCCACTTCTCTGCGTATCGTTTCGACAACGAAATCGACTTTTCGATCGGAAAGCTTCGTGGACGGCCTTCAAGCCTAACCATGCCTGTCGATGGATCGGACTCCGTTTAAATTCTGTCCTCGGTGCCACACAAAGTATCCGCGCACCGACTCACATGAAGTGTGCAACTTGCGCTTGTCTCCCGAGCACAAAGAAGAAACCTGCGATGCTTGCAGATCGTTCCGATCAAAGAAAACTCTTTGCGATCGTCGGGCTTGACGTCGAGAGATACAGCGTCAAAGCATCGAAGATACGCCGGACATCTTCGGCCAAGATTCCTGCCAAGAAGACATCGATGCATCAGCGGCAGAGGAGGAGGAAGCCTTCTCCGAACAAGACTCTGAATCGAAGCTCGAGATTGGCCTCGACATCGAAGAACTGTCGCAGGGACAAGTTGACGTGAGTACAGAAGACCCCTTGCTCCCACAAACTAAAAAAAACACAAGGCTTCTTCACCACCTCTGCCTCCTGGCCTAGGTCAACACCGAGACGACGTTTCCGGCGCCCCACATCCAGGCCCGGCTCCGAAACAGCCAGTCAAGCCTTCCGGCTCGGTACCTAGTCGTCAAAAGTCCTCTTCAGAACCGAAGCCCTCCGGTTCCAAACACAAGTCCAGCTCGGAGCCGAAATCCTCTGTGTTGAAAACCAAGCACCCTTCGGAGCCAAAACCTTCCGCGGCGAAAGGCCAGCTTCCTCCAGCACTGAAGACACCAGCACCGAAAACTTCGGCTCTGAAACAGAGACCCCTTTGGATCCGAAAGTGGACATTATTCCATTAACACCAGATCCTAGGCAAAATAAGCTGTAGATTAACCCAGAGATTGGCCATATTCACACAAAGCCGCCTCAAGATCGCAAGTTTCAGTATGAGGACACTTCTTACAAGATCCCTTTAAAGAAAAAATCTGTGGCTACAAGTCCTTTTCATCTACCATCACCTCCACCTCCTCCTTCTCCACCTGAGAATCCCTTGCAAATTACACCTCAGGATTCCCCACAATCTCACCTTGAGGATGACAATGATGATTGGGGAGGGGGATACATCTTCCAACAGATCCATGGACAGATTATACAATTGATCCCCCGGGTGATAATGATCCAGACCTTTACCCAGCCAAACTATCTCCTCCAGACGACAATGCATCCCATCAAGAACTCATTGCCAGGGCTGCACAATATCATGGGGTGGCACTGCACAAAGAATCACTAGAGGAAGATTTTTTGTTTAAAACTTTAGCATCCACACACAGGTCATCACAAACACTTCCCATGCTTAAAGGCATGATGCGACACGCAGATGAGATTTTTAAAGACCCAGTCAGAGCACGCATCTTAACTCCTAGAGTAGACAAAAAATATAAGGCCTCCCCTACAGACCCTATATTTATCATGGGCCAGTTGCCATTAGATTCCCTAGTAGTGTCTAATGCTTGTAAGCGGGCGAATTCTTAGACATCAGGAGATTCTCCTCTGCCAGATAAAGAGTCCAAGTTAATTGACGCTTCTGGCAAGCACATAGGTTGCTCAAGCTGCGATCAATGGCGCATTGCGAATACGCAGGGTCTTTTAGCCATATACGACAGGGCTCACTGGGATGAGATGGAGCAATTGCTTCAATATCTCCCAGATGAGCATAAAGCTAAGGCACAGGACTTAGTAAATAAAGGTAAACTAATTTCTAATTCCTCTACACCATGTGCTCTAGATGCTGCAGACACTGCAGCTAGAGAGGTTAATACCAGCATCCTGCTCAGGGGACACGCTTGGTTAAGGATTTCAGGGTTTAAGCCAGAGGCCCAACAATCAATCCTTAACACACCGTTTGATAAACAACATCTATTTGGTCCTAACCTAGATCAAGTGTCGGAGAAAATTAAAAAGAACACTGAGGTGGCCAAATCTTTAGGAGCGCTCCAGTCTCCATCCAACAGAGGCTCCTTTCGTCGCTCCTTTTACAGAGGAGGGTCCAAAACCCCGTCCCCAGATCAAAATACCTCAACTTATAAAGGTAACAACCAGTCCTCTCCCTCCAGAGGATTGTTTTGAGGAGGTTATAGAGGCAACAACTTCAAGGGTAAGGGGTAAGGGCAACACACCCCGTAACTCCCCTTCCCCCAACAAACAGTGACTCTCCCATGCTTCCCCCCGATTACACCACACCTGTCGGGGGAAGACTACAAGAATTTCTCCCCATTTGGCAGTCTATAACAGACAAATGGGTGATTGGAATTATCCAACATGGTTATTGCCTGGAGCTATTGAAGTTATTGCCTGGATCCCCCAAACATTCCACCTCAATCTCACAAGTTATCTCCAGAACACATACACTTGCTAGAACAAGTCTCTTACTAAAAGGGGCAATAGAGCCGGTCCCAATACAGTACCAGGGCTCGGGGGGGGTTACTCTGTATTTTCTCATTCCCAAAAAGGACAGTTCCCTAAGACCTATTCTGGATCTCAGAGAGTTAAACCGTTATATAATGTCAGAACACTTTCACATGGTGACGCTTCAACAGGTTCTCCCACTTTTACAAAGAGCAGATTTTATGTCTACTCTAGATTTAAAAGACGCATATTTTCATGTTCCAACTCACCCAGCACATCGCAAATACCTCAGATTTGTGATAGCAGGCAAGCATTACCAGTTCAAGGTGCTTCCCTTCGGAGTGACTACAGCACCCAGAGTTTTTACCAAATGTCTGGCGGTAGTCGCAGCTCATCTCAGAAGACAGCAGATTCACGTCTTCCCCTATCTAGACGACTGGCTTATCAAACCCAGCACTCACCAGAACTGTCTACAGCACACACAGAGCACAATAGATCTACTGCATCAACTGGGCTTCACCATCAATCTCACCTGCATCCATCCCAGATGTAGTCTTATCTAGGAGCCAGTCTAGACACAGTCAAAGCTCTAGCCTTTCCCAATATAGCCAGAATACACAATATTCAAGCTATCATTCTACAATTTCAACCCAACGAAGCTTTACCAGCCAGGGTGTTCATGCAGCTGCTAGGAATGATGGTGCCTTGCATAGCAATTGTACCCCTTGCAAGGCTTCACATGCGCCCCCTACAAGAGTGCTTAGCCTGTCAGTGGAATCAATTACAGGGTCTATTAACCGATCTAGTGTTGGTAGACGGCCGTACCCATTGCACTCTGCAGTGGTGGAACCCACAAAACTTATCAGCAGGCCGGCCTTTCATCGACCCTATTCCACAGATCCTGCTCACAGCAGACGCATCTCTAACAGGTTGGGGAGCTCATCTCTAAGATTACAGAATACAAAGCCTGTGGAGCAACAAGCACAAGACTCTCCACATGAACTATCTGGAGCTTTTAGCAGTTTTTCTAGCACTCAAAGCTTTTCAAACTCACCTCATAGCCAAGACTGTCCTAATCCGAACGGACAACATGACAGCAATGTATTATGTGAAAAAGCAGGGGGGACACACTCTCTCCAACTGTCAACACTCGCTCAAGCCATTTGGAATTGGGCAATTCATCACAAGATCTATTTTCTGGCAGAACATCTCCCAGGAGTAAACAATCAAATTGCTGATCTCCTCAGCAGAAGGAGGCAGCAAATTCATGAGTGGGAACTTCACCCCCAGGTTCTCCTTCCGTACTTTCAACAATGGGGATTTCCACAAATAGACCTGTTCGCCACAGCTGAAAACGCAAAATGCTCAAACTTCGGCTCCAGGTTCCCACATCCGCTCTCAAAGGGCAATGTCCTATGGATGAACTGGTCAGGGATATTTGCCTACGCTTTTCCGCCTCTCCCGCTTATTCCCTGTGTGGTCTGGAAACTCAATCAAACATCACTCACTGATTCTAGTAGCTCCCACATGGGCCTGTCAACCATGTTACACCACCCTGTTGGAGCTGTCAATAGTTCCACATCAAAAACTGCACCTTACTTCCAGCCTCACACAGAACCATGGAGAAGTCGGACATCCAAATCCCAAAGAACTGAATTTAGCGATCTGGCTCCTGAAATCATAGAGTTTGGTTATTTAAAATTACCGCCAGACTGTATGAATATCCTAAAAGAGGCAAGAAGGCCTACCACCAGAGCTTGCTATGCAGCAAAATGGAAAAGATTTGTTGTATACTACATTAACAAAATCAATCCTTTAGATGCTTCCAGACAAAACATTATCTGTTACCTGTTACATTTACAGCAAACAGGACTGGCTTATACGTCTATTTGTTTACACCTTGCAGCAGTAGCTGCCTACTTTCAAAATAGGCAACATCTGTTACTATACAGAGTTCCAGTAATTCAAGCTTTCATGGAAGGCTTAAAAAGAGTAATACCACCACGGATTCCTCCTGCCCCAGTGTGGAATCTCAACATTGTTCTCACAAGGCTGATGGGGCCACCTTTTGAACCATTGCACAAGTGCCCTTTGCAATTCCTCTCATGGAAAGTTGCTTTCCTCATTGCCATCACATCACTAAGGAGAGTTGGTGAGCTACAGGCATTAACTTTAGAAGAACCCTTTGTTCAGCTACACAAAGACAGGAAAGTTCTACGCACCAACCCTAAATTCCTTCCCAAAGTAGTTTCTGTTTTCATATAAACCAATCGGTTGAGTTAGCAGTTTTCCTTCCTCAGCCTGATTCTGTAGCAGAACGCGCTCAACGTTAAAAGAGCTTTACTGTACTACATAGATAAGACAAAAGACGTTTGCAAAACAAACCAACTGTTTGTTGCATTTGCTCCATCTCATAAAGGCAATCCTATCTCTAAATCTGGGATTGCCAGATGAATTGTTAAATACATTCAAACATGCTATGCTAAAGCTAAAAGAACTTTGACCATACCCCCTAGAGCGCATTCCACTCGCAAAATAGGGGCCTTTTTGGCCTTTTTAGGTAACATTCCGCTAGCTGACATATGTAAGGCTGCTACATGGTCTACACCACACAAATTTACCAAACACAATTGTGTAGATGTGTTAGCACATCAACAGGCTAATGTAGGCCAAGCAGTACTTAAAACACTGTTCCAAACAACTGCAACATCTACAGGTTTGCCACCGCTTTGGGAGTATACTGCTTTTTAGTCTATGCAAAGCATGTGTATCTACAGCACACATGCCTCGAACGGATAATGTTACTTACCCAGTAAGCCTCTGTTCTTGGCATGTAGAACTGTAGATTCACATGCGCCCACCCGCCTCCTCCGGTACCTGTAATTGTTGCAGTTCTTCATTATACATTTATACGCATGGACAATTGTATACTACACTTACTCCATTCTCACCCTCTTGCGGGAAAACAATCTAACAATGGAGTCAATGCCCATGCGCACTATCACCGAAAGGAGGAGTCACCTTACTTCGTGACTAGGAAAGACTTCTTCTAAGAAAAGCAACTTGCAAACATCCGGACCCAACACTAGATGGCAGGAGTATGCAAAGCATGTGAATCTACAGCTCTACACGCCTAGAACAGATGCTTACTGGGTAAGTAACATTATCCTTCAAGCAGACCAGGCTAATGATGTGATCTGCTTTCGGTTTTGATCGAGCACCAATCTCTGTAGAAGAGGCACAGCCCTGGAAAAGGAGAATGTCCACTTTCCAGCATTGACTCGCCATGGGCATTCCCTGCTTGGAAATCACCCTTAGAGGGTGATCACCAGGCAGGCATTCACCCCAGTAGACACCAGGGACTTAATTGTGCTGGGGTAGTGGCACCTTGGGTAAGGGCCAGTGTTCTCCCCCACCCAAGGGCAAAACAGTCATTCTTCCCCTTTGCAGGACCGAATGAGCGGCTTACCTCCAAATTGCCCCAGAGAGGGTAGCAATCTAACCAGACATTAGGTATTTCTTTTTTTCTGGTGGAAGAGAAGCCCCTTGGGCAAGGGCCACTGCCCCCAACCAATGGAAATACAGTCTTTTCGCCTCCTCTTGGAACAGATTGGGGAAGGGTTTTCCTCGATCTGCCCCCCAGCCCCACCCACTCAGGTGGATGGAAAGCTCACTAGGCACAAGGAAATAGAAACAAAATGAGTGGGGACAGTTCACCCTTTCATATGGCCATGTCCCCACACAAAGGCGGCAATATAGTCTTTCTGCCCCTTATGTGAGGCAGATTGGGTGTTTGCCCCAAGTTCCCCCCTGACCCTGAGATAGAAACCCCACCAGACACCAGGGTTTTTTGGGCCAAATTTATGGGAAGGAGTGGAGGTGGCCCACCCTGGCATAGGATCATGTCCCCCATCAAAAGGGCCAACATAGTCTTTCTGCCCTCCCTGGACCAGATGGGCATTTGCCCCCTTAGGGGACAAAAAGCCCACAAGACACCAAAGATTTTCAAAACTGGGCAAACAATGCCACCCTGGCATTGGGCTGTACCCAACCTCAGAAGGGGCATTACAGCCTTTCCCCCGCCCCACCCCCCCGGCGGCAGATAGGGGTTTTGCCACAATTTGCTACCAGCAGTGCAGAAAGCCAACTAGACATCAGGGGTTTAAAAGTTGGCCAAAATCGATGGGCAGCCTTTCTTGGTTTTGAACCATACCTCCATCCCAGAAAAAGCAATAGCGTCTTTCCATCACCTGCGAGGCAGATAAGGGGTTTGACCCTTGGTGGGTAAAAAGCCCACTAGACAGCAGGGAAAAAAAGACCAAAAAATTAAGAGGTGGGTGGACGCCCGCCCAGGCACTGGGCTTTGGCTCAACCCCAGAAGGAACCCAAAAGTCTTGACTACAATTTCATCACAAGACCGGAGGCCTTAATCTTTTAATGCCAACTCCACACAGCCACTTTGAAGTATTACATTGCTATATATATTGTTCTAGAACATAATACTGCTAGGCTATAATAGGCATGCACTCAACCCAATCTGCCTCTTTTAAATGCGGCTCCAAACAGAGAAGTATCTTCTTTATCTTTGCACTTTTCTTGTCTTTAATGATAGCTGTACATGCTTGTCTTTAACAGTAACTGTGTATGATTTCGTTCATTGTTATATTTGTTTTGACCTGTTCATGAAACTTTTCATACTCGTTTTAAAGTTTGTGTTTGTATCCCTTACTGGATTCAGGCTTCCAATTTACGGTCGCCTTATCCCTGACCTTAATCCCCCCCCCCCCCGTCCAGATAAATCCCCTGGTAACCACCCCCTCCACCCGAACAAAGGTTTCCACTCTGGCGCTGCGTGATGCAAACTAACACAGGCTTCCTAACTCAAGTTTCCAAGCTCCTGGGCTTAAAAACCCGCCGGTGCGAGATGCTGCTCTCGAAGCTCTAGAGCGTACCTTGGGACACGGCGTTCCAACTACCTCGGCTGTGCAGCCACTGGGCTCCTCATGCAGAAAACTACATTCCTCCCGACACGCAACGTCATATGATCGTGCCGGGAGAAACCAGAAATTAGAGGAAAGAAGCAGGCAACGGCCGCTTTCCTTCATCACAGATGCAGCTGTTCGCTCAAGCAACTCTGATAGTTGCTACATCTCGGGTGAACAGCTGATCATCTTTCCGATTAGGATAGTGCTCCAGCAAGATATTTATTTATATACGCTAAAAGTATAGCCCCAATACATAGTGTTACTTTTAATCCAAATAGGGGATATCAACTCTTGAATATTTTCAAGGAAATAACCCCTAGAGATAATCCAATACCAACTATATATATATATATATATATATATATGTTTTTAACATCATTTCTCTTAAACAGATTTAATGTTGGATACATGTATTTTAATGGTCTATTTATTTTCCCTGCTGTGTAATTTGTCGAGGGCTAAATAGTAAGAATTATAAGGAAGATCTAAATGATTTGGAACGCATCTAAAATAACAGCCCTGCAGTCTTTTTTCAATGTTTATCTAGGGTCACGTGACACAATATGGTGGTATTAAACTGGTCATTGTAACGCTGTTTTCTACATGTGAGCAAGGCTGGTTTTGCCGGCCGAAACGCGTAATGACATAATGAGCTGTAATAAATAATTATTTACGCCCAATTCAAGAGGAGTTCGTGCCTTCTTCATCGCCGTGGGGTTATTGGAGTAGGATTTTGTGGTTAATATATATATATATATATATATATATATATATATATATATATATATATATAATGAAATCTGAATACACACATTTGGATTAACTGATTCTTACTTTAGGAAATGGATAACAATCATAGGGAGCTAGAAATAGTCTCCTTACCTCTCCTGGTTCTTTTCCTTATCTTTTCTTCTTTTTCTTAGGTCGCTCTCTTTTTGCACAAAATCTGCCCTAATAGTAAATTATATATTATCAACCCTTGTTTTAAAGAGACTAATATCTTTAGCACATGAAATAAGATATAGCTATCATTTTGTGTATATGTATATATTAGATACTTTTTGTTATATTTTTTGAAGCACTCAGACTTTAATGCCTAATTAAAGATCTGGCTCTTTTGTAAATGAATATATTGACAAAATATCTTTACATTTAATTCCTTGATTCACTTTGAAACATACAGTCAGAATGTAATTTTGCCCATAAAGTGATGTATTGTACTTTACAGGGATGAAAATGGCGGTCATGTATTGCCAGAAAGCAAAATGAAGACTCGCAGACTAGTTGTTTTTGTATAATAAACAGTAATGAGGGGTTATAGCACGAGAGCACTTTAAATGTCGTTCTAGACGATTTATGGTCCAGTAGAAGGCTGGATGCCGAAACACGTAGACTGTCCGTTTGCACTATGGTGTTAAAATCAAATAAAGAAATATGGAGTCTGCAGTGCAGTGTCCTGACGGATCAGTAAGATGGAGACAGAGTGAAGCATATATATATATATATATATATATATATATATATATATATATATATATATCCCTACACATCTCTGCACAAACTGGTCATTTACTAACAATACCTCTATTTACAAGAGAGTACCCCTTATTCTCAAAAATCCCAAAATGTCACATAAGGATAGCCAGAGTCCTGAAACCCCCTCCCAAATATAAAGGAGGACATAATTAAAAGATAATCCACCAGGAAATGCGCACCTGTGTGCGTGAGACAATACATAAAATTATGGGCAATAAAAGACCCCTCCTCTCTGAGGAAGAACCTGACCTAGGCTCAATATCTGGTGGGGAGTCAGATAGTGATAAGCAAGGGAGAAAGAGATTAAAAAAGACCAAACATATTGAGGGTCTTTCTTCCAATGGCATTATGGAAGGTCCTAGCACCTCAAAACGTTCTGGAGGTCTAAGCACCTCAAATTTAAAGGGAGGTCTAAAGCACCCCAAGAAACAGTGGAGGTCTAAGCACCTCAAATATGTTGGGTACCCTATGCGGCACAAACCTAATGATTGCAAAAAACGGCACAGTTACCCGCACTAGCCTGAGGAAGGTACCAGAGAATGCACTGGAAGAAAGCGACTCCCAAAATGAAGAGTTACTGGACGAATACATATTCGATGTGGACCAACGGGACCTGGATGTTGAAGCACTCCTTAACTAATAAAGAGGATGTTCCCTCCACATCTAAGGGCCTAATAGCGGACCCACTAGGTCAGGAAATGTTCTCCCCCCAATAACATTAAACACCCTAGAAGTGTGGAATGGTGGCACCTAGATCATGTGGGGGAATTCATTAAGAAGTGGTTAAGGAACCCACTGGAAAGAGAAACACGCAATCTCCTTTGAACTGAATGCTCTAGACCGGTCATTCAGGATAAAGTATGTCTAACCCCTAACCTTGACCCAGAACTGATAACATTCCTGTACAAAATGGGCAGAGACCCTGGAAAGGGCATGGAGGATGTGCCAAGACTGTCTCCTGGATGTACTGGGCCCCCTAGCCAGGATTATGGACATGGCTGAAGAATGCCACCTCAACAAAACCCCATAGATGTCCCTCTACTTAGGAGTTGGAGCCAAAGGGCCCTGATCCTGGGTAACGCTAACACCAGCATAAACTCAGAATGGCGCAGAGTTATTTTAACCAAGATAAATCCGTAATTGGATGACCTAGCTACCCAAGAACCATCTGAAAAACCCAAAGGTGTCCTATTCGGAGGCAGCATCATTAAGTGCCTGGGCATATACGTGGCTACTTTTACTGCTTTAGACAAGGCCCAGTCTAGCATGAGGAGGGTCTTCAACCAGAGTGTTTTTGAACAGGCCGCAAGAAGGGTCCTTTCTGCCGGCCATTCTTCATACAGGCTCAATTTCAGACCAAGAGGCTCCGGCAGGTGCTTCCAGCAAGGAACACCACCGCCCTTTTATCCACAATGTGGCTGAGGCTCCCGTTTAAGAGGCCTCCGGGGATGCGGACAGAAAGCAAGCACCTTTAACAGTGAGTACCAACCTTCTACCTCAATGAAAATAACAAGGACCCCCTGCGAATGCGTAAGATTCCTAGGGCAGGGCAATAGTACAATTAAATCCCTAGGCAAACGAAGGTCAAGAACAATCAACAACCCATGTCAAGAGAAAACGTGATGAAGTGAACTCAGTGTAGACTAAAATTATCTGTTAAAAGTTCATATCTTTAAAAAATTTGATTAAAAACATTGTTGAACACGAATCCAACAAGTAATACATTTTGAACCTATTAATCACAAGATGACAGCACTCAATAATGTACAATATAATACAGTACAAAGAAATATTTTTGTGAATAACGGACAACAAAGCATTCACAAAATGTTACAATACACAATGCAACATAGACAACAACATAATAGACAGACAGTGGCTGTGAGATGGATCTTCTACGCGCGTTTCGGCGCACACTGCGCCTTCATCAGGAAAGCCACAAAGTGTCCTACAAAGTGAATAAAACCAAAATAAAATACACTGAGTTTCAAGATAAACTGATTACAGCGATCAGCTACAAACCTTCACCTTGACATTAAGTTAAAACAGCACATGTATCATAATGGCTACATGTTAAAGGGACACCAGTGCCAATAGAAATAGAGAAGAGTGTGAAGCTCAAGCCATCGCCATAAGTTTAGAGACTATAGAGGAGAAATATCTAGATGAAATGGTGGCAAGATAAAGGCAGATGATCACGTGATCCAAGGAATGACCTGCATGAATAATATGCGTAGAATATCAGTGAGCCACAGGTAGATGGCTAAGAAAGGTAAGTATGCTTACTGCGTAATATTCAGACAACAAGGTGCTATGAAAAAACGATCAATAAAAGGCTACCAGATCGTGTAGAAGATATGTCCAGGTCTACAAAGGATCTACAATATGAGTACTCATAATAAAAGTACTATGGGAGGGCGTGGCTTAGGAGCCGAACATGGCGGACGCGTCTTTCTAGAGCTTTGCCGGTTCGCCCCTTCTCAGGGCCATAATCCTTAAATATCCTGACCCCTGTTGCCGCTACCGCGGGTCACTCAGCGAGGAACACGCCGAGACCCTTCTGGCTGCGGTTGGCGGTGACGGAGTGCCGTAGAGACCCGGAGCCGCGCCCGATCGGCGGCCGCGCGCTGGGCTGTGGGCTGGGAGAGCCTACTGCGGCCGCTGAAGGAGACGACATCGGAGGCGGCTGCCCTGCCCTGTGTTGCCCGGGTTGGTGTGCGGCGCTGACCGGACCACGTGGGGCGGCTGTGAGGGAGCAGATAGGGCGGACGGCCCGCAGCGCCTTTAAGATGCCATCGTGGGGCCCATCCCCCCGCCTTTCCAAGCGCCGGCCCCTACGTCGAGGAGGCTCCGGGCCAAGTTGTGCTCCGGTCGAGGCCCGGCGCCTGAAGTCTGCATCGCTGGGATTGTCCCGTGAGCCCTCAGTGGCCGATCGTCCGGTCCTCGGACCGCAGCGCTTCCCCCTGTGAGTGATACCACGTGGGGGTACATCGGGAAACCTGGGTCTGCGGCGGTGATCATCCGGCCTGCCTGTGTGGACACTACTGAGCGGCCGCCCCCTGCTGGGGAGCTGGTGACGCGAGTGGACTCGGAGCCTGGCCGGTGAGGGGCCCGCCTGGACTTTGCTGTGTGGTGCCCCGCTGTTGCCCCTGGGCCCGTTCCCAGGTGGGGGCGGTGTAACGTGCGTGGCCTGGAGGTGGCCCCGCAGGTGGTGCGTGACCTTGAGGAGGTGCGTGTCCGGACTGTGCCGTCAGCTGTCGTCCCTCTTCTCAGGTGAGACTCCATCCTGCTGCGTCGGGGCTCTAGCGGCGGCCCATCCCAGATCACTTGGGGCCTTGGTGGGCTTCTTCTGGGCACCGCTCGGAGCTCCTGTGGGTGCGGACGCTGGTGGCGCCGGGGAGACATCCTGTGCCCGGACCTGGGGCTGAGTGACTCTTGCCTCTAGACTATCCGCCATCTTCTACTAGCCGCCCCCTGCGGAAGCCTCCAGCGGCGCTTGGGCTGTACTGGCTGCGGTTCCTCTCCGGCTCATATGGGATATTGAGAAGCTGGTCCCGGACATTCACTGGGGGCCTTGGGGAGTGTGACTGTTGGGGACGTCAGGGCAGGACCCGGGGTGGTCGGACTCTTGCCGCTGCTGTCGCCTGCCTATCTTCTGTTGTCTTCCCCGCGGTCCTGCCTACGGTTGGGGCCAGCCTGGTGCGGGCCCCTGAGGTCTGCTCCCTCGGCCGCCATGGGCAAAGATAAACATGGTGCGGCGGCTTCCAAACAGAGCACCATAGATCACTACACCTCCGCCCCTGCTGGGAAGGAAGCTGCGGAGGGTCTGTCCTCCGACACGGCGATGCTGCTGGCGGCGATTAATCAGTCGCGGACGGCCCTCGAGGCCCAGATCGGGGCCGTGGGCTCGGAGGTGTTTCTCCGCCAGGATCTTCGGAAGGCGGTGGACCGGATCACCGAAGCGGAGACAAGGGTCTCCACAGTGGAAGACTCAGTATCCACTCTCCAGCAGAAAGTAGACAAACTTGCCATGGTTTCCCGGGAGCTGGCGGCACGGGTCGAGAATGCAGAAGGTAGGGCCCGCCGCAACAATATCCGCTTGGTGGGTTTTCCGGAGGGCTGCGAGAGGACCTCCATGGATAACTTCCTCTCAGGCTGGCTTAGGGCGCTGCTGCCGCCTGAGGACAGGTCCTCCTGCTTCGTGATCGAGAGGGCCCACCGCGCTTTGACCAAGAAGCCGCCGCCTGGGGAGCGTCCGAGGCCAGTGATCGCCCGGCTCCTCAGCTATGCCGATCGGGATGCCATCCTTCGGTATGCCCGGCTCCATAAGGACAAAATGGTCTTTGAATCTCATCCCATCATGGTCTTCCCGGACTATACTAGGCTGGTTCAGCAGCAGCGCCAGTCCTTCGTGGCGGCCAAGCGACGACTTCGAGAATTGAACTTATCCTACGCGCTGCTGTTCCCTGCCCGGATGAAAGTGATCTACAACGCCAAAACTTTCTTCTTTGACACCCCGGAGGAGGTCTTCGTGTGGACTGATGAACGACGCAACCTCAAGCCTCATTCGCCACCCCCTATAGACTCAGACTCCTCCCAGGGATCGCACCAGAGCGGTCGGCAGGGCAGAGACACGGCTACGAGGCGCAATAGATCTCGATCCAACAGGCATGCCCAGAACCAGACCGGCCCCGGAGACTGAGGTAGCTTGTGCGTACAGACTCATCATATCCTGTTCTTAAATAGATGGGCGAAGACGCAGGCGGTGGCCCCATGCTGGGTTGCTCCTGATCCCATGGTTGGGGTCTTTCTCACTAGCCCTGGAAGGTGCCGGACTTAGCACGCCCTGATCGTTTTGGGTAATGTTGGGTGGGGGGGGGGATACATTGGAGGAACCGCTTGGGTCATCATGTTTGGGGCCTGGGACGAGCTTCCACCGCAACAGGTACTCCTTGTTCTTGGAAGTATGGGGGTGGGGGAGGCGGGGGATCATGGGGGGATGTTTGTTGTTAATTCTATGTTTTACGCACCATGCACACAATTCCTTGCTCCGTCACTATTACATCGTCTAGCACTACACGCTATGAGAACTAGGAATGGCCCACACCACGGCTAACTCTCCGCTGGGGGAACTCAACATTCTCACCTGGAATGTGCGGGGTTTACTGAATAAGGTTAAGCGGGGGGCGGTGCTCCATCTGGCAAAGCGCTACTCGGCCGACATCCTACTATTGCAAGAGACTCATCTTCTAGGCACTAAAGCCCCTTGCCTCTCCCGTTATGGGTTCGCCACAGTGTATCACTCAGGCTTCACCAGGGGAGCCCGAGGTACGGCGGTTCTCATTTACCGCAGAGTGCCGCTCCAGGTTACGCAGCACTGGTTAGACCCCGGTGGCCGTTTTACGGTTATCTCAGGCAGTATAGCTGGTGAACAGATCACAAATGGGAGTGTCTACGCCCCACCACCACTCGGCCAGACATTCATGGACAAACACACACAGCTCTGGGGGGATCTCCCGGGTGACCTGACGATACTGGGTGGAGACTGGAACAACGTTATGACTCCCATGGATAGGTGGCGGGCTAGGCCGCCAGATGTACCCCCCCCTAGATCCAAATTGCAGACACTGGCATATACACTGGGCTGGGCGGACTCATGGCGGGCCTTTCACCCCTCGGAAGGCGGGTTCACATATGCATCGTCAGTTCATCCCACCCTTTCGCGCTTGGACTATCTGTTCCTCCCACACAGCTATATACACAGAGTAACACGCACTATCTTGCCCCGGGGTCTCTCCGACCATTCGCCGGGTCAACTCAAGCTGCACTTGCGGACTTGTCGAGCCCCCTATCGGTGGCGCATGCCACCATGGCAGCTCCGTGGTGCCGAGTATCAGGAAATGCTACATCGGGCAACTGCCGATTATTTTAGTTTCAATGCCGAAACTTCCCCGGTCACTCTTTGGGAGGCTTTTAAGCCCACGATTAGGGGGGCAGACATTAGCTATCGCACGGGGGAGAAGCAGCGCCGCCTGACACAGATACAGGACAAGGAGGACCGTCCGGTCCATCTGCAATCTCAAGTGGTGGAGGGTTCGGACCCCACTGCCCGTCGTAATATGCTGCATGTTCAGCAGCAGCACCAACAGCTGCTGGCAGATAGTGCCAAAGAGGCCTGGTTGGCAACCCAATATAGAATATATCAATGGGGCGATAAGTCCAGCCAGATGCTCCATAGGCTTTGCCAGGCCAGGGCGTCCCCGACACCGGTGCCCCTACTGAGGTCCACGGACGGCAACATATGTGCCTACCCCGAGGCTGTGGTTCAGGCCTTTGCCGATTTTTACGCGGCGCTTTGAGGAACGCGAGGTAATTGTTGAATCCTGTATAGATGATTTTTTTCACAGATATTCCTCCCCGTCGCCTTTCCGATGCGCAGCGCGACGCCCTAACGCACCCATATCCCTCGACGAGCTGCGGACGGCATTATCCAATACCCACCCCGGACGCGCACAGGGCCCCAACGGATTCCTGTGCGACTTCCTGCGCCCGCACATGGCGACTCTTGGACCTTATTTGCTTAAGGCGCTACACGAGGCCTCGGAGCAGTGTATCCTGCCCCCAGACTGGCGACACGCCAAAATCGCAGTCTTCCTCAAACCGGGCCGCCCTCCGGAAGACCCGGGTTCGTATCGCCCCATCTCCTTGTTGAATTTTGAGCCTAAACTGCTAGGGAAGGTTCTGGCCGACCGCCTCCGCACGTGTATCCAGGATCTTGTACATCCAGATCAGTCTGGCTTTATGCCACAACGCTCCACCAGATACAATATCAGACTGGCCCACAATGCAGTGGCGGAAGCTCAGCGTCTGGGATGCCCAGCGGCGGTCCTGCTGGCAGTCCTAGATAAGGCATTTGACTCGTTGAGCTGGACCTATCTTTTTAAACTCTTGGAGGCTGTCAATCTGGGACCCCGCTTCAGGGCCTATGTGAAGTTATTATATACAGACCTTACTGCATCGGTTCGTACGGCCGTATACTGATCGGCCCCCATCCGCAGGGGAACGAGACAGGGGTGCCCCCTCTCCCCTCTTTTATTTGCCTTGACGATCGAGCCATTAGACCCGTGGGTGCGCCTAGACTCTGTCCTCCGGGGACTGGACTGGTCGCCGGAGTGTTCGGACAGGATCGAGCTTTATGCTGACTACGCCCTGTTCTTTATCTCGGATCCTTGTGCCTCCGGGCCACGTGTGCTTCAAATCCTGCGGATTTTTGGAGAGACTTCCGGGCTCTGCGCTAACCCATCCAAATCTATTTTGTTCCCCCTGTGCGGTGAGCAGAGGAGTCAGGTTTGGGCCTCGCAAATAATCATTGTGGACGCGGGCTTCAAGTACCTCGGGGTATTTATCACATGGTGTCCTAACGAGGCTTAGTCGCGCAATGTCGCCCCGCTGCTCCCTGCGGTCCGTGACGAGACGACGGTATAGTCCCACCTGCCCCTTTCGCTATACGGTAGGTCCGCCATTTTCAAAATGGTTTCTTTACCGCGCATATTATATCTGCTGCAGAATTATCCGTACCCTATCCCCCTGTCGTGGTTCCTTCAAATAAATGCACTCCTGAATAGGTTCCTCTGGCAGGGGGGTGCGATCCGGGTGGCGCTTGTGACGTGTATCCAGTCTACGTACTGCGGTGGGATTGCGGCGGCCGATGTACGGGCGTATTACTGGGCTTCGCAGCTCCTGGTCATCAATGAATGGTGGTATGGTTCCCAAGTGGACCCGGCCTATGCCGTGGAGCAGCTCTTCATGGCGGATACCCCGCTGCTCCACCTCCTGTACAGCTGCTCGTCCTTGGCGTCGTTTCCCCCGGCCTGCCAGTTATTCAGATATGGAGGCGGATGGTCCGGTCTATGGGATGGTGGGGTATGCTGACCCGGGCTACTCCCCTCTGGCAGGGATCACACCTCCAGCCTGTCTCGTCACTAGTGGGCTTTCGTAGGTGGGACGACATTGGGATATCCACTCTCGGGGATGTTATGCAGAGGTCTACGCTTAAGTCCTTCCGGAGGTTGCAGGAAGATTTTGACCTTCACAAATCACAGTTCCATAGGTATTTACAGCTTCGCCGTGCCCTGTTCCCCCTGATACGGTGTCTCACTTCTCTACCTGAGTTTCATCTGTTGGAGGGCCGGCTGTTGATGGGTGATTTGGAGGCCCACAAAATCCGGCAAATATATCAAACGCTCACCACACACTCCAAGACCACTATACATCGGACCCGAGCGGCATGGGAGGCAGACTTGCCAGCTCTGACAGATGACGATTGGGCCGAGGCACTGGCTAGCCCCAGGTACTCCGCAGTCTCCACTAGATACAGGCTGATCCAATTTAAATATCTCCACAGGATATATTACACATGCCTCCGGAAGATGGGGGCCATTCGGTCCCCCACCTGCCTCCGCTGTGACTCGGATGAGGGGTCGTTTCTTCATACGCTATGGAGCTGTGGGGCACTGCAACACTTCTGTTCGGGCGTCCTGTCTTGCATGGGGCAGGTATTGGTATGGGACATTCCTGCAGACCCTAGACTGACACTTCACAGTACGGAAGACATTGGGGGGGAACAGATATAGAAGACACCTTCTGTTCTTGGGCCTTACATTGGCAAAGCGGGACATTGCACAACACTGGAAGGCTACGCCCCCACCATGTGTAGCGAATTGGAAAAAGGCCATGGATATGTGCTTGTCTGCAAAGATTGCGGTGTTTCAGGCGAGGGGCTGTCCACAAAAACTGGGAAGATCTGGGCCAGGTGGGCCAAATATCGGGGTATCGATTTGTCCTTACTAACGCAGCCTGTAAACCGAGATCCTCTTGAACGGCTAGTGGTAAATGATTTACCGATTTAATGTGCTAGAAGCATTCAGATGTGGACGGAATCTTCGTCGAGGTGTTTGTATTACATTTCTGCTGGTATGTATGGTGCGTGGTTGGGGGAGGGGTGGGGGGCTGTTTCGGGTCTGCTGTTTTGCAGACCTGCTGGGGTGAAAATTTTCAGTACCTAAAGTCTTTACACTATGTATTTCAACTGTATGTTGCTGGTCGGGCCTGGCCCATTTGGTACTACGAAAAATCAATAAAATCTGTTAAATAAAAAAATTAAAAAAAAGTACTATGGGGATGATAGCTTATCCTAACACATTACAACGCGTGATAATTGCCCTATAAGGGGAATACGGATGTGTATGCCTCTTAAATAGTCCTGTCAAAGTCCAATCCTGGTGCTCAATACATGCAAATCTGGGGAAATGGTAAAAAGGAACATATGGAAAAAATCAGCAGGGCATATCGAAGCTTGAACGTATGTCCATGCTTTAGACAACAATGCCGTATGACCGATGTGACAGGAACGATAATAATTACCCAGAAATCGGTATGTTGGTATATATCGCTCTGGGAAAATCCTGTCAGATCTGATACATCGTAATGGCAAGTACACGACTTCCTCACAATTCTTTCCAGGTAAAAGTAGGCGGACGCCTCAGACTCTTTTCCCAAGCCTGACAATCAATCACTGGGGACCCTTGGATCCTAGAAACTGTCCAAGGGTTCAAGATAGACTTCTTACAACTACCTCATCAGTCCCATTCTCCAAGAGAGCTTAGTCTATCCCAAGACCAACAGAAGGTAGTAGAGGAGGAGGTTTCCTCCATGTTAAAGACGGGCGCCATAATAGAAATCCCACTGAATCAGAAAGTTTTTGTAAGTGCACGCTTCCTGGTACAAAAAAAGACAAAGGTTGGAGGCCAGGTTTCTAATTTACAGACACTTCAAAATGGAAGGTATCCATCTCCTAAGAGACATCTTATTCGAAGGAGACTGGTTAGTAAAACTGGACCTCAAAGACGCTTATTTCACTATTCCAATAGGCCAAGAGTGCCAATGTTACCTCCAATTATTCTGGCAAAAGCACCTTTTCAAATTTCAGGCACTCCCCTTCGGTCTGGTATCTGCCCCCTGTGCTTTACAAAAGTGATGAGTGGCCATGTCTTTCCTCCGAGAGAGAGGAATACGCCTTATTATCTATCTGGACGACATTCTCATAATGTCCCAATGTCCAACGCAAATTCTAAAAGACTTGGACACGGTGATATCCCTCTTGGAGAGCTTGGGCTTCATGATAAACAAGGAAAAGTCAATTCTAACACCGTCGAAAAACCTAGAATTTCTGTGTTTCTCTATAGACACAGTAAAATCTATTCTTCTACCCCTGATGAAGGTTGCCAAAATCTGCAAAGAAATACGCTTTGTACTGAAGCAAGATCAGTTAACCCTGAGAGAACTTGCCAGAATTCTACGTCTAATGTCTTCTTCCATCCAGGTCATATTTCCAGGACCCCTTCACTGCCAGGCTCTCCAGAGAATAAAAGCACAAGCGTGCAATCTTTGGATCGTCTCCGGATTACATTCTCTAATCCAATGCGAGTCTGGGAACCGAGAATACCGGGGGGGCTGTGGCCCCACACAGAGAGGTCTCACCATATACACTTCCTGGAACTAATTGCAGGCCTTTATGTTTTGATGAGGTTCAAGCATTCATTACAGGGCAGCTCAGTACTGCTGAACATGGACAATTTCAGCAGTAGCTTATATAAACCATCTAGGTGGCACCAAATCTACGGTTCTGTCCAAGAAACTTTGGATGTTCTGCCTAGAACACAAGATCTCCCTAAAATTATAATACCTACCCGGGGAAGCCAATGTCTCAGCCGACATATGAATCTTCAGAAAACTAAACCTCCTTTGGGTCCCACTGAATTTGGATCTGTTTGCAAGCAGACTCGCCTTCCAACTGGAAAAATATTTCAGCTGGATGCCAGACCCGGGTGCTCTAGCAGTGAGCACCTTCCTACAACCCTGGAAAGAAATTCAGACTTACGCTTTTCCCTCCTTCGCGATTATCCAGAGAGTATTTCAAAAGGTCAGACAGAGTTGCTGCATGGTCCTAATAACTCCCTTTTGGCCATCTCAAGCATGGTTTCCATCGATCTTGGAACTGGCCTGCGACATACCCTTTATTCTTCCTGCAGAAGAAGGACTCTTAGGAAACATAGATGGAGAGGAACACCCTCTGATCTTGACAGGGACTTTAAACCTTCTTGCTTGGAAGGTATCGAGAGATCTAAAGGGATGTCAGGAAGAGCTGAGGAGCTCCTCAATGAGTCCTGGGCTCCCAGGACCCACAAGAGATGCAACGCAATTTGGAAAAAATGGGTTTGTTGGTGCCTGGAAAGGGATCTGGATCCCATGGTGTCACCTATAGTCCAGATATCTAACTTTCTGGTAGAACAATTTGACAAGGGCCTTAGTTACAGGACGCTTAACTGTTCTAGGTCAGCAGTCTCAGCTGGCCACAGCTTAGTACATGGAAAAGGTGCTGGTAAAAACGTTATGGTCTGTAGAATCCTCAAAAGTATCAGATTGAGAAGACAACCAAAGCCTAAATATGAGTCTCTGGGATTTTAATTTGGTCCTAAATCTATTCAATTCATGCCCAAATAAGATTTCTAAGCAAAAGAAATTTTTCCATGAAGCTAGCCTTCTTGCTGTGCTTGATTCCCAGCCAATGTGTGTTGGATGTGAGAGCTTTAGAGGTAAACAAGAGAATTTACAATGCTTTTGGAGTGAAGTTTGAAATTGTTTGAAGAACTAAAACAATGTCTGACTCAGTCTTTTATCCTAAATTGGACTTATTCAAAATATTATGTGTGGTAGACTGTAGGCAAGAATAAGATTATAGAACATCCCTCAGACGGTGTTAATCAACTTCTCATTTCCTTTGTTAAACTTTTCAAAGCAGTGACTTGTGCAACGATAGCTCCCTGGGTTAAAGGAACTATGCAGTTATCAGGCGTTGACCTCAAGAGATTTCAAGCACATTCCATGACGGGTGCTATGGCTAGTCAATCCTTTTGGAAAGGTGCAGACTAGAGGACATCCTTAGAGCCGCTGATTGGTCTAACTCCACTACATTCGCTAAGCATTATTGTAAACCGAAAGAACACATGTCAAACGTAGTTCTGCAGAGCTACCAACATGCATAATGGTAGCCTCCGGTCTTGTAATGAAATAGCGATTCTCCTAATTACCATGCCAAGAGAATCTGAATTTCATTAAAGACACAGATGCTAACATTATCCCACCCTCCAAGCCCTACAGTGAATTAAAAAAAAAAAGTTTGGGGGGGATAACAAGTATAGTATATGTTTATTTAAAATTAAGACAATATAATAGGTAATGCTTTAATAAGATTTAAGGCTTTGTCACATGTATTCCCAAGTACTTCACTGTGAGATCTCTTACACATATGTATGTAAAAGATGTTCTAATATCCGTCTTTTATTTCAGACAATCCTCAATAATCAAGAGATTTCTCCCTACACCCCCTGAAGACTCCACTTCCTGGATCCTGCTACGCAATATGCTCGCTTCCTAGGATCTTCTGTTTTCCTGTTTTACCATGTGGTTTCCAATACTTTTATATCTTGTGATGCTGAAGTTATCCGCATTTCAAAGAGGCAGATTGTACTGAGTGCATGCCTATTATAGCCTAGCTGTATTATGTTCTAGAACAATCCATATTGTGATGTAATTCTTCAAAGTGGCTGTGTGGAGTTGGCATTAAAAGATTAATGCATAATGTTAGCCTCTGTGTCTTTAATGAAATTCATATTCTCTTGGCATGGTAATTAGGAGAATCGCTATTTTACCATGGGGCTAAGCTAAAAAGCTCACTAGACACAAGTGATACATTTTTGTGTTTTGGTTAACAAAACTAATATGGGGTGTGGGTGGGCCACCATATTATTGGGCATATCCCCCACTCCAAATGCCCCATCAGTCTTTCTGCCACCCTGGAGTGTAGAGCATCCCCATGGCAAGCAAAAGGAAATTTGGTTTCTTTTAGGCGTAGTTTTGACATACGGACCTGCAGAGTGGTGGTAAATCCAAATTTTCTCTTACTTGCCAACTTGCATACTGAATAGCTGCACTGTTCAGGCCCATGCTCGGCAGTCACCAAGGAAAACCTACTAAACCCAGAAATTTCTAAAAAAAAAACTACACATAGAGAAGTGGAGGGGTGGTGGGCCTTGCATGGATCCAATGCCATTTTCTTACCCACAATGCCCTTCAGACCTCAAACTTTGGAAAAACATGAATTTTCCTCAGATTACTGTTAGAGAAACTTCAAGAATCTGCGAGGGGATCCACAAATTTCCTACCCCTCCCATCATTCCTACACTTCTGATAAAAACACTACCCCAGTCGTGTGTCGCCTAGTGTCTGTCACATAAAAGGCCCCAAACTCAACATGGAGAAATCAGCAATAGGGATAGCTGCTATATTTGGGTCTGGGTTGGCTGCCACCCAGGGAAGCCTACCAGACAGAGACATTTTTTTTTAGCACTAAACACCTGGGGGGGGGTCATAGGTTGATGTGCCTTACGTGGATCCCAGAACGTGTTTTTTTTTTTTTTATCCACTGTGCCCCGCAAACCTCAAACTTTGGCTAAACTGTTATGTTAGGGTATTTGTAGAGCGCGCGGCTACTCCTAGGAGTGTCCATTTTTCTCACATTTGTCTGACAGAACTGTCTGAAATCTGTTGGAATACATAAAAGTCCTACCCCCTCCAGCATTCCCACACTTGTTTTGATAACACTACCCCTTTTGTGTGGCTGGGCTTGATGCCCGCAACAGGAAAGGATTAAACTAGGGACAATGGGAGTCTCTACAAGGAGCTCCCGGCCTTTGAGGGTTCTAACCCACACCATGTGTGGAATTGGTGTGAGGATGAGCCCAATGTTGAAGCATGCCCCCTAAGGGTGAATGAGAGCTATTGTCCTTTAAACTGATGGAACCTACACACTTCAGATAGGTTTTCTATTCTATTGACTATGAGTACTCAATATTTTTTTATTGCCGTGATTAGGAGGCCATTCAATCAATCATCCGAATGTCTTGTGTGTGTTGATATACATACTATTTAAACATTTCTTCTCCTTTAACACATCCCCACATACATTGCAAGCACTGTATTCCACCAGTCATCGTTCATCTTTTGCTGATGGTGTTAAATGACACAACACCTAATAGTTATGGGAACCTACCCTTCTAGCTGCAGTGGCACCAACAACAGCTGCTGCATGTCCAGCACCTCTAAGGCAGCCACATGATCACTTCATTGTTCCCACTCCTGTTTCCAGAAAGGCAAACAGGAACTAATACAATGACTTAGCTCAGTGCTAGAACTATCCAGCAATAGGTTCTACAATTCAATTATGTTTCTTTATTATAGAACATATCATTTTGTTAAAGTGATCATACTTTTAATTTAGCGCATATGCAGATCCAAATACAAAAACACATACTAAAATTCCCTTAAAATTACACATTAGAACCATGCAACAAATGAAGGATTACAAACATGTTCCTGTAACTTGACTAGAAATAGAACTCTCAAATAAACAATGTTGCATTTTCAAAGAGGCATATAATCCACAACAGTTTCGAATGTACATTCATTTTGATAAGGCCAATGTTGGAAATGAATATATGCAATTAGTTGAAAAATATTCCTAAGTAAATATATGCCAGAAATGGAATGCTATAATATATGAACCTTAAACCCTGCTGAGCTTCACATCCAGTGCTGAGTCTTTTTTTTCATATTCAGAGCACTTTCTG
Organism: Calotriton arnoldi; assembly: GCA_963921515.1. Lineage (NCBI taxonomy): Eukaryota > Metazoa > Chordata > Amphibia > Caudata > Salamandridae > Calotriton > Calotriton arnoldi. Next base: position 807,827 of record CAWUFW010004493.1, on the reverse strand, counting down.
CTCCCACCTTCATAACTTTGTTCCCACAAAAGCCACCATGCCAAAATTGTTTTCTTTTTTCCCACACGTTTAGGATACGTGTAGGTTTTAAAATGGCATAAACAAAAGGTTTACTATTCTAAGATCACTCTCTTATCAGCTTTCAAGAATGGGCAGACTTGGTGGTGAAAACCGCTGGATTAATCCGGAAAGCTATATAGTTCTGAAAAGTAGGCAAAACTGGCAATTCAGCAATGGGTCGTTTAGATCGCTCATGGTTTTTCCAAAGAAACTAATCGCTGAAATCTAAAAATAATTAAAATAAGTAGGAAAAAAATAGAAATCGGTAACAATTTCATCTTGATTTACAAAAGTATATATATTGTTGGCAGGGTATGCCCAGACGTGGGTCCCTTTCTCACTTTGCCACTGGATTCAAGCTAGCTTGACTGATGTGGGGTGTTACCCCAAAACCAGTCACAGAATGCTTTTTTCCGGTCCAGGGAGGACCTGGCTGGCAGTTCGGGCTGGACTGTTCCCATGAGGAACTGGGTCAAGAATGATTTGCATAAGAACCAAGCACAATCGCCAGTCCGAAATGACCAACTGAAGAAGAGTCGGGGCCTGCCCTCCCAGCCGGGCAAAACCAATCAACGTGAAACAGATAAGTGACATTGGGGATCCAAGGGACACTCGAAGGGGTTTTGGGGCCCCTGGGCTCTAGAACGTAACGAGATTGAGGCAAGGGGCAGAGGCCCTGGCTAATTAGACACAACCTCCATAAAGGGCCGGAGACGTTGTCTGGTGTGCGCACCCTATTTTTAATGCAAGCCCATATCAGACGCTCCCTCACATAGAACTGGGGACACTAACATATTCGTACTGAGCTCCGGAATTTCTAAGCAGTTGGCACTCGCTACCCCCCCCTCATTGTTTCATTGTAATGAAGTTAATATTTGAGCGACAGGTATTCTGTTTGTTGGGGTGGTGGGGGGTTTGTAACTCACCTAGCAGGGATGCAGGGAGGGGGGAGTTAAGGAGTTTATGTTGTAAGGTTGTTTTAATGTTTTTGATGCTCATGAATCCAACAATCAACATTGTGCGCATACACAGACCAGGATCAGTGCGCGAAGTTATAGGGTCACGAAACGCAATAAATTATGCCTGATACGAAGAGAGAAACAAACTGGGTCAGCATGTGGTCATGGAACGTGAATAGCCTTGGGAACAAGATTAAGCGCACACTGGTCCTCCAACACATTAAACTCCACGCCCCAGACATGGTAATGCTTCAGGAGACACACCTGAAGGGTAGCCAATACAAAGCCCTGGATCGCTTCGGCTATAAGCTGGCGGCCGGCTTGGGATACCCGGGTAGTTCTAGAGGAGTCGGCATCCTGGTGCGCAGCTCTCTTTGCCCCTCACAATTCACAAGATCGTGCGCGACGACGTGGCTGCGGGGTGGCCCTTGCGGGTGGTTGGGATGGGCATCCACTTATCCTTTGCTCCGCGTATGAGCCGCCCAGGCTTCACTCGGTCATGTTTCCCAAAATAAGCGCACTGGTGCTGGAGCTTCCACCAGGAGTCCTTCTGATGGGAATAGACACTAATGCAGTAATGGATCAAGAGTTGGATCGATTAAGCAACGCAGGGGAGCACTCCGGGGGACGGGTTCTCCCAGACTTCCTAATGGCAATGGGGTTAGTAAACATATGGAGGGCCCCAATCGGCATTGATGGCATTAGATGCCTCAATGGCACTTGATAGTATAGAGTGGACTTATTTATTTGCAGTACTAACCAACCTGGGCTTCGGCCCAGAATTCTGTAACTGGGTAAAACTGCTATATCAAGACCCGCTCGCACAGGTGAGTCAATGGGACGTTATCTCGTCGTTTCTCGCTGTGGAGGGGAACCAGACAGGGCTTCCCCCTGTCACATTACTATTTGCTATGGCACTGGAGCCACTGGCTCATTGGATAAGAAGAGACCCAATGATATGGGGCATTCAGGCGCTGGGAGGAGTGCATCTCCCTTTTTGCCGATGACATACTGCTATATTTATCGAGACCCTACTTTTCCATGGCTCGGGTGCTTCACAATTTTTAGTTTTTTGGCAGTTACTTGGGCTTCACTATAAACTGGATAAAATGAATTGTCATGTCCCGTTCGGGAGCCCCTCAGAGACTGTTGGCTAACTGTGCGGCTCCCGTGGTAGAGGGTGGTTTTGAGTACCTAGGCCTATACATATCCCGAGACCTTCAGTCTTTCCTACAGGAAATTCTTTATCCCTTACTACAAAGATTTCGTGCAGATACGAGACATTGGCGTACGCTTCCCCTGACTTTGATGGGAAAAGCAGCGCTGCACTCTGCTGCGCCTTCTCTACGGTTTACAAAACACACCCTACCCGGTTCCGGACTCCTTTTTTAGGCAGATAGCTCAGGAACTCCGTATGGTAATATGGCAGGGAGGAACACCTAGAATAGTGTTGAATAAATTGCAGAGAGGAGTCTGACTGTAAACTCGCGATCCCCGATGCTAGACTATATTATTGGGCCTCACAGCTGATGGTTATAAATGAATGGATATATACTGAAAGAGAAGAACCGGCCTACAAAATGGATAGAGAAGCAATGCCCAATGGGAATCATGAAGCCTTGCTATATGCCCGAAGGCCCACACAAGATCTTCTGGCCCATACGGCAACAGTAATAGAATGCTGGTCTGAAGCAAACAAATATTTAGGATGGCATGGCCGTTTTACAGTGATGACACCACTGAGGGTGGGAGACCAACTGAGGGAAAGTAACCACCTTGGCGGGCTTCTCAGGGTGGAGGGCCATAGGTATTGACCATCTAGGTGACAGATGGAGGGGAACAGCACTGCTGCCTTTTCAGGACCTAAAAAACGAATTTCAATTATCACCTACCCAGGTCTTCTCCTATGCACAACTCGCACACGCACTAAATAGACATATAAAATGAGGAGAGACCATCCCTGATTATTCCCTCCTGGAAGACCGGTTATTAGCTGACCCCATATCGGACAAAGCGACCTCTACAATATATAAGAAATATATCAAATTGCCAAATCTATTCTTAAACTCCCGGAAAAGTCACCAAATATGAATAACGCACAAACCCGCTGTAATAACCTAGCAGAGTTTTTTTTCCAAAAAATACTAAAAATATACACTTCCTTCCCGCCCCCCCCCAACAGACATAATACTCGACCAGCCCTTAAATATGGCCCCTCCTTCCTTAGCTACCCTGGGCACTTTTCCCCCACTGGACCCCTTTAGATTGGATCTTATTATGCATCAGGTGAAATCTGGCTCTCCTCTAGACCCACGCCCCCGCATGCCTTGCTGCCAGCAATCAGCAACATTCTCCCCACTACACTTGACCTGCTTAATGCCTCCTTGTCCTCGCGCACAGTTCCGCCACCCTGGAAATGCGCCATGGTCAAGGCCCTCTTGAAAAAACCCAATCTGGATCAGGAGGACCCCAGTAATTATCGGCCGATCTCTTTACTGCCATGGCTGTGCAAGGTCCTGGAGAAACATGTCAACACTATTCTGACAGATTTTCTGGAGAGCAACCATCTGCTCGATCTCTTCAAACGGGTTTCCGGCCCATGCACGGGACCGAAACCGCACTCCTTGCAGTAACTGAAGAAGCCAGAATGATCTTGGACCAAGGGGTGCGGCAGCAATCATTCTCTTAGATCTAAGCGCCGCATTTGACACTGTAAACCACGAAATACTAATACAACGACTCTCCAAATTGGGAGTAACAGGAAATGCCATCAAGTGGTTCAAGTCATTTCTGGCAGACCGCAGTTTTCAGGTTTTCGAGGGCGAAATCACCTCCCCCAGCAAACCTCTCGGCTGTGGGTGCCTCAGGGCTCCTCCCTGAGCCCCACGCTGTTTAACATATATATGAGCCCCCTAGCTGAAATTGTCCGTCCGTTCGGCATAAAAATCATCACCTATGCCGACGACACTCAGCTAGTGGTGGCTCTCAATCGGCCTAACATAGCCCATAACAACTTGAGCGAATGCTTGGAGGAGGTGGTTAAATGGATGACAGCATCCTGCCTAAAGCTGAACGGAGACAAGACGGAGCTTATGCTCCTAGGCAATGCCCCCAAGTACATTATGAATCCACTATGGCCATCTTGTCTTGGTCCTGCCCCAGTGCCCAAGGACACGATCAAGAGCCTGGGTATATGGCTGGATAACACCCTCAGCTTCAATCACCAAGCAACCAAACTTGCGGCCACTTGCTATGGTCTACTGAGGCTGCTTCGGAAGGTTCTCCCCTTACTTCCATTCCAGGCGAGACAGATCATGGTCCAGGGCCTTATTCTGTCACGCCTGGACTTCGGAAATGCCCTCTATCTGGGAGCCCCACAATCCACTCTGAATAAGCTTCAGGTCATTCAAAACTGCGCCGCTCGAACGCTTCTTCAGACTCCCCGTCGATCTTCTATCAGCCCTGGGCTTAGAAGCCTACATTGGCTCCCAGTCCGGGAGAGAATCAAATTCAAGGCCCTCTGTATCACCCACAGGGCCTTCTGGAAGACAGGCCCCGCCATAAATCAACCGCTGATCACTCCCTACCGGCCGATTAGACAGCTTAGGTCATCCTCCTCTCTTCTTGCCAAAGTACCCAGGATAAAAAGAACTAGATGTGGTGGCCGCTCGTTTTCGTACAACGCGGCCAAACTATGGAATGCTCTCCCCCCGCATCTGCGATCGGAGTCTAATATACTCTCATTCCGTAAGTTCCTCAAGACTTTTCTGTTTCAATAAACCCGGACAGCCCCAAGTGTCTTTCATGCCCGTATTGTCCGCAGCGCTAGGACGCCTAAGGGTAGCTATCGCGCTCAACAAATTGTCATTCATTCATTCAATATATAACGCGCCTGACCTACCTACGAGGGGCCTGGGTGACTGATTTAGGCAATATTGAGGATGAAGAGTGGATCAATGCGTTGCAGGGCCCTAGATTCAGGCTGATACAACTCAGAATCCTGCACCGCTCATACTATCCCCGCACACTGTTGTATAGATGGGGCAGAGTACAGTCGTCACACTGCATAAGAGGCTGTCAGACGGAAGGATCCTTCTTCCATATTATATGGGAATGCCCAGTAATCGGCCGCTTTTGGCAAGGGGTGGTGGCGATAATGTCAAGGGTCACGGGAGAAGAGGTACCTCTAAACACCAAGGGTCTCTTACTGATGATTAAGGGAGAGGAAGACTGGTCTAGACACACCAGAACCTGGCTTTCCCTGGCCACCGGAGTGGCAAAATGTAACATAGCGCGTAGATGGGGGTCACACATCCTCCCCAACTGTGGCGGAGTGGGAGACCGACCTTGATTGGTGTTACCAAGCAGAAAAGGTTATATATGACAGCAGGGGGTGCAAGAAAAAATGTGCTAAAATATGGTCCCCCTGGAAGAAATACAGAAACAAAGGCGAGGTACCAATGCTATCTGAGTCAGGGGGCACAGGCGCGACTTGTGAATGAAGGAGACACAAGGCCTAACAGACTGTCTAATTGGGCCAACCCTAACTATGTGGCAACCTATTAGATTTCGACTGAATTAATAATGGTGTACTGACCCTGTAACAATGCTACATGTCGTTATATGTCTGAACATTTGATTGTATGTGCTCGTATTTCAATATATGTGATTTCATGAGCTTGTTAAATAAAAAGATTTACAAAAAAAAAATGAATGATTTGCATATGGCTGGGTCTGAACTGGGGTGACGAAGTGAACAGAAGAACGATGATGGATTCAACCCAGATCTAATAGTGACTGGGGTGAGTGTCTGAAGCTTCGGCTCTCCGTCCATCATCTTATTGCGTTTGCTTTATATATTATGTCCATCAGACTCTTCTGGTTTTCCAGTATCAACAGTATTGGAAGCCAAGAACAAAGCAAAATGCAATTGTTAATAACAAATGTTCTACTATTCTGTGTTTCCACATCTCTCTGGTAAAACGCCACTCCATTTTTGTGGCTGGGCCTATCACCTGTGACAAGATAAGCCCTAAAACTTAAGAAGGAAACGTCAAGATTTTGCCTTGCAAATTCACCAATTCTGGCAATGTTGGTAGCTGCAGTATTTCGGTCTGGGCTCAGCCGCCACCCAGGGAAGTCTACCAGTCCCAGACATTTCTGAAAACTAGGCACCCTGGGGAGTCCAGAGTGTTGTGACATTGCTGGATCCCACTACTTCTTCTTACTCAAAATGCCCTGCAACTTAAAACTGCCTAAAATTATGGATTTTTTCCTCACATTTCTGTGAGGGAAGGTTCTGAAATCTGTGGTGATCCGAAAAATTTCTAACACCCAGTATTCCCACTCTTCTCCCTATACAAATAGTACTGACTGGGCCTATCACCCGCGGCAGGATAAGCATCAAATATAAGGAACCATCAAGATTTTTCCTTTTAAATTGACCAGTTCTAGTGATGTTTGTGGCTGCGGTTTTTGGGCCCAGGCTTGGTCACCACTCAGATAAACCAAAAAAGTGCAGATATTTCTGAAAACTCAATAGCTAGGGGAGTCCAGGGTGGTGCGACTTGCGTGCATCCCACTACATTTTCCTACCCAGAATGCCCAGTGTAAAAACAAATGCCTCATTTGTCGTAATCACCCCCATTTTATATGGAATGATGATGCTGGGTTTTAAACTCTGCATACTGGGTCATTGCTGCCCAGCCCCCATTGCATGTGCTCTGACCCCTAAAACATCATAAAAATTGGCTAATCCCCAGTTGGCACATTTACCCAAGAGCGTGGAAGGTAAATGTCACCCCTGTGGACTGTAGAATATATGGTGGCATCCAATTGGCTGATAAGGAAAGCATGACTTCAGGCCTACATGTGTAGACTGGTTGCTGCTGCTTTTAAACTTGCAGGCAGACCTGTCAAAATGACATTCTTTTGACAGTAGGGAACCCTACTTTTAAATATTAAGTAAACCATCCTTAAGTAGGTTTTGTAGTGTACAAGGTAGGATGCTCACACCTCCCCTTGGCTAAAATACTGTTGGAGGGGGGCCGCGCGGCCCCCCTCATGGAGCTGTAAATAGCCCTGGGGACCGCCACCCCCCAGGGCCGGCTCCAGCAATGTCCTTGGACGCCCACCCCCAGGCCATTGCAGTTTGCTATGGGATGGCAGGAGCACTGCTCCCGCCATCCCATAGCAAACAAGTGAGAGCATTTTGCTCTCACTTGTTCAAAGTGGAGCACTTTACTTTTTACCCACAGGGAGCTGCAATTTAACAGCTACCTGGGGGTAAAAAGCAATGCTGGCTCCCGCAGGAGGCAGGAGCCGGCTAGGACCGTGGGGGCTTCATTTTCCCCCAGGATCCCAAACGAGATGGCCATGCCCCGGGCCGAAAATGGTCTGACAGGGGGGCCGCTCAGCCCTCTCCTTTAAAAATTTGTTTTTTTTTAAAGGAATGGCTGGGCCACGGAAGAGGGCGTCCCCGGGACCGAAATCGGTTTGGGGAGGGGGGCCGTGCGGCCTCCCTCCCTTAAAACAGTAATCATAAAACAATTAAAGTAATGGCCTAGCCCCGGGGATGGGGTCACCGGGGACGAAAATGGCCCGGGAACTTTCAGACAGTTACACGTGTTAAGTAGGCAATCACATGGCTTTTAGTTTTAAAAACAGGAAATACCATAGCGCGATCATGTGATCAAGGCCATTGGGAGTGGCCAAAACGTGTCATTGACAACACTTGAACTTTGAATAAACACATATTTTGGCACTGCATCAGTTGGAGTCCGTGCCCACTTCTTGTTGGAAGTTTTGGTGAACTACAGGATTAACTGTTGATATATGTGTGTATATATATATATATTCCTCAACCGCAATTCTCCCGTCCTGGGAATTGCTTTACAAAAATGAGCGCACTCTGGAGCCACATATATTTTCAATTATTTATTCCTCGTATCGAAATGACAAACGCGTTTCGGCGTTGTTGCCTTCTTCAGTGTCAACAATTCATTACAAAACTCGTGCTTTTAAATAAAGTTGTGCTATACAAACTGACCGGAAGTCAGTGACATAGAAAGTGTCTTCGTGCAAAAACAAAAAACAAAGATTTCATTGCAAGTGTGGCAGACATCTTGAAATGGCCATTTTATATAGTTCTATACAATGTATCGTTCCTATCCTCATTGCGGGCCTGATGCCAATCGTTCTTTCATAGATAAATCACATATTTATACAAATTCATCATGTTACCTCACATATCAATTCAAGTTTCTATTTTCCTCATTTCACGTGTAAAATAATATTCTTTACATTGATTAACATTACGGCCATGATACACCTCCTGTACTTCATCAAAAAATGGAAAACATACTTTGGCTAAACACAATAGATTGTTCTCATTAATTCAGCCTTTAGTATACTGTGATTTATTCTATGCGTTAGTTGGATTCGGAATGCTCAATGTGTTTGCCACTATTTTCGATCACGCCCTGTATGGGCACTTTCAGCAGTCAACTAATATTCTATACAATTCTAAGATAACAAAAAATTATAACATTACTCAAAACAGGACTTCTTTACATTACGACATTCAATTGAGAATTCAGTGACTACATTATTTACACTTAACCCTTCCTAATATTCCTCTGGGGTACTAAAATATATAGGCATAATGCCTGCAACCAGGAGTTTAGACCAGGGGAGTGTGTATGCTTCTAGTCCCTGGGTTATCCGTCATTCTCTCAGCCTAAATGGATCCACATTTCTTCCTCGTTATTTACCCCTCTCGGGGCCTTACTCTGCAGCTTGATGATATATTTGGACTCTAAGGTGCGTAATCTTCTCACCCTGTCCCCACCTCTCTCTCCTTTTTCTACCTGATCCAGACAAAAGAATTTTTGTAAATTACTGTTGCTGTTATGCAAGAGTTCAAAGTGTCTGGCGAGCGGATATGATTGATCTTTATTATTGATCGCCCTCAGATGCTCTAAGATTCTTTTTTTGGTGGTATGGATTGTACTTCCCACATACTGTTTGCCACACGGGCATTCTAAACAGTATATCGTGTGGTCTGAATTACAATTAAGAAACTTCGCTATCTGCGTCTTTTTTTTCTTGCGTGGTATAGAGTATTCCTTTACTTTACTGCTGTTTTTGCATGCCTTACATGTAGTACATGGGAAAAATCCCTTTATGGGATCCTGCTTCTTAGGTTTGGCTTTATAATGACTCCTGACTAAATGGTCTTTTAAAGATGTTCCTCTTCTGTAGGTCACTAATGTTCTATCTGTTATTAGTTTGCCTATTGTACTATCAGATTTTAATATGCGCCAGTTCTTTCTTAGGATTTGGAACACTTCTGGTGATTTATCAGTGTAATCTGTGATCAATCTGATTTTTTTTTCTTCTTGTGTCTCACTGCTTCCCTCTATCAATAAGGAGATGCCCCCGCTGGGTTTCATCACTCCTAGATTCAGCCTTGTCCAAAATCCCTCTGCAGTACCCTCTTTTGAGAAACCTCTGTTTAGCGTTTCCTTTTGCTTTCTCATATTCACAAGAGGTGGAACAGTTGCGCTTCATCCTGAGGAACTCCCCCAAGGGGATATTTTTTTTTTTTAATAATATATTTTTATTATTTTCAAACATTGATAGTCACACATTTTGATAAATCTACAATACAGTCAATTAGCAGACATGAGCATAACATCAGGAGGAGGGTACATTCACAATAATTCCAAAGTTTGCGCCTTATTCCGTTGCATTTCCATTTCCACAGTTGGGGAAAGACACAGGTCCCCTCGATATTAGTTCCACTTGCTCCATTTTCTGTCCCACTTCTTGGGACACCCTCTTGATTTAAAAACCTCTTTCTCGGCAATCATGCACTTGTCTAATTCCTTTGCCCATATCCGATGAGATGGTCTCTCAGCCACTCCCCACTTTTTGGCTATTTCCCGTTTCACTAGAGTGTAGCCTAATGTGGTCAATTGTTGTTCCGCCTCTGTAAGGTCAGTTGCTTCCCATATATTGAGTAGGCCAAGTCGTGGTGTAAGGGTGAGCGCCTTCCCAAGTGCCTCCCGGATGTGTGTTGTGGCCCCTTCCCATATGAGTCGTATAATCGGGCATTCCCAAATAGTATGGAAGAAGGTTGCTTCTTGATGGCAGTCCCGAAGGCATAGCGTGTCCACTCTAGACCCTATTTTCGCTAGTGTAACCCCAGTAAGGTAGGATCTATGCAAAATTTTTAATTGTATCAGGCGGAAATGGAGAGTAATGGCCGCCTCCCTCGGAGACATCAGCGCCGCTTGCCAGTCCTCATCTTCAATGGGCCCCAAATCTGCCTGCCATTTGTCTCGTAGTATGTGGAACGGGTCTGGTAGGTTATTGCACAGTTTTCTGTATGTTAGCGATATGGCTTTATTTAAAATGGGTTCGTCCAGGAGCCGATCCTCCAGGGGGGGACGACTCCGGTATCTTAGTCATGTCTGGGAGTGCGGTAGTGAGGGCGTGCCGGACCTGCAAGTACCGGATAATCTCCCCCTGAGTTAGTTCATATTTCTCCCTCAATTCCCCGAACGTAAGGATTTTACCCTTTTTCACCAGGTCCCCTATAGTGGAGATTCCTATGGTGTCCCACTTATCAAACCCATGTTGATTATATAGTAATCCTAATCGCTGAGTGAACCACAATGGTGTGGCTTGGGTCAGTACATTCGCCCACCCGAGGCGATTAGTCGCCTGGTGCCATATCGCTACTGTATGGGCCGTTGGGCCGATATATCTGCCTTTTCGGACCCTCGTATATAGCACTCCCATATATCCCTCTCTGCCCATCTGATATCTATACAGCATATAGGCTGGATCAATTGGGGAACGGTATACCCATTGATTTATCACCACCAATTGTGAGGCCCAGTAATAGAGTCTCACATCAGGGAGGGCAATCCCCCCGTCGTACCATCCCTTAGTCAACTTTCGCATCGCTAAACGAGGTGCGCCTCCGTTCCATAGCAGCGTTCTAACCTCACTTTCCACACTTGAGAAGTAGGAGTCCGGAACCTTATTTGGACAATTTTGAAGGATATAGAGAAAGCGCGGAAGGGCCAGCATCTTAAACAGGGCAGCTCGGCCCAGCAGAGATAGAGGCAGGGATCTCCAGTGTTTGACGTCATTTTGTAACCTGTCCAAGGGTGCCGCTAGGTTTCGATCATAGAAGAGTTTGGGATCCGGGGTTATAAAAACTCCGAGGTAGCGAAAACCGTCCAGGGCCACTTCTATTTTGCATCCTGGGGGGAGCGGGGAACAGGGCCTCGAAGGACAAATAGTACCGACTTACTCCAATTGATCGCGTACCCAGAGTATTTCCCAAAATTCGTAAAAATATTCAAAACTGTGTGTAGAGACTTGTAGGGGATGCGAGATATAGTAAGATATCGTCGGCATAGAGCGATATTCGGTCATCGTGTCCTTCCGCCCATTTCAACCCTCTCAGCATTACATCTCCCCTCACCCAGGCTGCCAGTGGTTCCAGCAGCAGGAAAAAAATTAGGGGGGACAGGGGGCAGCCCTGCCTAGTGCCTCTCTTTAGCTGGAATATTCTGGACGTATGATTATTAACCCGTACTTGACCCCGCAGATCCGGGTATAACAGTTGTACCCAACCCAAGAATTTCGGGCCAAATCCTAGGCGTCTCAGGACTTCAAACAGATCCTGCCATTCGATAGAATCAAATGCCATAGAGGCGTCTAAGGAAAGTACCACCGCATCTTCCGCTATGTATTGTTGTCACGCTAAAACATTGTGAAGACGACGTATATTTAGCGCCGTATTTCTCCCTGGCATGAAGCCAGACTGGTCAGGGTGAACCAGGGAGGGAATAACCGAGACCAGGCGAGATGCCAGCAATTTCGCAAGGATTTTCGCTTCGACGTTAATTAAAGAAATCGGCCTGTAGGAGCCGCAGTCCTCGGCAGGTTTACCCGGCTTACGGATAACTACTATAGAGGCCAGCCGTTGATCATCTGGCAGGACCCCTTTCTCATAGCTTTCATCGTACATGGCCCACAGATGTGGAGCAGTGTGGGAGGCGACCATTTTTAAAAATTCAATAGGGGTCCCATCGCTTTCCCTGACTGAATAGTGTTAATGGCCCTTTGAATTTCGTCATCAGTAAGCTCTGCTTCTAAAGAATCTCTATCTTCTTCTGAGAGTGTAGGCAGACGCATATCCCCAAGCAGTTGACGGGAGTCTTCTGCTGTGTATGGTGTGGATGGAGTGTATATCTTTTCTAAATGATCTGCAAATGCGTTCGCTATATCTTGCGGGTTTGAGATCTGTAGTGGTCCATTGAGTGTTAGCCTGGGCACCCATCTCTCCCCCTGCTCCTTTTTCTCCAGCCAAGCTAACAGTTTCCCAGCTCTGTCCCCCATTTCATACAGCTTGTGTTGAATATATAAAAGTTTGGTCTTCATATGCTCCCGCATAAGAGCCCTATGTTCAAACTGTTTAATAGTAAGCCGGTGTATAACCGTATCTGTGGGAGACCTAATGCTGTCTTCTTCCAGCTGCTGGAGTTCGCTTCCCAATTGTGAAATCTGTTGCTGTCGTTTTTTTACTATAGCCCACTTTTAACGCCAGTGCCTGGCCCTTCAGTACTACCTTAAAGGCCTCCCATATGGTCTGTGCTGAGTCCACTGATCCAACATTATCTTTGAAGTAGTTAATTGTCTGCGTAAGCAGATCCGCCCTGATATCTGGGATTTTAAGCAGCCATGGACTAAGGACTATGGTGGCTCACGGACGTTGACTGAAGTATGTAAGTTCGATCCACACTGGAGAGTGATCAGAGATACCCCTCGGCAGAGCGTGAGGATTACGGAAATGACCAATATCTACTGAATGCGTTAGAAAATAATCAATACGGGACATGCTCTTGTGTGCGTTAGAGTAGTAAGTGTATTGCGTCCCATCCGGCTGTAGAGATCGCCAGATGTCTGTTAGGCCCATAGCTTTTGTGAACTCAGCCACGCGTGTATGGGGTCATGTTGGAGGTCGTTGTGGATGTCTATCTCTTTGGTCGTCCATTGTCATGTTAAAATCACCCCCCACGATCAGGGTGCCCATGGGAAGGTCCACTATGATTTTCCCCAGGTCTACTAGTGCTGCTTTACCCAGTGCCGGCGGGAGGTACGCCGAGACCACATTGAGGGCTTTCCCTTCCCATTGCGCCTCTAGAACTGCAAATCTGCCCCCCGGATCTGCCCACGTACGTGTTGGTGTAAGTGCCAGACTCTTCTTGACCAGGATACCCGTCCCTCGGGAGCCCAAGGAATATGCTGCGTGTATCAGTAGCTTATATCCCCACCGTGTGAGAGCTTTACATTTATTACCAACTAAGTGTGTCTCCTGTAGCAACACGAGATCGGGGGCATGTCTTTTAAGGTAGTGTTGCACTATCCCTCGTTTAATTTTGTCCCCCATCCCATTCACGTTCCATGTCAGCACAGAGAGTGACGTTTCTGTCCTAGCCGCTGTCATACGGGTGGTGGGTGAAAAGACAGAGGTATCCTGCCTGAGTCCTGGGCTCTTCCCTAGTGTTTCGCTGTCTTTGCGACTCATGCATGCATTTCCCCCAATAGTTGCGCGCATAAACAACATAGCAAACCGTGACCTCTCTTCCTGTATAGCTAATTGCAATGACTGTAGATATGTAAAACATTTTACACTTTGTGACTCGTAAACACACAACAACCTTATCCCCCCATCCCCCCTCTCTCAACTCTAGTACCGCCCCCCTCCCTGCCCCCCTGCCAGTGGATTTTGAACTACCCACACCCCAACCAGGCAGAGTGCCTAATGCCCCCCCAGAATACTAGTAGGTGCTGGCTGTCAGCCCACCCCCCGCCTTAAGCTGAATCGGCAATCGATGCATCTTATCTGAAGGTGTGAGTCCGGCCCCCCCCTCATCAGCGCCCGTTTCTTTGGTTCATAGTATTTCTCAGGCCGAGGCAGAGACACCAGGTCGCTAAACACCCAAACCCCTGAGTGGCGGGGAACTCCCATGTGCCTCCATTACACGCTAGACACTCTCTGAGTCACTTATCTGTGGTCAATATGTCCCCTTCCATGTTCGGGAAGTCCTCTCTTCAGCTGCGTGTTGTCGAGTCCATCTCCGCTCGGGAGGGATCGTCACCTTGTTCAGTCCCTTGGTTGGATCTGTTAGGTCGGAGGCCCCCATTCCTTTCTTTGTGTGGTTTTCCAACTCGTCGCCAGCCCTCCAGCCAGTCCCACACATCGTCCGGTGAGGAAAAGAACCACGTCTTGCCCTCTGATTCTACTCGGAGTTTTGCTGGAAAGAGCATGGCGTACTTCACCTCCCTGTCTCGCAATGCTCTCTTCACTGCTAGCAAACTACAACACTGGTTTTGGTGGTGAAATCAGGGAAGAATGTGACCACATTGTTCTCAAGTTTGAGCGGAGGGTTAGCCCGTGCCATTTGGAGTATGACGTCCCGGTCCCTATAATTAAAGGCTCGGGCTATGATAGGTCGCGGGGGTACCCCGGCTTTGGTCGCCCTCTCGGGACACGATGGGCCAGCTCAATAGAGAAGTAGCTTGAGAGTCTCTTGGGCTGCAGGTGTTTCAGGATCAGATCCTCCACAAAGAGATCCATCGCCGGCCCCTCCGCTCGTTCCGGAACACCCAGGATGCGTACGTTATTCCTTCGTGCTCTCCCCTCGTAGTCATCCAGTTGTCTCTCCATCGCGGATTGTTGGTCCTGTAGTTTGCTTACTTGCTGTTGGAGCAGGGAAGTGTCTTTACGGAGATCCGTAGTCGTGTCTGTCAGGTCTTTCACCTTGGCATCCATTTTGCATAGATCTGCTACGGGCTTCCAAGGATGTACGCACTCTCGTTATTGCCTCCATAATGTCGTGGAGTGTTAGATCCTGTTGCGGTTGGGGGTTTGTCTGCTTGTCTGGGGCTTCTAAGTGCGCCGTGTCCTGCCCCTCTCCCGTTTTAGTCCTGGCAAATTTGGCCAACTTATTCTGGGCCGTTGATTTGGGCCTCTTCCCACTCGCCATTGCCGGTTGGTGCTGTGGCGGTGTACGTAGGCCTTCCGAGCCCAGTCCCAGTAGTCTCTGCCGCCTGCCCAGAGGGGACTTCCGTCCCTCTCGTGGCCTGTCGGGTTTCCTGGGTTATGGGCCCCTTTATCAGCCGCCTTTCCACTCTCGGCACGCTATGTGATTGCAGGCTTCTGGGGGTGTAGATTTTCATCACATACAGCCTGGGTTTCAATCCTCCACCCCAGACTCTGTTGTGCTACCAATTGGGGCCCCGAAGGCCTCGCAGAGCTCTCTCAATAGCAAAGGAGTCTGTACCGCTGATCCCTTCCTCTCACCACGAGACCAGGGGCGCCACTTGCATGGAGTCATGAACGGAGCCCAGCCGGCCCCCAGGAGATGGATACCCATACCGGCCCCAACTGCCTCTTTGCGTCAGGGTCCTGGTTTCCAAGCGCTGGATTAGGCGCTGCTGCGGTAACACTCCTGAGGCCTCACTTCAACAGCAGGAAAATTTCGTCGGTGTCTCCGCCTCCCCAGCTCAGTGCATCGTCATCTGCCCCGATGTCCCTGCTCCGCAGCGTCAGTCCCTCTCACCTGGTCAGGAGATAGACGTGCAGCAGTGCCCGCTGTTTGAATGCTCCAGGGGCATCCCAGCTCAGGACGCCGCTCCCCAGGGCCCGGCAGGCCGCAAAAGCCGGGGCCTCAAGTTTCAAATTCGCGGCTCACCGTACTCCTGCACACCACTTCAATCGTGTCTGTCAATGCGGGTGGCGCGAAGGTCGTCTCGCGGTCGGTGCATCCGCCCGCCCACCGCGACTCTGCCCCGCCAACGAGCCGGGAAAGCCAGGGAGTCTTCGCGGAGATTGCAGCGTCTCCTCCTCTGCCTATTAAACCGCCGCCATGTTTTCCGGCGCTCCGGTCCCTGAAAGTCAGTTTACCGTCTCCAGCCGTTCCGCGAGACGTTACCCGGCAACACTCGTCGCCGCTGTAAACAGGGGCCGGGGGACCACCTTATTCGCGGAGATTTACCGCTTAGCCGCCAGGATAGAGTCAGGATATTCGGCGAGGGTCCCGGAGCCTCGCTAGTGCGCGGCCATTCCTGTTGGCTGCCAAGGGGATATTTTTAATCACACTTCTAGGATGATAGCTGCCAGCATGCAGAATTGAATTCCCTGCGGTGGGTTTACGATATAAAGCAGTTTGTAAAGTGTCATCCTCTACATACACCCTGAGATCAAGGTAAACTGCTTCCCTCTTGTTAATACAGCTAGTGAACCGCAGATTCAATTCATTGTCATTCAATGCTTTTATATAATTCTCTGCTTCATTTTGTGGGCCCCGCCAAATGATAAAAAGATCATCAATATAGCGCGTCCATAAGGCCACGCTATCAACCCATTTCTCATTGGTATCCGCCCAGGCCACATGCTTCTCCCACCAGCCTACGAAAAGGTTCGCATAGCTGGGGGCGCAGCACGTTCCCATGGCGGTACCTTGCTTTTGTACATAGAGTTCTCCTGCATAGGTAAACATATTATTGTTAAGACAAAACCAAATAAGTTCAATCAAAGATTGATTATGCTCTTGAAACTTTAGGGGTCTTTTTTGTAAGAAGAATTTGATTGCCTCCAGTCCTTTCTTATGTTCAATACATGTGTACAGGCTTGTAATATCTAAGGTGATAAGTAACATATCGGGCTCCCACTGTGTCCCTTCAATCGTCCGTAAAAAGTCTCTTTTATCTCGTAGGTATGAGCTGAGATCTTTTACCATAGGGGAAATAAAACTGTCTATAAACATTGCGGTGTTTTCAAGGAGACTGTTTATTGAGGACAATATTGGACATCCTGGAGGAAATTGTTTGTCTTTATGGACTTTGGGTAAATGGTAAAAGGTTGCCAGCTCTGGAAATTCACAGTTCAGGAATGTATAGTCTTCCTGCCCCAGCACTCCTTCATTTCTCCATTTGTTCAACAGTTCCTGAAATGCTTTGATACTTGCTTCATATTCTCTCTTGGTGATCGGGGTGTAATGCTCATCTATTTGTAGTTGTTTCAGGGCTTCACCCTCATACTGCTCTTTGTTTAAAATCACCACATTTCCCCCCTTATCTGAGGGTTTAATTATAATGGTCTCGTCCTCTTTCAGGTTGACAACGGCCTGCCATTGTTCTTTTGTTAAGTTCCTCTTTTTACCATTAAATCTTTCTTGTTGCAGTCTTTTTAGATCTTCAATTACCGTGTCTTGAAATGTGTCTATCCCATCATGAGGTGTACGTGGGTATGTCTTGGATTTTATCCTTAAATTGCTTTTGCAACTCCTCTGAGCTATGCCTGTTTCTTCCAGCATTCGCATTGCACCACCTCCCATGTCTCTTTGGAAGTGCGACTCATCATCAAGTTAATGGAGAGTCCAAAGTGTCTCTAAGTCAGCCCCCGTTTACTGATCATTGGGCTCTATCCCTGGATTGGTGTTTGGCGATATATATATATATATGTATATATTTAGGAACAAATGAAAGTATACAGATATGCTGTTCCTGATGGTTGTCAACACAAGGGAAGTGACACCGACCTGATCCAAATTTGGTTCAAGGTGGGAAGTCCAATTATTGGATTGTAATGCCCTCACACACCCAAAGGGTGTCATGCTTCATCATCTGGGCTGCTCCTCGTCGGGTCGGCGGTGCAATACCAGCGGGCTCCCTATAGTAGGGGCTCTTTATCGGAGATCTTCTTCCAATAGCCGTATGGTGAAGTGGGGGTATGGGGCCAGAATTGTGTAGATGTGTAAAGTTGAATGTGTGATCTAAAATAGAGTTGGGAGTTCCATTAAATGTGATTTATTCAAATGGTCTCCTACCCTAATTAAAAGAGTGATAATGTGATGCTCAAAAGTGAGTATTATGTCTCAAGTAAGGCATCATCATTCTTAAAGGAAGGTCAACATGTTTCACGCTTGTTGTCAAGATCTACATTCAACTTTACACATCTACACAATTCTGGCCCCATACCCCCACTTCACCATACGGCTATTGGAAGAAGATCTCCGATAAAGAGCCCCTACTATAGGGAGCCCGTTGGGTATTGCACCGCCGACCCGACGAGGAGCAGCCCAGATGATGAAGCATGACACCCTTTGGGTGTGTGAGGGCATTACAATCCAATAATTGGACTTCCCACCTTGAACCAAATTTGGATCAGGTCGGTGTCACTTCCCTTGTGTTGACAACCATCAGGAACAGCATATCTGTATACTTTCATTAGTTCACTCAGGGCGTTTATGCTGGACCTTCCTCCATTCCGATAGGAGGAGAAAGCCCGTCGGTTCCCCCCCCCCTTTTTGTTTCCTTATATTTAGGAACAGACAGGAACTTTCAGAAAGTTACACTTTTCCTGTCGGAAGCTCTCGCAGACTCATTATCCTTCCTGCTGCTGGCCCTCTTAGTTACTTCCCTTTGATGAGGTGTGAAATACTGCTCCCAGAGCTGAGACAATGGCTTGGGGATAGCAGAATGGCCTGAGTGGTATGTAACCCAGTTAATTCAAAGAATGGTAGATGAGGAGGGTCCAGGAACTTCACTAACTTGAAAGTGACCAGGGGAGGCTGGAACCTTTATAGTGATTATAAGAGAAATCTGGAGAAGAGGGGTCTTTTGATACCAGGATGCACTAACTCTCCTGGATACAGTCAGTGGAGGAGGGAGCTGGTATCTGAACCAGTTTTGAATGGTTGGTTGAGAGGGTACTTCCTATTACCCTAGAAAAACCCTTGGGTATGCCTCTAGGGGCAGAAAGGTCTGCCATGTGGATTTCCCTTGAAATGATGCACTGCATGATAGTTTATAGTATGGCAAACAGAATGTGCTGTTAAAGAAGGAAGGGCCACCCTTGAGAACTTTTTACCAATTGGTCAGGGAGTATCCAAGAGTCGCTCCCACCCAGTGGATAGTGAATTGAACAAAAGTAACTCTCACATCCAGCTCTTCAGAACACATCTGGACCTGCTGTCTGTTCCCTATGTGGAGACCTCAAGGGCTGGACCCGTTAGGACTGAGAAGTGGACTCCAATGGTCATTTGGCTGACATTATTTGTGCCTACCACTGGGCTGGACCTGCTCCAATTGTATGCAGGACTGCGAAGTGGACTCCATGAAACATTTGGCTGATATTCATTGTGGCTACAGTGACACAAAAACCTGAAGATGCCTTTTCAAGAAGTGGACAGTGGCAAATGGACTGTTACTGAACTGTGCCAGTTGCCTCTGCTGGGTTGGGTCCTGGAATATTAGTGCTGTCCCGGATGTCCTTGGAGAATTGGAAGTGGCTATGAGGACCTACACTCAAACATTGGGTGAAATATCCAGAGGAGCGGGACGGACCACTAATGGCTATTTGGCCATGGCATGTGCTCGGCAGGCAAGAAAATTATGTTGGTCCAACTCAGAGCTTTTTATTGCCCAAAGGAAGACTTTGATGGCACTCACAACTAAGGTATCCGGCTTTAGTACAACCGGACCAGCTATTCTTCCAGGTTTGTCCCACTGGATGTTTTTGAGCTCCAAAAAAGAAACCAAGGTCCTTATTTAAAATCTGGGGAATGCATGCTCCATCACAAACGTCTGCCTGTTTTATTACTGTGCATTGGGATACATACCTGACTGCCAAGCTAAATACGTCCCAATGTAGAAATCTTGACCAGACAAAGACGTGAATTGTACCCAGCCAACAAGAGAACTTTTCCTGCTCAGTATCAGCGCTACTTCATCCAGCAGCTATAGGACTTTGCTGTAGTCAGCCTTAAGCCTTCTTCTCACTGGAAAATTTCAACTTCCACTAAGTCAAAAGGTAAAACTTTTGACCAGTAGACCCTCTTGGTGTAGCTGAAATCTGCTTCATCACAGTTGGCCTTAAATCATGCCTTTGTCCCTGTCAACCACAGTGACTGATTACTGATTGGTGCTATAACTTTTCTTTTGATTTTTCCTTAAAGTTTTAATAATTCATTTCTCTAGTTCCCCTTATTGTATTCTTATCATTTGTGTGTCCTTTTTCTTTTTAGAAATTAATTGTGAAATTTCTATCGTGTTTTTGTTTTGGACTTTATTGTTTTGGTACTGCTAAATGCTTTGCACATTTTCCTAAGTCCCAAACTCTGGAAGTCAGACCTCAGGAACTTTTCAGTGGGACGAACCAGCAGAGCAGGCCGCCTTGCGGTTGAGGGTTGCAGCTTGGCTCTCCAGGTGGAGTCGGTTCACTTATGGATCTTTTTTCCAAAGTTGCTCCAAACTTCTGGAACTTCTTCCTGAAGTTCCTCTGGCGGTCCCAAAGTGTCCAAAACACAATCCAAGGGTCTGGAAGCTCCAAGCTGGTCCTTGAAGATTTGGGACTTAAGTTTCCACAATCCACTTGGACAAAACCCTTACAAAACCCTTACAAATCCAATGGAAGTACTCCAGGCTGGGAAGTCTTGGTGGTGATGGTCCAGGTGAGCTCGGTTAACCTGTAGCTTGCAGGGAGATCACTCTTTATTCCTCTTGAAGCGTCCACGGGGCTGTTGTTACAGATTGTGCAGCAGGCACAGTCAGTGTGCAAATCAAACTTCGAGCATGGAGCCGCCTTCCTCTCTTTGTTTCAAGCAGCAGATCTGTGGGTCTCTGCCCCTTTCAGAGTTCTCTGGGGTCAAGCAGGAGGGCTCTCCTATCCAATGAGGTGCAGTGCAACACCCCAGTCCATGACCACTTCCTCCAAAGTGTGGCACAATCGTCTGCCACAGAACCTGGCTAATCCTCTTAACTCTGGCCAATCAGGGGAGACCATAGGAAGGCTGATTTTTGGCTTACAGACAAGAAAGTCTTATAACTTCTTTTCTGTATACTTTAGGATAAATTCAACAATAGCATATTGTTGGATTTATCAATGTCATTCACCTAAGTCCTTGAATGATATTTTCTTTGATTCCTAGTGTTAGTTATGAGGTCATAAACTATTGTAGTGTTAACCTATGTGGCTGGAGATCCACAATGGGGAAAATGAAATGTCCAATTTCTCCAATATCTGCACCTATAATACATCTTTTATAAGGACCCTGCTTATAGCTACATGACCACCCCCCCTCCCTGGGGCACTTAGGGGAGACTTAAGGGGTTCTGAATATGCAAAACTAATGTAGATCCTCACTCCACAGTGCACCTAGCACAAAAGTCGATTTGGGGAAGCACTTTACTACAATGGGGGGAAATGAAATGTGCAATATCTCTATCCCCAGGGCATATAAAACATCTTTTATAAGGGTCCTCCTTATAAGTACCCCCCCCACCTCTGGTACACCTGGGGGTACCAATTATGCCAATATATTGTAGTTTATCAATTTTGAAGTGCCCCTACCACCAAAGTCCAGTTTGGGCACATTTTACATTTAAAAGTAGTTCTGCAACAGGGTTGGGTTTTAAGATGACCTCAGGCTCTCAGCAGTGGACACATGCAAGTGTAGAAAGGGCTGCTGGCCTCTAAACTGCCATGCCCCTATTATATACTAGGGACTTAAAGGTAGTTTTCATCCCCCTGCCCTATTATGTACTTGGGGCTTATAGGGTAGGTCATGCCTAACACATAGTGTACCTTAATGTGTGTGTGTTTTCACCATAGCACTGGCCCGGGCCTAGTTAATCAGAGCCCAGGGACAGTCAGAGTCGGTTACCACCAGTACCAGGCAGCAAAAAATTGGGGTGGACTATGCAACAGATACTATCCCCATTCATTTCATGCGTGTTGCACTGATGAACTAGAAGATGTACTCTACTTTTATTGAAATGGTGACACCCTAAGAAAGCCTATAGGCCTGCCTTATTTATAATTGCACCACTTTGTAATGTGATGTTGCATTTGCTATAATTGGGTGGTGGGGAGTATTGTGGTCATAGGATTCAGGACCTACTAAGGTTGTTAAGCGTCATGAGGGTGTCACCAGTATTTTCATCTACCAGGTTGTATATATATGTAAATTAATGCTTAGTATTTAATAGTGTGTGTACAAAATATATGTTCGAGGCATGTGAGCTGTATATCACATGCTTTGCATAATCCTGCCATCTAGTGTTGGGTCTGGATGTTTGCAAGTTGTTTTTCTTCGAAGAAGTCTTTCCAGTCACAAAGTAAGGTGACTCCTCTTTTCGGTGATAGTGCGCATGGTCATGGACTCCATTGTTAGATTGTTTTTTTCCGCCATCGGGTTCGGACGTGTATTTCTGTGCTCCGGTTCGAAATCGTTCTTCGGGTTCCTCTCGGTGCGCAATCCACTCTACCCACATCGGTATTGTTTCGTATGCGTATCCCACTTCTCCGCATATTGTATCGGTTGAAGAAAATTTTTATTTTGATCGGAGCACTCGTGGAAGCCTGTTGGGCCTAACCGTGTGGGTCCACATCGCAGTCGATGGAACGGACTCCATTCAAATTCTGTCCTCGGTGCCACGCAAAGTATTCACGCACTGACTTACACGAAGTGTGCAACTTGTGCTTATCTCCGGAGCACAATGAACAGGACCGCGACGCGTGCAGATCGTTTCGATCAAAGAAAACGCTCCGCGATAGTCGGGCTCGACGTCGTGAAATGCAAAGCCAGAACATCAAATACATCCTGGACATCTTCGGTGAAGGATCCGAGCAAGAAGAATTAGATGCACAAGGTGCCCAAGAGGAACAGGAAGAACCTGTATCCATTCCGGAATCAGACTCCTAGATGGAAGACAATATACCGCAAGGTCAACGTCAATTGAGTACCGAACACCCTTTGCCCCAAAATCCAATTCAGACCAAACAAAAGGCTTCAGTTCCACTTCAGCCTTCGGGCCTCGGTCGACACCGAGAAGATGTTTCTAACGCCCCACCTCCTGATTTGGCACCGAAATACATCGTTAAGCCTTCCGGCTCGGGATTGAGTCGGCCTAAGTCAGGCACCGAGCCGAAAACTTCGGGCTCGAAGCCGAAGACTGCTTCAGTGCCCAAACCCTCGACACCAAAATCAAAAACGGCTTCGGAACCCAAACCTTACGCGCCGAAAAGTCATTCCACCCTGGCACCGAAGTCCTCGGCGCCGAAAAAGAAAAATGATCCTTCGAAGCAGCACCTCCCAAATCGGACCCAAAACAAAAGGAACTTTACATTAATCCTGATACAGGACATCTTCTTACCAAACTGCCTCAGAAGCGCAAACCGGAGTCAGAGGACATACATTATACGATTCCTTTAAAGAGTAAAAATGTTGGGACTAACCCATCTCCTCCTCCTCCACCACCACGTTCCCATACACATTCACCACCTTCTCCATCATTAGAACATTTACTTATCACACCAACTAGCTCTCCACCACCACAGCCTGATGATGATGATGGAGATAATGGAGATACTCGTTTACCAGTAAATCCCTGGAGAGACTATAATACTGATTCCCCAATGGCAAAGCCTTCCCCTCCTGACGACAATGTAGGGTATTTAGAATTACTTGCTAGAGCTGCAGAATATCACGGGTTACAACTACACAAAGAATTCCTAGAAGAAGATTTCTTGTTTGAAACTCTAAGTAGTACACATAGATCCAGTCAGACTCTCCCTATGCTCAAAGGCATGATGAGACATGCTGATGATATATTCAAAGACCCTGTTTGTGCTCGTATTCTCACTCCCAGAATAGACAAAAAATATAAGCCTGCTCCATCGGATCCAGTCTTTATTAAGGGACAGTTACCACTAGACTCTCTGGTTGTCTCTAATGCATGTAAACTGGCCAGTTCACAAACCTCGGGGAATGCCCCCCACCACCCCCCGGACAAAGACTCAAAATTATCAGACGCTTCTGGTAAGCGAGTAGCCGCCCAGGCAGCGAATGATTGGCGCATTGCCAACACCCAGGCCCTATTAGCCAGGTATGATAGAGTGCACTGGGACGAAATGGAGCAATTGCTTCAGTATCTCCCAGATGAGCACAAACCTAAAGCTCATGATTTAGTACAAGAAGGAAAGCTCATCTCCAATTCCTCTATTAGATGTGCTTTAGATGCTGATGACACAGCAGCTTGGGAGATTAACACTAGTGTGTTACTCAGGAGGCACGCCTGGTTAAGGATTTCCGGTTTTAAACCTGAAGTCCAACAGTCTATCTTAAATACCCCATTTGACAAAAAGCATCACTTCGGGCCCGAAGTAGATCAGGCATTGGAGAAAATGAAAAAAGACACTGAGGTAGCTAAATCAATGGGAGCCCTACAGTCTCCGTCAAATCGTGGCTCCTTTCGTCGCTCCTTCTACCGTGGGGGGTCCAAGACCACATCCTCAGACATTAATGCTGCCTCGTACAAAGGCAACAATCAATCTTCCTCCACAAGAGGCTTCTTTAGAGGAGGATATAGAGGGAACAATGGCAAAGGTAGGGGCAAGGGTTCCACTCCACGTAATTCCTCTTCCCCTAATAAGTAGTGTCTTACCTATCCTTCCCCCCAATCATTTAACACCTGTCGGGGGATGTCCTCTACAATTCCTCCCCATTTGGCAATCCATAACTACAGACAAATGGGTGTTGGGAATTATCCAACATTGTTATTGTCTTGAGTTTACCACCAATCCTCCAGACATTCCACCTCGTTCTCACAAAATGTCACCAGAACATTTACACCTGCTCACACAGGAAACCCAGTCTCTATTGATAAAAGGAGCCATAGAGCCTGTACCGTTACAATATCAAGGGTCAGGAGTATACTCCCTGTATTTTCCAATTCCCAAAAAGGACGGCTCCTTAAGAACTAGTCTGGACCTCAGAGAACTAAACCACTACATACTGTCAGAACATTTCCACATGGTGACACTTCAACAAGTGCTCCCACTTCTACAGCAGGGTGACTTTATCTCTACTCTAGATTTAAAGGACGCATATTTCCACATTCCAATACACCTGCTCATCGCAAATATCTCAGATTTGTGATAGCGGGTCAACATTACAAAGTCAAAGTACTACCGTTTGGAGTCACCACTGCTCCCAGAGTATTTACCAAATGCCGGGCAGTAGTGTCAGCTCATCTGAGAAGACACCACATCCATGTCTTCCCATATCCTGGACGACTGGCTCATCAAAGCCAGCACTTACCAGAAGTGTCTCCAACACACTGAAGCCACAATTCACTTACTACACCAACTAGGGTTTACAGTGAATGTGTTGAAGTCCCATCTACAGCCTTCCAACACACAGACTTATCTGGGAGCCACCATAGACACTCGAAGAGCTCTAGCCTCTCCCAATGCAGCCAGAATTCTCAGTATTCAGTCTCTTCTCACTCAGTTTCAGCCCACCAATCATTACCAGCAAGAGTCTTCATGCAACTGCTAGGAATGATGGCGTCTTGCATCATGATTGTTCCCCTGTGCAAGACTTCATATGCGTCCCCTTCAAGAATGCTTGGCAAGTCAGTGGAACCAGTCGCAGGGTCAATTGACCAATCTAGTGTAGGTGGATGGCCACACCCATCGCTCTCTGCAGTGGTTGGACCCACAAAATGTATACAAGGGGCGGCCCTTCATCGACCCTGTTCCATAGACAGTGCTAACAGCAGACGCATCGCTCACTGGTTGGGGTGCTCACTTGCACGATCACACAATCCAAGGATGGTGGAGTCTAAAGCACAAAAGTCTCCATAAAAATCACCTAGAACTACTAGCAGTGTTTCTAGTGCTCAGAGCCTTTCAAATTCACTGCATAGGCAAAGCGATCTTAGTTCACTCGGACAGCATGACAGCTATGTACTATATACAAAAACAGGGGAGGACCCACTCTCTCTAACTGTCATGCCTAGCACAAGACATTTGGAAATGGGCTGTACACCACAAGATTTATCTCCTGGCAGAGCATCTTCCAGGAGTAAACAATCAGATTGCAGACCTTCTCAGCAGACAGAAGCAGCAAATCCACGAGTGGGAACTTCGTCCTCAGGTTCTCCTCCCCTACTTTCAGGAATGGGGATTTCCCCACATAGACCTGTTTGCCACAGCGCAAAACGCAAAATGCCCAAGCTTCACCTCCAGGTTCCCACACTAGCTCTCCAAAGGCAATGCCCTATGGATGAACTGGTCAGGGATTTTTTGCTTCCGCTTTTCCGCCTCCCACTCATTCCACTGGTAGTTCGGAAGCTCAGGCAAACATCCCTCACACTGATTCTCATAGCTCCCACATGGCAACGTCAACCCTGGTTCGCCACGCTGCTGGAGCTATCAGTAGTTCCACACCAAAAGCTGCATCTCACCTCCAGTCTCCTCACTCAAAGCCATGGAGTAATCAGGCATCCAAATCCCAAAATACTCAACCTGGCGATCTGGCTCCTGAAGTCATAAAGTTTAGTTATTTACAATTACCACTAGACTGTATGAATATCCTAAAAGAGGCTTGAAAGACTACTACTAGGGCATGTTATGCAGCAAAATGGAAACAGTTTGTTATCTATTGTAACAATAACAATATCAATCCTCTTGATGCTTCTGTGCAGATCATCATCTGTTACATTTACAGCAATCTGGACTAGCCTACACATGCATTCGCTTACATCTAGCAGCAGTAGCTGCATACTTACAAAACAGACAACACTTATCTCTATTCAGAGTACCAGTGATTAAATCCTTTGTCCCACCTGCACCACATTGGAACTTAAACATAGTCCTTACAAGGCTAATGGGTCCACCATCTGAACCAATGCATAGGTGTCAATTACAATTCCTCTCATGGAAGGTTGCTTTCCTCATAGCAATAACTTCACTAAGGAGAGTTGGTGAGCTCCAGACATTAACTATACAAGAGCCCTTCTTTCAACTTGACAAAGTGGTTCTTCGAACCAATCCTAAATTTCTCCCCAAAGTAGTTTCTGCTTTTCATATCAATCAATCGGTTGAGTTACCTCAACCTGATTCTGTAGCAGAACGAACTCTACACACACTTGATGTTAGAAGAGCTCTACTATACTATGTGGAAAGAACAAAAGAATTTCGCAAAACAAAGCAACTCTTTGTTGCTTTTTCTCCACCACACAAAGGCAATCCCATATCTAAATCAGGCATTGCAAGATGGATTGTAAAATGTATCCAGACATGTTACATAAAAGCAAAAAGAACTTTGCTAATTCCCCCTAGAGCACATTTCACTCGCAAAATAGGGGCTACAATGGCCTTCTTAGGGAATGTTCCCCTAGCTGACATCTGTAAAGCAGCAACATGGTCTACACCGCACACATTCACCAAACACTATTGTGTAGATGTGTTAGCGTGGCAACAAGCTAATGTAGGCCAGGCAGTACTTCAAACACTGTTTCAGACAACTACAACAACTACAGGTTAGCCACCGCTTTGGGAGTGTACTGCTGTATAGTCTATGCAAAGCATGTGATCTACAGCTCACATGCCTCGAACGGATAATGTTACTTACCCAGTAAGCATCTGTACTTGGCATGTAGAGCTGTAGATTCACATGCGCCCACCCACCTCCCCGGTCTCATGTAGTTGTTGCAGTTCTCAGTTTACATACATACACATGGACATCTCTATTCTACACTTGCTAACTCCATTCTCATACTCTGTGGGAAAACAATCTAACAATGGAGTTGATGCCAATGCGCACTATCACCGAAAGGAGGAGTCACCTTACCCCGTGACTGGAAAGACTTCTTCTAAGAAAAACAACTTGCAAACATCCGGACCCAACACTAGATGGCAGGAGTATGCAAAGCATGTGAATCTACAGCTCTACATGCCAAGAACAGATGCTTACTGGGTAAGTAACATTATCTATATATTTGTTTTTGTTTTTTTAAAGAAAAAGTACTGACTGGACAATAATGGGTTGAGTGTTGTTGAGTACCAGAGAGTTTGGGTTACTAGCCAACACCAACTCGCCTCAGTAGGTATTGGACTGCTCTGCTACCTTACTGTGAAAGAGTCAAGTGCTACAGTGGAGTACTTGGTTTCCAGTAAAAAGACAAATGCAGACTAATTACTTTTGACTAATTTCACACCCTTCACAACTAATAACACAAGTTCTTACAGCTTTATACCTAGTGTGTCTAGTGGACTTGATGGGCACCGGTAGGGGCAATAAATCTCTTGGAGCCGTTAAGGGATGGAGGCTCGACCCGATGCCAGGGTGAGCCTCCCCCACCTCATTCTTTTCTTCTAAACTTTAACCATGCTGTAAAGTGAACTTACTACCTCTCTGAGGGCAGATTGGTGGTAGAAAGGCTGTTGGGAGTGGGCCTGATGCCATGGTGGGTCGCCCCACCTCATTTCCCATAATAGACTCCCTGTTAGCTAGTGGGCTTCCTTCCTCCTGGTAGCAGTTTGGGGATAAAATCTCCAATCACCCACCTGTGGGGTGGAGGGAACAGAAAGGTTGAATTTAATATTTTTGTCCATAGCTGAGGGCTGCTCCCCATTCCAGGGGCCTCAAGGGTAGATCCCTGCTTGGGGATCGCCTTTCTGCTGCAATCCCCAAACAGGGATCGACTAGGGAAGGGCACCGTTGACAAGTCCCCTTTCCAGTGGTACCTCTCCCACCTTGATTGCTACTCTGTGGGCTGAGATATGCTCCCCAATCACTGATCGAAGTGAAAGCAGTCTGTACCTAATGGCACCAACAGCTTTGACTTTCACACTGTGTGACATTAGCACTCTGGGTGTGTTTCTCTTCAGTGTCATAAAGATTTTTTTTTTAATCTGGCTTTTCAGGCTATATGCAGAGGATGGGGCATTCACATCCCCTGCACTGCAGAGGTAATGCAGAGGATGTGAAAATGTTGTCCGCATTAACGCAGTTAAGCTGTGGTTAATGGAGAAGAAATTAGTAGGAATAGTTGAAGAAAACACTTTATCCATCATGCAGTACCTCAAAACACTCTCCATTCCAGCTTCTAAAGGAGGCACATCCAAGTGATAAGGCATAGCCGAACATTAAAAGTTGTGGAGAACAAAGTACTGACCACAGTAAAGCAGTTGAGTCACCTTTAGTCATAAGCTGCACGAGAACCAACATATTAAATTGGACTCTATTTAGCCTCATTCACAAACATGGTCAGTAGCACAATCCTCAAATGCCTCTTCTTTTACTACATCTGCAGTAGAAAGTAGATGCCAAACCTACTGGCACTGTTGTTGTCCTTGTTATGGTTGCTTGGGCACAGACATAGACTTTGGTGTCTAGACTGTGAGGAATGATGTCATGCCATTTATGAACGTCAAACTGATTGTCCAGTAGCAAACCTACATTGTCTTTAATGTTTCAGTCTCCTGTGTTGTCGAATACTGTGAACATTCCTTACCACAGTCCTTTCTAAGGTTCTTTCACAGGACTCCAGATATTTTAAAAGTAAATGAGACATTATTTTTAATATAATTTCCATTATTTCAAAACATCACTAAAATATTTATGAACATTGAACACATTTAAAAAAGAATCCTCAATAAAAATATCATGATAAAGATGTGAAGGAAAGGGTAGCTTTTTGTAGAGCTTTTGGGTTTAGTGGTCAAATCTAAGTGGATGCGACTAAGTAGCATGGATTATAGTATTCTGCAAATTACGCGAAAAGACAGCATTATCGGCATCGGTAAGATGGACTCCATCTCTGTGAAACAGATCTAGATTTTCGTGTAATATACTGCCATAGCATGATACCTGGAACTTTCTGCACATGGAACCCTGTGTTTGTTGTTCAGGGATCCATGTGGAACCTGTAGATTTGAAGAAGATAAGTAAAGCGAGACCTGGTGCCACTAGCAGCTCACTTGTGTTTGTGTCTTAAATAAACATGAAGTTTGCTCATCTTCAGCTTATTTGTTGGTGATTCATGACATAATTTGTGGCTACAAACGAGCTGCTGACACAAACCCATTGGAGGAAGAAATATCTGTCGGCTGTATTTCCATCTGCTAACCACAAGTGTTTCTGCCTGGTGTATTTTGAACAATTGGTTTTGGGAGGCGCACTGGTTTCTTGTTGTTCAGGAGCCTGTGCAAGCATAAACAAGTTTTCATGGTGTTGCCCATCGAGGTAATGTTATATTTCCTCATGACGTAACGCCATCAATAGTGGAATGCATTGGCACGACGCAACGTGAAGGGGACAGCGTCATTGCGTGGTGCACTAAGGTTTTCCTTTCAAAAATTGGCACGTCTCAACGGAGCGTCGTCAGTGACACACAAAAGTTCTTTCCTCTGCGGCACAGTGACGCATCAGCAGGACAGCACCACAGTTTATTCCTTGCAGCTGAGCAATGCATTGGCGCGCCTCAGTGGAGCGGTATCAGGGGCAAGAACAGCAGCTATGTGATACATCGGGAAGCTGGCACTTGTAATTTGAGGGTTGTTTTAGTGCTATGACTTCAGGTGCAGGGGTGCTTGCTGTTTTCTTCTTGACAGAGTAAAACGGAGTAGCACACTTTTCCTGCTAGTGCTACGCCTCTTAACGGATCTTTGGGAGCAAAGTGTGCAGGAGAAGTAATCACAGTGATTTTCTATAGTCCTGGATTGTGTACAGAAATCAACTAATATCTACATATTTAACTTGGTGCCCACTCGGCATTATTCAGTGGCGAGTACACTCCTTGTGTCAGTGAAGTTTTGAGGGCGTTCATCCAAGTGGTGATGCGCACACCAGAATTCTTTTTTCCCCTCATCTGTATTACCATGAATGTATGATTGTATATTATTCCTATATTTAAGTGGGTATAAGATTGTTGGTAGTAGCTTACATTACTTAGTGGATTTTGTTATAAGTACAACCATGCAATTTGTAAATCCACCTCCCCATTTCCTTTAAAACTCCGGGTGACCCATCCATTCAATGGAAACAAGCACTCCATTTTTGCTCCGAAATGAAGAAATATTTATTACTTCATTCCCTAAGTCTGCAGAAGTGAGAATCAAGCCTTTGTAAGGAAGTTGCAGACTAGGTTTTACGTTGAACCTAGTTTAGTGGTTTTAATGTGCACGTGTTTTTTTAGGAGAGTACAAAATTCTAATGAAGATGTAGATACCTACATCACAGCATTAAGATGGTTGGTCTCTGGCTGCCAGTTTGAGAACTTTTCCGATCATCTATTCAGAGATCAATGTATCAGTCACTGTAGTGATAATTCTATGATACAGAGGTTATTATCCATGGGAAATCCATCATTAGAGGTAAAAAAAAACAGCTAAGATTATAGAAACCTCACAGTTATCAGCTAAAGAACTAGACTGCAAAACTTATGAGGTTGTTGCTGCTGTTAAAGGCAATTGTATGAAGAGTTCTAAAGATGAAAAGATGTTAGAGAAACCAAAATCATTTTTCTCACAGAGTAACATGAGTTTTTGCTGTGGGTACCGCACACGCACTAGAGGCGAGAGACATGGTCTTGCAAAGAATGTCACGTTCAGGTTATGTAATAAGTGAGGACACTTCGCCATGGTGTGTCAGGGTTACAAACCGGGTCCTCAATAACTGGTCAGATGTGTCATTGATGAGATATCACAAGAGGGAGATGACAGTATTGAATGGGCTTAAAGAGATATGGTTCTGCTGGTGAAGTGTGATGAGTTAAAGGTAAATGATCCAAATCTATATGTTGATCCATATGTTGATGTCAAAGTTGGTGATAAAACTCTGAACTTGTTAGTATACTCTGGAGCACAGATCACCATGATGGCACAGGAATTATATGATAAGATGTGGCCAACTTTACCCCTTTTGCCTCCAGATCACACAGCTGTCTTATGAAGGGCCCAGAATCGACTTAAGTGGGTATATTGAAGATAGTCTGGAATTCAAAAAGGCCAAACAATAGCCAGCAAAGTATATGTTGCCCACCAAGGGTTAAACTTCCTGAGGTGGTTTCACCAAGGCTTGTTTGGCATGATCCTCAGGCCTAGGGCAGAAGAACAAGTAGTAACAGTCAGAGAATGAGGAGTTGGAAAAAGTAATGAAGAAATATCCTCATGTGTTTTTTGTGAAACTAGGAAAAATCAAACACTTTAGGCACAAAATTAAAGTGAAAAAAGGAGCAAGGCTAGTCATACACAAATCTATGAAATGTTCCTTACAGCGTACGAGAAGATCTAGAAAAAGAGCTAGAGACATTATGCAGAAAAGGGTATAATTGAACCAATTGACTTGTCTTTATTGATTTCACCACTAGTTGTAGCCCGCAAACAAAATGGAGAACTAAGGGTTTGTGTTGATCTCCAGTGTCTCAACAAGGAGAACTGGGTGTATTCTCTTCCCTTACCTAACATTAGTGAATTATTGTCTGGGTTGAAGGAGGCGAAATGCTTCACAAAGCTAGATTTGGCCTCGGCTTACCACCAAATAGAGTTGGAACCTGAATAACGTCATCTCACGGCATTTGTTTCCCCATTTGGTACCTACCAGTATTGCCGCATGCCTTTTGGTCTAGCTTCTGCAGCATTTGTATTTCAGAGAACAATGTCCAACATACTCAAGGGGATTCAAGGTCTATCTATCTGTCTGTCAAGATGATTTGTTGATTCGCATACCTGATAAACAATCCCACGATAGCATTCTGGATGAGGTTTTAAAGAGGTTCAGCTCCATGGGATGGTGCCCAGAGGGAATAAATGTGTTTTCTTAACTGATAAAATTGAATACTTGGGACATTCCATTTCAAGCTAGGGAATCAAACCCAAGGCTAGCCTAGTCAGGGGTATCACACAAGTTAAACCTCCGAACGACAAAGTTGGTCTCAAATCATTTCTCACAATGTGTGAGTTTTACTCACAGTTTAAGCAAAAGTATGCCACAAGTCTACGACCTCTGTCTTACATGTTGATGAGGGGTGTGTCATTTGAGTGGGATTGTGAATGCAGTTTGTTCTAATCGCTAAAGGAACAGTTGGTCTCCTCAATTGTTTTAATACACTTTGACCGTAGCATATAGTGTTTGGTGACAGTGGATTCTAGCAGTGTGGGTTTAGGTGCTGTACTCACACAAATGAAGAATAACTAAGTTCAGACTGTGAGCTATGCCTCCTATGTATTGAATGGAATGGTGCTGAGAAGCAATATTCAGTAATAGAAAAGGAACTCTTGGCCGGTCGGTGGGCAGTTGGAAAGTTCTATAACTATTTGTGGGGTAAACATTTTATGACTCAGACAGACCATAAGCCTTTAGTATACATAGTGAGTGGGCGAAATGTCAGAGGATTTACACCATGCGTTGTGAGATTCTAAACAAAGTTATTACAGTTTGATTTTAGTCCTGAATACGTTCTAGGTGGTAAAAATGTTTGTGTGGATTATCCCTCTCATCATTCAGAATGTGTGGAAGAGTGTGCTAAATCAAAAAGTAGTGAGGAAGACAGGGAAGATTGTATTGTGGCATCTATTGATGTGCCCTCAAGTAGGTGTCTTCTCTGAAAAAGACTGGCTTAATGCAGTGAAAGACGGTCCCACGCTTAGTACAGTGATGAAGTATGTTGAATCAGGTTGGGCAAAAAAAAGAAATGTAGACTTTGACATGAAAACTCATGAAAGTGGAGGTTGAATTGTCAGTTGAAGGTGGTTTATTATTGAGAGCTGATAAATTGGTTCCACCAGTCTCATTGAGAATTGACATCATAGTACAAGCGCATGAGGGTCATTTAGGTTCTACAATGACCAAGAGACGGGTGAGATTATCTTTTTGGTGGCCTTCCATGGACAGGGAGATTGAACAGGTGGTGAAACGGTGTGCCACATGTTCTAGTTGCGATAAGTCCTTGAAGTTAAGAACACCATTGAGTCCAATTGAGTGACCTGTAGTGCTGTGGGAGAATATCAATGTGGCTATTGTAGGTCCTTTTAATTCCTTTGCTAGTAACTTGCGTGTTGTCTTGGTCATGATGGACTGCTACAGCAAATGGCCCGAGGTTAAATTTGTAAGTGAAGTTTCTTCCAAGACAGTTGTAACTTTCATGATAGAAGTATTCTTCAAAGAGGGTTTTCCTTCCACTGTAGTGTCCGACAATGGCACTCAATTTGTGTCCAGAGAGGTAGAGTCTTTTCTCCAAGATAGGGCCATCAAGCACCTCAGAAGCACTTTATAGCACCCTCAAACAAACAGTCTAGTTGAGAGGATGAACAAGGTACTTGGAGAGTGCATTCAGTGGGCCATTGCCAACATGTTTGTGGTAGGTAATACCGTTAAGTCTATGCTGTGGTTCTTCTGCAGTACCCACATTCAGCAATGAGGGTTTCACCTTTTGAGGTGTTGCATGGGAGGAGAGCTGCTACTTTTTTGTCCTGCATGGATGAACAAATGAGTTCAAATGAACCCAAATGACTGCTCCAGAGACAGGGTCAGTCAAAGAGTGGAGAAAGCTCAAAAGAAACAGAAACAATACTATGATGAGAGGAAAAGAGTGAAGGAAACAGTTCCCAAAGTAGGGGAGATGGTTCGGGTTTGTAAACCTGTTCATGTAAAGAAGGGAGTAAGTAAGTTTGGTCCACCTGTCAAAGTGCTAGAAGTGAAAGGAAACAGAGTCAAAGTGGAGGATGGACAGTAGTGGAATAGTGGTTGAGGGGTGAAAATGGGAGAAAATAAAAATGCTGAAATTGAGAATTTTGGGGGAGCGTGTGGTACGGATGTTTAGTCAAATGTAAAGTTACCTGTGTCTGATGGATGTGTGGAAGCAGATGTGACGTTCAAGGGATCCCGTTCCGGGACAAATGTGAGACTCAGTGGGCCGTTAAGGGCACTGCCCCAATAATATAGAATTTGATTATGTTATCTCATTGTCATGACATGTTTAAGTAATATTGGTTGTGAATCTAGGTTCTGAATTATTTTAGGTATTTTTAATTATTTTATTTTTCAGCTATTGTTCAATGTTTTTATTAGATCTCATTTAGCCCTTTTCTGTTTTTGGGTTCTTTAGGCTTTATAATGCATAGTATATTAACTTGTATAATCTAATGCTTACTTGTTTTTGAAAAAGGGAAAAGCCATGTGATATCTGTAATTTTTGCACATGGAACCCTGTGTTTGTTGATCAGGATTCCATGTGGAATGTGTAGATTTGAAGGAGACAGTTGAAGCGGGACCTGGTGCAACCAGCATGCTTGCATGTTTGTGTCTTGAATAAACATGAAGTTTACTCACCTCCGGCGTCTGTGTTGGTGATTCACGACTCAGGAAATATTAAGTTGGTAATATCACTGTTGCCACATGCTTGCTCCATCTTTGAGCTGAAGTCAGTAGTGAAGAGCCACTTTTGACTTATAGCAATGCGTGGAAAACAAAGTGTGTATTTGGATACATAACAGGTAAAGAGGCAATATGATCCTGCGCTATAAAACATAGTTATGAGCCAGATATTCATCCAAGATCGTTACCTCAGCATGTAAAATGATTACACTAGATTGGAACAGACTATACATTTTCTGTAATACACTGACTCCATTTCATACTGTGTAATCTATGCCATTTTACTTTGATTCCTGCACAACCTTCATCTGTTGTTAATTTATGCCCCACGGCATACCGCTCTGCGCTGTAGATCCAGGAATCTCCGAAGATCCAGACTTCCCGATAACTATGGTAGCCCATCCTCACGGTTCGAGCTACAAATATAAATATCTCAAAATACAGGCTCGCCAAATGGGTGAATAACCCAGTACAAAAACAGTAACCACAACAATTGTCATTACCTAAACATATCAAATTACTGAACTTACGCATTACTGAAATACACATTACATATTTGGATCATGTGTTCTAGGACCTCATATAAATGTTCGCAAACAGTAACTGACGTAATTAATATATGTAGCTATTGTTCGAGAACATAAAAATCAAGTAAAAAATAAAATCTGACTTCTTACAAAGGAGGCACACCAATAAACATAAAGAGGAACCCTTTGCTATATTCTTTGTTATTAGGTAATGTCACCTGCGTCAGCATTTTACAAAGACGAGCAGCACAAATTCAATAATCCTCTTTCAATTAAATTGGCTAATGTTCACAACCAAAAAAGAAAATAATGAATCATTAGAAAAAAGAAATTGAATCTAAATGTCATTCAGGGCTCCATGGGCCAGGATAGCCTTGAAGTGTATGTGCGGTCAGGTCGACATGTTTCACGCCTATCAGTCCCACCGGATCCTTGGCGTTTTTTAAGGACCTAGATTACTACCCCACACCTTGGGAGTGATGTGTACTGCCAGCTACTCCCCTATTGGAAAGAACCTTATTATCATTGTCCATCGTAGATAACACATAGAAAGGCATTATAAAGCCAGTTTTTATAACATTTGTAAATCGGTGCTTCTGATGTAGCACACTGATTGCTCAAGTCTCCTCGAGGTAGACATACTTATGCTTTATGTTTTGTACAGCGCACAACCTGAAGTCTCTCATATGTGATAATGAAGAAAAAAGAGGGAGAGTGAAATAAAATAATTGCCTTGGATCACTCAATTTGATAAAGTGGGGAAGCCAGGGATAATCCTAGGTTATTTGGTTTCAACTTGTGCAATTTACCCACTAGATGTATATGCTTTGCTCCCCCTATATCCACCTTACCACCATATTTTCACTCTCCCTCCAACTCCTGGTTCTCCACCCCCCACTGCTACCCTGCTGGCATCAACGCGGCCCTTGGTCACATCACATACTACACTTTTTGACCCCTGGGTAAATGTTTGCGATTACCCATGCCTTACTATATGTTTAAGAAAACCCCACAATTAGCTTAATAAACACTGTTAAGTTATGGTTGTGAAATAACACTGAAAACAACCAGTAATTGTAAATTGCACATACCGTAACTCGTGTTCCAACATAATAACCATAACTCACTCACTAAAGGCACCTGAGTTCATTAGCAGTGAAGCTGGTGGGTGAGTTGTGATTTTTTTTTTTTTTTTTTTTTTAAACTTTGTTTATTGGTTTTAATCACAGCCATATATAACATGATTGGACTACATATTCGAGGTTGTCATCAACATAAGCAGGCAGACAGTATCTTAATTACATATTAAGCATTTCCTACAAGACTTACTGGTCTATGCATCTCCATTTCTACCGTGGGTGACACACAGGGCTCCCCTCGATATTTATTCCATTGTGACCATTTCCTATCCCACTTTTTGGGACACCCCCGAACCTTGAACACCTCAGTCTCCGCCAACATACATCTATCCATTTCTTTAGCCCACACGCTAACGAGTGGTGGGTTCGCTCCCCCCCACCCTCTTGCCAGTTCCCGTTTCACCAGCGTGCATCCCAGTGTCGTAAATTGCTGTTCAACCTCTGTGAGATCAGTAGCCTCCCATATATTCAGCAGTCCCAGTGATGGCGTTAATTGTATGTCCTTCCCCAGGGCTGTATGCATGTGGTTTGAGGCTCCCTCCCAAAGGGCCCTTATTCTTGGGCAAGTCCAAAGGGTATGAAAAAATGTGGCCTGCTGTCCACAACCCCTCACACAATGGTCGTCAGGTCTAGTTCCTATTTTCGCCAAAACTATCCCGGACATGTATGATCGGTGTAGTATCCTAAGCTGGATCAGCCGAAATCTCTGTGTGATAGCCGCTTCTCGAGGGGACATGAGTGCCATCTGCCAGTCCTCGTCTTCTATAGGACCGATATCATCCTGCCACCGCTCCCTGAGCTTCGGGAAGGCGTCTGGCGGGTTATTACTCAATTTCCTATAGGTCAGAGATATTGCCTTTGAAGCAAGGGGCCCGTCCAGCAAGCGGTCTTCCAGAGGTGATGACTCTGGTATATCATTAAAAGATGGAAACGCCGCCTGTAGTGCATGTCTGATCTGTAAATATCTATACATTTCTCCCTGCGCCAGATGATATTGTTTCTGGAGCTCACTGAAGGTAAGCATTGTCCCCTTTTGACCAAATCCCTCACCGCTGATATCCCGATGAGGTCCCATTTATCAAACCCGGGCTGATAGCACAGCGTACCCAGTTTCTGGGAGAACCACAGCGGCGTAGCCTGCGAGAGGACGCCCTTCCATCCCAGCCGGGAGGTGACCACCCGCCAGATTTCCAAGGTGTGTTGGGTGGGTCCAAAGAACCTCCCCTTATTTTTCCTATCAGTAGTATATAGGGCCCCCAAATATCCGGAGCGATCAGTTTGGTATCGATCAAGGGCATACGCTGGGTCATCCGGGGGTAGTATATCCAGTGATTGACTGTCACCAGTTGCGCCGACCAGTAATAGCGCTGTAGGTCAGGAAGAGCTATGCCCCCACCGTACCAGTCTTTTGTCAATTTCTGCATTGCAATCCTAGGGGCCCTGCCATCCCATAGCAGTGTGCGAATCTCCCCCTCAACCGCTCTAAAATACGAGTCCGGGATCCGATGAGGACAGTTGTGCAGTATATAGAGAAAACGAGGAAGGGCCAGCATTTTAAAGAGTGCCGCCCTCCCCACCAGTGTTAAGGGCAGAGACCTCCAGTGTTTTACGTCAGCTCGCAGTCGGGCCAAAGGGGGGGCCAAATTGGAATCGTAGAAACCCGTCGGATCGGAAGTGATAAAAATCCCCAAATATCGGAACCCCTCCGTCGCGACCGCTATAGCGCAGTCAGCCGGAAGGCGGGGAACTGCGCCTCTCAACATAAACAATGAGGACTTGTGCCAATTTATCGCATATCCCGAATATTTTCCAAAATTCGTGAATATATCCAACACTACCCTGATCGATTTATACGGGGATGCCAGGTATAGTAGTATATCGTCCGCATATAAAGATATTCGATCTTCCACGTCAGCTGCCCAGCGTAACCCACGCACCCTCACGTCTCTACGCACCCAGTCCGCGAGAGGCTCTAGCATAAGAGAGAAAATCAGCGGAGAGAGCGGGCATCCCTGCCTGGTACCTCTTCGCAGCTCGAACGTCCTGGATGTGAAACCATTAACCCTCACCTGTCCCAGCACACCAGTATATAGAAGCTTTACCCATGCCACAAATTTAGGGCCCAGTCCTACCTTCCCTAGGACCTCGAACAGGTATGGCCATTCAATGGAGTCGAATGCCATGGAGGCGTCGAGAGACCGCACCGCCGCATCCTCTTCCACATATTTCCTACGCGCCATCACGTTATGTAAACGCCGTATATTAAGGGCCGTATTTCTACCTGGCATAAAACCAGATTGGTCTGGGTGGACTAATGATGTAATAACTGATGCCAATCTATTCGCCAAGACTTTTGCCAGCACCTTTGTCTCAACGTTGATCAGCGAGATTGGCCTATATGAGCTACATTTATCCGCTGGCTTACCTTGCTTATGGATGACTACTATGGTGGCCAGCCGCTGATCTACTGGTAGCTCACCGACTTCTAAACTCCCTTCATACATGGCTTTCAAGTGTGGCACTGTCGGAGGCCGTAGCCTTCAGAAGCTCTACTGGAATCCCGTTAGGCCCCATCGCCTTTCCGGACTTGAGCTGCCCCAAGGCCTTGCTTATTTCTTCGGTTGAGAGGTCTATCTCCAGGTCCTCTCGTTCCATCTCCGAGAGGCCCGGCACCTTACTGTCCCGAAGGAGCTGACGGGAGTCCTCCGCCGTGTATGGGGTGGAGGGGGAGTACACTGTTTCAAAATAATCAGCAAACTTCTCTGCTATTTCTTTCGGATGAAGCACTGCTTCACCTCCCGTCATCATTAATTTGTGTATCCATCTAGACCCCTGTTCTCGCCGTTCTAACCACGCTAGTGTCCTGCCAGCCCTATCTCCAAGTTCGTAGAGTCTATGTTGGGTGGCATAATGTTTAGCCACCATTTGTTCCCTGGTTCGTATCCTGTATTCGTCTTGCTTCAATAGGAGTCTATGACTAGTGTCCGGCGAGGGGTCACGTGAATGCTCCTGCTCTAGTTCGAGAAGGTCGGACTCTAACTGAACCAAAAGTTCACGCTTTTTGGCAATATAGCTCGTCTTTAGTGACAGAGCTTGCCCCTTTAGAACCACTTTGTATGCCTCCCAAATTATTTGTGCAGAATCGACTGAGCCCATATTTTCAGTAAAATAGTTCTCCGTTTGATTACGGAGTTCAGTTTTTATATCA
The DNA here is from genome assembly GCA_963921515.1 of Calotriton arnoldi. Lineage (NCBI taxonomy): Eukaryota > Metazoa > Chordata > Amphibia > Caudata > Salamandridae > Calotriton > Calotriton arnoldi. The sequence goes on along the minus strand of CAWUFW010004493.1, from coordinate 767,678 downwards.
GGTATATGTAGGAGCCATGGATTAAGGACAATAGTGGTGCGTGGTTGTCGTTCCCAGTGCGTATATTCCATCCATACCGGGGAATGGTCCGAAATACCTCTGGGTAGAACTTTATACTGGACAAAATTACCGACCTTGGACATATGCGTAATGAAATAGTCAATGCGGGATAAACTACGGTGGGCACTAGAAAAATACGTGAATAGTTGATCAGTGGGATGAAGCGCCCGACCCACGTCTGTCAAACCCATCGCCGTCACAAAATCAGCCATTAGGTTGTTAGATTTCTCCCTAGACTTCGGTGGGTGGCGGTCCACAGTGTCATCTAAGGTCATGTTGTAGTCTCCCCCCATTATAAGTGTACCCTCCCGGAGTCTCGTCAGCCTACTTCCTAGTTCTTCCAATGCCGCCTTACCCAGAGCTGGCGGTACGTATACAGAGAGTATATTGATGTCTTTTCCATCCCACTGGACCTCCGCCCCCACGAAGCGACCCCCAGCATCCGCCCATGTCCGATGAACTATAAGGGGCGTATTTTCCTTACCAATATAGCCGTCCCCTAGAGCCCGTGGTATAGTCTGCGTGTACCAGAAGTTTGTATCCCCACCTAGTAAGGGCTTTGGATTTCTGACCCACTAGATGCGTTTCTTGCAACAAGACCACATCAGGCGAGTGTCTTTTCAGGTATTGTTGCACAATACCCCGTTTGATCTTATCTCCAACCCCGTTGACATTCCAGGACATTACTGAAAGGGTACGGTCCCTATCCTGCCCCATCCCCATGTATCATACTCAATTCCCTTACACGGATCAATAATATGTAGGAAAACACTTGAGCCTGTCCACTCAGTAATTGCCGCCCAATGATCAATATGGCTACTTTCTGCTGTTGAATTACATTTTCACATTGCTTACCAATAACACAGTTAAAACAATAACATTCCCCGAATCCCAGCCTCCTAGTCCCTTCCCCCTCCCCGCACCCTGATCTACCTCACGTTGCGCCCTCAGGCCCCCCTAGTCCCTAACCCCTTAACAATCCCCCCCTCCCTGCCCCCTGCCCGTGGATTTAAAACTACCCACTCCCCAACCCGGCAGAGTGCCTCTCTCCCCCAGACATGCTAGAAATGCACGGGACGGTCAACTCCCATCCCCACCCGCTCATATCACAATTGACTTAAATTTCCCCCCATCCACTGATCTTATAGGCCAATCACATTCAAATCACGTCTATTTAATCCCATCGGTCTCAGAGCTTGAATCGGGTACCTTTTGTGTAGTCCCACCCCCGATGGGTAAATCAACCCCTCACCCAATCCCCCCCTACTTGCACTGTCAGTTGGGTGCCGGCTCTCCCTCTACGGTGTCAGGAGTCCTTATTCCTGTTCCTTCAATGGACCCTCTTCTTCTGCAGGTCCCTTTGGTGCCGCGTCAGAGCGGAGGCCCCTGCGTTGGCTGTTCTTTTCAGAGCGTTCACGTCTCTGGCCTCCCACCGTGCTCCATCCTTCCATCCAGTCCCAGACTGCCTCCGGTGAGTCAAAAACCACGATTTGCCATTCGACTCCACCCTCAGTTTCGCAGGAAAGAGCATCGCATACTTCACCTCCCGGTCCCTCAGCTCCCTCTTCACCGCCTGAAAGCTGCGACGTTGGGCCTGAACCTTGGCCGTGAAATCCGGGAAGAGGGCCACCTCGTAGTTGTCTATTTTCAGCGGAGGACTGGACCTCGCCGTCTGTAGTATAACATCCCTATCTCGGTAGTTGAATACTCGGGCAATAAGGGGCCTCGGGGTGCTCCTGATCTTGGTCTACCCCTGGTACTCTGTGAGCTCTTTCGATAGAAAAGTAGTTTGACAGAGACTTAGGTCGCAGGTGATTCAGGATGAGATCTTCCACGTATAGGTCCGCTGCCGGCCCCTCCGTCCTTTCCAGGAACCCCTAGGATGCGAATGTTATTTCGGCGGGCCCGGCCTTCATAATCGTCGAGTTGCTGTTCCATCCTGTCCTGTTTCTTCTGCATTGCAAGCATCTGCGTTTGAAGTTCCGAGGTGTCCGTCTGTAGGGCATTGGTGACCACCTTAAGCTCCTTGACTTTCTCGTCCATCTTCCGGAAGTCCGCTCTGATGAGAGAGACCTCCACCGTGACCGAGTCTACCGAGGAGCGCACTCCATTTATAGCCGCCATGACATCATGCAAAGTCGGCTCCGGGCCTTGTTTGGAGGCTGCCGCTCCTTCATCTTTCTCCGACTGCGGCGAATCTCCCTTGGCCCCCACTGTGGACCATGCGAACTTGGCCAGCTGCTTTTGGGCAGTCGCCTTGGGCCCCTTTCCTCCCGTCGCCATAGGTGCGCGGCACTGAGCGTCTTCCTAGGTGAGAATCTGGCTCTGTTCCGGAGGGTTGACTGCAGGTCGTTTGACAAGAGTGACCGAGTTCCCCAGGTCAGGTCGGTATGGCTGGATGATCTTCGCCAGCCCTCTATCTCTCCACCTCTTGCTGAGCTGGAACCTGCGGCGTTCCCCGCGACAGGGTAACCTCGATACTATTTGAGCTCCCCAGCGGGCTACTGGCTTGTGGGCTTATGGGCCCCGACGTTTTATCCACCTGATGCCTTCCGTCGCTGGCTATCGAGCAGTGTGTCTTGACTTAGGCCGCAGGGCCAGATATCCACCCGGGCAGCGCACCGACTGTCACAGAGACACCAACACTTTCCCCAGGACCTGCAGGTCTGCGCCGTGTTCCCCCATGCAGTGGCGAGGCCGCCGCACCAGCGGTGGACAGATCGGGCTCCCGCCCCGCCTCTCAACACTCTCTCTGGCCGTAAGCCGGGGCCTCGCGCACCCCGCAGAGGCCGATTTCTTCAGGCCCTGGGCCCCAACGCGCCCTCCCGTGTATTGGCTGCCAAATGCTCTCCAGTCCCCGCGATGCAAGCGGACCCAGTGGCCAGATCCCGCCCTGCCACCACAGCCCGCGGGGAATCCTCCCAGCTACCGCCCTTCGGGATGTGCAGGGCCGATGGCAGCGGCCGCGGCGCAGCTAGGCCTCGAAGCCGGGGGCTCAGGTGATCAAGGCACTCACCGGCTCCTCCCCATTACCGCTGCATCGCTCGGCGCGGGAGCCTTCAGGCCGATTACGTCCGCACCTGGCTCCGCGCAGGATCACTGCACTTCGGGATCCCCGGCGGACCACCACACATCCGGGCTTTTCCGACGTTCTCTTTCCGACGCCTCCAGCCTTTACGCGTCCTCCATCGCCGCCGTTATCTCCTCTTCAGGGACGCAACACATGGAGGGCGTGGGAGGCACCAGCCGAGTCGCTGCACCCGTCAAGTCTCTCTCAGGAGGTAAGGGGTGAAGCACCTTACATTCGCTGCATTTTTCAATCGTGGATGGCGGCGGGTATTGGAGGATTTACAGCGGGGGTTCAGGAGCCCATTCAGGCAGCAGCCATTCTCGTTGGTCGCTAGCCACGCCCCCCCGTGAGTTGTGATTTTTAACAGAATCTTTGGTAAAATTTTTTTTATTTTAATGACAAAGTGCACTTACTGTTACTAACAACAAATGGCCTGCAAAGGAATATCCATTCAACCATCTAGGTGTCAACTTTATTTTCCCTATACCCTCCCTTTTGCCGTCCATCATCTGTCGAAGGTCTCCCAAAGCAGCCAGGACATCACAGATGATGATTGTGTGGCAGGCTGGCCCCTCGGGAGCAGCGTGGGCCCTTGATGTGGTGTTTTTCCTCTTGATTCTCAGTTTCTAGCTCTTCTGATTGCCCTAGGATAACAGGGGCACGAACATTCGCTCATTTCGTATAAATTCGGCTCAGTGTGTCTCACAGAGTCCCAGAGATCCAGCACGCCCTAGAGTTTGCAGATATGGACACTAAGGTCTGGAGGCCAAATATGCCCCCAATTAATGCACAATGGATTGTTTTGCAGCACATACAACCTTCGTTATCCGCAGCAGGAGCAAAGGGGTGTGTGGGAAGGGGGGTTGGGGGGAGTTTGCTTATTATCTAGGCCGAAAAAGACTGAGCCAGAAACCTTGGAACAGCAGTGAGAAACATATCCTCTAACGCATGTCTGCAGCTTCGGACAAAGCCGCACCAGGCCTATTAGAGCCAGTGCCACTATCCCCGCAGCCCCTCCAACATTTCTCAGATTTATGTTTGCCCCATTACTGGAGTTGACCAGGTCTTGGTACCAATACATGACCTTAGCAGAATGTATTAAGCTTTTTTAAACATGCGTTAAATGTTATGAGCAGAAGAAAACCAGACTTATCCATAAGAAATCAATTTCAGTAAATATGCAAATACATTAAAGAGAAGTGCAAGTACTTAATGTAACGCTTCACTTATCTGTTTGCTCCAGCTTGTGCCAATCTACACCAATAGAGGGGGAAAAGGAAATTGTGAGGACATCTAAAACTGTGCCATATTGTATTAGTGTAGATTGACCAAAAGGGATTTTCCATAGGAGATATATTTTTCATTCAACTCAGAAACCAGTGATCACCAAATGTTATAGCATGACAGTCTTTACATCATGTGGTGCCTTTTCCTGGTTTGGAGAAAATGTGTTCAGCTGTTTTGGATATGTAAGGCTAAATCTGAGTCTCTAGAACACGTCAAAGTATATATATTTAAGGGAAAGTTTGCAAACTTTAGTGTTCACATGTGCAGTCGCTTGATCAATTCATGCTACGGTGCCTGTGTGCAAACACTAAATGATTTCGAACGTGTATCAATGTATCTAAGCACGGTTGGCGCGCTAACAAGCTTCAGTGCACACATATCCACTTTGGCGGTCCTCATCACAAGCTCCAATACACATATATCAATAGAACAGATAGTCTTTCACTTTGTATTACAGAACTGATCAGGACCACACACACCCACAGTCTGCACGGGCGAGGCCCATACTCTGGTGGTCCCAATTAAGCCCGGGCGTAGTTTGCGTAGTAGCACTTCACGTAGCTACGTGAAGTACAGCTTCAACTACACGTAGCTATGCAAATTGCGTAGTGCGTAGCTGTGTGCTTGACTGCACTGTACAATAATTACCAAAAGCAAACTTGTACAGTGCAAGTTAAGATAAAATAAATATCTCTGTCTTTATATGCTAAAAATGCATATAGTCATTTCACTAAAGTGAAAACAAAAAGTTAACAAGCAGTGAGAGAGGTGATGATTTTGGTATCCTCACTAACTTAGGGAGAGAACCAACAACCAAGCAGATGTCTTGAAAACAAAAAGCACATCTTATTGAACGATTCCTCCTAGGACCACCCCAAGCACAGTTATGGGCAAAAATACAATCCCAACCAAAGGCCCTGCAAAGCATTATGGGACGAGATTAGCAGTGGGCAGTGAATATTATAGTGTCAATATCAAAATAATTCTACAAAGAGCTGCAGTTCAACTAGTCGTCACTGGGTGTCGTCCCTCAAGAGTGAAATGCAAAAGTATTGAAAACCTTTCATGAAGCTTTTGCATTTGACTCGTGAGGGACGACACCCAGTGACGACTAGTTGAACTGCAACTCTTTGTAGAATTATTTTGATATTGGACACTATAATATTCACTGCCCACTGCTAATCTCGTCCCATAATGCTTTGCAGGGCCTTTGGTTGGGATTGTATTTTTGCCCATAACTATGCTGAGGTGGTCCTAGGAGGAAGGGACCACCATTGAATCGTTCACATGATATGCTTTTTGTGTTCAAGGCATCTGCTTGGTCCTCCCCTAGGTTAGGGGGACTCCAAAATCATCACCTCTCTCATTGCTTGATATTTTATTGTCAAAATTCATTTTTGTGAATTGGTTATATGCTTTTTAGCATAAAAAATTGCTTTATCAAAGCATTTGAAGGAGTTTGTTATTATTATTAAGCCTGGGCGTAGTGCTAGCTGTGTGCTTGACTCACTGCACTGTACAATAATTACCAAAAGCAAACTTGTACAGTGCAAGTTAAGATAAAATAAATATCTCTGTCTTTATATGCTAAAATTGCATATAGTCATTTCACTAAAGTGAAAACAAAAAGCAGTGAGAGAGGTGATGATTTTGGTATCCTCGCTAACTTAGGGAGAGAACCAAGCAGATGTCTTGAAAACAAAAAGCACATCTTATTGAATGATTAGGTGGTGGTCCCATCCTCTTAGGACCACCCCAAGCACAGTTATGGGCAAAAATACAATCCCAACCAAAGGCCCTGCAAAGCATTATGGGACGAGATTAGCAGTGGGCAGTGAATATTATAGTGTCCAATATCAAAATAATTCTACAAAGAGCTGCAGTTCAACTAGTCGTCACTGGGTGTCGTCCCTCACGAGTCAAATGCAAAAGCTTCATGAAAGTTTTTCAATACTTTTGCATTTCACTCTTGCGGGACGACACCCAGTGACGACTAGTTGAACTGCAGCTCTTTGTAGAATTATTTTGATATTGGACACTATAATATTCACTGCCCACTGCTAATCTCGTCCCATAATGCTTTGCAGGGCCTTTGGTTGGGATTGTATTTTTGCCCATAACTGTAGCTTGGGGTGGTCCTAGGAGGAAGGGACCACCATTGAATCGTTCACATGATATGCTTTTGTGTTCAAGGCATCTGCTTGGTCCTCCCCTAGGTTAGGGGGACTCCAAAATCATCACCTCTCTCATTGCTTGATATTTTATTGTCAACATTCATTTTTGTGAATTGGTTATATGCTTTTTAGCATAAAAAATTGCTTTATCAAAGCATTTGAAGGAGTTTATTATACTCCTGCTACGCTACGTTTATTAGTACAGTTATTCACTCTGCTACGTGCAATTTGCGTAGTGCGTAGTAGCACAAACTTTGCATGCTTCGTGAGCGTAGCAAAGTATTATGCCCAGGGTTAGTCCCAATACCATTCTCCCCCAAGACATACTAGTGGCTGTACAATATGTGCCCCTTCACTTTGCACTAAGGAAATGATCTTAAACATTGAGTAACCTCAGATGTAGCGTTTGCTAGACAAGGACCAGAGTTGCAAACTCCTGGATTCAGGTGTCTCTGCTTTGGATACACCATCAGTAGCCCCACCCTGAGAGGCAGGGTATTTTAATCCAGCTCAAAGTGAGGAATGGTGTTTTCTCATTGAAGAACATTGTGCTGATTGTCTTGACTGTAGTAAATGACTTTCTCTCTTTTGTATTGTCCAGTGCCTTGTTCTTTTCATTGCTCAGCTCCCATTCTTAGTCATTCGCTGATTTACTTATAACTTTAGCACTGTTTGATGGCTGCATTATGTTTGGCAAACACTTAACATGCCGAGCTTACTCTTGGTATTTTGAAACTTGTGCAGAGACATCAAAGAGGGCCCGGTCTAAATGGGGTCTAATAACTTTGGCACAAAATTTAGCAGGAGTTTAAAAGAGCTAGTTTGTTTATTAGAAAGCCAGGTTTTATGGCAATCTATCTAGGGAGGGCAATGTTAAAATGGACAGTAACATTTTAATTTGCTAATAAGAGCTGTTTCATGAATCTGCATGCAATGTACTAGGTAGTTATACCCAGTGCAAGTATTTCAGGTTTCGTACAGATCCCATAAGGAATGGGGACATTTAAGTGGTTAAACAAATTGCGGTTTACTTATAACTTTGGTGCAACTTGATGGATGTGGATGACATTTGGTAGAGACTTGGCATGTTCAGCTAATTTTTGGGGTCAGATTTACAAGCCTTTTGCACTGGGTTTACGTCCCAAAAGTGATGCAAACCAGCGCAGAAAGTTTTTTGTAGAATTTACTTTCTAGTGCAAAACAAGTTTTGTGCTGGAAAGTTGCCAAAAAGTAATGCAAAGCAGTGCTTAGCGCTGCTTTTCATTACTCTGTGTCAGAGGGACGTTACGTGGGTGGTAAATGGGTGTTCCCGTGCTACCACCCATGCTTTTTGATGCAAAAGTCTATCTACTTACAATAGTTGACAGGGTTTTGCACCCAATAATGCCACTTTGAAGCAAGCGATGAAAGGAGAAATACTTTCATTTCTCATTTATTTTCCTACTTTACATGTGTGCTCCACTGCAGAGCGAACATACAAAGTAAGAAAAGTTTTAGAGTATGTCTAGGCATAGTACTCTGTAGTTGAAGGGTACCCTCCTAGTACAAAACCTATGCTAGACTCACGCAGACACCCTTGCACTATGGTGCAAAGTTGTGTCTATGGCGCTCAGCAGCCTGATTGTGTGCTGACATTAGGGAGAGGGGAGGAGAGCTCCATATCTCTGAAGATATGGCTCTTTCCTACTCTCTCCCTGTCACACAGTGCAGCGCAGCAACTTTGGGTGGCATTGTGTGACTGATCGTAAATCTGGCCCCTTGTGTTCTTAACTTCATGCAGGTCTGTCAAAGAAGGGCACGTTTGAAGGGGAGGCAAAGAAGTGTTCATTTGCTAATAAATTTGCCACCATTTGTGAATTCGGACAGATGTTTAGCATGGTTTAGATTTTTATTGGTATGTCTAGTTTTTAGCAGTTAAACGGGGGGAAGGGAGTAACCGTTTCATTCACTAATGACTTTGGTGCAAATTCATGAATCCACAGCAAATTTGGCAGACAGAAAATTAAGTCCAGTGCAAGAATATCAAGTTTTGTGCAGATCAAACAGAGGTAGGGGCAAAGTTAAAGATGCTAAAAATGTTTTTCATTTTCTAATACTGTTGGCAGAGTTTTAGAGGTCAGCATGAAATTTGGCAGATAATACGCTCCATGCAGATATGTCAAGAGCGATCCACAGATTTTGAAGTTAAACTTAACATCCATTTACCCATGCATTTTTCAGTGAATTGTGTATGTATATATTGCCACTGGCTAGTGCTAGTTAAGGCTACGTGTTTTGTTTCCTAAGAACTTTGGCGTCGTTTGACAAATCTTGACAAAACGTTCCCAAAAAAAATCACATCCACCTCAACTTCTTCATGGATGGTTTTGAGGTAATCCATCAAGTGTGGGCTGAGAAAGAAGGGGGCCTAAAGCACGTTTTCCCCATGCAATTTTCCATAGGAATATTGAACAGCGATAACGCAAAAAACAGCTGGATGGAATTACACCAGATTAGGCAAAAAGCTAAATCTTGATCCAAAAAGCATACTTTTGTGAGTTGGTATAAATCTTTTCAGTAGGTTTTAAGAAATTAAGGTTCAAAATGCACGTATAGATCACGAAGCAGACAATCTTCGGATCTCACAGATCTAAAGATAAGATCTGATTGGCTGCCACCACATCAACAAAGAATCAGTCATCTGTCCTACAAATAAGTTAGAAAAACATATAGGGGCCAGGGTAGGATACCCTCCCCCCCTGGCAAAAACATAATAAAATGTACAGGCTCCTGCCCTTTTTTTCTCTCTTTAATAAATAAAAGAAAAGCCCCCTCGTCCCCAGGTCGGCCCGGTCCAGGGTGTTGGCGGATGAATTTGTTTTATTATTGGGTAGGGTGTGTGTGTAGAGCCCTCTCCCCAAAGTTCAAGAACCCTCGGGTCTCTCACAGGACCCCATGACAAAATGTATTGGAGGGCACAGTCATGCACTCACCAAGAGATGCTAATTGCCCCTAGGGGCAGCCATCTCTCTGGGGGCAGAAGAATGGTATACGGGGTCCCGGGACCCCAATGGGAGTGATGCTCCCTCCTCTGGCAGTGTGCGCTCCCTCTCTTCATGACAGGGTTTGCGGGGGCATGCCGCATCTATATTCCCTACCCGCATGGAGTCGGTAGGGAGTAGGAAGGTGCTGGCTCCCCGCTTACCATCAAGCTGTGGGTGCCCTAGATGAAACCGGGGCACCAAAATAATTTTTTAAAAAGATATTGCGGCAGTGCTGGAGTGGGATCCCCACGTTGCCTTAATAAAAACCCCTCTCATTAACCTATATATATATATATATATATATATATATCGTTACACTTCCTATCTGCCACTTGTCGACAGACCCAGTAGGCACTGACCTCAGCCACACTCAAAGAAAAGCTTGAGTCGAAGTTCTTCGTGGAGTAAGCAGTGAAATTTATTGTAAAATACACCACAGAATTATACAGGCATAATGCCTGCCATGACGCGTTTCACTCGTCAAAGCGATTGATGGAGCAAGGTTTCATAAACTATCTGCGCATGTCTCAATCATATCACGTGTTGTGACGTCTCTCTTTGCTTGGTGGGAAATTTCTGCTTCTGCGCAGTGTGCTTTAAAATGGCTGCTTGATGTTTTCACATGCTTCAGCTTGCTCTCATGTCATTATTAAATTGTCGTTTTCTTAACGCTACTAATGCGGACACCCCCTGTCCCTGTCCAATCAGAAGTAGTGGTCCCATATTTTGGCAACATTAAGGGGAGGTACATGGGTGTAGGAGGGTATAATAGAATATAGCATTAGTTAATTAGTTAGAACAGGCGTTCATGCTGACAGACAGAAGAGCTCCAGACCGCCAAGCTGACCGATTGCAGATCGAGTCCCTGTCCAGAAGAGGTCCTGAGGAGGGGGCGGCGGAGTCCATTAGAAGGGAGACATGGGAGAATCGAGGAGAAGTCGAGTATCAGAGAGGGGAACGACGCAGGCGTCGTTGTAGAGAGGTCCTGTCCTGATCCTGGAGGAGGTCTTTGCTCTTCATCCTTCCTGGGTCCTATTCTTTCCAACTCCTTGGCCAAGGGGTTTGGTTCTCTCACTCAGGTAACTATAATGCAACCTTTAGTTGCGCTGCTGTCTCTATCCTCTCCTTTCCTGAGGGACCGTCATTGATTAGCAATAATTATTCTATGCTTCATCTTGGGTATTGCGATTAAGTACCATGTGGTTTCTGTAATTTACTCTGCTAAATCTTTAGATAAACATTTTAAAACTTCCTGACTCAGTGGTTATTTCAGGATGATGTACTATAATGAATGTCACTCATTTTAAATTTCCCAATTAGCAAAGGATTCATTGGTAAGTCATTACTCTTCATTCGGAAGGTAATTGGTAGCAGGGATTTGATAAAGAGTAACAACCGATAAAACCCAGCGTAAGCATTAGCGTAGTATGAATGTATGGGCCCAAGTGAGTATCTGGTGTATGAATGCTGTTTGCTAATATCGCGCTGGATCAGTTTTCTGGTAATCAGAGGATGGTTACTCTTTGTTAATTGGGTAATGAGAATTTTATTTTTATGAACTAACATCCGTATATTCGAAGTTTGTTTTATGTTGTCTAGAATTCCCCGGGGTAAAAAGAATAGCGGATGGTAAGTGGAAGCCATACTGCAGTGAGGTTATCTGCCAGGCAGAAATAGTACTGAAAAGTTAAGCAGGACTATCAGTACTCGTTAGGGACTCTATGCGTGTGAGTAATAGCAAAAGAATACGCTGGTGAAAATTTGATGTTATATCACCTAGAAAGGGTAACATTGAAGAAGTAACAGGTATTTCTGGAGCTTGTGTGAAGAGTAAACGGAAGGGTTTTACTCGTAGTATATGTTAGTAATCGGAAAGGGTTTTTACTAGGTGTGAGAGAAACTATCTTATTCGAATTTAGAAGAAACTGGCACGATAGCGAATGTTTTATGTTTGTTACTGAAATTTAATTAAGATTTATAGAGAAAAAAAGTTTGCGTAAGAATTTGTAAAGGGAGGGTCAGCTGCCGGAGAGGGAGCTGACGTCACAAACGCCGCGCTGGGATTGGTTGATACAGCAGGTGTGGAAAGACCCTTGTAAAGGAGGGGTCAGTAGTCAGGAGTAGTACTGACGTCACAGGTACCACGCTGGGATTGGTTGAAACCGCGAGGGACAGAAAAGCGCAGATTGTAAAGGAGGGGTTGACAGACTAACGTCACAGAAAGGCTGCGCTAGGATTGGTTCAGAAATAGAAGAAAGCAGACACTCGATTGGTTGATATTCTAGAAGCTAAAATCTTAGTGGGTAAAGATTGCATGTTAAAACGCGATCCAACTTTAACAGGAACTCGTCCGGATAGGAGATTCCTAGGTTTTGCAGAGTATAATTTTATACACCGAAGAGTAGATAGAATGTACGGAGAGAAGAGAAAAATGTCTTTTCTGCAAAAGATTAAGAACTATTTTAAAAAGGATAAACCAATCAAAACTAGGGATGGAATTATCATTCCACCAGCTAAAACACCCGCTTCATTCATAATGATGGAGAGAGGTTATCATACTTGTGTATGGATGGAGAATTGGATAGAATATACCAAAAATGATGGAATACTAGCATTTCCCGAGAATGGCACGTTCAATGGGCGAATTCTGCAGAACTTGAGATTGAGGATGAATGACTTAGAACCCAGACCTAGATTAACTCAGTACGACGCTCTAGAGGAATGGGAAACCGAGGCATTTGAGCGTGACCGATCCAGGAGTAATAGGGGTTATCCAGGATTTTTCCCCAGATACCTACATGAGTCTAGGGACGGTCAGATGAAACAATGGAGAAGAGCAATGATTACAGAAGGATTATATCCATTGTTAACAGCAGAGGAGAAATTAGGAAGTAAATGCACAGAAAAGACAAAACATTTAATGAGAAGTGACGACTCTGAAGACGAATTTATGGAGGAAATGTTAAGAAACCCCCCACCATATCAGGAAGGGGCAAGTGGATGCACCCCAAGTGCACCACCGATAAAAACTCCATTAGTGCCACAGGTAATGCATGAATTCACCCCTAGTAGAATACTTCATGACAAAGAAAGAGAAGCCCTAGAGAAGACCAGAGCAGAATTAATACAGAAAATAATGCAGATAAAAGTACATCCTGATTCATTGACCATACCTGTAACAATTGGACCAGTAGTTCCATTATATGGTACTCAGGGAAACTGTCCTCCACCGATACTTGCACCTACTCCTGTAAACGCTACAAACCCTGAAGCAGTAGTAATGGTTGAAGATCACTTTAGTGACAGCGAATCCACAATATCATTGATGGATTTACCCATTCGAGATTCTGTCAATATTACTCCCAAGAGAACTACACCTGGGTGTTCAAAAGATATGTCTAGTGACTTCATCAGGAGCGAAAAATGCCACAATAGTCACCCCTGAAGATTTAGAAAGGTGGGCACAAGAATCAGTTAAACAGTGCACACCTCCGAAAATAATGGACATTCATAGATTAAAAGTTGAATTAGAAGAAATAATAGCCGGAAATGTAGGACTAGATCGCTTAAACACCTATGATGATGAAGAATTATTGTTCATGTGCAGAAGTATCACAAGAAATGTAAGGTTATTCCATGAAAAATTATCTAATTTAGCACTACAGATGGGAATAGAAATAGGGAGATCAAAAGTACTACAGAAACCCTATAGAGCAGAATTCTCAGACAAAGATTTAGAAAATATGAATGCCTCTGGAAGAAAATTACAAATAAGAGAAGTAATGATAGTTTTGCAAAAATGGGGAGACTTGGATAAATGGAGAACTAGGTTGGCCAAGAAAAAGGAAGAAGCAAGAACAAGTAGAACAGCATCTGAATATATGATGAAAGAGACGGGGAAAGCAGACCAAATGTATCCAATGCGAGAAGTTGCGGGAGGAGGATATGTACATGTCCCATGGAGCAGACAGGATATTTTGTCATTTACGAATGATTTTCCAAAGTTGAGAGAAAAACCAATTGAATGGTACAAGCAGGTTGACAGGTTTGTGAAGGTGTCAAAGGTATTGTTAAAAGACTTAGATGGTTTGTTTGACATAGTGGTACCTGCCGATTTATGGACAGATTGCAAAATCACAGTGGATTGGCCAAGTGACGAGTATCCTAGAGATCCGAAAACAGGTGCCCCGTCAAATGATGTGATGAAAAAGTATCAGCAGGTGATAACTTACCTGAAAGGGAAAATACCACCGAAAGAAACAGATTGGGTGAAAATAGATCGAACTACCCAAGAAGCTAATGAATCGGTACATTCATACTATGAGCGTCTATTGCAGGTATTTAAACAGGATAGTGGATTTGAGGACATTGGAGACAAGAACATGAGTCAGTTTGTGTATCGATTTGTTTACGGTTTGAAGCCAGAAATTTGTCAGATGATTAAACAGCATATGCTGTGTTGGCAAGGGAAGCCGATTGATGAAATTTTGAAGTATGCAAAATATTGTGGAGATGATATTGAGGATAGACACAAGAAATTGCAGGAAAAAGTGATGTGGGCTCAGGTGAAAATGGCTGAGAAACAGGGAATTAATTTGGAAAATCCGAGTGAAAATCAAGGAAAAGATTCTGGAACGAATGGAGATACTGGAAATGGTGGAAAATTTAGAGGACGAATGAGTAGAGAAGAAGCTAAAAAGAAATTTCCTTGTCATGGATGCGGAAAATTGGGGCATTGGAAGGATGAATGTAAAAAGATTCGGAATAATAGTGGCCCAAATCAAAATTTAAATCCACAGACGCAGAATGACTCACCGCAGGGTGTAAACCCTCAGAGTTAGTTGCCACCTGCACCTATTCAGGGTAATGTAAGCAGGGCAAAGCACGGTACAGACATCGGATATCAAGGAGGAAGTGGTAAGAATGATTATATAACATCACAGTTTCTTTTGCAGGACGATTTCTGTCAATACAGTTCATGACGGTGCCTAGGAGAGGGGGAGAAGGAGTGCGTACTTGGCGCATCCCTACCGGTAGACCAGTCAGGTCCATATGTTGAAGGAAATGTGAAAGGTAATGATATTACTTTTCTTTTGGACACTGGTGCTACCCGGTCTACTGTGAGAACAGCAGACATTCCAGACCTTCCTCTCTCTGGTGAAAATATCCAAGTAGTGGGGGTAGCTAATCAAAGGATTAGAACACCTCTTACCGAACCAATGGAAGTTAAAATTGGAAACTTCAGAGAAATGCATCAATTTGTAGTGTGTGATTCTAGTCCAGTAAACTTATTAGGTAGGGATTTGTTGTGCAAGATGAATTGTACAATTTTCTGCACACCGGATGGTGTGGCAGTTCAGACACCAGATGAAGATCATGTATATAAAATTATGATTGCAAAACAGGGTACAGAAGTAGATGAGATGTTTTCGTTAATAACAAAAGACGAGTTGCCAGAAGAATTAAAAGGTACAGTAAACCCCATAGTTTGGGATTTCACAGGAAAAGAAGTAGGACTTATGCCTAAAATAGACCCAGTTAAAATTACTGTAAAGGAAGGTGCAATTTTCCCAAATACCAGACAGTACAAAATGAGTGCAGAAGTAAAAGCAGGAGTCATTGAAGAAATCGATCGAATGGTTGAACAAAACATACTAAAAGAAGTAATGAGTAGCCCATGTAATTCACCAATAATGGGATTAAAGAAACCTAGTGGAAAATATAGGATTGTTCAGGACCTGAGGAAAATAAATAAGATTGTAGAACCATGTTGTCCTATAGTACCAAATCCTGCAGTAATCCTATACCAGATTCCGTGGAGTGCAGGATGGTTCACAGTAATCGATTTGTGTCAAGCGTTTTTCCAATACCATTGCATCCAGATAGCCAGTATCTTTTCTCATTTAAATTTGAGAACAAGGTCTATGTATGGAATCGTGTTCCTCAGGGGTACACATAAAGTCCTTCCATTTTCAATCAGATATTGAAAAAGTGCCTTGAGAAACTAGTGATGCCAGGAAGCTCAGTCCTAGTGCAATATATTGACGACTTATTGATGGCATCGAACACCAGAGAGGACTGTGTTGTTGATTCCATAGCATTATTAAATCTTTTGGCAGAAGAAGGGCATAAAGTCTCACCTAAAAAGTTGCAGTTTTGTACAACAGCTGTTAAGTATCTGGGACACCAAATTGAGAGGGGAAAAAGAAGAGTAACCTCTGAAAGAGTAAAATTAATAAAGAAAATGCAAATGCCTGTAACCCAAAGACAAGTAAGAATGTTCCTAGGAATAGTAGGTTACTGTCGGCAATGGATACCAGGATTTTCCCTACTAGCTAAATCTTTAATTAACATGACGAAAAAGAAAGCAAAGGATCCTGTTGGGTGGGATGATGAAAGTGTAGGAGCTTTTGTAAAATTGAGAAATGCCGTATGTTCAGCACCTGCCTTAGGCATGCCTGATTATAAAAGAGAATTTGCATTATTCTGTCATGAAAGAGAAAATTGTGCACTTTCTGTCCTAACTCAAAGACACGGATTGGACAGACGTCCTATAGCATATTTTTCTGCTACATTGGACCCAGTAGCAGCCGCGATGCCAGGATGCTTAAAAGCAGTGGCGGCTTCTTGTTTGAGCATTGAACAAAGTGAGTCAATTGTGATGGGACATCCTGTAAAGGTGTAAGTTCCACATGCGGTTGTAATTCTGTTGACAAGAACTCGAACTCAGCATCTTACTCCTAGTCGGTTGACTAAATACGAAAGAATAATAATGGGTGCTGAAAATGTGACCATGGTAAGGTGTACTATAATAAATCCAGCAACCTTACTACCAGACCCATATCATGAGAGAATTAAAGATGACGAAGAAGATGAACAT
Organism: Calotriton arnoldi; assembly: GCA_963921515.1. Lineage (NCBI taxonomy): Eukaryota > Metazoa > Chordata > Amphibia > Caudata > Salamandridae > Calotriton > Calotriton arnoldi. Next base: position 751,184 of record CAWUFW010004493.1, on the reverse strand, counting down.
GATTGTTTACAGATTACAGAATTATGCACAAAACCACGCCCAGATATTGAGGAACAGCCTCTTAAAAACCCAGACAGGCTGCTATTTGTTGATGGTTCATGTCAAAGACATGAAGACAGTAAACTAACTGCTGCCTATGGGGTATGTGAATTAACTGGAATAGTTGAAGCATCCTATTTACCAGGAGTAAAATCTGCACAAGTAGCTGAATTGATTGCTTTAATAAAAGCGTGCAAAATTGGGAGGAATCAGAAAGTAACTATATTTACAGATAGCCAATATGGTTACGGGGTTGTGCATGATTTTGGCCAACTATGGATGCAGAGGGATTTCATGACTTCTTCAGGATCCCCCATTAAAAATGGACAGTTTGTAAAGGAATTGCTGGAAGCAATACAATCACCAAAAGAATTGGCTGTGGTGAAATGTGCCGCACATCAGTCAGGAGATGACTGGGTGGTAGTCGGCAACCGATACGCAGATCTGGTGGCTCAACATTGTGCCAAAAATAGATTGTCAGTCAATAAGAGGGTGGAAAGAATGGGAATCAGCTGCCAACTTATGCTGTATATGCCGCCTGAAACATGGAATGATGTTAAAAGACTGCAAGATGAAGTGGATGAAAGTGAAAAGAATTTGTGGATCAAAGTAGGTTGTTCCCAGAGACGAGATGATGAAGTGTGGATCAGTGCTGATGGCAGACCAGTCATGCCAGATTGTCTACTCTCACAAATGGCCAGAATGTATCATGGAGACACACACATAGGAAGAGATGCAATGATTAGGCTCTTCAGACAAAACTGGTATAATCCTAAGTTCAGGGCTGTTGCAGAGAGTCTTTGCCAAAGGTGTTTAACTTACCAGATGCACAATCCAGGGAGGAAGACAATAATTGGGTTTGGAAAAATTGGAAAAGCAGAAGGACCATTTATAAGACTTCAATTCAACTTTATTCAGTTACCACCATGCAGAGGGCTGAAATATGTACTGGTCATAGTATGTCTGTTTTCAAAGTGGGTGGAGGCTTACCCTACCAGGAGAAATGATAGCATTACAGTGGCAAAATTGTTGCTACGAGAGCTCATTCCTAGGTTTGGTTTCCCAGTAACTTTGGAATCAGATAGAGGAAAACATTTTAACAGTGAAGTGATCAAACTAATCTGTGAAGCATTCCAAATCCAACAGAAACTGCTTTGTGCATATCGTCCAGAGGCTTCTGGAGTGGTTGAACAATTGAATGGCACTATAAAGTCAAGATTGGGAAAAATGTGTGCGTCAACATCATTAGAATGGCCAGATGCATTGCCACTTGTTTTAATGGGACTCAGAAGCATACCTGACAGAAATACAGGATTGAGCCCCCACGAAATAATGATGGGAAGAGCAATGAGACAAACACATGTTCCCACAAACAAACTGCTGAATATATCTGATGATATGGTACTGGACTATTGTAAAGGACTGGCTGACCTAGTGCGTTCTGTCTCTCACCAGGTTGGAGAAGACGCAGTTTCCAGGCAGCCTGAACAGGAACATGATCTGTATCCTGGTGACTGGGTGGTAGTGAAGAATCACACCAGAGAAACGTGTCTATCACCCAGATGGAGCAGCCCTTGTCAGGTCATACTAACCACAAACACAGCCGTGAAGTGTGCAGGATTTCCTAATTGGATTCACGTAAGCCACACCAAAAGAGTACCAGATCCTGAAGAAGAAAATCCTCAGACAGCATCAATCACTGAGGAAGCTGAAGGTTGCCCAGCTGAGGAATCTCAGGTTCGAGATTCAAGAGAAGCTGAAGAAGAACAACCGAGCACAAGTCAAGACTGGATACCGGTGGTAGAAGTTTCTGAAGTTTACTACAGAACAAGAAGTCAAACAAAATTGGAAGAAATTGAAGAAGATCAGATAGGTGAAGAAGAAGCAGCTCAGACACAAGAAGAAGAGACAATAAGAGAACCTAAGCAAGATCAGATAGGGAAAGGAAACTGGGCTCAAATCAACGAAGATCTGATAAACTTTGAGCAGGGACAGACAGGTTTAGAAGAATCCGGTCAGGCTGCAGAAGTACAAAGTGCAATAAGCCCTGATCAGAATAAGTTAGATCAAGAAAAGAGCACAGAAGAAAAAGATCATGAAAATCAAGAACATGAAGAAATAAATCAAGAACAAGATCCCTTATTGGAAACTCACAGTGGAGCTGTTGCAGAGAAACCAATCAGACCTGAAAAAGAGCAAACAAGAAACACAGTAATTGCAGAACACGAAACAGTACTAAGCAGTGAAAATAAAAAGATTTCTGAAGAAAAAATAAAGAAACGGTGCAAACCAAGAAAACAAGAAAAGGAGATCATTGGCCGAGTGTCATTAAAAGAGTAAAATACCACATAACAACCAGAAGTGAAGATCCAGATCAAGTGAATGAAGTAACAAGTCAAACTGAACAAGAAAATAAAACTAAGAAAAGAAGAAGTAAAAGGCTGAAACTTGTGAATAACAAATTCAAGGGTCCTGATTGGACTTACATCATTCTTGAAGATTACGAAAGCTCAGAGTCAAGTGAAAGTGGTGACGAAGGAACAAGTGCAGAACTAACGTACGAGAAAGAAACAAGACCACCTTGACTAAGCAAAAGAGTCATATAAAGAAAAGAGGAAATAGATCAGAAGAGCGATCTTCCTTGTCGAAAATGCCTGACGATAGAGTTGCTGGGAGACCAAAACAGAGATGTTGTAGAAGATGCTGTGCAATATGCATATGTAGTCTAGTAATGGTGCTTATAGTATGGTTAGTCCTGATTGTAGCAGTTCCTTACCTTATGATAATGGATAAAAAGATTAATAATGAAACTAAGGAGAGGACAGCAAACATGAAGGGCAATAGAGTAGAACTAATGGCAGAGAATGAACCAGAAATTCATCATGAAGTAGCTGACATCGACACTAGTTTAAACGTTTTCACAAAGTTATTGTTTCAATATGTAGATACCATGGAAGTTAGTAATTGTTATGTCTGTATGAAGTTACCTGAATCAGTAGCAGAAGGATTAACATACCATCACTTACCACTGACATATGGCATATCATGTAGTGTTTTGTCTAGTTTATTTTATAGAACAGGGAGACTTCAGTATTATTATTCAAACCTAGATGTGATATTTTCTGAGGTTCCGATTCGCAAGAGTATGAACCCAGTGCTTAGTAGTCAAGATGCACAGTTTATGGGAGAATTTTTCTTAACAATGAAATCAATAGACATAACACATGCACATAGACACAATCTAACATGTTCTTTACATGAAGAAGAAAAGTTATTTTTGAATTTAGTGGAAGATAGAAGACAAGATTTTCAAAAGAAAGCTTCTGAGCATAAGGATCATTTACCACCTTGGGCAGAGAAAGAAGGGAGTTACACACCTGGCAAGGCTCAAGCTGCTATGGCTCTGGATTTTGTAAAGACAGGAAAAATTTGTCTTCATAGGTTAAAGACTGATTATAACAATGTTTTCATCGGTACCAGTGAGTGTGAACACAATTTCTTAATTCTTGGAGGTTGGGGGATCAAAGGAGGAACAGATTCAGTTTTTCCTGGAATTTATTATGTATGTGGGAATAAGGCTTACTTTAGGCTTCCTGCACGGTGGTATGGAAGTTGTTATTTTGGAATAGTATTTCCAAAGATATACCACGTAAAAAGAAACACTGGGAGCAATGAAAACAATAGTGAATTAATACGTAGTAAAAGAGCTAGTTTTTCAGAAATTGTAGGTGATATATTTGGTGCATTGATACCTTCAGTGGGAATAATTCTGAACTCAAGGAAAATATGTAAATTGTCTACAGTGGTTGATCGTTTATCAACGGATACTGCTGGAGGTTTTCTAATGATTAATGCGGAGATGGTTGCGATTAGATCTATGGTGATGCAAAATCGACTTGCTCTTGATATTAGATTGGCAAAAGAGGGCGGAGTCTGTAAATTATTGAAGACGAAACATTGTTGCACTTATATTCCTGATAAGAGTGCAGAAATTGGAACGTATATACAGAATATAACTAAACTTGAGAAGGAACTTAAACCACTGGAAGTTGATAGTGTATGGGAAAAATTGACAAATAGTATCTTGTCAATTGGTACCTGGTTTGCTAATGTAGGTAAAGGACTTATAGGTCAAATATTAGTACCCTTAGCAGGGATAGCAATAATAATATTGGCAATAACAATATGGTGCAAATGTTGTAGAAAGAGTGGAACATACAAAATGACAGGTAGAGGAAAGAAGCGAAAAATTGATGAAATAGAACTTGAAGAGAGGAGAAGTGAATTATACAAGAAATTGAAAGGGGATGGCAAAAATGGAAAGTGTAAGAATGAGAATGAAGTAATTTGCTAGAAGTTGGCATCTGATTGTGGGTAGTATTTTGATGGCTCAGAAACGCCATCAGAGAGGGGATTGATGGAGCAAGGTTTCATAAACGAAACTTGCTTGTATACAATCCTCCTCATAGTATTAATTTATTAAACTTGTATTGTCTCTATTAATCATTGCATACACTACACGAACAGAAAGGATGCTTGTCTATGTGTTTTACTAATGAATAACGCTTGTCCGTAATCTAAAATGGCCGCTAAAGCGTGGGAAACTATCTGCGCATGTCTCAACCATATCACGTGTTGTGACGTCTCTCTTTGCTTGGTGGGAAATTTCTGCTTCTGCGCAGTGTGCTTTAAAATGGCTGCTTGATCTTTTCACATGCTTCAGCTTGCTCTCATGTCATTATTAAATTGTCGTTTTCTTAACGCTACTAATGCGGGACAGTATTATAATTAAATGGGAATAGAGTAGAAAAGGTGGGTATACAGTGAAACATTTTATTTGTGATTTTAATATTTTCTTCTTTGACTTTTATCAGTTCGTAAACTTGGGCCTGGGTTTGGTGCAATGGAAGCTCGTGTGACAAAGATTCTGCACATGCGCCCTGCAGTGGCAGACCAGATAGAAAAAGATGAAGTCAACTTGGACATCACCCAAGGCCATGACCTGCTGGCCGACACCACTACATACCAAGATGTTCTTGCCGAAGAGAAACATTTTGTATGAATAAATTGTAAATTTTGTCATGAGACGGGTGGGAAATAAAGCAAATGTATTAAATTGAAGGGGCGGTAGTTTAAAAACAATAGGCTTCAGAAATACAAGGCAAATCAATATGGTGTGAGAATCCACCCCCTGTCCCTGTCCAATCAGAAGTAGTGGTCCCATATTTTGGCAACATTAAGGGGAGGTACATGGGTGTAGGAGGGTATAATAGAATATAGCATTAGTTAATTAGTTAGAACAGGCGTTCATGCTGACAGACAGAAGAGCTCCAGACCACCAAGCTGACCGATTGCAGATCGAGTCCCTGTCCAGAAGAGGTCCTGAGGAGGGGGCGGCGGAGTCCATTAGAAGGGAGACACGGGAGAATCGAGGAGAAGCCGAGTATCAGAGAGGGGAACGACGCAGGCATCGTTGTAGAGAGGTCACCGGTCCTGTCCTGATCCTGGAGGAGGTCTTTGCTCTTCATCCTTCCTGGGTCCTATTCTTTCCAACTCCTTGGCCAAGGGGTTTGGTTCTCGCACTTAGGTAACTATAATGCAACCTTTAGTTGCGCTGCTGTCTCTATCCTCTCCTTTCCTGAGGGACCGTCATTGATTAGCAATAATTATTCTATGCTTCAACTTGGGTATTGCGATTAAGTACCATGTGGTTTCTGTAATTTACTCTGCTAAATCTTTAGATAAACATTTTAAAACTTCCTGACTCAGTGGTTATTTCAGGATGATGTACTATAATGAATGTCACTCATTTTAAATTTCCCAATTAGCAAAGGATTCATTGGTAAGTCATTACTCTTCATTCGGAAGGTAATTGGTAGCAGGGATTTGATAAAGAGTAACAACTGATAAAACCCAGCGTAAGCATTAGCGTAGTATGAATGTATGGGCCCAAGTGAGTATCTGGTGTATGAATGCTGTTTGCTAATATCGCGCTGGATCAGCGAGCTTGATCACATGATGCGCCTCCATTTAGAAAACCACATAGAAATCCTTAACGTGCACAATTGCCTATAAAAACAACACCCATCGTTAATGAACATAGGAGGCAGACTGGAAAATAACACAATATCGGATAAAAGAAACAAGTTGAATGCACATCAGGACATTGATTTCGATACTTTCAACCCCAGTCTACAGTATTATCAGCAAAATGCATATACCAAATATATAAATAAATAAATACATGTATATGTTCCAGACAGTGCTGAGATATTTATACTAACTATTAATAAATACATTAAGTTGAGTTAAAAATTGTTGCTGCCGGGTAAGAAAAGAATAAAAATTGAAGTCACTCTTTGATCTCATAACGTCACATTTTGTGCAAATAAGCATATGAATTTTATACCGTATGTGCAAATAGGCAAAAAGATAGACACAATAAATACATATCATGTTTGGATTAAATGCAGAAAACCAGTACTTTCTAACAATTGCCCTGACTGGTCCTACTGATGTTCAAAATAGAACATAAAATGAAGTGATATACCATTACTCGAATACAGTCATGCACAGTGGCAACAGACTATATAATGTCAATGCAATTCGATGGTATACCAACCTACAAGTAGATGATGGACAGAAATATTATTGCCCATAAATAGTCACATTTTCCTGCTAATGACATAAAACCAAATGTCTATATAGATTGAACAAAGTGCAAAATCCAGTCTTAAGCCTCATCCAAAAGTGCAAAAATAGTGATAGAAAGTGCAAAATAGTGCTGTGCAACTTACAATTTCAGTATCAGCCTCAACCTAATCATTTACACCTAAATGATTCTAAAGTGCAAGTGCCAATAATATTACAAAGTTACCAGAAAAACCTCTAAAATCTATATCTAATATTTAGTAAAAATAGGGAGAGAGCTTAAAAACCGAAGTAAAACTTTGTTGAAATTCTTGTGAGACAAGCCCAATCGTTACAGTAAGGGGATAACAAAGTTAAGAATGCAGAGAGAAGGATAAATTGAATAAAATTCTTTGATATCTAAGGTCATGTTGCAGAATAATATATATCATGGATGTAAACAAACCCATTAGAGGAAGTTGTGTAAGTCTTCACTCATGTTTAAACCATTGGGCATCCGGGTATCGAGAGCTAAAATAAAGTGAGATTCTCGTTGCCGAAGCAATTTCTCACAGTTCCCACCCCGTCCGGGTGTGGGAACAGCTCCCAAAACAGTATATTCCAAATCTTTTAGTTTGTTATTATATACTAATTTGAAATGCCTAGCAACCGTGTAGTTACCATCGGAATTTACTATGGCACGTACATGCTGTAAAATGCGTTTATGTACAGGGAGTTTAGTACTCCCTATGTACTCCAAACCACAGCTGCATTTGAGTTAGTAGATAGCAAATTCTGTACGACAATTCAAACTTTCCTTAATTTCAATTTCCTTCTCACTAAAGGCTGTCTTATAGCGAGTTGCGTTAGTGGCAAATGTACATGCCCGACAGGAATTGCATTTGTAAAAACCCATTTTCTTAAGCCAAGTGCCTTTCAGAACTACTTCCGGCATAGGTTTGACCAAAGCATCCCTCATAGAGGGCGCCCTTCTGTAAGTAATGGCAGGCAGAGTGGGCAGAATGAGGCCCAGAGTGATGTCAGTGAGAACTATGGGCCATTCAGAATATATTATCTTGCATAATTTTTGTTCCTGCTGACTGAAGGTGGTAATCAGTCGAATATTTAGCTTTTCTCTTTGTGGAGCATGGCCTGGGCTGCTAGTGTAACTCTGTTTGGGAAGCAAAAGTGTATCTCTCGGTTGATTATTGGCTTTTGTCAGTGCCTGGATCTTATAGCCTCGATCTAAAAACCGACATAATGCTTCCTGCTGGCATTCAGCAGAGACTGAGTCCAGACTACAAATACGGCGAATCCGCACAAATTCGCCATATGGTATGCTCCTAATTAGATGGCGTGGGTGTGAGCTGTCAGCATGAAGTATAGAGTTTCCTGCCGTGGATTCGCGATGAAGCTTAGTGTGTATTTTTTCTTCTTTTATATACACTAAGACATCCAAAAACTCTACACTGTTCCTGTCTATAGTTCCGGTGAAATTCAAATTGAGGTTGTTGGAATTGATGCTTTCAATAAATTCCATTGCTGTCTGCTCACTACCATTCCAAACTAGACACACATCATCAATATAGCGCCAAGAGTCTATACTGTGTTTGTGCAATTCTTTGTGTGTGGTCATGAGGACACACTCCTCCCACCAGCCGACATGTAAACATGCGTAGCTAGGGGAGAAGCATGCCCCCATAGCCACACCTCTCAACTGCTGATATATTTCCTGGTTAAATCCAAAAAATTATTAAACAGACATAAGTCAATCATTTCTAAAAGCATATCATTGTGATCTTTCATGTTGATGTCTCTGTTCTCTAAAAAATATTTAGTAGCCGCAATTCCATCCACATGATTAATACTCGTATATAACGACTCTATATCCATGACCACCAACAAGTAACTGGGTTGCCATATCTCCTCATTAATTTTTAATATAAAGTCCGTTGTATCCCTTATATACGAAGGCAAAGTTTATACATGTGGTTGCAGAAAAAAGTCAACATATCTTGATAAATTCTCACTCATGCTTTTCTGGGCAGAAATAATTGGACGTCCTGGTATAGGAGTTGTTTTTTTATGAACTTTCGGAAGAAAGTATAGCATTGGAGTCACTGGATGTTCCACATGTAGAAAATTAAACTCATCTTTGGTCAATAAACCATTCCTTTTCCAGTGATGGAGTCGTTTGCGCAACACTTCATGTGCCGTTTTCATTTCAGGTTTACTTGATTTTTTGTAGCAACTTGCGTCTGATAAATGGCGGTCAGCTTCTGCCATATATTGACTTCTAGACCACAACACTGTATTGCCACCCTTATCTGATTTATTTATAATCAGGTCATGATCCATTTGCAATTTTTTGATTAAAGCATGATATTGCATATTTTTGTAGTTTTTCTTTTTGCGAGTGGCGAGCACAGTTCTATTCAGATTTTTCAAATCGGTGATGACTCTCTCACTGAACACATCCACAGCATCCTTCGGCATTATAGGCAGGAATGTGGATGCAGGACGAAACGGACTTGGCGCAGCTTTGTTGCCACTGATACCCAATGCGGTTGCCGTAATTTGCGAACCAACACTCTGTGTCTCCGTAGATAAAGCATGTAATGTTTGTAAATTGGGTATATCTTTAACCTGGAGCGTCCCATCCATAGTGACATTATCAGGAGGTACAGCCACCTGAATCGTAGAGGGAGTAGTGAATTTGTTTAGTTGGAAGTGTTTAATCAACTTGATTTTTCGAATGAATTTAAAAATATCAATCCTGGTGGAATTATATGAGAATTGGTTAGTGGGACAATACGACAGGCCGAGAGCAAGAAGTTGAGTTTCAGCTTTTGATAGAGTAACATCCGTTAGATTAATGACAGTGTTGTAGTCCCCATTGCTTATCGTTTCCAATTCTTTTGAAAGTTCCCTCTCACAGTGGTTTTTGCGGTGTTTGCGCCTCCTTTCACACCTGCGCTGATTGATTGTTCTCCCTGCTTCTGTTGAGGTTTGCGGGGGCGCAGGGTGTACCTCCGGTCCTCGCTGATAAAATTCAGTTCCTCACCTGGGATGAAGTTACTAGGCCCCATTGCAGAGGCCCCAGAGGTACCTGTTCGTGCATCATCCGAGTCACTGTTTGAAGTAAGAGAGACCGTATCTGATTCTACATCACTCACTCTGTTGTCACCTGTTTCAGTTCTTTGTTTGATGCTCGATACATCATTAGTTAAAGCTTGTCTCTTGTAGTTGTCGTATTTCCGAGCAAATGTGAAAATTCTACCACTGGCGTAGTCATTCTGATCACGGGCGAATTTGTAGATTTTCCGTTCTTTAATTGTTTGCTCATGTTTTTTAATGCGAGTATCAATCTCTCCACGCCCTTTAGCGATCAAGTCTGTTTGTCCCGTGGCTTCTAACAGACCATTAACGCGGTCTATTTCAGTGAGCAGTGCATTGCGGTCACTTTCGGCATACTTGATAAGGATGTGAATCATATTCATTGACGCCTGCAAGTTGTTTTCTGCCCACTCTTGTAACATTAAAGGATTGGGATTTTCAAATGTAGGTGCAATAAACACTCGCAACCCCCTTGGAACACGATTGGCGTCTCGATATTTTTCTAAGGATTTCTTTTCCCACCATTTTGAAAGTTCGTTTTTTAGCAGTTTTACCAAAGTTCTAAGTAGCGATCTTATATCATTGTTGCTATTATCTTTGGCGGGAGCTCTCTCCTCGGTAACAGCAGGTAAATTCTGGAACAGGGCCTCCGCCGCTAGTTCCCTATCTTGAAGCGCCTCATTGGAAAACATCGTGGAAACAAATAATACACACTGCTGCTACTCCAAGCAATTACTTTCACTGAGGTGAATCCCGTAACCCGTTGGTAATTAAATAAAAGCAAATGGGCAACTCTCCTTACCGGCGCTACTCTTGCAGCTCTCAAGGTCCTCCGACCCGGAAGATTCCGCAGATTCACGTCTTCGGGAGATAATGACCAAAAGCGAATGTCGTAGTTGCAACGGGGGCGCAGCAATACTTGAAACTCCTCCGGAGTAAAGTCCAGTACGCCACAGCGCAGTCGGCTGAACAACAGCTGTGCCTCAGTAAACAGGAGGGTCCGTGAATCCGGAAACAGCCTACTCCGGATGATTGGAAATCTCGTTACACTTCCTATCTGCCACTTGTCGACAGACCCAGTAGGCACTGACCTCAGCCACACTCAATGAAAAGCATGAGTCGAAGTTCTTCGTGGAGTAAGCAGTGAAATTTATTGTAAAATACACCACAGAATTATACAGGCATAATGCCTGCCATGACGCGTTTCACTCGTCAAAGCGAGCTTGATCACATGATGCGCCTCCATTTAGAAAACCACATAGAAATCCTTAACGTGCACAATTGCCTATAAAAACAACACCCATCGTTAATGAACATAGGAGGCAGACTGGAAAATAACACAATATCGGATAAAAGAAACAAGTTGAATGCACATCAGGACATTGATTTCGATACTTTCAACCCCAGTCTACAGTATTATCAGTAAAATGCATATACCAAATATATAAATAAATAAATACATGTATATGTTCCAGACAGTGCTGAGATATTTATACTAACTATTAATAAATACATTAAGTTGAGTTAAAAATTGTTGCTGCTGGGTATATATATATATATCTCTCCTCAACATCTGATACAGAGTATACCATATGGTGAGATGCTCCGGCTTAAACGGATCTGCAGCTGTGATGATGACCTAAGGGCAGCACAGTTAGCCAGCCAAAGCAGGTTCCTAGCAAGAGGATACTCTATTAAAACTATTGCTGCAGCCATTACCAAGAGCAATGCAGCCAAAAGAGAATCTCTATTAGAGCAGTCCCCCTTGACAGAGAGGAACAGACTAGGTGACAACAGCACACAGCCAGACTCATCTGAAACCTTCAGATTCATACTGGGTTTCAGTAAGCAGGAAAGGGCCATCAAAAATATCTTACAGAAAAATTGGCCTTTGATGTGGAGTGATCCAGTCATCGGGCACCTACTACCAAACAGGGCAGCCATAACGTACCGGAGGGCACCGTCAATGAGAGATACTTTGGTCCGCAATGACCCTGGGAGTCAGGCAAAAGGTACATGGTTATCCCTGAGGAAGGGATTTTTTAAGTGTAAATCATGTAAAGCATGCCACTACGGTGTCAATAAAACCGCATACAATACACCATTCAGCAACCAGGAACGGCCCATCAATAAAACCTTGACTTGCAAGACAGACTTTGCAGTCTATGTGTTGGAGTGCTCCTGTGGCCTACAATATGTAGGAAGCACTATACTTCAGGGACACAAGAGGGTATTCCAACACATTAGAGCCATCAAAAATAGGGACCAATCTTACCCTGTGGCACGACATTTCAGTGAAATCCATAATGCTGACCCTAAAGATCTTAAATATTTTTTGATCGATACAGTGCCGCCCAACAAAAGAGGTGGCAATAGGGAGAAAACCCTAAGGAGACTTGAGACAAGGTACATCCTTGATCTGGATTCAAAGCAACCAGGGGGCCTGAATGCCACGGAGGATTTGTATACCTGCCTCTAGATATAACTTAGACATAGTAAGATCAACTTTACACGCACTGGCATTAGTAATAATTATAGCCCCCCCATCATCAGACGATCAGGGCAAACAGAAACCGCCAGAATGCCCCCTTTTATTACCAACACAGTCCTTTTAAAATTATTTTTAGCTTTTTACACCAAGGTTATAATTGCACACAGCACTTTATCTTAGAAAATTCTATATGCGCTTGCACTTGTTTCTTTAAAAAGTCGTAAGGTTTACAATGTCTGATGTTTACATAATGATTAACTGTATATGCACTAGCATCTGTTGGCCAGTCTCTGTTTCTTATAAACCTCTGTTGGGTTCCAGTACAAAGTTAGACTATATTGTGAGAGCTGCAATTAGTCGTATGGGTATTTATACCGGGACAGCAATGCCACCAGATTTTATATCTTTTAATCAACACAACAATGGCACATGTGATTAATTGAGCCAATGGTACAAGATATTTTATCGTTGATATTGGTATTGATAGTATTTATGAACCACTGAGGCAAAATAACGACTGACTGGCAACGTTTTGCATTTTGCAATTTGCATTTTATACTTTTTAATATCATGTGGTACACAGTTTGAGATTTTATGGTTCTAGGATTTTATATACAAAAATCTCTTTTTAAAAATTCACAAATGGAATTTTAAGGTATTTATACCCGGACCAGAACCTTTAATGTGTAAATAGACAGTATGTTTTCTATTTTTATTGTTCCCTTACGCAGTATTTATGCACTTGTCACTTTAAGGAGAGGAAAAGAATCTAAAAAAAAAAAAAAAAATGGTTTCAAAGCGAACCTCTGACCGTGAGGCGCGTCATGTGACCAAGGCCCTCCGGGGTCGAAACGCGTCATGCCTGCTGTTTGAGAAAACGTAAATAAAATTTCTTACTGCACCAACTTGTGGTCCGTGCTCCTGTTCGTACTTTCAGCAACAAAGTGCCAAAGCGGAGTACTTCGCCATATATATATATATATATATGTTATTTATAGGTATAATCTCGTTGCATTCAGCATTTTAGTTACTATGCAATAATAATGTTTTGCCAGTGACGTTTTCTGTTCAACGTGTATCAGTTAATTAGTTGTAAACAGCATTTGGTTATAACTACATAGTCTGTCTTCTATGCCTATCCATTTTCAAATGGGGGGAAGAGGTATTTAACCGGGATTTTTGATGTCGCCAATCAGATTGATAAAGGCTGCTGCGCAGCCGAAACGAGTATCTCATCTAATGCGGGGTCGAGGCAGACCTGAAAAACAATAAATGAGCCTTATTCCTACCTACCTCGAGTACGTGCCTCTTCTTCATTGGAGTTGGATGTTTCTTCTGATCAATTTCAGCATTGACGGTCAACGATGCACACGTACCACCAGTCGTTTTGTGGCTCCACCATTGACTGTAACTGTTGGTGGATCAGCATGGAGTGCTATGAGGTGGAGCCCCCAGAGAGTGCACCGGGAAGAGGAACAAGGATGACAGCTTCAGGGATCCCGGATCGAGCAGCGGGGCGGTCTTGCCAACTGCCAGCACTTGGTTCTACATTTCTGAAGCAAGAAATGCCTTGCCCAGGATACTGGCGTCCTTTGGTGACTGGGCACCGTGGATGCCGATGCAAAAGCGGTGAGGTCTGGTTTGGCATATCTGATTTTGTGTGCATCGGTCTCCTCCGACCCTGTTACGTGCCCATTACACAGGTTTATGTCGTGCTGCTGACGGATACTGACATTGAGACATTTTCCCATAATTTTAATCATGTAAAAGACAGACGGATTTAGGTTTATGGTTCTAGCACAGACACAGAGCATTCATAATTCGAATTCTGGCACAGGTCGTGTATCTACGGGCTTTTGAACTTTGCACAGCCGTCCAAAGGGATTGTGGGCCTTGCAGTCTGGTTGGGAGCAATAATGATCACCCGGTGGCTGACATTAGCGTCGGACATAAGCACACTTTGTGTAACTAGAGCCCCGCGGTGATGCCATGAACCTCATGAAAGTCAATGAATTTGAAGGTGTTTATCTGTGCAAGCAACTTAACACGCATTTGCAAGTGATATCCTAATTCGTGTTTGATATTGTTTCCATAACTGTTTTTTCATTCGAAATTTGAGATGTCTTGGCACAGCAGTGTAAATAATATAGGCAGCACAACCTCATTTAATTTATACGTATTTTAAGTCATTTTTTGATTCAATGCAGAAAGGGCATTATATGTTTTTATAGAGAGTTGGCGCCAAAATATTAAATACCCAAATACCCTGGCCAGTCATTATGACAAGCTTCCATTAAGAGCAGGAAAGATATTATTATATCTTTTCAGGGCATATATCAGCAGGCGGAATTTGTATGAATGTTTGATGTAACTATGTGGATAATGCACTATGCTGTTATTTATAGTTATAATCTCGTTGCATTCAGCATTTTAGTTACTATGCAATAATAATAATGTTTTGCCAGTGACGTTTTCTGTTCAACGTGTATCAGTTAATTAGTTGTAAACAGCATTTGGTTATAACTACATAGTGTGAGAAGTTGTCCTGGCATATGCTGTCCACTAGTTATAGTGGGCACCTTGCACCAGTCCAAACAACCCCTTATGGATGATAGGTTAAAGACAACCTTTAGTGAAATCTATCCTAGTGGTAGCTATAGAGAGCAGCCTTCAGGCTAAGTCTTGGAGGAATGTAAAGCAGCTTGTTTTACCAGTCTATAATCGCTTGAGTGGCCAAATGAAAGAGGACCACACCAGGTATATATATAAAATATATGTATTTAGTCTTAAACACACCCCTCTAGTCTCTTAATGAGGCTAGAGTTCGAAGTACATAAGTTACAAGGCGAATATCAGCAGTTATTAGCACAATACACTAAAATAGTGGTATAAGAACCACGACTGAGCTAGACACAAGGCCTAGAGCCTGTAGAAGTGCTTGGACCCCAAGGAACCACCCAAGGCAGTGACACAGGGGACCCACGGGGGACACGTGCAGTGTGAGAACACAGCCGCGAATCGCCGTACTATGGGGAAAGTCGCGGTTGGATTTTTAAAGAAAAAGGACACTTTGGAGAGGACTTCCAGTTAACCCCTTTAAACTTAAGAGTTTCTAGGGCCCACACCCACGTGAGTACCAAAATACTTGAGTTACCTCACCCAGGGAAGCCGGGTGCATACGTGTTAAAAGGTGTCGGGAATCGTCATCGTTTTCAATGGCGACCTCTTGAAAAGTGCTGCTGCCGTGAAGTGGAAGAGTGTCCGGAGTGATCCAAGCCTGGATCGAGGAAGAGGAAGACCTCAAAGCAGAGGGGACAGAGTCTGGGTCACTAGCCAATGACCAGTGGCACGATAGTCGAATGCCCTCAGATGTCGGGTGCTTCAGGTGAGTTGATGGGTGCCTTGACTCTTCAGCCACAAGGTCCAGGAGGCGTCGACGACAACCAGGAGCTGAAATCGAGCTGTCCCACAAAGTCTGTCGAGTGCTGCGGTGTCGGCGACCAGATTGGACCCAACAAGCCTTGGCAACGGCAAGTCATGGGGAAATGAAGAAAAGGCTGCGGTGCAGACCAGCAAGGTCTGAGGGACTCACCCAGCAAGGGTAAGTCAGGTCACTTCTGGAGCAACCAGAAAAGCCCAAGCAATTGAAGAGTTGCCTTCATGGGGATCCACTAGCCAACAGACTAGAGATCGCGAAGGAGCCTTGAGCAGTCGCACTTGGAGCTCGCCCACGGGACACTCGTGAAGTGTAGGCCAGTGATCCTTGCTGCAGTTGGTGCTCGGGGATAGGGCTATATGGAACCTAAAGCACGGCTTCGAGAGATGTCAGGAAGTTGGTGCACTTGCAAATGTGTTTGGTGTCCAGGGGTCACGGTTCCACGTTACCCACGACAGCTACGGGCCTCAGCTTTGCTGGGGACTCAGGGCAGCCTCGGGGAAGTCTGGAAATCCACCTCTGGTGATGCAAAGACTTCGGCGTCCCGCAGGAGCTTCAGTGATGCAGACCGGACAGATGCTTCGTTGGTGCCTGCCAAGCAGGGGAGTCACTCCTTGACCCCAAGGGAGATTCTTCAGTCCTCTAATCTTGATGTAGAGCGTCGAAGATCCAGGATTCAGCTTCAGAGTTTCGTCCAGGGATATCTAAAGTCCTGTTGCCAGGGTTCCCTTACTTATACTAAGAAAAGGGGTTGGACTAACTCTGGGGACCCACCTATGGGAGGGTTTGGAAAGAGGGGTGGCTACACCCATTTCCTTTGTCCAGTTTCGCGCCAGAGCAGGGGCTGGCAGCCCCTGCAACCGGTTTGAACTGGGGTATGCACGAGGACACCAAATGTGCCCCCAGTGCAGGACTTCAAAGCACTCAGAGAGTGCACCACCCAGCTCCAATCCACTAAGGCCTGTCTGGGAGGTGGTAACACCTCCCTGAGACAGGAAACCTATTGTCCAGGCCTCCCCTGCTGGATTTTCGGTCAGCAGCAGGAGGCCAGACTCGTGTCTGCGGCTGCAGCATCCATTTTGTGAAGCCAGGCTCTGTTTAGTTGGTACCGGGTATACCAGTGCTGTCATGTCTCTCCCTCTAGAAGGGTGGGATCATACTCCCACACCAGGAACTGGTGTGGGGGTATGATTCCAAGGTGTTTGACACCAAACACAACATGTTTCCGTGCAGCCATCCCAAAGTTAGCATTTACCGTTTAGATATAATGCACTTAAGGGTATATGGTCAGGCTGCACCACAGACAACCCCGGATAGGAGATTCCGAGAGCTGCAGAGGGGCTCTGCTCATGCATGGGCACCCTCTCACATATAACCAAGCACCCTGCCTTCAGGATTGATAAGGCCTGCCATAGGGGTGACTGATTAGGTTTCTATGTGCAGTGTTAGGTGAGATATAGTGAACCTATATCTCTGTAAGGGGTGCATGCACCACCTCACTCAGGCTGCTGTAGCAGTCCTGTGGTGTCATTTTGGATGGCCTTCCAGGGGTGGCACAATACATGCTTCAGCCCCTGGTAGGCCTCTCGGGTGTCTATGCCCTTGGTACATAGTATACCATATACTAGGGACTTATAAGGGCACTCCAGAATCCAATCTGTGGTGTACCTAGGGTACAGGGAATCAATTTAGAGAGGAAGCAGCTAGGCTGGGGTCCTGGATAGCAGGGCCCCAGCTAGACTAAATTCGAAAAACAGTGATACACCAGCAAAAGTGGGGGTAACCATAAGAGGCAGATCCTACTCTCCTACACAACCCCCCCCCCCCCAAATGCAGGGACATTAAACTAACCTTGACCAGTTAAGTCTTCATGTTCTAAGTGGAAATATCTGGAGAGTCCATCTGCATTGGCATGGTTACTCCCAGGTCTATGTTCCACTGTATAGTCCATCCCCTGTAGGGAAATGGACCACCTCAAACGTTTGGGGTTTTCACCCTTCATCTGTTTTAGCCATAAGAGGGGCTTGTGGTCTGTTTGAACAAGGAAGTGAGTGCCAAACAAGTATGGCCTCAGCTTCTTCAGAGCCCAAACCACAGCAAAGGCCTCCCTCTCAATGGCTGAACAACGTTTCTCTCTGGGGGTCAGCCTTCTGCTAATAAAAGCTACTGGCTGATCCTGACCTTCATCATTCAACTGTGACAGTACAGCCCCTACCCCCAACTCAGATGCATCTGTTTGCACAATGAACTTTTTCGAGTAATCAGGACTTTGCAGAATGGGAGCAGTGCACATGGCCTGCTTCAGGTCATCAAATGCCTTTTGACAGCTAACTGTCCACTGAACCTTTTGGGCATTTTCTTAGAGGTTAAGTCATTCAGGGTTGTCACTATTGATCCATACCCCTTGACAAATCTTCTGTAGTACCCAGTCAGGCCTAAAAAGGCTCTCACCTGAGTCTGGGTAGTTGGAGCAGCCCAGTCCATGATGGTCTGGATCTTGCTCTGCAATGGTTGAACCTGGCCTCCACCCACAAGGTGGCACAGGTACACAACCTGACTCTGCCCTATCTGGCACTTTGTGGCCTTGATAGTCAGGCCTGCCTTCTGCAGGGCCTCCAAAACATTTCTGAGGTGGACCAGGTGGTCCTCCCAGGTGGAGCTAAAGACAGCAATATCATCTAGATATGCTGCACTATAGGCTTCCAGACCTGTAAGGACTGTGTTCACCAACCTCTGAAAAGTGGCAGGTGCATTTTTCAAACCAAAGGGCATCACCACAAACTGGTAAAGCCCACCAGGGGTAGAAAAAGCAGTTTTTGGCTTTGCATCATCAGCTAGTCTGATCTGCCAGTAGCCAGCTGTTAGGTCAAATGTGCTTAGATACTTGGCTGAGGCCAAAGTGTCTATTAGCTCATCTGCCCTGGGGATTAGATGGGCATCAGTCCTAGTGACTGCATTGAGGCCTCTGTAGTCCACACAAAACCTCATCTCTCTCTTACCATCTTTGATGTGAGGTTTTGGCACCAGGACCACTGGACTAGCCCAAGGGCTATCTGAAGGCTCAATGACACCCAGTTCCAACATTTTCTGGACTTCTGTCCTGATACAGTCCCTGACCTGGTCAGGTTGCCTGTAAATCTTACTTTTAACAGGCAGACTGTCCCCAGTGTCCACTTCATGAGTGCACCAGGTGCTCTGACTTGGAGTCAGAGAAAACATGTGTCTGAACTGATTGAGCACCTGTCTACAATCAGTTTGCTGCTGGGCAGTGAGGCTGCCTGCCAAGGCTACACCATCCACTGACCCATCATCCGGGTTCTGAGAGAGCAGGTCAGGGAGAGGGTCACTCTCCTCTTCCTGTCCCTCATCAGTTGCCATGAGCAAGCCCATGTCAGCCCTGTCCACATATGGCTTCAGCCTGTTGACATGGAGCACCCTGTGGGGGCTCCTGGGAGTTCCCAGGTCTACCAGATAGGTAACCTCTCCCTTCTGTTCAACAATTGTATGGGGGCCACTCCACTTGTCTTGGAGGGCTGCTGGGGCCACTGGCTCCAGCACCCACACCTTCTGTCCTGGCTGGTAAACAGTCAGCACAGCCTTTTGGTCATGCCAGGCTTTCTGTAATTCCTGGCTAGCCTCAAGGTTTTTGGTTGCCTTTTCATATACTCAGCCATCCGGGAGCGGAGACCAAGTACATAGTCCACTATGTCCTGTTTAGGGGTTTGAGAGGTAACTCCCAACCTTCCTTCACCAGACACTATGGACCCCTGACAGGATGGCCAAACAAAAGTTCAAAAGGGCTGTAGCCAACCCCCTTTTGAGGCACCTCCCTGTATGCAAATAAAAGGCAGGGCAAGAGTATGTCCCATCTTCACCTAAGCTTTTCTGGGAGCCCTTTAATCATGCCCTTCAAGGTTTTGCTGAATCTCTCAACTAAACCATTGCATTGTGGGTGATAGGGTGTGGTGAACTTATAAGTCACTCCACACTCCTTCCACATTGCAGTCAAGTAACTGGACATAAAGTTTGCATCTCTGTCAGATACTACCTCCTTAGGAAAGCCCACTCTTGAGAAAATTCCCAGGAGGGCCCTTGCCACCACAGGAGCTGTAGTGGTCCTAAGGGGAATGGCTTCTGGGTACCTGGTGGCATGGTCCACCACCACCAGGATAAACCTGTGCCCAGATGCTGTTTGGGGATCCATGGGACCAACTATGTCAATCCCCACCCTCTCAAAGGGAACCCCCACCACAGGTAGTGGTATCAGGGGGCCTTTGTGGTGCCACCTGCCTTCCCACTGGCTTGGCAGGTTACACAGGAGCGACAAAACTCCTTGGTGTCTTCAGACATGTGGGGCCAGTGAAAGTGAGGGACAATTCTGTCCCAAGTCTTGTTCTGGCCCAGGTGACCTGCTAAGGGAATATCATGGGCTAGTGTCAATAGGAAGCCCCTGAACTTCAGAGGTATAACCAACCTCCTGGCTGCTCCAGGCTTGGGGTCTCTACTCTCTGAGTACAGGAGTCCCTCATCCCAATATATCTTATGGGTGCCACTAGCATTCCCAGCAGCCTCAGCAGCAGCCTGCTGTCTGAGGGGTTCAAGAGAGGGCAGTTCAGCTGCTCCTGGCTCAGATCTGCCCTGGAAGGGCCCCGTGTCCCCAAGAACTCAACCTGATCAGGTTCAAGCTCCTCTGGGACAGTTCCTTCTTCAGGCCTGAGATCATCTTCCTCAAAAGACTGATCTGCTTCCTGAGCCAAGGGGAAGGCACTGCCTTAACCCTACTGCTCCTCCTCTTGGGAGGCACCTGGTCCATTATTCCAGAATCCAGGGCCTGTTCAGCTTTTGACATTTTTGCCTGTGACCTAGTCACAGCAAAGACATGTGCAGGGATCCCTAGCATTTCTGCATGTTTCCTGAGCTCCACCTCTGCCCAAGCTGAGGTTTCAAGATCATTGCCAAGCAAGCATTCAACTGGTAGGTCTGCACTCACCACAACCTTCTTAAGGCCAGTTACCCCTCCCAAGGAGAAGTTAACAACTGCCAGAGAATGGTCTGTTCTGACATTGCTAGCATTGGTCACTTGGTACATCTCACCAAGTATAATCTGCCCAGGACCCACAAGATCTTGTGTCACCATGGTGACACTTGCTCCTGTGTCCCTGAATGCCAAAGCCTCCCTTCCATTAATTAAAGGCTGCTGTCTGTATTTGCCCAAATTATTGGGACTCATGAAGGGGGACATATCCATGCCCCCATCACAGACTAGGACAGCCTGAGTTGGCACTCTGAGTAGGCCAGAGCCCATCTCAGTACCCAGGGTCAGCCCTACTAAACCCTTATTCTGAGTGTTTCTACCACCACTTGTAGCTGGACTAGGGGGAACAGTTGCCTTAGGGGCAATGGTGGCTGGATTGGAGTCTTTGGACTTGGTGCAATCACTTGTCCAGTGAGTCTTTTGCTTACAGACTTTGCACCATGGCTTCTTTTGGCCTTTTCCTTTATTAGATTGGGATTCCCCACCAGATGCAGATTTTTGGGGACCTTGAGAAGACTTCTGGTCTTTACCCTTTTCCCCACCCTTGTCAGAGTTTTTAGAATCTTGCTTCTTCTGGTCACCACCTTGGTTCTGTACCTTCTGCTTCACCCTGGTTCTGACCCATTTGTCTGCCTTCTTTCCCAATTCTTGGGGAGAGGTCAGATCAGAGTCAACCAGGTACTGATGTAGCAACTGATTCTGACAGTTATTAAGAATCTGCTCCCTCATGATTAAATTATAGAATCCTTTGAAGTCACACACCTTACTGCCAAGTAACCAACCTTCCAGAGCCTTGGTAGCACAATCTACAAAGTCCACCCAGTCCTGTGTCTGTGCCTTTTGGGTATCTCTGAACTTTAACCTGTATTGCTCAGTGGTTAGGCCAAACCCATCTATCAGGGCACTCTTCAGGACTTGGTAATCATCAGCATCCTCTTCTCTTACAGTGAGGAGCTTGTCTCTACCTTTGTCTGCAAAGGAGAGCCACAAGATTGCTGCCCACTGCTCCTGGGGGACCCTCTGAACTTTACAGGCCCTTTCCAGTGCAGTTATCCATTTGTGGATGTCATCCCCACTCTGGTAGGGAGGGACAATCTTGCTCAGGTTTCTATGGTCATAAGACCTTTCCCTACCACTAGGGAAGTTGCTGCCACCATGGGACTCTAGTCCCAACTTTCTTCTTTGTCTATGAAGCTCTAGGGACTCCCTGTCTATAGCCAGCTGCTCTCTTCTGATCCTAAGCTGAGCTTCTTCATACTGGAGCAGTCTCTTTTTTCTCTCATTAGAGGTCTTCTTCCTATGAGAAGAAACAGAGGTCCCTACTGAGGTGTCAGAATGGTTAGACTCCTGAGAAGGAGATCTGGACCTTCTAGGCACACTCACAACTCTTCCTGGTGGGACAAAGGGGAGGTCATTCTGATCCTCCTCCTCATCTGCAGGAGGAGCTGGATTGTCCAGGGCAAGATCATTTTCATCTTCCTGGCCAGTTTCAGAGGTCAGGTCCTGGGTATGTTCACCCCTGTTCCCTTCCTCATCTTCTGCCCCACCCTCTCTGCCTACCCCTGCAGACCCTAAGGGTCTTCTGAGATCATCCAGCAGAAGCATCTCCATGAGACGTTGGGTGTTGGCACTTTTGCCTGTCTTCAGCTTCCTAAGCTTGCACAACTCTCTCAATTCCAAGAATGGGAGGTTGTCATATTTGGAGGGTAGGTGCCCACTGGTTCCTGGCAGGGACCTACTGGTTCCTGGCCCTGAAGACATTACTAGTGTGGTGTGGTGTATGCACTACCTACTCTAGTGTGGCCTACTAAACTCTCTTGAGTTGTAGAAAAGGTGTGCTAAGCCCTTGACACACAACTCTAAGTTCAGTAGAACTTACTGTATTTCTAGGCTTGAATTTATATATACCTTAGGTACCTTTAGTGGTTTTCAGTTAGTCACTTGAGAATATCTGGTAAAACAATAGCAAGCTGGAATCCCACACGCTGCACACCAATGTGAGAAGTTGGCCTGGCATATGCTGTCCACTAGTTATAGTGGGCACCTTGCACCAGTCCAAACAATTCCTTATGGATGATAGGTTAAAGACAACCTTTAGTGAAAGCTATCCTAGTGGTAGCTATGGAGAGCAGCCTTCAGGCTAAGTCTTGGAGGAATGTAAAGCAGCTTGTTTTACCAGTCTATAATCTCTTGAGTGACCAAATGAAAGAGGACCACACCAGGTATATATATAAAATATATGTATTTAGTCTTAAACACACCCCTCTAGTCTCTTAATGAGGCTAGAGTTTGAAGTACATAAGTTACAAGGCGAATATCAGCAGTTATTAGCACAATACATGTTTGAGCCCTAGGGGCGTACCAAACCATATACTAAAATAGTGGTATAAGAACCACGACTGAGCTAGACACAAGGCCTAGAGCCTGTAGAAGTGCTTGGACCCCAAGGAACCACCCCAGGCAGTGACACAGGGGACCCACGGGGGACGCGTGCAGTGTGAGAACACAGCCGCGAATCGCCGTTGACTTCTATGGGGAAAGTCGCGGTTGGATTTTTAAAGAAAAAGGACACTTCGGAGAGGACTTCCAGTTAACCCCTTTAAACTTAAGAGTTTCTAGGGCCCACACCCACGTGAGTACCGAAATACTCGAGTTACCTCACCCAGGGAAGCCGGGTGCATACGTGTTAAAAGGTGTCGGGAATCGTCGTCGTTTTCAATGGCGACCTCTTGGAAAGTGCTGCTGCCGTGAAGTGGAAGAGTGTCCGGAGTGATCCAAGCCTGGATCGAGGAAGAGGAAGACCTGAAAGCAGAGGGGACAGAGTCTGGGTCACTAGCCAGTGACCAGGGGCACGATAGTCGAATGCCCTCAGATGTTGGGTGCTTTAGGTGAGTTGACAGGTGCCTTGACTCTTCAGCCACGAGGTCCAGGAGGTGTCGACGACAACCAGGAGCTGGAATCGAGCTGTCCCACAAACTTTGTCGAGTGCTGCAGTGTCGGCGACCAGATTGGATCCAACAAGCCTTGGCAACGGCAAGTCATGGGGAAATGAAGAAAAGGCTGCGGTGCAGACCAGCAAGGTCTGAGGGACTCACCCAGCAAGGGTAAGTCAGGGCACTTCTGGAGCAACCAGAAAAACCCAAGCAATTGAAGAGTTGCTTTCGTGGGGATCCACTAGCCAACGGACTAGAGATCGCGAAGGAGCCTCAAGCAGTTGCACTTGGAGCTGGCCCACGGGAAACTCGTGAAGTGTAGGCCAGTGATCTTTGCTGCAGTTGGTGCTCCGGGCTAGGGCTACTTGGAACCCAAAGCACGGCTTCAAGAGATGTCAGGAAGTTGGTGCACTTGCAAATGTGCTTGGTGTCCAGGGGTCACGGTTCCACGTTACCCACGACAGCTACGGGCCTCAGCTTTGCTGGGGACTCAGGGCAGCCTCGGGAAGTCTGGAAATTTACCTCTGGTGATGCAAAGACTTTGGCGTCCAGCAGGAGCTTCAGTGATGCAGACCGGACAGATGCTTTGTTGGTGCCTGCCAAGCAGGGGAGTCACTCCTTGACCCCAAGGGAGATTCTTCAGTCCTCTAATCTTGATGTAGAGCGTCGAAGGTCCAGGATTCAGCTTCAGAGTTTCGTCCAGGGATATCTAAAGTCCTGTTGCCAGGGTTCTCTTACTTATACTAAGAAAAGGGGTTGGACTAACTCTGGGGACCCACCTATGGGAGGGTTTGGAAAGAGGGGAGGCTACACCCATTTCCTTTGTCCAGTTTTGCACCAGAGCAGGGGCTGGCAGCCCCTGCAACCGGTTTGAACTGGGGTATGCACGAGGACACCAAATGTGCCCCCAGTGCAGGACTTCAAAGCACTCAGAGAGTGCACCACCAAGCCCCAATCCACTAAGGCCTGTCTGGGAGGGGGTAACACCTCCCTGAGACAGGAAACCTATTGTCCAGGCCTCCCCTGCCGGAGTTTCGGTCAGCAGCAGGAGGCCAGACTCGTGTCTGTGGCAGCAGCATCCATTTTGTGATGCCAGGCTCTGTTTAGTTGGTACCGGGTATACCGGTGCTGTCATGTCTCTCCCTCTAGAAGGGTGGGATCATACTCCCATACCAGGAACTGGTGTGGGGGTATGATTCCAAGGTGTTTGACACCAAACACGACATGTTTCCGTGCAGCCATCCCAAAGTTAGCATTTACCGTTTAGATATAATGCACTTAAGGGTATATGGTCAGGCTGCACCACAGACAACCCCGGATAGGAGATTCCGAGAGCTGCAGAGGGGCTCTGCTCATGCATGGGCACCCTCTCACATATAACCAAGCACCCTGCCTTCAGGATTGATAAGGCCTGCCATAGGGGTGACTGATAGGTTTCTATGTGCAGTGTTAGGTGAGATATAGTGAACCTATATCTCTGTAAGGGGTGCATGCACCACCTCACTCAGGCTGCTGTAGCAGTCCTGTGGTGTCATTTTGGATGGCCTTCCAGGGGTGGCACAATACATGCTTCAGCCCCTGGTAGGCCTCTGGAGTGTCTATGCCCTTGGTACATAGTATACCATATACTAGGGACTTATAAGGGCACTCCAGAATCCAATCTGTGGTGTACCTAAAGTACAGGGAATCAATTTAGAGAGGAAGCAGCTAGGCTGGGGTCCTGGATAGCAGGGCCCCAGCCAGACTAAAATCGAAAAACAGTGATACATCAACAAAAAGTAGGGGTAACCATAAGAGGCAGATCCTACTCTCCTACACATAGTCTGTCTTCTATGCCTATCCATTTTCAAATGGGGGGAAGAGGTATTGAACCGGGATTTTTGATGTCGCCAATCAGATTGATAAAGGCTGCTGTGCAGCCGAAACGAGTATCTCATCTAATGCGGGGTCGAGGGAGACCTGAAAAACAATAAATGAGCCTTATTCCTACCTACCTCGAGTACTTGCCTCTTCTTCATTGGAGTTGGATGTTGCTTCATATATATATATATATATATCTACAGGCGGTCGCCAGTAGGTAGTTATAGTTAGGACCTAGGTTCCATAGGAAAAGCATTTTTTGATTTGCCAATATCTTTGGCGCCGTTTGACGAATCTTCGCGAAATTTTCAAAACTAAAGGGGCGCTAGGGTCAGCTCCTGTCTCGAAAGTTTCCGGGTGATTCGTCAAGCGGGGGCCGAGAAAAAAGGGGGGTCCCAAAACGCATTTTCTCCATGTTAATTTCCATAGGAACTTTTGTTGCAGCTACAGCCGAACTGCTGAACGGAATTACACCAAATTTGGCAGAGAGGTAGTTCTTGGTCCAGAGTGCAATCTTTGCTTTAAATGGTGTAAATCCATTCAGTAGTTCCTGAGAAATTTAAAAATAAAAATATCGATATCTGGTGACGGCGGTAGATCCGCGAACCCTCCCGAGCACGAGCTTGACTCTGATTGCTGCCAACACTCCAAACCAGGAAGTGTTGGCAGCCATCTTGTGACTCGGTAAAACCAAGTTACAAGACAAAAGGGAACAAAATTATATTAAAAAAAAGAAAAGGGGGCAGGGTAGAAATACCCTGACCTCCTAGGTCTGGTCAGGGGGTCCAAAAAAAACATTTAAAAAAAAAAAAACTTCGGCGGGATTCGCGAATCCGACCGAAAAAAAACGAAGCGTGGACTCCCGTGCTTCATTTTAATGAGCCCCCGGGTGGGCTAGGTCCCTGAGGCAATGCTCATATATATGCAGGGGCCGCGTGGGCCCCCGCAGCCCCGGGAACTGCCACCTCCCCGGGGCCTTATTAATAATGTGCGGGGGGCACGTGGCCCCCCCGCAGCCCCTGGGACCGCCACCTCTCCGGGGCTTTGCAATAAATTGCGTGGGGGGCTCCTGCCCCCCCCACACTGCCCCAGGGACCGCCACCTCCCCGGGGCATTAGTTTAATTATGTGGGGGGGCCTCACGGGACCCCCCAAGCCCCGGGGACCACCACCTCCCTGGGGCTTCAATCTAAATTAAGAAGTGTGGGGGCCTCCTGCCCCCCCACACTGCCCCAGGGACCACCACCTCCCCGGGGCACACTTTATTTAAATGCGGGGGTCCGTTGCGGACCCCTGGCCCCGGGGACCACCACCTCCCCGGGGCTATTTTCACATTGGGAGAGGGGGCCGCACAGCCCCCCTCCTGGAGCCATAGATGGCCCTGGGGACCGCAACCCCCCACGGCCGGCTCCTGCAATGTCCCGGGGTGCCCACCCCCGGGACATTGCAGTTTGCTATGACAGGGCGGGAGCCGTGAGGCTCCTGCCCTGTCATTACAAACACTGCTTTGCTTCTTGGAAGCGAGAGAAGAAGCAAAGCAGAATTGCTTTTAGACAAGGGGAGCTGCATGTCAGCAGCTCCCCTTGTCCAAAAGCAATGCCGGCTCCCGCAGGAGGCAGGGAGCCGGCAGGGACCGTGGGGCAGTGGGGCTCTTCGGGCGGTCCCCAACATTGAGGTCAGGCCCCAGGGGATGGGGTCCCCAGGGCCAAAAGTGGCCCGGGAGTGGGTCCACTCGGCCCCCCTCTCCTTTTATTTATTTATTTATTTTAAAACGGAAGGCCGATCCCCCTCTAAAATAAAAAATAAAGTCTGGCCAGGCCCTGGGGGATGGGGTCCCGGGGCCAGAAGTGGCCCTGGAAGGGGGTCACGTGGCCACCCTCCCGTAATAATGTTTTTTTTTTTTTTAAACGAGGCCAGGCCCCAGGGGATGGGGTCCCCAGGGCCAAAAGTGGCCCAGGGAAGGGGGGCCACGCGGCCTCCTTTCTATACTATAATTTAAATTAAAAAAGAGGCTATGCCCGGGGGGATGGGGTCCCCGGGGCCGAAATCGACCTCGGGAGGGGGGCCACGCGGCCCCCTTCCCGTTTTTCTCAAAATATATATTTTTTAAATGGCTTAGGCCCTGGGGGATGGGGTCCCCAGGGCCCACAAAATGTTAAGAGAAGTGGGACCACAGAGTCCCCCTTCTAACCAAAAAAATAAAAAGAAAAGCTGGCATCTCGCCGGAGGCCCTGCCCCCTCCCTGCACCACTGTGCAAACGTGCCTCCTGGCGCGTTCTGGGTTGGGGGATTAAGTCCCCTTGAATGCTAGGGGTCCTTAGGGGCCAACTAGCCCACCAGGTACCTCCAGTAAGCTCCACACCATGGGTTTGCTGAGAGGTGGTCCGAGGCCATGCCCCTTTTTAAACCACTCTGCAAACGCACCTCTTGGCGCACTGCTGGTGAGGTGATGAGGTCCTCTTGTGTCCTGAGGACCTCAGGACTGAAGTGGACTTCATCCCCCGAGCAGCAGTGCGCCAGGCGGCCCGTTTGCAGAGTGGTGTAAAAAGGGGGCGTGGCCTCGGACCACTCTCAGCAATCCAGCTGTGTGGGGCTTACTGGAGGTAACAGGAGGGCTAGTTGGCCCCAGAGACCCTCAGGAGGCAAGGGGACTTCATCCCCAACCAAGAGCATGCCAGGAGGCGCGTTTGCAGAGTGGTGGACAAAGGGGCGTGGCCTGTCAACCTCTCAGCAATCCCACTGTGTGGGGCTTACTGGAGGTAACATGTAGGCTAGTTGGCCCCTAAAGAAACCCAGCAGCAAAGTGGATTTAATCCCCATCCAAGAGCACGCCAGGGAGTGCGTTTGCAGAGTGGTGGGGAAAGGGGGCGTGGCCTGCTATGAGAACTTAGCAATGCTGCTGCTGTGTGGGACTTACTTGAGGTAATAGGAGGGATAGTTGGCCCCCAAGGTTGTCCTTGGGGGGCCAACTACCCCTCCTGTTACCTCCACTAAGTCACACACAGTGGGATTGCTAAGAGGTCTTCGGAAGCCACGCGCCCCTTTCTCCACCACTCTGCAAACGCGCCTCCTGGCACAGTACTGGTTGGGGGATGAAGTCCACTTTACTCCTGAGGGACTTTGGGGGCCAAGAAGCCCTCCTGGTACCTCCTGTAAGTCATACGCAGCGGAATTCCTGAGCGCTGGTTGGAGGCCCAGCCCCCTTTCTCCACCACTCTACAAACACGACTACCAGTTAAAGAAGCATTTGTAATGTAATAGGTCTCGCATTTGCAAGAGTTAGAGCTATTGGCGCAGTAAATGTAAAAGTTTTTTACTAATGTTTTTTGAAGTGGAGTGGATGTACGTTGTGTGTAGTGGAATTATGTGGTATGTTGTGCAGTTAAATTATGTGGATAGAAAGTATGTGGTAATTAGTGTATAGTAATTATGCAGAGTGGGATTATGTGTTATGGAGAGTAATTATGTGGTATGGTAGTCTGTGTTGTGGAGTGGTAACCTCAGGTTTAGTCTTCCTTGTTTCCATAGAAGTTAAACAATGAACTCAATGAGACAAAAAAAGAAGGAATCACTGAGGAGCACTTCTGGATCAGAGGTATGAGCAGGGCCACTGGAATTATGCGACTGTTTGGCTGCACCGACATTCGCACAATTATACATTTTCTGCATTAGCCACATAATCCATCATCTGCTGCCTAATCTGCAGATTTGAACAAAAAAAGACTTGTTTCTAGCTCAAACGGCTCAAACGTTACCAAAAATGCAGCGACAAGTGTTACAGCGTGGTGGAAGGTCCTTTGAAAACCTAGAATGGTCACCTGTTATTTATTGCTAAATGTGGTTGTTAATTTGGTACTAATGGTGTGCAAGCCACTCTTCCTTCTTTCTGCCCCTCTCTTGCCTCTTTCTGCATTTCTGTTGCTTCTTTCTGCACCTTTCTTTCTTTTTCTGCACTTCTCTTGCCTCTTTCTGAAAATCATATCTACTTTCTGCACCTCTTTTGCCTCTTTCTGCACCTCTGTTGTTTCTTTCTGCACCAACTTGCTTCTTTGTGCACCCCTCATCCCTCTATCTGCACCTCTGTTGCTTCTTTCTGCACTTCTTTTGTTTCTTTCTGCAACTCTTGCTTCTTTTTGCATGCCTCTTGCTTCTTTCTGTACCCCGTGCCTCTTTCACACCCCTCTTCCCTCTTTCTGCACCCCTCTTGCCTCTTTCTGCACCTCTGTTCCTTCTTTCTGCACTTCTTTTGTTGCTTTCTGCACCTCTCTTGCTTCTTTCTGCACCCCTCGTGCCTCTTTCACACCCCTCTTCCCGCACCCCTCTGCCTCTTTCTGCACCTCAGTTCCGTCTTTCTGCACTTCTTTTGTTTCTTTCTGCACCAGTCCCTTCTTTCTGCACCCTTTTGCCTCTTTCTGCTCCCCTCTTCCCTATTTATGCACCCCTCTTGCCTCTTTCTGCACCTCTGTTCCTTGTTTCTGCACTTCTTCTGTTTCTTTCTGCAGCTCTCTTGCTTCTTTCTGCTCCCCCTTGCCTCTTTCTCCACCCATCCACCCTCTTTATGCACCCATGTTGCCTCTTTCTGCACCTCTGTTCTTTTTTTCTGCACTTCTTTTGTTTCTTTCTGCACATCTCTTGCTTCTTTCTGCATCCCAAGTGCCTCTTTCTGCACCCCTCTTCCCTCTTTTTGCACCACTCTTGCCTCTTTCTGCACCTCTATTGCTTCTTTCTGCACTCCTCTTGCTTCTTTCTGCACTCCTCGTGCCTCTTTCACACCCCTCTTCCCTCTTTGTGCATCCCTCTTGCCTCTTTCTGCACCTCTGTCCCTTCGTTCTGCACTTCTTTTCTTTCTTTCTGCACCTCTCGCTTCTTTCTGCATCCCTTTTGCCTCTTTCTGCACCCCTCTTTCCTCTTTCTGCACCTCTGTTCCTGTTTTCTGCGCTTATTTTGTTTCTTTCTGCAGCTCTCTTGCTTTTTTCTGCACCCCTTGCCTCTTTCTCCACCCCTCTTCCCTCTTTCTTCATCCCTGTTGCCTCTTTCTGCACCTCTGTTCCTTCTTTCTGCACTTCTTTTGTTTCTTGTTGCACATCTCTTGCTTCTTTCTGCTCCCCTCGTGCCTCTTTCTGCACCCCTCTTACCACTTTTTGCACTCCTCTTGCCTCTTTCTGCACCTCTGTTGCTTCTTTCTGCACCTCTGTTGCTTCTTTCTGCACCTCTCTTGCTTCTTTCTGCACGCCTCTTCCCTCTTTCTGCACCCCTCTTGCCTCTTTCTGCACCTCTTGCTTCTTTCTACACCCCTCTTGCCACTTTCTCCATCCCTGTTCCCCCTTTTTGCATCTCTGTTGCTTCTTTCTGTACTTCTCTTGCCCCTGTTTCCACCCCTCACCCCTCATCCCTCTTTCTGCACCTCTGTTGCTTCTTTCTGCACTTCTCTTGCTTCTTTCTGCACCACTGTCCCTTCTTTCTGCGACCCTTGTGCCTCTTTCTGCACCCCTCTTCCCTCTTTCTGCACCCCTCTTGCCTCTTTCTGCACCTCTGTTCCTTCTTTCTGCACTCCTTTTCTTTCTTTAACTCTCTTGCTTCTTTCTGCACCCCTTGTGCCTCTTTCACACCCCTCTTCCCTCTTTCTGCACCACTCCTGCCTCTTTCTGCACCTCTGTTCCTTCTTTCTGCACTTCTTTTGTTTCTTTCTGCACCTCTCTTGTTTCTTTCTGTATCCCTCTTGCCTCTTTCTCCACCCCACTTCCCCCTTTCTGCATCTCTGTTGCTTCTATATACATTTCTGTTGCTTTTTTCTGCATCTCTCTTGCTTTTTTTGTACCCCTCGTGCCTCTTTCTGCACCCATCATCCCTCTTTCTGCACTCCTCTTGCCTCTTTCTGCACCCCTCTTGCCTCTTTCTACACCTCTGTTCCTTCTTTCTGCACTTCTTTTGTTTCTTTCTGCACCTCTCTTGCTTCTTTCTCCACCTCTCTTGCCTCTTTCTCCACCCCTCTTTCCCATTTATGCATCTCTGTTGCTTCTTTCTGCACTTCTCTTGTCTTTCTTCACCCCTCTTCCCTCTTTCTGCACCTCTGTTGCTTCTTTCTGCACCTCTCTTGCTTCTTTCTGCACCCCTCATGCCTCTTTCATACCCCTCTTCCCGTACCCCTCTTGCCTCTTTCTGCACCTCTGTTCCTTCTTTCTGCACTTCTTTTGTTTCTTTCTGTACCTGTCACTTCTTTCTGCACCCCTTTTGCCTCTTTCTGCTCCCCTCTTCCCTCTTTCTGCACCCCTCTTGCCTCTTTCTGCACCTCTGTTCCTTGTTTCTGCACTTCTTCTGTTTCTTTCTGCAGCTCTCTTGCTTCTTTCTGCACCCCTTTCCTCTTTCTCCACCCATCCACCCTCTTCTGCACCCCTGTTGCCTCTTTCTGCACCTCCCCTCTTCCCTCTTTTTGCACCCCTCTTCCCTCTTTTTGCACCCCTCTTGCCTGTTTCTGCACCTCTGTTGCTTCTTTCTGCACTCCTTTTGCTTCTTTCTGCACTCCTCGTGCCTCTTTCAGACCCCTCTTCCCTCTTTGTGCACCCCTCTTGCCTCTTTCTGCACCTCTGTTCCTTTCTTCTGCACTTCTTTTCTTTCTTTCTGCACCTCTCGCTTCTTTCTGCATCCCTTTTGCCTCTTTCTGCACCAATCTTGCCTCTTTCTGCACCTCTGTTCCTTCTTTCTGTGCTTCTTTTGTTTCTTTCTGCAGCTCTTGCTTTTTTCTGCATCCGCTTGCCTCTTTCTCCACGTCTCTTCCCTTTTTCTTCACCCCTGTTGCCTCTTTCTGCACCTCCGTTCCTTCTTACTGCACTTCTTTTGTTTCTTGTTGCACATCTCTTGCTTCATTCTGCACCCCTCGTGCCTCTTTCTGCACCCCTCTTACCTCTTTTTGCACCCCTCTTGCTGCTTTCTGCACCTCTGTTGCTTCTTTCTGCACTAGTCTTGCTTCTTTCAGCACCTCTCTTGCTTCTTTCTGCACCACTTGTGCTTCGTTCTGCACCCCTCTTTCTGCAACCCACTGTCCTCTTTCTGCACCCCTCTTGCCTCTTTCTGCAGCTCTGTTCCTTCTTTCTGTGCTTCTTTTGTTTCTTTCTGCAGCTCTCTTGCTTTTTTCTGCACCCCCTTGCCTCATTCTCCACCCCTCTTCCATCTTTCTTCACCCCTGTTGCCTCTTTCTGCACCTCGGTTCCTTCTTTCTGCACTTCTTTTGTTTCTTGTTGCACATCTCTTGCTTCTATCTGCACTCCTCGTGCCTCTTTCTGCACCCCTCTTACTGCTTTTTGCACCCCTCTTGCCTCTTTTTGCACCCCTCTTGCCTCTTTCTGCACCTCTGTTGCTTCTTTCTGCACTGGTCTTGCTTCTTTCTTCACCTCTCTTGCTTCTTTCTGTACCACTTGTGCTTCTTTCTGCACCCCTCTTCCCTCTTTCTGCACCCCACTTGCCACTTTCTGCACCCCTCTTGCTTCTTTCTACACCCCTCTTACCACTTTCTCCACCCCTCATCCCTCTTTCTGCACGTCTGTTTCTTCTTTCTGCACTTCTCTTGCTTCTTTCTGCACCTCGGTCCCTTCTTTCTGCAAGCCTTGTGCCTCTTTCTGCACCCCTCTTCCCTCTTTCTGCACTCCTCTTCCCTCTTTCTGCACTCCTCTTGCCTCTTTTTGCACCTCTGTCCCTTCTTTCTGCACTTCTTTTGTTTCTTTCTATAACTTTCTTGCTTCTTTCTGCATGCCTCTTGTTTCTTTCTGTATCCCTCTTGCCTCTTTCTCCACCCCACTTCCCCCTTTCTGCATCTCTGTTGCTTCTTTCTGCATTTCTGTTGCTTTTTTCTGCATCTCTCGCTTTTTTTGTACCCCTCGTGCCTCTTTCTCCACCCATCCACCCTCTTTCTGCACCCCTTGTGCCTCTTTCACACCCCTCTTCCCTCTTTCTGCACCCCTGCTGCCTCTTTCTGCACCTCTGTTCGCTTCTTTCTGCACTTCTTCTGTTTCTTTCTGCACCTCTCTTGTTTCTTTCTGTATCCCTCTTGCCTCTTTCCCCACCCCACTTCCCCCTTTCTGCATCTCTGTTTCTTCTTTATGCATTTCTGTTCCTTTTTTCTGCATCTCTCTTGCTTTTTTTGTACCCCTCGTGCCTCTTTCTGCACCCCTCATCCCTCTTTCTGCACCCTCTTGCCTCTTTCTGCACCCCTCTTGCCTCTTTCTGCACCTCTGTTCCTTCTTTCTGCACTTCTTTTGTTTCTTTCTGCACCTCTCTTGTTTCTTTCTGTATCCCTCTTGCCTCTTTCTCCACCCCACTTCCCCCTTTCTGCATCTCTGTTGCTTCTATATACATTTCTGTTGCTTTTTTCTGCATCTCTCTTGCTTTTTTTGTACCCCTCGTGCCTCTTTCTGCACCCATCATCCCTCTTTCTGCACTCCTCTTGCCTCTTTCTGCACCCCTCTTGCCTCTTTCTACACCTCTGTTCCTTCTTTCTGCATTTCTTTTGTTTCTTTCTGCACCTCTCTTGCTTCTTTCTCCACCTCTCTTGCCTCTTTCTCCACCCCTCTTTCCCATTTATGCATCTCTGTTGCTTCTTTCTGCACTTCTCTTGTCTTTCTTCACCCCTCTTCCCTCTTTCTGCACCTCTGTTGCTTCTTTCTGCACCTCTCTTGCTTCTTTCTGCACCCCTCATGCCTATTTCATACCCCTCTTCCCGCACCCTTCTTGCCTCTTTCTGCACCTCTGTTCCTTCTTTCTGCACTTCTTTTGTTTCTTTCTGTACCTGTCACTTCTTTCTGCACCCCTTTTGCCTCTTTCTGCTCCCCTCTTCCCTCTTTCTGCACCCCTCTTGCCTCTTTCTGCACCTCTGTTCCTTGTTTCTGCACTTCTTCTGTTTCTTTCAGCAGCTCTCTTGCTTCTTTCTGCACCCCTTTCCTCTTTCTCCACCCATCCACCCTCTTCTGCACCCCTGTTGCCTCTTTCTGCACCTCCCTCTTCCCTCTTTTTGCACCCCTCTTCCCTCTTTTGCACCCCTCTTGCCTGTTTCTGCACCTCTGTTGCTTCTTTCTGCACTCCTTTTGCTTCTTTCTGCACTCCTCGTGCCTCTTTCAGACCCCTCTTCCCTCTTTGTGCACCCCTCTTGCCTCTTTCTGCACCTCTGTTCCTTTCTTCTGCACTTCTTTTCTTTCTTTCTGCACCTCTCGCTTCTTTCTGCATCCCTTTTGCCTCTTTCTGCACCAATCTTGCCTCTTTCTGCACCTCTGTTCCTTCTTTCTGTGCTTCTTTTGTTTCTTTCTGCAGCTCTTGCTTCTTTCTGCACCCGCTTGCCTCTTTCTCCACGTCTCTTCCCTTTTTCTTCACCCCTGTTGCCTCTTTCTGCACCTCCGTTCCTTCTTACTGCACTTCTTTTGTTTCTTGTTGCACATCTCTTGCTTCATTCTGCACCCCTCGTGCCTCTTTCTGCACCC
Source organism: Calotriton arnoldi (assembly GCA_963921515.1). NCBI lineage: Eukaryota > Metazoa > Chordata > Amphibia > Caudata > Salamandridae > Calotriton > Calotriton arnoldi. The sequence goes on along the minus strand of CAWUFW010004493.1, from coordinate 716,180 downwards.
CTCTTACCTCTTTTTGCACCCCTCTTGCTGCTTTCTGCACCTCTGTTGCTTTTTTCTGCACTAGTCTTGCTTCTTTCAGCACCTCTCTTGCTTCTTTCTGCACCACTTGTGCTTCGTTCTGCACCCCTCTTTCTGCAACCCACTGTCCTCTTTCTGCACCCCTCTTGCCTCTTTCTGCAGCTCTGTTCCTTCTTTCTGTGCTTCTTTTGTTTCTTTCTGCAGCTCTCTTGCTTTTTTCTGCACCCCCTTGCCTCATTCTCCACCCCTCTTCCATCTTTCTTCACCCCTGTTGCCTCTTTCTGCACCTCTGTTCCTTCTTTCTGCACTTCTTTTGTTTCTTGTTGCACATCTCTTGCTTCTTTCTGCACTCCTCGTGCCTCTTTCTGCACCCCTCTTACCGCTTTTTGCACCCCTCTTGCCTCTTTTTGGACCCCCCTTGCCTCTTTCTGCACCTCTGTTGCTTCTTTCTGCACTGGTCTTGCTTCTTTCTTCACCTCTCTTGCTTCTTTCTGTACCACTTGTGCTTCTTTCTGCACCCCTCTTCCCTCTTTCTGCACCCCACTTGCCACTTTCTGCACCCCTCTTGCTTCTTTCTACACCCTCTTACCACTTTCTCCACCCCTCATCCCTCTTTCTGCACGTATGTTTCTTCTTTCTGCACTTCTCTTGCTTCTTTCTGCACCTCGGTCCCTTCTTTCTGCAAGCCTTGTGCCTCTTTCTGCACCCCTCTTCCCTCTTTCTGCACTCCTCTTCCCTCTTTCTGCACTCCTCTTGCCTCTTTTTGCACCTCTGTCCCTTCTTTCTGCACTTCTTTTGTTTCTTTCTATAACTTTCTTGCTTCTTTCTGCATGCCTCTTGTTTCTTTCTGTATCCCTCTTGCCTCTTTCTCCACCCCACTTCCCCCTTTCTGCATCTCTGTTGCTTCTTTCTGCATTTCTGTTGCTTTTTTCTGCATCTCTCGCTTTTTTTGTACCCCTCGTGCCTCTTTCTCCACCCATCCACCCTCTTTCTGCACCCCTTGTGCCTCTTTCACACCCCTCTTCCCTCTTTCTGCACCCCTCCTGCCTCTTTCTGCACCTCTGTTCGTTCTTTCTGCACTTCTTCTGTTTCTTTCTGCACCTCTCTTGTTTCTTTCTGTATCCCTCTTGCCTCTTTCCCCACCCCACTTCCCCCTTTCTGCATCTCTGTTTCTTCTTTATGCATTTCTGTTCCTTCTTTCTGCATCTCTCTTGCTTTTTTGTACCCCTCGTGCCTCTTTCTGCACCCCTCATCCCTCTTTCTGCACCCTCTTGCCTCTTTCTGCACCCCTCTTGCCTCTTTCTGCACCTCTGTTCCTTCTTTCTGCACCTCTTTTGTTTCTTTCTGCACCTCTCATGCTTCTTTCTCCACCTCTCTTGCCTCTTTCTCCACCCCTCTTCCCCCTTTATGCATCTCTGTTGCTTCTTTCTGCACTTCTCTTGTCTTTCTTCACCCCTCTTCCCTCTTTCTGCACCTCTGTTACTTCTTTCTGCACCTCTCTTGCTTCTTTCTGCACCCCTCGTGCCTCTTTCATACCCCTCTTCCCGCACCCCTCTTGCCTCTTTCTGCACCTCTGTTCCTTCTTTCTGCACTTATTTTGTTTCTTTCTGCACCTGTCACTTCTTTCTGCACCCCTTTTGCCTCTTTCTGCTCCCCTCTTCCCTCTTTCTGTACCCCTCTTGCCTCTTTCTGCACCTCTGTTCCTTGTTTCTGCACTTCTTCTGTTTCTTTCTGCACATCTCTTGCTTCTTTCTGCACCCCACGTGCCTCTTTCTGCACCCCTCTTCCCTCTTTTTGCACCCCTCTTGCCTCTTTCTGCACCTCTGTTGCTTCTTTCTGCACTCCTTTTGCTTGTTTCTGCACTCCTCGTGCCTCTTTCACCACCCCTCTTCCCTCTTTGTGCACCCCTCTTGCCTCTTTCTGCACCTCTGTTCCTTCTTTCTGCGCTTCTTTTGTTTCTTTCTGCAGCTCGCTTGCTTCTTTCTGCACCCCTTGCCTCTTTCTCAACCTCTCTTCCCTCTTTCTTCACCTTTGTTGCCTCTTTCTGCACCTCTGTTCCTTCTTTCTGCACTTCTTTTGTTTCTTGTTGCACATCTCTTGCTTCATTCTGCACCCCTTGTGCCTCTTTCTGTACCCCTCTTACCTCTTTTTGCACCCCTTTTGCCTCTTTCTGCATCTCTGTTGCTTCTTTCTGCACTAGTCTTGCTTCTTTCAGCACTCTCTTTGCTTCTTTCTGCACCACTTGTGCTTCGTTCTGCACCCCTCTTCCCTCTTTCTGCACCCCTCTTGCCTCTTTCTGCACCACTGTTCCTTCTTTCTGCGCTTCTTTTGTTTCTTTCTGCAGCTCTCTTGCTTTTTCTGCACCCCTTGCCTCTTTCTCCACCCCTCTTCCCTCTTTCTTCACCCCTGTTGCCTCTTTCTGCACCTCTGTTCCTTCTTTCTGCACTTCTTTTGTTTCTTGTTGCACATCTCTTGCTTCTTTCTGCACTCCTCGTGCCTCTTTCTGCACCCCTCTTACCACTTTTTGCAACCCTCTTGCCTCTTTCTGCACCTCTGTTGCTTCTTTCTGCACTGGTCTTGCTTCTTTCTTCACCTCTCTTGCTTCTTTCTGCACCACTTGTGCTTCTTTCTGCACCCCTCTTCCCTCTTTCTGCACCCCACTTGCCTCTTTCTGCACCCCTCTTGCTTCTTTCTACACCCCTCTTGCCACTTTCTCCACCCCTGTTCCCACTTTTTGCCTCTCTGTAACTTCTTTCTGCACTTCTCTTGCCTCTGTTTCCACCCCTCATCCCTCTTTCTGCATGTCTGTTGCTTCTTTCTGCACTTCTCTTGCTTCTTTCTGCAACCCTTGTGCCTCTTTCTGCACCCCTCTTCCCTCTTTCTGTACCCCTCTTGCCTCTTTCTGCACCTCTGTTCCTTGTTTCTGCACGTCTTTTGTTTCTTTCTATAACTTTCTTGCTTCTTTCTGCATGCCTCTTGTTTCTTTCTGTAACCCTCTTGCCTCTTTCTCCACCCCACTTCCCCCTTTCTGCATCTCTGTTGCTTCTTTCTGCATTTCTCTTGCTTTTTTCTGCATCTCTCTTGCTTCTTTTTGTACCCCTCGTGCTTCTTTCTGCACTCCTCATCCCTCTTTCTGCACCCCTCTTCCCTCTTTCTGCACCCCTCCTGCCTCTTTCTGCACCTCTGTTCCTTCTTTCGGCACTTCTTTTGTTTCTTTCTGCACCTCTCTTGCTTCTTTCTGCACCCCTCTTGCCTCTTTCTCCACCCCTCTTCCCCCTTTCTGCATCTCTGTTGCTTCTTTCTGCACTTCTCTTGTCTCTTTTGCCACCCCTCTTCCCTCTTTCTGCACCTCTGCTGCTTCTTTGTGCACCTCTCTTGCTTCTTTCTGCACCCCTCATGCCTCTTTCATACCCCTCTTCCCGCACCCCTCTTGCCTCTTTCTGCACCTCTGTTCCTTCTTTCTGCACTTCTTTTGTTTCTTTTTGCAGCTCTCTTGCTTCTTTCTGCGCCCTCTTGCCTCTTTCTCCACCCATCCACCCTCTTTCTGCACTTCCTGTTGCCTCTTTCTGCACCTCTGTTCTTTCTTTCTTTTTTCTTTCTGCACATCTTTTACTTATTTTGCGACCCACGTGCCTCTTTCTGTACCCCTCTTCCGTTTTTTGCACCCCTCTTCCGTCTTTTTGCACCCCTCTTGCCTCTTTCTGCACCTCTGTTCCTTCTTTCTGCACTCCTCTTACTTCTTTCTGCACTCCTCATGCCTATTTCACACCCCTTTTCACTCTTTGTGCACCCCTCTTGCCTCTTTCTGCACCTCTGTTCCTTCTTTCTGCACTTCTTTCTGCACCGCTCTTGCTTCTTTCTGTACCCCTCTTACCTCTTTCTCCACCCCTCTTCCCCCTTTCTGCATCTCTGTTGCTTCTTTCTGCATTTCTGTTGCTTTTTTCTGCATCTCTCGCTTTTTTTGTACCCCTCGTGCCTCTTTCTCCACCCATCCACCCTCTTTCTGCACCCCTTGTGCCTCTTTCACACCCCTCTTCCCTCTTTCTGCACCCCTCCTGCCTCTTTCTGCACCTCTGTTCGTTCTTTCTGCACTTCTTCTGTTTCTTTCTGCACCTCTCTTGTTTCTTTCTGTATCCCTCTTGCCTCTTTCCCCACCCCACTTCCCCCTTTCTGCATCTCTGTTTCTTCTTTATGCATTTCTGTTCCTTCTTTCTGCATCTCTCTTGCTTTTTTGTACCCCTCGTGCCTCTTTCTGCACCCCTCATCCCTCTTTCTGCACCCTCTTGCCTCTTTCTGCACCCCTCTTGCCTCTTTCTGCACCTCTGTTCCTTCTTTCTGCACCTCTTTTGTTTCTTTCTGCACCTCTCATGCTTCTTTCTCCACCTCTCTTGCCTCTTTCTCCACCCCTCTTCCCCCTTTATGCATCTCTGTTGCTTCTTTCTGCACTTCTCTTGTCTTTCTTCACCCCTCTTCCCTCTTTCTGCACCTCTGTTACTTCTTTCTGCACCTCTCTTGCTTCTTTCTGCACCCCTCGTGCCTCTTTCATACCCCTCTTCCCGCACCCCTCTTGCCTCTTTCTGCACCTCTGTTCCTTCTTTCTGCACTTATTTTGTTTCTTTCTGCACCTGTCACTTCTTTCTGCACCCCTTTTGCCTCTTTCTGCTCCCCTCTTCCCTCTTTCTGTACCCCTCTTGCCTCTTTCTGCACCTCTGTTCCTTGTTTCTGCACTTCTTCTGTTTCTTTCTGCACATCTCTTGCTTCTTTCTGCACCCCACGTGCCTCTTTCTGCACCCCTCTTCCCTCTTTTTGCACCCCTCTTGCCTCTTTCTGCACCTCTGTTGCTTCTTTCTGCACTCCTTTTGCTTGTTTCTGCACTCCTCGTGCCTCTTTCACACCCCTCTTCCCTCTTTGTGCACCCCTCTTGCCTCTTTCTGCACCTCTGTTCCTTCTTTCTGCGCTTCTTTTGTTTCTTTCTGCAGCTCGCTTGCTTTTTTCTGCACCCCTTGCCTCTTTCTCAACCTCTCTTCCCTCTTTCTTCACCTTTGTTGCCTCTTTCTGCACCTCTGTTCCTTCTTTCTGCACTTCTTTTGTTTCTTGTTGCACATCTCTTGCTTCATTCTGCACCCCTTGTGCCTCTTTCTGTACCCCTCTTACCTCTTTTTGCACCCCTTTTGCCTCTTTCTGCATCTCTGTTGCTTCTTTCTGCACTAGTCTTGCTTCTTTCAGCACTCTCTTTGCTTCTTTCTGCACCACTTGTGCTTCGTTCTGCACCCCTCTTCCCTCTTTCTGCACCCCTCTTGCCTCTTTCTGCACCACTGTTCCTTCTTTCTGCGCTTCTTTTGTTTCTTTCTGCAGCTCTCTTGCTTTTTCTGCACCCCTTGCCTCTTTCTCCACCCCTCTTCCCTCTTTCTTCACCCCTGTTGCCTCTTTCTGCACCTCTGTTCCTTCTTTCTGCACTTCTTTTATTTCTTGTTGCACATCTCTTGCTTCTTTCTGCACTCCTCGTGCCTCTTTCTGCACCCCTCTTACCACTTTTTGCAACCCTCTTGCCTCTTTCTGCACCTCTGTTGCTTCTTTCTGCACTGGTCTTGCTTCTTTCTTCACCTCTCTTGCTTCTTTCTGCACCACTTGTGCTTCTTTCTGCACCCCTCTTCCCTCTTTCTGCACCCCACTTGCCTCTTTCTGCACCCCTCTTGCTTCTTTCTACACCCCTCTTGCCACTTTCTCCACCCCTGTTCCCACTTTTGCCTCTCTGTAACTTCTTTCTGCACTTCTCTTGCCTCTGTTTCCACCCCTCATCCCTCTTTCTGCATGTCTGTTGCTTCTTTCTGCACTTCTCTTGCTTCTTTCTGCAACCCTTGTGCCTCTTTCTGCACCCCGCTTCCCTCTTTCTGTACCCCTCTTGCCTCTTTCTGCACCTCTGTTCCTTGTTTCTGCACGTCTTTTGTTTCTTTCTATAACTTTCTTGCTTCTTTCTGCATGCCTCTTGTTTCTTTCTGTAACCCTCTTGCCTCTTTCTCCACCCCACTTCCCCCTTTCTGCATCTCTGTTGCTTCTTTCTGCATTTCTGTTGTTTTTTTCTGCATCTCTCTTGCTTCTTTTTGTACCCCTTGTGCCTCTTTCTGCACCCCTCATCCCTCTTTCTGCACCCCTCTTCCCTCTTTCTGCACCCCTCCTGCCTCTTTCTGCACCTCTGTTCCTTCTTTCGGCACTTCTTTTGTTTCTTTCTGCACCTCTCTTGCTTCTTTCTGCACCCCTCTTGCCTCTTTCTCCACCCCTCTTCCCCCTTTCTGCATCTCTGTTGCTTCTTTCTGCACTTCTCTTGTCTCTTTCGCCACCCCTCTTCCCTCTTTCTGCACCTCTGCTGCTTCTTTGTGCACCTCTCTTGCTTCTTTCTGCACCCCTCATGCCTCTTTCATACCCCTCTTCCCGCACCCCTCTTGCCTCTTTCTGCACCTCTGTTCCTTCTTTCTGCACTTCTTTTGTTTCTTTTTGCAGCTCTCTTGCTTCTTTCTGTGCCCCCTTGCCTCTTTCTCCACCCATCCACCCTCTTTCTGCACTTCCTGTTGCCTCTTTCTGCACCTCTGTTCTTTCTTTCTTTTTCTTTCTGCACATCTTTTACTTATTTTGCGACCCACGTGCCTCTTTCTGTACCCCTCTTCCGTTTTTTGCACCCCTCTTCCGTCTTTTTGCACCCCTCTTGCCTCTTTCTGCACCTCTGTTCCTTCTTTCTGCACTCCTCTTACTTCTTTCTGCACTCCTCATGCCTATTTCACACCCCTTTTCACTCTTTGTGCACCCCTCTTGCCTCTTTCTGCACCTCTGTTCCTTCTTTCTGCACTTCTTTCTGCACCGCTCTTGCTTCTTTCTGTACCCCTCTTACCTCTTTCTCCACCCCTCTTCCCCCTTTCTGCATCTCTGTTGCTTCTTTCTACACTTCTCCTGTCTCTTTCGCCACCCCTCTTCCCTCTTTCTGCACCTCTGTTGCTTCTTTCTGCACCTTTCTTGCTGCTTTCTGCACCCCTCGTGCCTCTTTCATACCCCCTCTTCCCGCACCCCTCTTGCCTCTTTCTGCACCTCTGTTCCTTCTTTCTGCACTTCTTTTGTTTCTTCTTGCAGCTCTATTGTTTCTTTCTGCACCACCTTGCATCTTTCTCTACCCATCCACCCTCTTTCTGCACCCCCTCTTGCCTCTTTCAGCACCTCTGTTCCTTCTTTCTGCACTTCTTTTGTTTCTTTCTGCAGCTCTCTTGCTTCTTTCTCTTCCCCCTTGCCACTTTTTCCACCCCTCTCCCCTCTTTCTTCACCCCTGTTGCCTCTTCTGCACCTCTGTTTCTTCTTTCTGCACTTCTTTTGTTTCTTGCTGCAGCTCTCTTGCTTCTTTCTGCACCCCTGGTGCCTCTTTCTGTACCCCTCTTCCCTCTTTTTGCACCCCTCTTGCCTCTTTCTGCACCTCTGTTGCTTCTTTCCGTACTACTCTTGCTTATTTCTGCACCTCTCTTGCTTCTTTCTGCCCCACTTGTGCTTCTTTCTGCACCCCTCTTCCATCTCTTTCTGCACCCCTCTTGCCACTTTCTCCACCCCTGTTCCCCCTTTTTGCATCTCTGTTGCTTCTTTCTGCACTTTTCTTGCCTCATTTTCTACCCCTCATCCCTCTTTCTGCACTTCTGTTGCTTTTTTCTGCACTTCTTTTGCTTCTTTCTGCACCTCTGTCCCTTCTTTCTGCAACACTTGTGCCTCTTTCTGCACCCCTCTTCCCTCTTTCTTCACCCCTGTTGCCTCTTTCTGCACCTCTGTACCTTCTTTCTGCATTTCTTTTGTTTCTTTCTGCACCACTTGTGCTTCTTTCTGCACCCCTCTTCCTGCACCCCTCTTGCTGCACCTCTGTTCCTTCTTTCTACTCTTCTTTTGTTTCTTTCTGCACCTCTCTTGCTTCTTTTTGCACCCTTCTTGCCACTTTCTCCTCCCTTGTTCCCCCTTTTTGCATCTCTGTTGCTTCTTTCTGCACTTGTCTTGACTCTTTCTCCACCCGTCATCCCTCTTTCTGCACCTCTGTTGCTTCTTTCTGCATTTCTCTTGCTTCTTTCTGTACCTCTGTCCCTTCTTTCTGCAACCCTTGTCCCTCTTTCTGCACCCCTCTTCCCTCTTTCTGCACCCCTCTTCCCTCTTTCTCCAACCCTCTTCCCCCTTTCTGCATCTCTGTTGCTTCTTTCTGTACTTCTCCTGTCTCTTTCGCCACCCCTCTTCCCTTTTTCTGTACCTCTGTTGCTTCTTTCTGCACCTCTCTTGCTTCTTTCTGCACCCCTCGTGCCTCTTTCATACCCCTCTTCCCGCACCCCTCTTGCCTCTTTCTGCACCTCTGTTCCTTCTTTCTGCACTTCTTTTGTTTCTTTTTGCAGCTCTCTTGCTTCTTTCTGCACCCCTTGCCTCTTTCTCTACCCATCCACCCTCTTTCTGCACCCCTGTTGCCTCTTTCTGCACCTCTGTTCTTTCTTTCTTTTTTCTTTCTGCACATCTTTTACTTCGTTTTGCGACCCACATGCCTCTTTCTGCACCCCTCTTCCCTCTTTTTGCACCCCTCTTGCCTCTTTCTGCACCTCTGTTGCTTCTTTCTGCACTCCTCGTGTCTCTTTCACACCCCTTTTCACTCTTTGTGCATCCCTCTTGCCTCTTTCAGCACCTCTGTTCCTTCTTTCTGCACTTCTTTTGTTTCTTTCTGCAGCTCTCTTGCTTCTTTCTCTTCCCCCTTGCCTCTTTCTCCACCCCTCTCCCCTCTTTCTTCACCCCTGTTGCCTCTTCTGGACCTCTGTTCCTTCTTTCTGCACTTCTAATGTTTCTTGCTGCAGCTCTCTTGCTTCTTTCTGCACCCCTGGTGCCTCTTTCTGCACCCCTCTTCCCTCTTTTTGCACCCCTCTTGCCTCTTTCTGCACCTCTGTTGCTTCTTTCTGTACTACTCTTGCTTATTTCTGCACCTCTCCTGCTTCTTTCTGCACCACTTTTGCTTCTTTCTGCACCCCTCTTCCATCTCTTTCTGCACCCCTCTTGCCACTTTCTCCACCCCTGTTCCCCCTTTTTGCATCTCTGTTGCTTCTTTCTGCACTTTTCTTGCCTCATTTTCTACCCCTCATCCCTCTTTCTGCACCTCTGTTGCTTCTTTCTGCACTTCTCTTGCTTCTTTCTGCACCTCTGTCCCTTCTTTCTGCAACCCTTGTGCCTGTTTCTGCACACCTCTTCCCTCTTTCTTCACCCCAGTTGCCTCTTTCTACACCTCTGTACCTTCTTTCTGCACTTCTTTTGTTTCTTTCTGCACCACTTGTGCTTCTTTCTGCACCCCTCTTCCCTCTTTCTGCACCCCTCTTGCTGCACCTCTGTTCCTCCTTTCTACTCTTCTTTTGTTTCTTTCTGCACCTCTCTTGCTTCTTGTTGCACCCCTCTTGCCACTTTCTCCTCCCTTGTTCCCCCTTTTTGCATCTCTGTTGCTTCTTTCTGCACTTGTCTTGACTCTTTCTCCACCCGTCATCCCTTCTTTCTGCAACCCTTGTGCCTCTTTCTGCACCCCTCTTCCATCTTTCTGTACGCCTCTTGCCTCTTTCTGCACCCCTCTTCCATCTTTCTGTACGCCTCTTGCCTCTTTCTGCACCACTGTTCCTTCTTTCTGCAACTCTCTTGCTTCTTTCTGCACCCCTCTTGCTTCTTTCTGCACCCCTCGTGCCTCTTTCACACCCCTCTTCCCACTTTCTGCACCCCTCTTGCGTCTTTCTGCACCTCTGTTCCTTCTTTCTGCACTTATTTTGTTTCTTTCTGCACCTCTTTTGTTTCTTTCTGTATCCCTCTTGCCTCTTTCTCCACCCCACTTCCCCCTTTCTGCATCTGTTGCTTCTTTATGCACTTCTCTTGCTTCTTTCTGCACCCCTCGTGCCTCTTTCTGCACCCCTCTTCCCTCTTTCTGCACTCATGTTGCCTCTTTCTGCACCTCTGTTGCTTCTTTCTGCACTTATTTTGTTTCTTTCTGCACATCTCTTGCTTCTTTCTGCACCCCACGTTCCTCTTTCTGCACCTCTGTTCCTTCTTTCTGCAACTCTTTTGCTTCTTTCTGTACCTCTTCTGCCTCTTTCACACCCCTCTTCCCTCTTTCTGCACCCCTCTTGCGTCTTTCTGCACCTCTGTTCCTTCTTTCTGCACTTGTTTTGTTTCTTTCTGCACCTGTCACTTCTTTCTGCACACCTTTTGCCTCTTTCTGCTCCCCTCTTCCTGTACCCCTCTTGCTTCTTTCTACACCTCTGTTCCTTGTTTCTGCACTTCTTCTGTTTCTTTCTGCAGCTCTCTTGCTTCTTTCTGCACCCCCTTGCCTCTTTCTCCACCCATCCATCCTCTTTCTGCACCCCTGTTGCCTCTTTCTGCACCTCTGTTCTTTCATTCTGCACTTCTTTGTTTCTTTCTGCACATCTCTTGCTTCTTTCTGCACCCCACGTGCCTCTTTCTGCACCCCTCTTCCCTCTTTTTGCACCCCTCTCCCCTCTTTCTGCACATCTGTTGCTTCTTTCTGCACCTCTCTTGCTTCTTTCTGCTCCCCTCATGCCTCTTTTATACCCCTCTTCCCGCACCCCTCTTGCCTCTTTATGCACCTCTGTTCCCTCTTTCTGCACTTCTTCTGTTTCTTTCTGCAGCCCTCTTGCTTCTTTCTGCACCCCATTGCCTCTTTCTCCACCCATCCAACCTCTTTCTGCACCCCTGTTGCCTCTATCTGCACCTCTGTTCTTTCTTTCTGCACTTCTTTTGCTTCTTTCTGCGACCCACGTGCCTCTTTCTGCACCCCTCTTCCTCTTTTTGCACCCCTCTTGCCTCTTTCTGCACCTCTGTTCCTTCCTTCTGCACTTCTTTTCTATCTTTCTGCACCTCTCGCTTCTTTCTGCATCCCTTTTGCCTCTTTCTGCACCCCTCTTGCCTCTTTCTGCACCTCTGTTCCTTCTTTCTGCACTTATTTGTTTCTTTCTGCAGCTCTCTTGCTTTTTCTGCACCCCTTGCCTGTTTCTCCACCCCTCTTCCCTCTTTTTCACCCCTGTTGCCTCTTTCTGCACCTCTGTTCCTTCTTTCTGCACTTCTTTTGTTTCTTGTTGCACATCTCTTGCTTATTTCTGCACCCCTCATGCCTCTTTCTGCACCCCTCTTACCGCTTTTGCACCCCTCTTGCCTCTTTCTGCTCCTCTGTTGCTTCTTTATACACTGGTCTTCCTTCTTTCTGCAACTCTCTTGCTTCTTTCTGCACCACTTGTGCTTCTTTCTGCACCCCTCCTGCCTCTTTCTACACCTCTGTTCCTTCTTTCTGCACTTCTTTTGTTTCTTTCTGCACCTCTCTCGTTTCTTTCTGTATCCCTCTTGCCTCTTTCTCCACCCCAATTCCCCCTTTCTGCATCTCTGTTTCTTCTTTATGCAGTTCTGTTGCTTTTTTCTGCATCTCTCTTTTTTTTTTTTTTTTTTTTTCCTCATTCGCCATCAATCTCACTTCAAATCACACCCTAGGTGTCTGTACTCACTCTCAAGAAACTGAGGAATATAGGCTGTTGGAAGTGGCGCCCCGCCTACTGGTACCAGAAACACCTTGGGGATCAATGAAGAAACCACTGAGATACCTCTTCTGCCAAGCTCTAAGAGCTAGATGACTTTCGCCGATAGACCGCCATGATACCTGGCAATACACGACTTAGCCCGAAGAGTATTAACAGCATAATCATGGGACTCGGGGGGGGGGGGGGAAGGGAAAACTACATTTTCCACGATTTTACTTCGTCATCTCCGGACCCCATCTAAGTTGCAAAGGATTCCAAAATGCCTTCTTCTTGCTATTTCCCTGTCTGGCCAGGTCCAATTTAGAGACTATGTCTGAACTGGGGTGGCGTGGTGAAGCAAAATAACGATGGATTAAACCCAGATCTGTGACTGGGGGTGAATGTTTGCCAATGTGCAGCATTCCGTCCATCATCTTGTGTGTTTTGCATTTCGCCCTAAGTGGGAAGGGTATGCCCAGACGTGGGTCCCGTGCTCACTATGCCACTGGAGTCAAGCTATCCTGGCTGATGAAGGCTGATAGCCTGAAACCGGTCCTAGGATGCTTGATTCCGGTCCAGGGAAGACATGGCTTGGCAGTTCGGTCTGGACTGTTCCCATGAGGCACAGGGTCAAGACTGATTTGCTTATGGCTATGTCTGAACTGGGGTGGCATGGTGATGCAAAATAACAATGGATTAAACCCAGATCTGTGACTGGGGGTGAATGTTTGCCAATGTGCAGCATTCCGTCCATCATCTTGTGTGTGTGTTTTCCAATTTAGAGACTGCCAAGACTGAAGACTGCCAATCCAAAAAAGTAGGAGGACTTGATTCCGTCCATTTTATACAGATTTGCCTCCTGGCTAGTAGGATAGAATAGAAAAGCAGCACTCCAGCGAGGCCAGTAACTTTTTCTGCAATGCCAAATATTATTAGGGGTAGATCTATGTTGATAGTGCAGCCCAAAACACTTGTCAAGAAATCACCGACCTCCCCCCAAAAAATAGCAAGAGAAGGTCATTCCATAAACATGTGTATATCTGAGGCAGAGACCTGGCCGCATTTTTTACAACTAACCGGTGGCCCATCGGAAATTTTTGTCAATTTATAAGGAGTGAAGTAGGCCCTATGGATGGTAAACAGGTGGTTCCTTTTTAACCAAGCTGGTTTCACAACTTCATGTAGAGTCTTACATGATTTCTGCCATAGTTTAGCACAGTCTTGTGTGGGTAAAGGGGCCCCACAGTTCCTCGGCCAGCTTGAATTCGCCATCTACTTCTTCCAACAGAGTTTGGTACCAAAAGGAAATTTCTTTCCTCCCTGGGGGTTTAGTCACAAGCTGGTGTTCTAAAACGCTACCACAACCCACAGCATTTTTTCGTGGATGAGATTCAACCCAGCTTGCCAGCTGATAATGTTTGAACCGGGAGAGTCCTCCCCCAACCCTATCCTGGAGATGTTCCCAGGGAATAAGAGTGCCTCCAAGGAGGAGGTCTCCCCAAACCAACAACCCTGTGTCACTCAAAGGTTTTGCCAGTCTGTCCTTTAGGCACTCTGGAGTTCCGGGGAATCCCAAAGGGAGCCAAGCTGGAAAAATAATCAAGCCCCACTGCCCCTCTCACTTTGGCCCAAGTTTTGGCTACCCCCTGGAGAACCTTCAGCTTGACTTTTTTTAAAAACTTTGGATCCCCGAATTTAAACAAAAAGCCTTTCTCTGACAGTTTGGCACCCCTAAGCATAGCTAAGAACATCCCTCCAGCACCAGTATTCATGGGCATTCTCAGTAGCATACGTGAGTGTGAGAGTTGGAAAGCCCAAGCATACAACTGGAAGTCCGGTAAAGCCAGGCCACCCTTTTCTCTTCTCCGCCTCAGCTTTTTCCATGCAATCCTGGATGATTTGGATGCCCAGACGAATGAGTTAATTTCGCTCTGAAGCTTAACAATCGTGGATTTTTCACCTCTGTTCCCTCTTTCTGCACTTCTTCTGTTTCTTTCTGCAGCCCTCGTGCCTCTTTCTGCACCCCTCTTACTGCTTTTGCACCCCTCTTGCCTCTTTTTGCACCTCTGTTGCTTCTTTATGCACTGGTCTTGCTTCTTTCTGCACCTCTCTTGCTTCTTTCTGCACCACTTGTGCTTCTTTCTGCACCCCTCTTCCCTCTTTCTGCACCCCTCTTGCCTCTTTCTACACCTCTGTTCCTTGTTTCTGCACTTCTTCTGTTTCTTTCTGCAGCTCTCTTGCTTCTTTCTGCACCCCCTTGCCTCTTTCTCCACCCATCCATCCTCTTTCTGTACCCCTGTTGCCTCTTTCTGCACCTCTGTTCCTTCTTTCTGCACTTCTTTCTGCACCTCTCTTGCTTCTTTCTACACCCCTCTTGCCACTTTCTCCACCCCTGTTCCCCCTTTTTGCATCTCTGTTGCTTCTTTCTGCACTTCTCTTGCCTCTGTTTCCACCCCTCATCCCTCTTTCTGCACCTCTGTTGCTTCTTTCTGCACTTCTCTTGCTTCTTTCTGCACCTCTGTCCCTTCTTTCTGCAACCCTTGTGCCTCTTTCTGCACCCTTCTTCCTTCTTTCTGCACCCCTCTTGCCTCTTTCTGCACCTCTGTTCCTTCTAACTGCACTTCTTTTGTTTCTTTCTATAACTCTCTTGCTTCTTTCTGCATGCCTCTTGCTTCTTTCTGCACCCTCGTGCCTCTTTCACATCCCTCTTCCCTCTTTCTGCACCCCTTCTGCCTCTTTCTGGACCTCTGCTCCTTCTTTTTGCACTTCTTTTGTTTCTTTCTGCACCTCTCTTGTTTCTTTCTGTATCCCTCTTGCCTCTTTCTCCACCCCAATTCCTCCTTTCTGCATCTCTGTTGCTTCTTTATGCATTGGTGTTGCTTTTTCTGCATCTCTCTTGCTTCTTTTTGTGCCCCTCGTGCCTCTTTATGCACTCTCATCCATCTTTCTGCACCCTCATCTATCTTTCTGCACTCCTGTTGCCTCTTTCTGCACCCCTGCCTCTTTCTGCACCCCTCCTGCCTTTTTCTGCCCCTCTGTTCCTTCTTTCTGCAGTTCTTTTGTCTCTTTCTGCAACTCTCTTGATTCTTTCTGCACCCCTTTTGCCTCTTTCTCCACCCCTCTCGCCTCTTTCAGCACCTCTGTTCCTTCTTTCTACAATTCTTTTGTTTCTTTATGCAGCTCTCTTGCTTCTTTCTCTTCCCCCTTGGCTCTTTGCCCACCCCTCTTCCCTGTTTCTTCACCCCTGTTGCCTCTTTCTGCACCTCTGTTCCTTCTTTCTGCACTTCTTTTGTTTCTTGCTGCAGCTCTCTTGCTTCTTTCTGCACCCCTCGTGCCTCTTTCTGCACTCCTCGTGCCTCTTTCACACCCCTCTTCCCTCTTTCTGCACCCCTCTTGCCTCTTTCTGCACCTCTGTCCCTTCTTTCTGCAACCCTTGTGCCTCCTTCTGCACCCCTCTTCCTTCTTTCTGCACCCCTCTTGCCTCTTTCTGCACCTCTGTTCCTTCTTTCTGCACTTCTTTTGTTTCTGTCTATAACTCTCTTGCTTCTTTCTGCATGCCTCTTGCTTCTTTCTGCACCCCTCGTGCCTCTTTCACACCCCTCTTCCCTCTTCCTGCACCCCTCCTGCCTCTTTCTGCACCTCTGCTCCTTCTTTCTGCACTTCTTTTGTTTCTTTCTGCACCTCTCTTGTTTCTTTCTGTATCCCTCTTGCCTCTTTCTCCACCCCAATTCCTCCTTTCTGCATCTCTGTTGCTTCTTTATGCATTAGTGTTGCTTTTTTCTGCATCTCTCTTGCTTCTTTTTGTACCCCTCGTGCCTCTTTATGCACCCTCATCTATCTTTCTGCACCCTCATCCATCTTTCTGCACTCCTCTTGCCTCTTTCTGCACCCCTCCTGCCTCTTTCTGCACCCCTCTTGCCTCTTTCTGCACCTCTGTTCCTGCCTTCTGCACTTCTTTTGTTTCTTTCTGCACCTCTCTTGCTTCTTTCTGCACCCCTCTTGCCTCTTTCTCAACCCCTCTTCCCCCTTTCTGCATCTCTGTTGCTTCTTTCTCCTTCTCTTGTCTCTTTCTCCACCCTCTTCCCTCTTTCTGCACCTCTGTTGCTTCTTTCTGCACCCCTCTTGCTTCTTTCTGCACCCCTCGTGCCTCTTTCATATCCATCTTCCCACACCCCTCTTGCCTCTTTCTGCAACTCTCTTGCTTCTTTCTGCACACCTCTTGCCACTTTCTCCACCCTTGTGCCCCCTTTTTACATCTCTGTTGCTTCTTTCTGCACTTCTCTTGCCTCTTTTACACCCCTCTTCCCTCTTTTTGCACCGCTTGCCTCTTTCTCCACCCATTCACCCTCTTTCTGCACCCCTGTTGCCTTTATCTGCACCTCTGTTCCATCTTTCTGCACCTCTATTGCTTCTTTCAGCACCACTCGTGCTTCTTTCTGCCACACCTCTTGCCACTTTCTCCACCCCTCTTCCCCCTTTTTGCATCTCTGTTGCTTCTTTCTGTACTTCTCTTGCCTCTTTTTCCACCCTCTTCCCTCTTTTTGCACCAGTCTTGCCTCTTTCTGCACCTCTGTTCCTTCTTTCTGCACTTCTTTTGTTTTTCTGCAACTTTCTGCACGTCTCTTGTCTCTTTCTCCACCCATCCACCCTCTTTCTGCACCCCTGTTGCCTCTTTCTACACCTCTGTTCTTTCTCTCTGCACTTCTTTTGTTTCTTTCTGCACAACTCTTGCTTCTTTCTGCACCCCACGTGCCTCTTTCTGCACCCCTCTTCCCTCTTTTTACACCCCTCCTGCCTCTTTCTGCACCCCTCTTGACTCTTTCTGCACCTCTGTTCCTGCCTTCTGCACTTCTTTTGTTTCTTTCTGCACCTCTATTGCTTCTTTCTGCACCCCTCTTGCCTCTTTCTCAACCCCTCTTCCCCCTTTCTGCATCTCTGTTGCTTCTTTCTCCTTCTCTTGTCTCTTTCTCCACCCTCTTCCCTCTTTCTGCACCTCTGTTGCTTCTTTCTGCACCCCTCTTGCTTCTTTCTGCACCCTCGTGCCTCTTTCATATCCATCTTCCCACACCCCTCTTGCCTCTTTCTGCAACTCTCTTGCTTCTTTCTGCACACCTCTTGCCACTTTCTCCACCCTTGTGCCCCCTTTTTACATCTCTGTTGCTTCTTTCTGCACTTCTCTTGCCTCTTTTACACCCCTCTTCCCTCTTTTTGCACCGCTTGCCTCTTTCTCCACCCATTCACCCTCTTTCTGCACCCCTGTTGCCTCTATCTGCACCTCTGTTCCATCTTTCTGCACCTCTATTGCTTCTTTCCGTACTACTCTTGCTTATTTCTGCACCTCTCTTGCTTCTTTCTGCCCCACTTGTGCTTCTTTCTGCACCCCTCTTCCATCTCTTTCTGCACCACTCTTGCCACTTTCTCCACCCCTGTTCCCCCTTTTTGCATCTCTGTTGCTTCTTTCTGCACTTTTCTTGCCTCATTTTCTACCCCTCATCCCACTTTCTGCACTTCTGTTGCTTTTTTCTGCACTTCTTTTGCTTCTTTCTGCACCTCTGTCCCTTCTTTCTGCAACACTTGTGCCTCTTTCTGCACCCCTCTTCCCTCTTTCTTCACCCCTGTTGCCTCTTTCTGCACCTCTGTACCTTCTTTCTGCATTTCTTTTGTTTCTTTCTGCACCACTTGTGCTTCTTTCTGCACCCCTCTTCCTGCACCCCTCTTGCTGCACCTCTGTTCCTTCTTTCTACTCTTCTTTTGTTTCTTTCTGCACCTCTCTTGCTTCTTTTTGCACCCCTCTTGCCACTTTCTCCTCCCTTGTTCCCCCTTTTTGCATCTCTGTTGCTTCTTTCTGCACTTGTCTTGACTCTTTCTCCACCCGTCATCCCTCTTTCTGCACCTCTGTTGCTTCTTTCTGCATTTCTCTTGCTTCTTTCTGTACCTCTGTCCCTTCTTTCTGCAACCCTTGTGCCTCTTTCTGCACCCCTCTTCCCTCTTTCTGCACCCCTCTTCCCTCTTTCTCCAACCCTCTTCCCCCTTTCTGCATCTCTGTTGCTTCTTTCTGTACTTCTCCTGTCTCTTTCGCCACCCCTCTTCCCTTTTTCTGTACCTCTGTTGCTTCTTTCTGCACCTCTCTTGCTTCTTTCTGCACCCCTCGTGCCTCTTTCATACCCCTCTTCCCGCACCCCTCTTGCCTCTTTCTGCACCTCTGTTCCTTCTTTCTGCACTTCTTTTGTTTCTTTTTGCAGCTCTCTTGCTTCTTTCTGCACCCCCTTGCCTCTTTCTCTACCCATCCACCCTCTTTCTGCACCCCCTGTTGCCTCTTTCTGCACCTCTGTTCTTTCTTTCTTTTTTCTTTCTGCACATCTTTTACTTCGTTTTGCGACCCACATGCCTCTTTCTGCACCCCTCTTCCCTCTTTTTGCACCCCTCTTGCCTCTTTCTGCACCTCTGTTGCTTCTTTCTGCACTCCTCGTGTCTCTTTCACACCCCTTTTCACTCTTTGTGCATCCCTCTTGCCTCTTTCAGCACCTCTGTTCCTTCTTTCTGCACTTCTTTTGTTTCTTTCTGCAGCTCTCTTGCTTCTTTCTCTTCCCCCTTGCCTCTTTCTCCACCCCTCTCCCCTCTTTCTTCACCCCTGTTGCCTCTTCTGGACCTCTGTTCCTTCTTTCTGCACTTCTAATGTTTCTTGCTGCAGCTCTCTTGCTTCTTTCTGCACCCCTGGTGCCTCTTTCTGCACCCCTCTTCCCTCTTTTTGCACCCCTCTTGCCTCTTTCTGCACCTCTGTTGCTTCTTTCTGTACTACTCTTGCTTATTTCTGCACCTCTCCTGCTTCTTTCTGCACCACTTTTGCTTCTTTCTGCACCCCTCTTCCATCTCTTTCTGCACCCCTCTTGCCACTTTCTCCACCCCTGTTCCCCCTTTTTGCATCTCTGTTGTTTCTTTCTGCACTTTTCTTGCCTCATTTTCTACCCCTCATCCCTCTTTCTGCACCTCTGTTGCTTCTTTCTGCACTTCTCTTGCTTCTTTCTGCACCTCTGTCCCTTCTTTCTGCAACCCTTGTGCCTGTTTCTGCACACCTCTTCCCTCTTTCTTCACCCCAGTTGCCTCTTTCTACACCTCTGTACCTTCTTTCTGCACTTCTTTTGTTTCTTTCTGCACCACTTGTGCTTCTTTCTGCACCCCTCTTCCCTCTTTCTGCACCCCTCTTGCTGCACCTCTGTTCCTCCTTTCTACTCTTCTTTTGTTTCTTTCTGCACCTCTCTTGCTTCTTGTTGCACCCCTCTTGCCACTTTCTCCTCCCTTGTTCCCCCTTTTTGCATCTCTGTTGCTTCTTTCTGCACTTGTCTTGACTCTTTCTCCACCCGTCATCCCTTCTTTCTGCAACCCTTGTGCCTCTTTCTGCACCCCTCTTCCATCTTTCTGTACGCCTCTTGCCTCTTTCTGCACCACTGTTCCTTCTTTCTGCAACTCTCTTGCTTCTTTCTGCACCCCTCTTGCTTCTTTCTGCACCCCTCGTGCCTCTTTCACACCCCTCTTCCCACTTTCTGCACCCCTCTTGCGTCTTTCTGCACCTCTGTTCCTTCTTTCTGCACTTATTTTGTTTCTTTCTGCAGCTCTTTTGTTTCTTTCTGTATCCCTCGTGCCTCTTTCTCCACCCCACTTCCCCCTTTCTGCATCTGTTGCTTCTTTCTGCACTTCTCTTGCTTCTTTCTGCACCCCTCTTCCCTCTTTCTGCACTCATGTTGCCTCTTTCTGCACCTCTGTTGCTTCTTTCTGCACTTATTTTGTTTCTTTCTGCACATCTCTTGCTTCTTTCTGCACCCCACGTTCCTCTTTCTGCACCTCTGTTCCTTCTTCCTGCAACTCTTTTGCTTCTTTCTGTACCTCTTCTGCCTCTTTCACACCCCTCTTCCCTCTTTCTGCACCCCTCTTGCGTCTTTCTGCACCTCTGTTCCTTCTTTCTGCACTTGTTTTGTTTCTTTCTGCACCTGTCACTTCTTTCTGCACACCTTTTGCCTCTTTCTGCTCCCCTCTTCCTGTACCCCTCTTGCTTCTTTCTACACCTCTGTTCCTTGTTTCTGCACTTCTTCTGTTTCTTTCTGCAGCTCTCTTGCTTCTTTCTGCACCCCTTGCCTCTTTCTCCACCCATCCATCCTCTTTCTGCACCCCTGTTGCCTCTTTCTGCACCTCTGTTCTTTCATTCTGCACTTCTTTTGTTTCTTTCTGCACATCTCTTGCTTCTTTCTGCACCCCACGTGCCTCTTTCTGCACCCCTCTTCCCTCTTTTTGCACCCCTCTCCCCTCTTTCTGCACATCTGTTGCTTCTTTCTGCACCTCTCTTGCTTCTTTCTGCTCCCCTCATGCCTCTTTTATACCCCTCTTCCCGCACCCCTCTTGCCTCTTTATGCACCTCTGTTCCCTCTTTCTGCACTTCTTCTGTTTCTTTCTGCAGCCCTCTTGCTTCTTTCTGCACCCCATTGCCTCTTTCTCCACCCATCCAACCTCTTTCTGCACCCCTGTTGCCTCTATCTGCACCTCTGTTCTTTCTTTCTGCACTTCTTTTGCTTCTTTCTCGACCCACGTGCCTCTTTCTGCACCCCTCTTCCTCTTTTTGCACCCCTCTTGCCTCTTTCTGCACCTCTGTTCCTTCCTTCTGCACTTCTTTTCTATCTTTCTGCACCTCTCGCTTCTTTCTGCATCCCTTTTGCCTCTTTGTGCACCCCTCTTGCCTCTTTCTGCACCTCTGTTCCTTCTTTCTGCACTTATTTGTTTCTTTCTGCAGCTCTCTTGCTTTTTTCTGCACCCCCTTGCCTGTTTCTCCACCCCTCTTCCCTCTTTTTTCACCCCTGTTGCCTCTTTCTGCACCTCTGTTCCTTCTTTCTGCACTTCTTTTGTTTCTTGTTGCACATCTCTTGCTTATTTCTGCACCCCTCATGCCTCTTTCTGCACCCCTCTTACCGCTTTTTGCACCCCTCTTGCCTCTTTCTGCTCCTCTGTTGCTTCTTTATACACTGGTCTTCCTTCTTTCTGCAACTCTCTTGCTTCTTTCTGCACCACTTGTGCTTCTTTCTGCACCCCTCCTGCCTCTTTCTACACCTCTGTTCCTTCTTTCTGCACTTCTTTTGTTTCTTTCTGCACCTCTCTCGTTTCTTTCTGTATCCCTCTTGCCTCTTTCTCCACCCCAATTCCCCCTTTCTGCATCTCTTGTTTCTTCTTTATGCAGTTCTGTTGCTTTTTCTGCATCTCTCTTTTTTTTTTTTCTTTTTCCTCATTCGCCATCAATCTCACTTCAAATCACACCTAGGTGTCTGTACTCACTCTCAAGAAACTGAGGAATATAGGCTGTTGGAAGTGGCGCCCCGCCTACTGGTACCAGAAACACCTTGGGGATCAATGAAGAAACCACTGAGATACCTCTTCTGCCAAGCTCTAAGAGCTAGATGACTTTCGCCGATAGACCGCCATGATACCTGGCAATACACGACTTAGCCCGAAGAGTATTAACAGCATAATCATGGGACTCGGGGGGGTGGAAGGAAAACTACATTTTCCACGATTTTACTTCGTCATCTCCAAACCCCATCTAAGTTGCAAAGGATTCCAAAATGCCTTCTTCTTGCTATTTCCCTGTCTGGCCAGGTCCAATTTAGAGACTATGTCTGAACTGGGGTGGCGTGGTGAAGCCAAAATAACGATGGATTAAACCCAGATCTGTGACTGGGGGTGAATGTTTGCCAATGTGCAGCATTCTGTCCATCATCTTGTGTGTTTTGCATTTCGCCCTAAGTGGGAAGGGTATGCCCAGACGTGGGTCCCGTGCTCACTATGCCACTGGAGTCAAGCTATCCTGGCTGATGAAGGCTGATAGCCTGAAACCGGTCCTAGGATGCTTGATTCCGGTCCAGGGAAGACATGGCTTGGCAGTTCGGTCTGGACTGTTCCCATGAGGCACAGGGTCAAGACTGATTTGCTTATGGCTATGTCTGAACTGGGGTGGCATGGTGATGCAAAATAACAATGGATTAAACCCAGATCTGTTACTGGGGGTGAATGTTTGCCAATGTGCAGCATTCCGTCCATCATCTTGTGTGTGTGTTTTCCAATTTAGAGACTGCCAAGACTGAAGACTGCCAATCCAAAAAGTAGGAGGACTTGATTCCGTCCATTTTATACAGATTTGCCTCCTGGCTAGTAGGATAGAATAGAAAAGCAGCACTCCAGCGAGGCCAGTAACTTTTTCTGCAAGGCCAAATATTATTAGGGGTAGATCTATGTTGATAGTGCAGCCCAAAACACTTGTCAAGAAATCACCGACCTCCCCCAAAAAATAGCAAGAGAAGGTCATTCCATAAACATGTGTATATCTGAGGCAGAGACCTGGCCGCATTTTTACAACTAACCGGTGGCCCATCGGAAATTTTTGTCAATTTATAAGGAGTGAAGTAGGCCCTATGGATGGTAAACAGGTGGTTCCTTTTTAACCAAGCTGGTTTCACAACTTCATGTAGAGTCTTACATGATTTCTGCCATAGTTTAGCACAGTCTTGTGTGGGTAAAGGGGCCCCCCACAGTTCCTCGGCCAGCTTGAATTCGCCATCTACTTCTTCCAACAGAGTTTGGTACCAAAAGGAAATTTCTTTCCTCCCTGGGGGTTTAGTCACAAGCTGGTGTTCTAAAACGCTACCACAACCCACAGCATTTTTTCGTGGATGAGATTCAACCCAGCTTGCCAGCTGATAATGTTTGAACCGGGAGAGTCCTCCCCCAACCCTATCCTGGAGATGTTCCCAGGGAATAAGAGTGCCTCCAAGGAGGAGGTCTCCCCAAACCAACAACCCCGTGTCACTCAAAGGTTTTGCCAGTCTGTCCTTTAGGCACTCTGGAGTTCCGGGGGAATCCCAAAGGGGAGCCAAGCTGGAAAAATAATCAAGCCCCACTGCCCCTCTCACTTTGGCCCAAGTTTTGGCTACCCCCTGGAGAACCTTCAGCTTGACTTTTTTAAAACTTTGGATCCCGAATTTAAACAAAAAGCCTTTCTCTGACAGTTTGGCACCCTAAGCATAGCTAAGAACATCCCTCCAGCACCAGTATTCATGGGCATTCTCAGTAGCATACGTGAGTGTGAGAGTTGGAAAGCCCAAGCATACAACTGGAAGTCCGGTAAAGCCAGGCCACCCTTTTCTCTTCTCCGCCTCAGCTTTTTCCATGCAATCCTGGATGATTTGGATGCCCAGACGAATGAGTTAATTTCGCTCTGAAGCTTAACAATCGTGGATTTTTCACCTCTGTTCCCTCTTTCTGCACTTCTTCTGTTTCTTTCTGCAGCCCTCGTGCTTCTTTCTGCACCCCTCTTACTGCTTTTGCACCCCTCTTGCCTCTTTTTGCACCTCTGTTGCTTCTTTATGCACTGGTCTTGCTTCTTTCTGCACCTCTCTTGCTTCTTTCTGCACCACTTGTGCTTCTTTCTGCACCCCTCTTCCCTCTTTCTGCACCCCTCTTGCCTCTTTCTACACCTCTGTTCCTTGTTTCTGCACTTCTTCTGTTTCTTTCTGCAGCTCTCTTGCTTCTTTCTGCACCCCCTTGCCTCTTTCTCCACCCATCCATCCTCTTTCTGTACCCCTGTTGCCTCTTTCTGCACCTCTGTTCCTTCTTTCTGCACTTCTTTCTGCACCTCTCTTGCTTCTTTCTACACCCCTCTTGCCACTTTCTCCACCCCTGTTCCCCCTTTTTGCATCTCTGTTGCTTCTTTCTGCACTTCTCTTGCCTCTGTTTCCACCCCTCATCCCTCTTTCTGCACCTCTGTTGCTTCTTTCTGCACTTCCCTTGCTTCTTTCTGCACCTCTGTCCCTTCTTTCTGCAACCCTTGTGCCTCTTTCTGCACCCTTCTTCCTTCTTTCTGCACCCCTCTTGCCTCTTTCTGCACCTCTGTTCCTTCTAACTGCACTTCTTTTGTTTCTTTCTATAACTCTCTTGCTTCTTTCTGCATGCCTCTTGCTTCTTTCTGCACCCTCGTGCCTCTTTCACATCCCTCTTCCCTCTTTCTGCACCCCTTCTGCCTCTTTCTGGACCTCTGCTCCTTCTTTTTGCACTTCTTTTGTTTCTTTCTGCACCTCTCTTGTTTCTTTCTGTATCCCTCTTGCCTCTTTCTCCACCCCAATTCCTCCTTTCTGCATCTCTGTTGCTTCTTTATGCATTGGTGTTGCTTTTTTCTGCATCTCTCTTGCTTCTTTTTGTGCCCCTCGTGCCTCTTTATGCACTCTCATCCATCTTTCTGCACCCTCATCTATCTTTCTGCACTCCTGTTGCCTCTTTCTGCACCCCCTGCCTCTTTCTGCACCCCTCCTGCCTTTTTCTGCCCCTCTGTTCCTTCTTTCTGCAGTTCTTTTGTCTCTTTCTGCAACTCTCTTGATTCTTTCTGCACCCCTTTTGCCTCTTTCTCCACCCCTCTCGCCTCTTTCAGCACCTCTGTTCCTTCTTTCTACAATTCTTTTGTTTCTTTCTGCAGCTCTCTTGCTTCTTTCTCTTCCCCCTTGGCTCTTTGCCCACCCCTCTTCCCTGTTTCTTCACCCCTGTTGCCTCTTTCTGCACCTCTGTTCCTTCTTTCTGCACTTCTTTTGTTTCTTGCTGCAGCTCTCTTGCTTCTTTCTGCACCCCTCGTGCCTCTTTCTGCACTCCTCGTGCCTCTTTCACACCCCTCTTCCCTCTTTCTGCACCTCTCTTGCCTCTTTCTGCACCTCTGTCCCTTCTTTCTGCAACCCTTGTGCCTCCTTCTGCACCTCTCTTCCTTCTTTCTGCACCCCTCTTGCCTCTTTCTGCACCTCTGTTCCTTCTTTCTGCACTTCTTTTGTTTCTGTCTATAACTCTCTTGCTTCTTTCTGCATGCCTCTTGCTTCTTTCTGCACCCCTCGTGCCTCTTTCACACCCCTCTTCCCTCTTTCTGCACCCCTCCTGCCTCTTTCTGCACCTCTGCTCCTTCTTTCTGCACTTCTTTTGTTTCTTTCTGCACCTCTCTTGTTTCTTTCTGTATCCCTCTTGCCTCTTTCTCCACCCCAATTCCTCCTTTCTGCATCTCTGTTGCTTCTTTATGCATTAGTGTTGCTTTTTTCTGCATCTCTCTTGCTTCTTTTTGTACCCCTTGTGCCTCTTTATGCACCCTCATCTATCTTTCTGCACCCTCATCCATCTTTCTGCACTCCTCTTGCCTCTTTCTGCACCCCTCCTGCCTCTTTCTGCACCCCTCTTGCCTCTTTCTGCACCTCTGTTCCTGCCTTCTGCACTTCTTTTGTTTCTTTCTGCACCTCTCTTGCTTCTTTCTGCACCCCTCTTGCCTCTTTCTCAACCCCTCTACCCCCTTTCTGCATCTCTGTTGCTTCTTTCTCCTTCTCTTGTCTCTTTCTCCACCCCTCTTCCCTCTTTCTGCACCTCTGTTGCTTCTTTCTGCACCCCTCTTGCTTCTTTCTGCACCCCTCGTGCCTCTTTCATATCCATCTTCCCACACCCCTCTTGCCTCTTTCTGCAACTCTCTTGCTTCTTTCTGCACACCTCTTGCCACTTTCTCCACCCTTGTGCCCCCTTTTTACATCTCTGTTGCTTCTTTCTGCACTTCTCTTGCCTCTTTTACACCCCTCTTCCCTCTTTTTGCACCGCTTGCCTCTTTCTCCACCCATTCACCCTCTTTCTGCACCCCTGTTGCCTCTATCTGCACCTCTGTTCCATCTTTCTGCACCTCTATTGCTTCTTTCAGCACCACTCGTGCTTCTTTCTGCACACCTCTTGCCACTTTCTCCACCCCTCTTCCCCCTTTTTGCATCTCTGTTGCTTCTTTCTGTACTTCTCTTGCCTCTTTTTCCACCCCTCTTCCCTCTTTTTGCACCAGTCTTGCCTCTTTCTGCACCTCTGTTCCTTCTTTCTGCACTTCTTTTGTTTTTCTGCAACTTTCTGCACGTCTCTTGTGTGAGAAGTTGGCCTGGTATATGCTGTTCACTAATTAAAGTGGACACCTTGCACCAGGGCAAATCGACTCTTATGGTAGATAGGTTTAAGACAACCTTTTAAAGAAAGCTATCCTAGTGGTAGCTGTGGAGAGCAGCCTTCAGGCTAAGTCTCGGAGGAATGTAAAGCAGCTTGTTTTACCATATAATCTCTTGAATCACCAAATGAAAAGACACCACACAGGTATATATATCAAATATATATGTATTTATTTCTAAATAACTCTCTACTAATCTCTTTATGAGATTAGAAGACAAACATATGCACAAATCAACGTTTCACAATAAGTTAAGCACAAAATATGGCTGGGGCCCTAGGGGCGTACCAGACCATATACTAAGTAAGAGACTTAGAAACAACGACTTGCAAGGAGACAAGGCCTAGGGCCTTCAGAAGTGCTGGGGCCTCACGAAACCACCCAAGGCAGGTAAGTAAAGGACCCACGGGGGACGCGTGCAGTGTGGATACACAGGCGCGAATCGCCGTTAACTTCAATGGGGCAAGTCGCGGTTGGAAATAAAGAGTTTTAGGATACTTCGGGAGAACCTACAAGCAAGTCACTTACAGGGTAAGTAGTTCTAGGGCCCACACCCACAGGAGCACCGTAGTGCTGGAGTTACCTCACCCAGGGAAGCCAGGTGCACAGGTGTCCTTTGGTGTCGGGTCGCGGCGTCGTTTTCAATGGCGAACAAAGAAGACTTGCTGCTTGCGGGAGCTGAAGAAGTGTCCGGTGGAATCCAAGCCTGGATTCTGAAGAAGGATGACCTGAAAGCAGAGGGGACAGTGTTCAAAGTCACTTGGCAGTGACCCGGGGCAAGGAAGATGGATGCCCACCGTCGTCGGTCGCTTCAGGTCGGTTGCGGGTGCCTTGACTCTTCAGTCACGTGGTCCAGGAGGCGTCGACGACGACCAGGAGCTGGATTCGGTGTGTCCCTCGACGTCTGCAGCTGACTGCGGTGTCGGCAACTCGATCGGAGCCAACAAGCCTTGGCAGCCGCAAGTCTCGGGGAGATGAAGAAAAGTCGATGGCGCAGACCAGCAAGGTCTGTGGAACTCACCCAGCGAGGGTAAGTCAGGGCAGGCCTGGAGCAACCAGGGAGCCCTTTGGTTTCTTTAAGAAGTCTTCTGGGGACCCACAAGCCGGCGGGCAAGGGATCGCGAAGACACCTCGGGCGGAATCACTCAACAGGGGCCCACGGTCACTCGGGACGGTGTAGGCCTCTGATCTTCGGAGGGATTCCTGCTGGAGGTCGGGACCACACGTGGTCCAAAGCACAGGTTCGTAGAACGTTGTGAAGGGGTTGCACTCGACAATAGTGCACGGTACCCAGGGGTCGCGGTTCCTCGTTACTCGTGGGGTCCACTTGCCTCAGCTTCGCTGGGGACTCACGATGGCCTGGGAGAGGTCAGGAAATCCACTTCTTGGGCTGCAGGGACTTCGGACTCCGGCGGGAGCGGCGTAGTTTGCGACCGTCGTTGTCGTTTTGGTGCCTGCCAAGCAGGGGAGTCACTCCTTGACTCCAAGGGAGATTCTTCTGTCTTCCAAAGGTAGTGGAACGTCGAAGGGCCAGGATTCTTCTGTAGAGCGTCGTCCAGGGGTTATCTGCTTTGCAATGGCAAGGTTCCCCCTCTTATACTAAAAGAGGGGATGGACTAGCTCTATGACCCCACCTATGGGAGGGTCAAGGGAGGGGTGGCTACACCCACTTCCCTTTGTCCAGTTTCGTGCCAGAGCAGGGGCAGGTAGCCCCTGAGCTGGTTTGAACTGGCATATGCACAGAGGAGCCTTCTGCTCCCCAGTGCAGGACTTCAAAGCACTCTAAGAGTGCACCCACCCAGCCCCAATACACTAAACCCTGTCTGGAAGGTGGTTACACCTCCCTGTGACAGGATGCCTATTGTTGGGCTTCCTCCACTGCGAGTTTCGGTCATCAGCAGGAGGGCAGCCCAGTGTCTGTGACTGGTGGCATCCATTTTGTGATGCCAGGGCTCTTTAGGATTCTACCGCGTTTCCACAGCAGGTACATGTCTTCTCCCTCTAGAAGGGTGGAATGCTACCCCCGCCGCCAAGATTGGCGGGGGTAGTATTCCAAGATGTTTGACACCAAACACGACATGTTTTGATGCAGCCATTCCAAAGTTAGCATTTACCGCGAGGATATAATGCACTTAAATAGTATATGGTTTAACCGCATCCACAAACAGCACCAGAGAATAGACTCTGAGAGCTGCAGAGGGGCCCTGCTCAGGCAGAGGCACCCCCTCACATAGAAGCCAAGCACCCTGCCCTCAGGATTGATAGGGCCTGCCTTAGGGGTGACTGATAGGTTTATATGTGTGTGCAGGAGAGATATAGGAAACCTATATCTCAGTGAGGGGTGCTAGCACCACCTCACCCAGGCTGCAGTAGCAGGCCTGTGGTGTCAGATTTAGACTGCTTCCCAGGGGTGGCATAACACATGCTGCAGCCCCTGGTAGGCCTGTGAAGTACCTATGCCCTTGGCACCTAAGGTACCATATACTAGGGACTCATAAGGCACCACAGTATCCAATCACTAGTGCACCTAGAGTGCACTCCATGTCGTTTAGAGAGAGCAGATAGACTGGGGCCCTGAATAGCAGGGTCCCAGTCCAACTAAGTCATAAACCAGCAAAACACCAGGAAAAAAGTGGGGGCAACCATATAGTCAGATTCCACCTTCCTACATAACCCCCCAAACGAAAGGAGATAAGGCTAACCTTGACCAGTTGAGCCTTTATTGATTAAGTGGCCATATAAGGAAGCACCTGCACTAGCATGGTTGCCCCCTGTCTTATGGTCCCCTAAGCAATCCCCCACCCTAAGGGTATGAGAGGGTCTCCACCATGGGGAATCACTACCTCTGGTGTGCTTTGGTAAAGTACAAGGCTGGTGGGGTGTCTGAGTAGGGAAGTGAGGCCCTAGGAAGGTTGGCCTCAGCTTCCTCAGATCACTGGTCACCATGTATGCCTGTCTTTCCATGACTGAGTTGCACTTTGCTCTAAGGGTCAACCTTTGACTGCCTACAGCTGGGGGTTGGGTCCCTTTGGGTGGAACACTGGAGGGACATGGCATGTTTGGAACCTTTTGGTTCCAGGTTTGCCCTTGCCTAACAGAGTCCTTCTGGGGGTGGTCCCTACATAAAGGTATGGGGGATCCCTCAGTGGGTTGAGGAATTTTCACCTGGCTAGGGCTACTAGACTGGGTGCCCCTAATCTGCTGATGGGGGTTCCTCTGGACAGGGGGCCCTGGGGGTCCACTGACCTCCCTGACCTCTGCAGCCCTGGGCTGACTGAGGCAGGGTAGAGAGGGGCAGTTTACCTGCTCCAGACTGGGTACCACCTTGGAAGGGTCCTCTGCCATCAGGGGTGGGGCCAGGCCAGGCCTGACTACCTCTGTGGCAGTTCCTTCACTAGGGGAGGGTCAGTTCCCTGAGGAGGCTGACCCTTACCTACTGTCTGGAGGGAAGAAGACTTTTCTTCAACCCTTGTGCTCTCTTCTGGGGGAGAGTGGGCCATTCTTCCAGGCTCCATCTCTCCAAAATCTTGGGCTGGGGCTGTGGCCATCACAGCCCCACTAACCTTTACAGGGACACCCAACATCCTCAGATGGGTTTGGTGTTCCATTTCAGCCCAGGCTGAAATTTCCAGATCATTGCCCATCAGGCAATCTACAGGTAAGGTTGGGGACACTGCCACTCTTTTTGGGCCTGTGACCCCCTCCCAGCTGAGATTGACTATGGCCATGGGGTGCTCTGTTCTGACACCATCAATGTTGGTCACCTGGTATTTAAACTCAGGTAAAAGCTGGTGAGGGGGACTAGTTTCCCTGCCACCATGGTGACACTAGCCCCTGTGTCCCTAAATGCCACAGCTTTCTGACCATTAATTATTGGCTCCAGTCTGTACCTGCCCAATGCTGTGGGACCCACGGTAAAGGTGGCAAATCCTATACCACCATCAGAATCTGAGGAGTCTGTTGAGGGGTCCTGTCTGAACTAGGGCCCACCTCTGTTCCTCTTGCAAAAGCACCTAACTTTTTGGGTGCACTACTCCCAACTGGAGGATTACTACTGGTAGTACCAGGAGGGGTGGTAGTAGTTGTTGGAGGAACATTTTCTTTATTGCCAATCCTGGGACAACTGGGATCAGATTTCCAGTGCCCAGGCTTTTTACAGACATGGCAATAGGGTTTCTTTTCAGGAGAGGAAGGAGTTTGGGACCCACCCCCAGAAGAGGACTTTTGGGGCCCTGTAGTGGACTTATCCTTAGATTTATCCCCACCTTTCTCTTGGGACTTGGTAGAATCTTTCTTGTGGTCACCACCCTGATTCTTAGGCCTTACTCTGGTTCTGACCCATTTGTCTGCCTTCTTTCCCAATTCTTGGGGAGAGGTCAGATCAGAGTCCACCAGGTACTGGTGTAAAAGCTGGTTTTGACAATTATTAAGGATCTGTTCTCTCATCATTAGATTATAAAATCCTTTGAAATCAGTAACCCTACTGCCAACCAGCCAACCCTCCAGAGCCTTGGATGCACAATCTACAAAGTCTGTCCAGTCCTGAGTCTGTGCCTTCTGGGTATCTCTGAACTTCAACCTGTACTGCTCAGTGGTTAAGCCAAACCCATCTATCAGTGCACTCTTCAGGACCTCATAATCATCAGCATCCTCCTCTCTAACAGTGAGGAGCTTGTCTCTTCCTTTATCTGAAAAGGAGAGCCACAAGATTGCTGCCCACTGCTTTTGGGGGACCTGCTGTACTCTACAGGCCCTCTCCATAGCAGTTATCCACTTGTGGATATCATCCCCACTCTGGTAGGGAGGAACAACCTTGCTCAGGTTCCTATGGTCAGGAATATATTCTCTGCCTCTAGGGACACTGTTGCTGCCACCAGGGGTTCTAACCCCTCTTTTCTAGAAGCTCTCTGGATCTCCAGGGCTTCCCTATCCAGTGCCAACTGCTTGGTTCTGAGGGCCACTCTGGCTTCCTCATACTGGAGCAGTTTGCACCTTCTCTCAGAGGAGGTCTCTCTTAAGGAAAAGTATGAGCTCCTCTGCTGGACAAATTCTCTGCCAGAGTGATAAGAGTGGTCAGATTCCCTGGAAGGGGATCTGTGCCTCTCCTCCTCTCTGTCAGTTCTCTTAGGGAGAATTCCTCTGTCCTTTTCAGGCCCCTTGGAGCCTGGCCCTTCAATCACAGAGTCTTGGTCATTCTGATTTTCATCATCTGACCCAGATACTATGACTGACCCACCCACTGATTCAAACCCTTTAGCTCCTAGAGCCAATCTAAGGTCATCTGCTGTTAGCAGATCTATCAGGTGCAGGGTTGAGGGACTCTGTCCTAGCCTCAGGTGTCTGTCAACACACATGGCTCTCAAGTCAGAGAAAGCCATGTCCTTATACTGAGGCTGAGTGGATCCACTGGGTCCACCCTTTAAGGACATTCTAGTGTTGTGCAGTGTTGTACTACCTACACTAGTTTGTGGCCTACTGATCCTAGCTTGAGCTGTGGAAAGGGTGTGCTATCCCTTGGCACACAGCTCTAAGTTCAGTAGAACTTATTGATACTAAGCTTGACTTTATATGTACCTTGAGTACCTATAATGGTTTTCAGTTAGTAATTCAAATAGAGATTTTCTGGTAAAACAATGGCAAGCTGGAATCCCACACGCTGCCCACCAATGTGAGAAGTTGGCCTGGTATATGCTGTTCACTAATTAAAGTGGACACCTTGCACCAGGGCAAATCGACTCTTATGGTAGATAGGTTTAAGACAACCTTTTAAAGAAAGCTATCCTAGTGGTAGCTGTGGAGAGCAGCCTTCAGGCTAAGTCTCGGAGGAATGTAAAGCAGCTTGTTTTACCATATAATCTCTTGAATCACCAAATGAAAAGACACCACACAGGTATATATATCAAATATATATGTATTTATTTCTAAATAACTCTCTACTAATCTCTTTATGAGATTAGAAGACAAACATATGCACAAATCAACGTTTCACAATAAGTTAAGCACAAAATATGGCTGGGGCCCTAGGGGCGTACCAGACCATATACTAAGTAAGAGACTTAGAAACAACGACTTGCAAGGAGACAAGGCCTAGGGCCTTCAGAAGTGCTGGGGCCTCACGAAACCACCCAAGGCAGGTAAGTAAAGGACCCACGGGGACGCGTGCAGTGTGGATACACAGGCGCGAATCGCCGTTAACTTCAATGGGGCAAGTCGCGGTTGGAAATAAAGAGTTTTAGGATACTTCGGGAGAACCTACAAGCAAGTCACTTACAGGGTAAGTAGTTCTAGGGCCCACACCCACAGGAGCACCGTAGTGCTGGAGTTACCTCACCCAGGGAAGCCGGGTGCACAGGTGTCCTTTGGTGTCGGGTCGCGGCGTCGTTTTCAATGGCGAACAAGAAGACTTGCTGCTTGCGGGAGCTGAAGAAGTGTCCGGTGGAATCCAAGCCTGGATTCTGAAGAAGGATGACCTGAAAGCAGAGGGGACAGTGTTCAAAGTCACTTGGCAGTGACCCGGGGCAAGGAAGATGGATGCCCACCGTCGTCGGTCGCTTCAGGTCGGTTGCGGGTGCCTTGACTCTTCAGCCACGTGGTCCAGGAGGCGTCGACGACGACCAGGAGCTGGATTCGGTGTGTCCCTCGACGTCTGCAGCTGACTGCGGTGTCGGCAACTCGATCGGAGCCAACAAGCCTTGGCAGCCGCAAGTCTCGGGGAGATGAAGAAAAGTCGATGGCGCAGACCAGCAAGGTCTGTGGAACTCACCCAGCGAGGGTAAGTCAGGGCAGGCCTGGAGCAACCAGGGAGCCCTTTGGTTTCTTTAAGAAGTCTTCTGGGGACCCACAAGCCGGCGGGCAAGGGATCGCGAAGACACCTCGGGCGGAATCACTCAACAGGGGCCCACGGTCACTCGGGACGGTGTAGGCCTCTGATCTTCGGAGGGATTCCTGCTGGAGGTCGGGACCACACGTGGTCCAAAGCACAGGTTCGTAGAACGTTGTGAAGGGGTTGCACTCGACAATAGTGCACGGTACCCAGGGGTCGCGGTTCCTCGTTACTCGTGGGGTCCACTTGCCTCAGCTTCGCTGGGGACTCACGATGGCCTGGGAGAGGTCAGGAAATCCACTTCTTGGGCTGCAGGGACTTCGGACTCCGGCGGGAGCGGCGTAGTTTGCGACCGTCGTTGTCGTTTTGGTGCCTGCCAAGCAGGGAGTCACTCCTTGACTCCAAGGGAGATTCTTCTGTCTTCCAAAGGTAGTGGAACGTCGAAGGGCCAGGATTCTTCTGTAGAGCGTCGTCCAGGGGTTATCTGCTTTGCAATGGCAAGGTTCCCCCTCTTATACTAAAAGAGGGGATGGACTAGCTCTATGACCCCACCTATGGGAGGGTCAAGGGAGGGGTGGCTACACCCACTTCCCTTTGTCCAGTTTCGTGCCAGAGCAGGGGCAGGTAGCCCCTGAGCTGGTTTGAACTGGCATATGCACAGAGGAGCCTTCTGCTCCCCCAGTGCAGGACTTCAAAGCACTCTAAGAGTGCACCCACCCAGCCCCAATACACTAAACCCTGTCTGGAAGGTGGTTACACCTCCCTGTGACAGGATGCCTATTGTTGGGCTTCCTCCACTGCGAGTTTCGGTCATCAGCAGGAGGGCAGCCCAGTGTCTGTGACTGGTGGCATCCATTTTGTGATGCCAGGGCTCTTTAGGATTCTACCGCGTTTCCACAGCAGGTACATGTCTTCTCCCTCTAGAAGGGTGGAATGCTACCCCCGCCGCCAAGATTGGCGGGGGTAGTATTCCAAGATGTTTGACACCAAACACGACATGTTTTGATGCAGCCATTCCAAAGTTAGCATTTACCGCGAGGATATAATGCACTTAAATAGTATATGGTTTAACCGCATCCACAAACAGCACCAGAGAATAGACTCTGAGAGCTGCAGAGGGGCCCTGCTCAGGCAGAGGCACCCCCTCACATAGAAGCCAAGCACCCTGCCCTCAGGATTGATAGGGCCTGCCTTAGGGGTGACTGATAGGTTTATATGTGTGTGCAGGAGAGATATAGGAAACCTATATCTCAGTGAGGAGTGCTAGCACCACCTCACCCAGGCTGCAGTAGCAGGCCTGTGGTGTCAGATTTAGACTGCTTCCCAGGGGTGGCATAACACATGCTGCAGCCCCTGGTAGGCCTGTGAAGTACCTATGCCCTTGGCACCTAAGGTACCATATACTAGGGACTCATAAGGCACCACAGTATCCAATCACTAGTGCACCTAGAGTGCACTCCATGTCGTTTAGAGAGAACAGATAGACTGGGGCCCTGAATAGCAGGGTCCCAGTCCAACTAAGTCATAAACCAGCAAAACACCAGGAAAAAAGTGGGGGCAACCATATAGTCAGATTCCACCTTCCTACATCTTGTCTCTTTCTCCACCCATCCACCCTCTTTCTGCACCCCTGTTGCCTCTTTCTTCACCTCTGTTCTTTCTCTCTGCACTTCTTTTGTTTCTTTCTGCACAACTCTTGCTTCTTTCTGCACCCCACGTGCCTCTTTCTGCACCCCTCTTCCCTCTTTTTACACCCCTCCTGCCTCTTTCTGCACCCCTCTTGCCTCTTTCTGCACCTCTGTTCCTGCCTTCTGCACTTCTTTTGTTTCTTTCTGCACCTCTCTTGCTTCTTTCTGCACCCCTCTTGCCTCTTTCTCAACCCCTCTTCCCCCTTTCTGCATCTCTGTTGCTTCTTTCTCCTTCTCTTGTCTCTTTCTCCACCCCTCTTCCCTCTTTCTGCACCTCTGTTGCTTCTTTCTGCACCCCTCTTGCTTCTTTCTGCACCCCTCGTGCCTCTTTCATATCCATCTTCCCACACCCCTCTTGCCTCTTTCTGCAACTCTCTTGCTTCTTTCTGCACACCTCTTGCCACTTTCTCCACCCTTGTGCCCCCTTTTTACATCTCTGTTGCTTCTTTCTGCACTTCTCTTGCCTCTTTTACACCCCTCTTCCCTCTTTTTGCACCGCTTGCCTCTTTCTCCACCCATTCACCCTCTTTCTGCACCCCTGTTGCCTCTATCTGCACCTCTGTTCCATCTTTCTGCACCTCTATTGCTTCTTTCAGCACCACTCGTGCTTCTTTCTGCACACCTCTTGCCACTTTCTCCACCCCTCTTCCCCCTTTTTGCATCTCTGTTGCTTCTTTCTGTACTTCTCTTGCCTCTTTTTCCACCCCTCTTCCCTCTTTTTGCACCAGTCTTGCCTCTTTCTGCACCTCTGTTCCTTCTTTCTGCACTTCTTTTGTTTTCTGCAACTTTCTGCACGTCTCTTGTCTCTTTCTCCACCCATCCACCCTCTTTCTGCACCCCTGTTGCCTCTTTCTACACCTCTGTTCTTTCTCTCTGCACTTCTTTTGTTTCTTTCTGCACTCCTCTTGCTTCTTTCTGCACTCCTCGTGCCTCTTTCACATACCTCTTCCCTCTTTCTGCACCCCTCCTGCCTCTTTCTGCACCTCTGTTCCTTCCTTCTGCACTTCTTTTCTATCTTTCTGCACCTCTCGCTTCTTTCTGCATCCCTTTTGCCTTTTTCTGCACCCCTCTTGCCTCTTTCTGCACCTCTGTTCCTCCTTTCTGCGCTTCTTTTGTATCTTTCTGCAGCTCTCTTGCTTTTTTCTGCACCCCTTGCCTCTTTCTCTACCCCTTCCCTCTTTCTTCACCCCTGTTGCCTCTTTCTGCACCTCTGTTCCTACTTTCTGCACTTCTTTTGTTTCTTGTTGCACATCTCTTGCTTCTTTCTGCAACCCTTGTGCCTCTTTCTGCACCCCTCTTACCTCTTTTTGCACCCCTCTTGCCTCTTTCTGCTCCTCTGTTCCTTCTTTCTGCACTGGTCTTGCTTCTTTCTGTACCTCTCTTGCTTCTTTATGCACCACTTGTGCTTCTTTCTGCACCCCTCTTCCCTCTTTCTGCACCCCTCTTCCCTCATTCTGCACCCCTCTTGCCTCTTTCTGCACTTCTCTTGCTTCTTTCTCCACCCCTGTTCCCCCTTTTTGCATCTCTGTTGCTTCTTTCTGCACTTCTCTTGCCTCTGTTTCCACCCCTCATCCCTCTTTCTGCACCTCTGTTGCTTCTTTCTACACTTCTCTTGCTTCTTTCTGCACCTCTGTCCCTTCTTTCTGCAACCCTTGTGCCTCTTCCCTCTTTCTGCACCCCTCTTGCCTCTTTCTGCACCTCTGTTCCTTCTTTCTACACTTCTTTTGTTTCTTTCTATAACTCTCTTACTTCTTTCTGCATGTTTCTTGCTTCTTTCTGCACCCCTTGTGCCTCTTTCACACCCCTCTTTCCTCTTTCTGCTCCCCTCCTGCCTCTTTCGGCACCTCTGTTCCTTCTTTCTGCACTACTTTTGTTTCTTTCTGTACCTCTCTTGTTTCTTTCTGTATCCCTCTTGCCTCTTTCTCACCCCACTTCCCCCTTTCAGCATCACTGTGGCTTCTTTATGCATTTCTGTTGCTTTTTTCTGCATCTCTCATGCTTCTTTTTGTACCCCTCGTGCCTCTTTCTGCACCCTCATCCATCTTTCTGCACCCTCATCCATCTTTCTGCACCCTCATCCATCTTTCTGCATTCCTCTTGCCTCTTCCTGCACCCCTCTTCCCTCTTTCTGCACCCCTCCTGCCTCTTTCTGCACCTCTGTTCCTTCTTTCTGCACTTCTTTTGTTTCTTTCTGCACCTCTCTTGATTCTTTCTGCACCCCTTTTGCCTCTTTCTGCACCCCTTTTGCCTCTTTCTCCATCCCTCTTCCCCCTTTCTGCATGTCTGTTGCTTCTTTCTGCACCTCTGTTGCTTCTTTCTGCACCTCTCTTGCTTCTTTCTGCACCACTTGTTCTTATTTCTGCACCCCTCTTCCCTCTGTCTTCACCCCTCTTGCCTCTTTCTGCACCTCTGTTGCTTCTTTCTGCACTGGTCTTGCTTCTTTCTGCACCTCTCTTGCTTCATTCTGCACCTCTGTTGCTTCTTTCTGCACTCCTCTTGCTTCTTTCTGCACTCCTCATGCCTCTTTCATACCCCTCTTCCCTCTTTCTGCACCCCTCCTGCCTCTTTCTGCACCTCTGTTCCTTCCTTCTGCACTTCTTTTCTATCTTTCTGCACCTCTCGTTTCTTTCTGCATCCCTTTTGCCTTTTTCTGCACCCCTCTTGCCTCTTTCTGCACCTCTGTTCCTTCTTTCTGCGCTTCTTTTGTTTCTTTCTGCAGCTCTCTTTCTTTTTTCTGCACGCCCTTGCCTCTTTCTCTACCCCCTTCCCTCTTTCTTCACCCCTGTTGCCTCTTTCTGCATCTCTGTTCCTACTTTCTGCACTTCTTTTGTTTCTTGTTGCACATCTCTTGCTTCTTTCTGCACCCCTCGTGCCTCTTTCTGCACCCCTCTTACCTCTTTTTGCACCCCTCTTGCCTCTTTCTGCACCTCTGTTCCTTCTTTCTGCACTTCTTTTGTTTCTTTCTGCACCTCTCTTGATTCTTTCTGCACCCCTTTTGCCTCTTTCTGCACCCCTTTTGCCTCTTTCTCCATCCCTCTTCCCCCTTTCTGCATGTCTGTTGCTTCTTTCTGCACCTCTGTTGCTTCTTTCTGCACCTCTCTTGCTTCTTTCTGCACCACTTGTTCTTCTTTCTGCACCCCTCTTCCCTCTGTCTTCACCCCTCTTGCCTCTTTCTGCACCTCTGTTGCTTCTTTCTGCACTGGTCTTGCTTCTTTCTGCACCTCTCTTGCTTCATTCTGTACCTCTGTTGCTTCTTTCTGCACTCCTCTTGCTTCTTTCTGCACTCCTCGTGCCTCTTTCACACCCCTCTTCCCTCTTTCGCACCCCTCCTGCCTCTTTCCGCACCTCTGTTCCTTCCTTCTGCACTTCTTTTC
The DNA here is from genome assembly GCA_963921515.1 of Calotriton arnoldi. Classification (NCBI taxonomy): domain Eukaryota; kingdom Metazoa; phylum Chordata; class Amphibia; order Caudata; family Salamandridae; genus Calotriton; species Calotriton arnoldi. Next base: position 678,705 of record CAWUFW010004493.1, on the reverse strand, counting down.
TATCTTTCTGCACCTCTCTTGTTTCTTTCTGTATCCCTCTTGCCTCTTTCTCCACCCCAATTTCTCCTTTCTGCATCTCTGTTGCTTCTTTATGCATTGGTGTTGCTTTTTTCTGCATCTCTCTTGCTTCTTTTTGTACCCTCGCGCCTCTTTATGCACCCTCCACCATCTTTCTGCACCCTCATCCATCTTTCTGCACTCCTCTTGCCTCTTTCTGCACCCCCCCTGCCTCTTTCTGCACCCCTCCTGCCTTTTTCTGCCCCTCTGTTCCTTCTTTCTGCACTTCTTTTGTTTCTTTCTGTAACTCTCTTGATTCTTTCTGCACCCCTTTTGCCTCCTTCTCCACCCCTCTCACCTCTTTCAGCACCTCTGTTCCTTCGTTCTGCAATTCTTTTGTTTCTTTTTGCAGCTCTCTTGCTTCTTTCTCTTCCCCCTTGGCTCTTTGCCCACCCCTCTTCCCTGTTTCTTCACCCCTGTTGCCTCTTTCTGCACCTCTGTTCCTTCTTTCTGCACTTCTTTTGTTTCTGCTGCAGCTCTCTTGCTTCTTTCTGCACCCCTCGTGCCTCTTTCTGCACTCCTCGTGCCTCTTTCACACCCCTCTTCCCTCTTTCTGCACCCCTCTTGCCTCTTTCTGCACCTCTGTCCCTTCTTTCTGCAACCCTTGTGCCTCCTTCTGCACCCCTCTTCCTTCTTTCTGCACCCCTCTTGCCTCTTTCTGCACCTCTGTTCCATCTTTCTGCACTTCTTTTGTTTCTGTCTATAACTCTCTTGCTTCTTTCTGCACTCCTCGTGCCTCTTTCACACCCCTCTTTCCTCTTTCTGCACCCCTCCTGCCTCTTTCTGCACCTCTGTTCCTTCCTTCTACACTTCTTTTCTATCTTTCTGCACCTCTCGCTTCTTTCTGCATCCCTTTTGCCTTTTTCTGCACCCCTCTTGCCTCTTTCTGCACCTCTGTTCCTTCTTTCTGCGCTTCTTTTGTTTCTTTCTGCAGCTCTCTTGCTTTTTTCTGCACCCCTTGTCTCTTTCTCTACCCCCTTCCCTCTTTCTTCACCCCTGTTGCCTCTTTCTGCACCTCTGTTCCTACTTTCTGCACTTCTTTTGTTTCTTGTTGCACATCTCTTGCTTCTTTCTGCACCCCTCATGCCTCTTTCTGCACCCCTCTTACCTCTTTTTGCACCCCTCTTGCCTCTTTCTGCTCCTCTGTTGCTTCTTTCTGCACTGGTCTTGCTTCTTTCTGTACCTCTCTTGCTTCTTTATGCACCACTTGTACTTCTTTCTGTACCCATCTTCCCTCTTTCTATACCCCTCTTGCCTCTTTCTGCACTTCTCTTGCTTCTTTCTACACCCCTCTTACCACTTTCTTCACCCCTGTTCCCCCTTTTTGCATCTCTGTTGCTTCTTTCTGCACTTCTCTTGCCTCTGTTTCCACCCCTCATCCCTCTTTCTGCACCTCTGTTGCTTCTTTCTGCACTTCTCTTGCTTCTTTCTGCACCTCTGTCCCTTCTTTCTGCAACCCTTGTGCCTCTTTCTGCACCCCTCTTGCCTCTTTCTGCACCTCTGTTTCTTCTTTCTACACTTCTTTTGTTTCTTTCTATAACTCTCTTACTTCTTTCTGCATGCCTCTTGCTTCTTTCTGCACCCCTTGTGCCTCTTTCACACCCCTCTTTCCTCTTTCTGCTCCCCTCCTGCCTCTTTCTGCACCTCTGTTCCTTCTTTCTGCACTACTTTTGTTTCTTTCTGTACCTCTCTTGTTTCTTTCTGTAACCCTCTTGCCTCTTTCTCCACCCCACTTCCCCCTTTCTGCATCTCTGTTGCGTCTTTATGCATTTCTGTTGCTTTTTCTGCATCTCTCTTGCTTCTTTTTGTACCCCGTGCCTCTTTCTGCACCCTCATCCATCTTTCTGCACTCCTCTTGCCTCTTTCTGCACCCTTCTTCCCTCTTTCTGCACCCTTCCTGCCTCTTCCTGCACCTCTATTCCTTCTTTCTGCACTTCTTTTGTTTCTTTCTGCACCTCTCTTGTTTCTCTCTTTATCCCTCTTGCCTCTTTCTCCACCCAATTCCCCCTTTATCCATCTCTGTTGCTTCTTTATGCATTTCTGTTGCTTTTTTCTGCATCTCTCTTGCTTCTGTTTGTACCCCTCGTGCCTCTTTCTGCACCCTCATCCATCTTTCTGCACCCTCATCCATCTTTCTGCATTCCTCTTGCCTCTTTCTGCACCCCTCTTGCCTCTTTCTGCTCCTCTGTTGCTTCTTTCTGCACTGGTCTTGCTTCTTTCTGTACCTCTCTTGCTTCTTTATGCACCACTTGTGCTTCTTTCTGTACCCATCTTCCCTCTTTCTATACCCCTCTTGCCTCTTTCTGCACTTCTCTTGCTTCTTTCTACACCCCTCTTACCACTTTCTTCACCCCTGTTCCCCCTTTTTGCATCTCTGTTGCTTCTTTCTGCACTTCTCTTGCCTCTGTTTCCACCCCTCATCCCTCTTTCTGCACCTCTGTTGCTTCTTTCTGCACTTCTCTTGCTTCTTTCTGCACCTCTGTCCCTTCTTTCTGCAACCCTTGTGCCTCTTTCTGCACCATTCTTGCCTCTTTCTGCACCTCTGTTCCTTCTTTCTACACTTCTTTTGTTTCTTTCTATAACTCTCTTACTTCTTTCTGCATGCCTCTTGCTTCTTTCTGCACCCCTTGTGCCTCTTTCACACCCCTCTTTCCTCTTTCTGCTCCCCTCCTGCCTCTTTCTGCACCTCTGTTCCTTCTTTCTGCACTACTTTTGTTTCTTTCTGTACCTCTCTTGTTTCTTTCTGTAACCCTCTTGCCTCTTTCTCCACCCCACTTCCCCCTTTCTGCATCTCTGTTGCGTCTTTATGCATTTCTGTTGCTTTTTTCTGCATCTCTCTTGCTTCTTTTTGTACCCCCGTGCCTCTTTCTGCACCCTCATCCATCTTTCTGCACTCCTCTTGCCTCTTTCTGCACCCTTCTTCCCTCTTTCTGCACCCTTCCTGCCTCTTTCTGCACCTCTATTCCTTCTTTCTGCACTTCTTTTGTTTCTTTCTGCACCTCTCTTGTTTCTCTCTTTATCCCTCTTGCCTCTTTCTCCACCCAATTCCCCCTTTATGCATCTCTGTTGCTTCTTTATGCATTTCTGTTGCTTTTTTCTGCATCTCTCTTGCTTCTGTTTGTACCCCTCGTGCCTCTTTCTGCACTCTCATCCATCTTTCTGCACCCTCATCCATCTTTCTGCATTCCTCTTGCCTCTTTCTGCACCCCTCTTCCCTCTTTCTGCACCCCTCCTGCCTCTTTCTGCACCTCTGTTCCTTCTAACTGCGCTTCTTTTGTTTGTTTCTATAACGCTCTTGCTTCTTTCTGCATGCCTCTTGCTTCTTTCTGCACCCCTCGTGCCTCTTTCACACCCCTCTTCCCTCTTTCTGCACCCCTCCTGCCTCTTTCTGCACCTCTGCTCCTTCTTTCTGCACTTCTTTTGTTTCTTTCTGCACCTCTCTTGTTTCTTTCTGTATCCCTCTTGCCTCTTTCTCCACCCCAATTCCTCCTTTCTGCATCTCTGTTGCTTCTTTATGCATTGGTGTTGCTTTTTTCTGCTTCTCTCTTGCTTCTTTTTGTACCCCTCGTGCCTCTTTATGCACCCTCATCTATCTTTCTGCACCCTCATCCATCTTTCTGCACTCCTCTTGCCTCTTTCTGCACCCCTCTTCCCTCTTTCTGCACCCCTCCTGCCTCTTTCTGCACCTCTGTTCCTTCTTTCTGCACTTCTTTTGTTTCTTTCTGCACCTCTCTTGATTCTTTCTGCACCCCTTTTGCCTCTTTCTCCACCCCTCTTGCCTCTTTCTGCACCTCTGTTGCTTCTTTCTGCACTGGTCTTGCTTCTTTTTGCACCTCTCTTGCTTCTTTCTGCACCACTTGTGCTTCTTTCTGTACCCCTCTTCCCTCTTACTGCACCCCCTTGCCTCTTTCTGCACCTCTCTTGCTTCTTTCTACACCCCTCTTGCCACTTTCTCCACCCCTGTTTCCCCTTTTTGCATTTCTGTTGCTTCTTTCTGCACCCCTCCTGCCTCTTTCTGCACCTCTGCTCCTTCTTTCTGCACTTCTTTTGTTTCTTTCTGCACCTCTCTTGTTTCTTTCTGTATCCCTCTTGCCTCTTTCTCCACCCCAATTTCTCCTTTCTGCATCTCTGTTGCTTCTTTATGCTTTGGTGTTGCTTGTTTCTGCATCTCTCTTGCTTCTTTTTGTACCCCTCGTGCCTCTTTATGCACCCTCATCCATCTTTCTGCACCCTCATCCATCTTTCTGCACTCCTCTTGCCTCTTTCTGCACCCCCCTGCCTCTTTCTGCACCCCTCCTGCCTTTTTCTGCCCCTCTGTTCCTTCTTTATGCACTTCTTTTGTTTCTTTCTGCAACTCTCTTGATTCTTTCTGCACCCCTTTTGCCTCTTTCTCCACCCCTCTCACCTCTTTCAGCACCTCTGTTCCTTCTTTCTGCAATTCTTTTGTTTCTTTCTGCGGCTCTCTTGCTTCTTTCTCTTCCCCCTTGGCTCTTTGCCCACCCCTCTTCCCTGTTTCTTCACCCCTGTTGCCTCTTTCTGCACCTCTGTTCCTTCTTTCTGCACTTTTTTGTTTCTGCTGCAGCTCTCTTGCTTCTTTCTGCAACCCTCGTGCCTCTTTCTTCACACCTCGTGCCTCTTTCACACCCCTCTTCCCTCTTTCTGCACCCCTCTTGCCTCTTTCTGCACCTCTGTCCCTTCTTTCTGCAACCCTTGTGCCTCCTTCTGCACCCCTCTTCCTTCTTTCAGCACCCCTCTTGCCTCTTTCTGCACCTATGTTCCTTCTTTCTGCACTTCTTTTGTTTCTGTCTATAACTCTCTTGCTTCTTTCTGCATGCCTCTTGCTTCTTTCTGCACCCCTTGTGCCTCTTTCACACCCCTCTTCCCTCTTTCTGCACCCCTCCTGCCTCTTTCTGCACCTCTGCTCCTTCTTTCTGCACTTCTTTTGTTTCTTTCTGCACCTCTCTTGTTTCTTTCTGTATCCCTCTTGCCTCTTTCTCCACCCCAATTCCTCCTTTCTGCATCTCTGTTGCTTCTTTATGCATTGGTGTTGCTTTTTTCTGCATCTCTCTTGCTTCTTTTTGTACCCCTCGTGCCTCTTTATGCACCCTCATCTATATTTCTGCACCCTCATCCATCTTTCTGCACTCCTCTTGCCTCTTTCTGCACCCCTCCTGCCTCTTTGTGCACCCCTCTTGCCTCTTTCTGCACCTCTGTTCCTTCCTTCTGCACTTCTTTTGTTTCTTTGTGCACCTCTCTTGCTTCTTTCTGCACCCCTCTTGCATCTTTCTCAACCCTTCTTCCCCCTTTCTGCATCTCTGTTGCTTCTTTCTCCTTCTCTTGTCTCTTTCTCCACCCCTCTTCCCTCTTTCTGCACCTCTGTTGCTTCTTTCTGCAACCCTCTTGCTTTTTTCTGCACCCCTCGTGCCTCTTTCATACCCCTCTTCCCACACCCCTCTTGCCTCTTCTGCACCTCTCTTGCTTCTTTCTGCACACCTCTTGCCACTTTCTCCACCCATGTTCCCCCTTTTTGCATCTCTGTTGCTTCTTTCTGCACTTCTCTTGCCTCTTTTACACCCCTCTTCCCTCTTTTTGCACCCCTTGCCTCTTTCTCCACCCATTCACCCTCTTTCTGCACCCCTGTTGCCTCTATCTGCACCTCTGTTCCATCTTTATGCACCTCTATTGCTTCTTTCTGCACCACTCGTGCTTCTTTCTGCACCCCTCTTCCCTCTTTCTGCGCCCCTCTTGCCTCTTTCTGCACCTCTCTTGCTTCTTTCTGCACCCCTCTTGCTACTTTCTCCACCCCTGTTCCCCCTTTTTGCATCTCTGTTGCTTCTTTCTGAACTTCTCTTGCCTCTTTTTCAACCCCTCTTCCCTCTTTTTGCACCAGTCTTGCCTCTTTCTGCACCTCTGTTCCTTCTTTCTGCACTTCTTTTGTTTTTCTGCAACTTTCTGCACACCTCTTGCCTCTTTCTCCACCCATCCACCCTCTTTCTGCACCCCTGTTGCCTCTTTCTACACCTCTGTTCTTTCTCTCTGTACTTCTTTTGTTTCTTTCTGCACAACTCTTGCTTCTTTCTGCACCCCACGTGCCTCTTTCTGCAACCCTCTTCCCTCTTTTTGCACCCCTCTTGCCTCTTTCTGTACTCCTCGTGCCTCTTTCACACCCCTCTTTCCTCTTTCTGCACCCCTCCTGCCTCTTTCTGCACCTCTGTTCCTTCCTTCTACACTTCTTTTCTATCTTTCTGCAGCTCTCTTGCTTTTTTCTGCACCCCTTGCCTCTTTCTCTACCCCTTCCCTCTTTCTTCACCCCTGTTGCCTCTTTCTACACCTCTGTTCTTTCTCTCTGTACTTCTTTTGTTTCTTTCTGCACAACTCTTGCTTCTTTCTGCACCCCACGTGCCTCTTTCTGCATCCCTCTTCCCTCTTTTTGCACCCCTCTTGCCTCTTTCTGCACCTCTGTTGCTTCTTTCTGCACTCCTCTTGCTTCTTTCTGCACTCCTCGTGCCTCTTTCACACCCCTCTTTCCTCTTTCTGCATCCCTTTTGCCTTTTTCTGCACCCCTCTTGCCTCTTTCTGCACCTCTGTTCCTTCTTTCTGCGCTTCTTTTGTTTCTTTCTGCAGCTCTCTTGCTTTTTTCTGCACCCCTGGCCTCTTTCTCTTCCCCTTCCCTCTTTCTTCACCCCTGTTGCCTCTTTCTGCACCTCTGTTCCTACTTTCTGCACTTCTTTTGTTTCTTGTTGCACATTTCTTGCTTCTTTCTGCACACCTCGTGCCTCTTTCTGCACCCCTCTTACCTCTTTTTTCACCCCTCTTGCCTCTTTCTGCTCCTCTGTTGCTTCTTTCTGCACTGGTGTTGCTTCTTTCTGTACCTCTCTTGCTTCTTTATGCACCACTTGTGCTTCTTTCTGCACCCCTCGTCCCTCTTTCTGTACCCATCTTCCCTCTTTCTACACCCCTCTTGCCTCTTTCTGCACTTCTCTTGCTTCTTTCTACACCCCTCTTACCACTTTCTCCACCCCTGTTCCCCCTTTTTGCATCTCTGTTGCTTCTTTCTGCACTTCTCTTGCCTGTTTCCACCCCTCATCCCTCTTTCTGCACCTCTGTTGCTTCTTTCTGCACTTCTCTTGCTTCTTTCTGCACCTCGGTCCCTTCTTTCTGCAACCCTTGTGCCTCTTTCTGCACCCCTCTTCCCTCTTTCTGCACCCCTCTTGCCTCTTTCTGCACCTCTGTTCCTTCTTTCTACACTTCTTTTGTTTCTTTCTATAACTCTCTTCTTTCTGCATGCCTCTTGCTTCTTTCTGCACCCCTTGTGCCTCTTTCACACCCCTCTTTCCTCTTTCTGCTCCCCTCCTGCCTCTTTCTGCACCTCTGTTCCTTCTTTCTGCACTACTTTTGTTTCTTTCTGTACCTCTCTTGTTTCTTTCTGTAACCCTCTTGCCTCTTTCTCCACCCCACTTCCCCCTTTCTGCATCTCTGTTGCTTCTTTATGCATTTCTGTTGCTTTTTTCTGCATCTCTCTTGCTTCTTTTTGTACCCCTCGTGCCTCTTTCTGCACCCTCATCCATCTTTCTGCACTCCTCTTGCCTCTTTCTGCACCCTTCTTCCCTCTTTCTGCACCCTTCCTGCCTCTTTCTGCACCTCTGTTCCTTCTTTCTGCACTTCTTTTGTTTCTTTCTGCACCTCTCTTGTTTCTCTCTGTATCCCTCTTGCCTCTTTCTCCACCCAATTCCCCCTTTATGCATCTCTGTTGCTTCTTTATGCATTTCTGTTGCTTTTTTCTGCATCTCTCTTGCTTCTATTTGTACCCCTCGTGCCTCTTTCTGCACCCTCATCCATCTTTCTGCACCCTCATCCCTCTTTCTGCATTCCTCTTGCCTCTTTCTGCACCCCTCTTCCCTCTTTCTGCACCCCTTCTGCCTCTTTCTGCACCTCTGTTCCTTCTATCTGCACTTGTTTTGTTTCTTTCTGCACCTCTTGATTCTTTCTGCACCCCTTTTGCCTCTTTCTCCACCCCCTCGCCTCTTTCAGCACCTCTATTCCTTCTTTCTGCAATTCTTTTGTTTCTTTCTGCAGCTCTCTTGCTTCTTTCTCTTCCCCCTTGGCTCTTTGCCCACCCCTCTTCCCTGTTTCTTCACCCCTGTTGAATCTTTCTGCACCTCTGTTCCTTCTTTCTGCACTTCTTTTGTTTCTTGCTGCAGCTCTCTTGCTTCTTTCTGCACCCCCGTGCCTCTTTCTGCACTCCTCGTGCCTCTTTCACACCCCTCTTCCCTCTTTCTGCACCCCTCTTGCCTCTTTCTGCACCTCTGTCCCTTCTTTCTGCAACCCTTGTGCCTCTTTCTGCACCCCTCTTCCTTCTTTCTGCACCCCTCTTGCCTCTTTCTGCACCTCTGTTCCTTCTTTCTGCACTTCTTTTGTTTCTGTCTATAACTCTCTTGCTTCTTTCTGCATGCCTCTTGCTTCTTTCTGCACCCCTCGTGCCTCTTTCACACCCCTCTTCCCTCTTTCTGCACCCCTCTGCACTCCTCCTGCCTCTTTCTGCACCTCTGCTCCTTCTTTCTGCACTTCTTTTGTTTCTTTCTGCACCTCTCTTGTTTCTTTCTGTATCCCTGTTGCCTCTTTCTCCACCCCAATTCCTCCTTTCTGCATCTCTGTTTCTTCTTTATGCATTGGTGTTGCTTTTGTCTGCATCTCTCTTGCTTCTTTTTGTACCCCTCGTGCCTCTTTATGCACCCTCATCCATTTTTCTGCACCCTCATCCATCTTTCTGCACTCCTCTTGCCTCTTTCTGCACCTGTCCTGCCTCTTTCTGCACCCCTCTTGCCTCTTTCTGCACCTCTCTTCCTTCTGCACTTCTTTTGTTTCTTTCTGCACCTCTCTTGCTTCTTTCTGCACCCCTCTTGCCTCTTTCTCAACCCCTCTTTCCCCTTTCTGCATCTCTGTTGCTTCTTTCTGCACCCCTCTTGCTTCTTTCTGCACACCTCTTGCCACTTTCTCCACCCTTGTTCCCCCTTTTTGCATCTCTGTTGCTTCTTTCTGCACCACTCGTGCTTCTTTCTGCACCCCTCTTCCCTCTTTCTGCACCCCTCTTGCCTCTTTCTGCACCTCTCTTGCTTCTTTCTGCACCCCTCTTGCCACTTTCTCCACCCCTGTTCCCCCTTTTTGCATCTCTGTTGCTTCTTTCTGAACTTCTCTTGCCTCTTTTTCCACCCCTCTTCCCTCTTTTTGCACCAGTCTTGCCTCTTTCTGCACCTCTGTTCCTTCTTTCTGCACTTCTTTTGTTTTTCTGCAACTTTTTGCACGCCTCTTGCCTCTTTCTCCACCCATCCACCCTCTTTCTGCACCCCTGTTGCCTCTTTCTACACCTCTGTTCTTTCTCTCTGCACTTCTTTTGCTTCTTTCTGCACTCCTCTTGCTTCTTTCTGCACTCCTCGTGCCTCTTTTACACCCCTCTTCCCTCTGTCTGCACCCCTCCTGCCTCTTTCTGCACCTCTGTTCCTTCCTTCTGCACTTCTTTTCTATCTTTCTGCACCTCTCGCTTCTTTCTGCATCCCTTTTGCCTTTTTCTGCAACCCTCTTGCCTCTTTCTGCACCTCTGTTCCTTCTTTCTGTGCTTCTTTTCTTTCTTTCTGCAGCTCTCTTGCATTTTTCTGCACCCCTTGCATCTTTCTCTACCCCTTCTCTCTTTCTTCTCCCCTGTTGCCTCTTTCTGCACCTCTGTTCCTACTTTCTGCACTTCTTTTGTTTCTTGTTGCACATCTCTTGCTTCTTTCTGCACCCCTCGTGCCTCTTTCTGCACCCCTCTTACCTCTATTTGCACCCTCTTGCCTCTTTCTGCTCCTCTGTTGCTTCTTTCTGCACTGGTCTTGGTTCTTTATGTACCTCTCTTGCTTCTTTATGCACCACTTGTGCTTCTTTCTGCACCCCTCTTCCCTCTTTCTGTACCCCTCTTCCCTCTTTCTGCACCCCTCATGCCTCTTTCTGCACTTCTCTTGCTTCTTTCTACACCCCTCTTACCACTTTCTCCACCCCTGTTCCCCCTTTTTGCATCTCTGTTGCTTCTTTCTGCACTTCTCTTGCCTCTGTTTCCACCCCTCATCTCTCTTTCTGCACCTCTGTTGCTTCTTTCTGCACTTCTCTTGCTTCTTTCTGCACCTCTGTCCCTTCTTTCTGCAACCCTTGTGCCTCTTTCTGCACCCCTCTTCCCTCTTTCTGCACCCCTCTTGCCTCTTTCTGCACCTCTGTTCCTTCTTTCTACACTTCTTTTGTTTCTTTCTATAACTCTCTTACTTCTTTCTGCATGCCTCTTGCTTCTTTCTGCACCCCTTGTGCCTCTTTCACACCCCTCTTTCCTCTTTCTGCTCCCCTCCTGCCTCTTTCTGCACCTCTGTTCCTTCTTTCTGCACTACTTTTGTTTCTTTCTGTACCTCTCTTGTTTCTTTCTGTATCCCTCTTGCCTCTTTCTCCACCCCAATTTCTCCTTTCTGCATCTCTGTTGCTTCTTTATGCATTGGTGTTGCTTTTTTCTGCATCTCTCTTGCTTCTTTTTGTACCCCTCGGGCCTCTTTATGCACCCTCATCCATCTTTCTGCACCCTCATCCATCTTTCTGCACTCCTCTTGCCTCTTTCTGCACCCCTCCTGCCTTTTTCTGCCCCTCTGTTCCTTCTTTATGCACTTCTTTTGTTTCTTTCTGCAACTCTCTTGATTCTTTCTGCACCCCTTTTGCCTCTTTCTCCACCCCTCTCACCTCTTTCAGCACCTCTGTTCCTTCTTTCTGCACTGGTCTTGCTTCTTTTTGCACCTCTCTTGCTTCTTTCTGCACCACTTGTGCTTCTTTCTGTACCCCTCTTCCCTCTTACTGCACCCCTTGCCTCTTTCTGCACCCCTCGTGCCTCTTTCACACCCCTCTTCCCTCTTTCTGCACCCCTCTGCACCCCTCCTGCCTCTTTCTGCACCTCTGCTCCTTCTTTCTGCACTTCTTTTGTTTCTTTCTGCACCTCTCTTGTTTCTTTCTGTATCCCTGTTGCCTCTTTCTCCACCCCAATTCCTCCTTTCTGCATCTCTGTTGCTTCTTTATGCATTGGTGTTGCTTTTTTCTGCATCTCTCTTGCTTCTTTTTGTACCCCTCGTGCCTCTTTATGCACCCTCATCCATCTTTCTGCACCCTCATCCATCTTTCTGCACTCCTCTTGCCTCTTTCTGCACATGTCCTGCCTCTTTCTGCACCCCTCTTGCATCTTTCTGCACCTCTGTTCCTTCTGCACTTCTTTTGTTTCTTTCTGCACCTCTCTTGCTTCTTTCTGCACCCCTCTTGCCTCTTTCTCAACCCCTCTTTCCCCTTTCTGCATCTCTGTTGCTTCTTTCTGCACCCCTCTTGCTTCTTTCTGCACACCTCTTGCCACTTTCTCCACCCTTGTTCCCCCTTTTTGCATCTCTGTTGCTTCTTTATGCACCCATCTTGCCGCTTTCTGCACCTCTCTTGCTTCTTTCTGCACCCCTCTTGCCACTTTCTCCACCCCTGTTCCCCCTTTTTGAATCTCTGTTGCTTCTTTCTGAACTTCTCTTGCCTCTTTTTCCACCCCTCTTCCCTCTTTTTGCACCAGTCTTGCCTCTTTCTGCACCTCTGTTCCTTCTTTCTGCACTTCTTTTGTTTTTCTGCAACTTTCTGCACGCCTCTTGCCTCTTTCTCCACCCATCCACCCTCTTTCTGCACCCCTGTTGCCTCTTTCTACACCTCTGTTCTTTCTCTCTGCACTTCTTTTGCTTCTTTCTGCACTCCTCTTGCTTCTTTCTGCACTCCTCGTGCCTCTTTTACACCCCTCTTCCCTCTGTCTGCACCCCTCCTGCCTCTTTCTGCACCTCTGTTCCTTCCTTCTGCACTTCTTTTCTATCTTTCTGCACCTCTCGCTTCTTTCTGCATCCCTTTTGCCTTTTTCTGCAACCCTCTTGCCTCTTTCTGCACCTCTGTTCCTTCTTTCTGCGCTTCTTTTCTTTCTTTCTGCAGCTCTCTTGCATTTTTCTGCACCCCTTGCATCTTTCTCTACCCCTTCTCTCTTTCTTCTCCCCTGTTGCCTCTTTCTGCACCTCTGTTCCTACTTTCTGCACTTCTTTTGTTTCTTGTTGCACATCTCTTGCTTCTTTCCGCACCCCTCGTGCCTCTTTCTGCACCCCTCTTACCTCTATTTGCACCCTCTTGCCTCTTTCTGCTCCTCTGTTGCTTCTTTCTGCACCCCTCTTGCCTCTTTCTGCACCTCTCTTGCTTCTTTCTGCACCCCTCTTGCCACTTTCTCCACCTCTGTTCCCCCTTTTTGCATCTCTGTTGCTTCTTTCTGCACGCCTCTTGCCTCTTTCTCCACCCATCCACCCTCTTTCTGCACCCCTGTTGCCTCTTTCTACACCTCTGTTCTTTCTCTCTGCACTTCTTTTGCTTCTTTCTGCACTCCTCTTGCTTATTTCTGCACTCCTCGTGCCTCTTTTACACCCCTCTTCCCTCTGTCTGCACCCCTCCTGCCTCTTTCTGCACCTCTGTTCCTTCCTTCTGCACTTCTTTTCTATCTTTCTGCACCTCTCGCTTCTTTCTGCATCCCTTTTGCCTTTTTCTGCACCCCTCTTGCCTCTTGCCTCTTTCTGCACCTCTGTTCCTTCTTTCTGCGCTTCTTTTGTTTCTTTCTGCAGCTCTCTTGCTTTTTTCTGCACCCCTTGCCTCTTTCTCTACCCCCTTCTCTCTTTCTTCTCCCCTGTTGCCTCTTTCTGCACCTCTGTTCCTACTTTCTGCACTTCTTTTGTTTCTTGTTGCACATCTCTTGCTTCTTTCTGCACCCCTCGTGCCTCTTACTGCACCCCTCTTACCTCTATTTGCACCCTCTTGCCTCTTTCTGCTCCTCTGTTGCTTCTTTCTGCACTGGTCTTGGTTCTTTATGTACCTCTCTTGCTTCTTTATGCACCACTTGTGCTTCTTTCTGCACCCCTCTTCCCTCTTTCTGTACCCCTCTTCCCTCTTTCTGCACCCCTCACGCCTCTTTCTGCACTTCTCTTGCTTCTTTCTACACCCCTCTTACCACTTTCTCCACCCCTGTTCCCCCTTTTTGCATCTCTGTTGCTTCTTTCTGCACTTCTCTTGCCTCTGTTTCTACCCCTCATCTCTCTTTCTGCACCTCTGTTGCTTCTTTCTGCACTTCTCTTGCTTCTTTCTGCACCTCTGTCCCTTCTTTCTGCAACCCTTGTGCCTCTTTCTGCACCCCTCTTCCCTCTTTCTGCACCCCTCTTGCCTCTTTCTGCACCTCTGTTCCTTCTTTCTACACTTCTTTTGTTTCTTTCTATAACTCTTACTTCTTTCTGCATGCCTCTTGCTTCTTTCTGCACCCCTTGTGCCTCTTTTACACCCCTCTTTCCGCTCCCCTCCTGCCTCTTTCTGCACCTCTGTTCCTTCTTTCTGCACTACTTTTGTTTCTTTCTGTACCTCTCGTTTCTTTCTGTATCCCTCTTGCCTCTTTCTCCACCCCACTTCCCCCTTTCTGCATCTCTGTTGCTTCTTTATGCATTGGTGTTGCTTTTTTCTGCATCTCTCTTGCTTCTTTTTGTACCCCTCTTGCCTCTTTCTGCACCCTCATCCATCTTTCTGCACTCCTCTTGCCTCTTTCTGCACCCTTCTTCCCTCTTTCTGCACCCTTCCTGCCTCTTTCTGCACCTCTGTTCCTTTTTTCTGCACTTCTTTTGTTTCTTTCTGCACCTCTCTTGCTTCTTTCTACACCCCTTTTGCCACTTTCTCCACCCCTCTTCCCTATTTCTGCACCTCTCTTGCTTCTTTCTGCACCCCTTGTGCCTCTTTCATACCCCTCTTCCCGCACCCCTCTTGCCTCTTTCTGCACCTCTGTTCCTTCTTTCTGCACTTCTTCTGTTTCTTTCTGCCGCTCTCTTTCTTCTTTCTGCACCCATCTACCCTCTTTCTTCACCCCTGTTGCCTCTTTCTGCACCTCTGTTCTTTTTTCTGCACTTCTTGTGTTTCTTTCTGCACATCTTTTGCTTCTTTCTGCGACCCACATGCCTCTTTCTGCACCCATCTTCCTCTTTTTGCACCCCTATTGCCTCTTTCTGCATCTCTGTTGCTTCTTTCTGCACTCCTCATGCCTCTTTCACACCCCTCTTGCCTCTTTCTGCACCTCTGTTCCTTCTTTCTGCACTTCTTTTTTTCTTTCTGCACCTCTTGCTTCTTAATGCACCCCTTTTGCATCTTTCTGCACCCCTGTTGCCTCTTTCAGCACCTCTGTTCCTTCTTTCTGTACTTCTTTTGTTTCTTGCTGCAGCTCTCTTGCTTCTTTCTGCACTCCTCGTGCCACTTCCTGCACCCCTTGTGCCTCTTTCACAACCCTCTTCCCTCTTTCTTCACCCCTCTTGCCTCTTTCTGCACCTCTGTTGCTTCTTTCTGCACTTCTCTTGTCTCTTTCTCCACCCTTCTTCCCTCTTTCTGCACCTCTCTTGCTTCTTTCTGCACCCCTCGTGCCTCTTTCATACCCCTCTTCCTGCACCCCTCTTGCCTCTTTCTGCACCTCTGTTCCTTCTTTCTGCACTTCTTCTGTTTCTTTCTGCAGCTCTCTTGCTTCTTTCTGCACCCCATTGCCTCTTTCTCCACCCATCCAACCTCTTTCTGCACCCGTTGCCTCTATCTGCACCTCTGTTCTTTCTTTCTGCACTTCTTGTGCTTCTTTCTGCGACCCACGTGCCTCTTTCTGCACCCCTCTTCCTCTTTTTGCACCCCTCTTGCCTCTTTCTGCACCTCTGTTCCTTCTTTCTGTACTTCTTTTCTTTCTGCACCTCTCGCTTCTTTATGCACCCCGTTTGCCTCTTTCTGCACCCCTCTTGCCTCTTTTGTGCACTTATTTTGTTTCTTTCTGCACCTCTCTTGCTTATTTCTGCACCCCTCTTGCCTCTTTCTCCACCCCTCTTCCCCCTTTTTTCATCTCTGTTGCTTCTTTCTGCACTTTGCTTGCCTCTTTCTCTTCCCCTCATCCGTCTTTCTGCTCCTCTGTTTCTTCTTTCTGCACTTCTATTGCTTATTTCTGCACCACTCTTTTTTTTTCTTCTTTTTTCAACTGTTTATTGGTCAACAAATAACACATAATACTGTATTACAGCTATGTACCAGGTCACAACATAGTAGGAGATGCATTAAGGAATCGCGTTACACATCGCCACACTGGATCACATTTTTGATAACAGACACGATCATTAGTCGGAGTACAACCTTGTTCTGAGATCATAGTACACATACATATCTCGTCTAAGAGTCGAGTGCCAGACATTTACGTTACTCAACCCCATGTAAAATCACATTCTCGATGTCAGATAAGTCTGCCCTTTGGAGCCGGTCACGCCTCAGTTCAAGTGTCGGAGTCTGGCAGATATCACCTCTGTATTTATTCCACCCCCCCCCCACTTACGATCCCACTTTTTGGGGCATCCCCTGTTTTTGAAGACATCTTTTTCTGCTATTGTTACTCTATCCATATCTGCTGCCCAATCACGCCTGGTAGGGATCACCCCCACCCCCCATTTCTGTGCAATGTTTCTTTTAGCTATGGCCCATGCCAGTGAGGCCCACGTTTTCTCAGTTTGTGTGAGGTCAGTGGCTTCCCAGATATTCAATAAGCAGAGCTTTGGGGTGGCCTTCAGTGTCTTACCTCCCGCCCTTCCCATTTGTGTGGTGACTTCGTCCCAATATTTCCGCACAGCAGGACAGTCCCAGATGATATGAAAAAATGTCCCCGTTTGATGACAGTGTCTGAGGCACAGCGGGTCATCTCTCCTACCCATTTTGACTAAGATTTCCACATCCAGATACACTCAGTGGAGAATTTTCAATTGAACCAGGCGCAGTCTCATAGGGATAGCCACCTCCCTAGGAGAGGCCAGAGCATCATGCCAATCATCCTCGTCAAGTTCGCCTAGGTCCGACTCCCATTTTTGCTTAAGGCGTATCAGGGGGTCAGGGCGGTTGTTCAACAGTTTTTTGTATGTGAGTGATACGGCTTTTTTATTCATGGGGTCAAGTATTAATCTGTCTTCCAAAGGCGAGGCCTCTGGCGGAGGGTCATCCTTGGGAAGGATTGTCTTAAGGGCATGGCTTATTTGCAGGTATCGAAATGTTTCGGACTGTGCGAGTTGGTGTTTTTGCTGGAGCTCTGCGAATGTAGCCAACCTCCCCGAGATCAGCATATCTCCCACTGTTGAGATACCGATGAGGTCCCATTTGTCGAACCCTGAACAGGTGCTGAGGCGACCCAAGCGATCTGGCTCCCAGAGTGGTGTGGCTCGCGTTGTCTTGTTGTGCCAGCCCATTTGTTTGTTAACCCTGTGCCATGTCTCCACTGTATGCGCAGTGGGCCCTGTGAGGTATAGTTTCCGGGGATTTGTATATAGTGCCCTCTGGTATCCCCCCTGTCCCACAACCACCGATCAGTGCGGAAATTTGGGTCATCGTGGGGCCCATTTGTTAGCTGCGACCAGTTGGGATGCTTGATAGTAAAGTTTAATGTCAGGTTGGGCAATGCCCCCGTCGTACCACCCCGCCGTTAATTTTTTGGTGGCTAATCATGGGGCTCGGCCGTCCCAAAGTAACGCGCGCACGGTGCTTTCGATGTTAGTGAAATAGGTGTCAGGGATCTTGTCTGGGGTATTCTGCAGCGCGTATAGGAAGCGTGGGAGTGCTAGCATCTTGAAGAGGGTTGCACGTCCCAAGAGAGTGATGGGGAGGGAGCGCCAATGTTTAACGTCGGCTCGAAGACGTGCCAGGGGCTTGAGCAGATTCATCTCATAGGATAGGGCTGGATCATGTGTGACATATATACCTAGGTATCGGAAGCCCCTCTGTGCCACTGGGATATCGTACCCCCTTGGGTTGCTGGGCGGTGCCCCCCACAGCACATAGAGCTGGGACTTGGTCCAATTGATAGTGTATCCTGAATGTGAACCAAAAATATGTAGGACCCGCCGGAGTGATTGCGAAGGTGAGGCCATATATAAAAGGATATCATCCGCATATAAGGAGATGCGGTCCTCGTGGCTATATGTCCACTTCAGGCTGCGGATAAGTGGGTCTCCCCTGATCCAGACTGCGAGTGGCTCCAGCACTAGGGCGAAAAGCAAAGGCAAAAGAGGGCATCCCTGTCTGGTGCCTCTTTCTAATTGAAACGGTCTGAAGGTGTGGTTGTTTACCACCACTTGAGCGGTCAGGCAGGCATATAATAGTTGGATCCATTTTATGAAGTTAGGCCCGAATCCCATTCTCACCAGTACCGCAAAGAGGAAGTCCCATTCGATGGTATCAAATGCCATTGTGGCGTCTAATGATAACAAGGTGGCGTCCTCCCTGATCGTATCGCGTCTACCAAGTACCCCGTGCAATCTTCTTAAGTTCATTAGAATTGCCTCCCCGTTAGGCCCACGCAGTAGATGAACTCACCTCGACTGTTGTTCCTTTTTTTCCTGCCAGGCAAGGAGCTTACCAGTTCTCTCTCCATGTTCATATATCTTATGGCAGGTTGATTTGTACTTTGCTTTGGCAGCGTCTAGAAGAAGCTGCTGGTAGTCGAGACGCACCACCGATAGTGAGTGTTGAGCCTCCTCATCGGGGGTGAGTGCAAGTGCCCTTTCCTGTAGTAGGATATTTTCCTCAAGCTCCTCTATACGCTTAGTAAGTTCCCTTTTATGGCCATCCATCAAGGCTAGCGCTCTACCCTTCATTACTGCACCGAATGCACCCCATAGAATTGAAACCGACCCTACATTTTCCTTGAAATACCATTCCGCTTCCTTGATTAGCGTTGTTTTGATGTGTGGTATCTTGAGTGCCCAAGGGTTTATGTTGAGGGTCTTGCGTTGTGGGGGAGAGCCTATAGCTATCTTGGTAATGATAGGCGAGTGGTCCGAGGTGCCGCGTGCCAGACAGTGGGACTCGGAGAACTCGTGGATGTCTTGTGCGTGGGTGAGCATGTGGTCTTTCCGCGATTGGCTGTTGTGGGCCCCTGAGTGGAACGTGTATTGCGCGGTGGTGGGGTTAAGTTGTCTCTAAATGTCAACAAGGCCCATGGTGGACAGGAACTTGGCAAGTTGAGATCCCCCTGGGGGGTCTCTGCGTGGTGGGAGGCGATCCTTGGTGCCATCTATCGCAAGGTTAAAGTCCCCCCCAGTACCAACAGACCAAGCGGAAGATCGAGGAGGAGTGTTCCTAGGTCCTGCAACACAAGGCGTTGCAGTCCAGGGGGAGCATACGTCGATATAACGTTCAGTGTCCTCCCCTCCCATGTGCCGGTTAGTGCTACGTATCTGCCTTGGTCGTCCGTCCAGGTCTTATGTATCATATACAGACATCCCCTGCGTAAAAGTATCCCAGTCCCCCGAGAACCCGATGTAAACCACGCGTGTACGACCAGCCTATATCCCCACCTATTTAAGGCACCACAAGAGTTACCAATTAGGTGTGTTTCTTGGAGAAGGACGATATCCGGTGTCTGTCTCTTCAGATATTGGAGGACTATCCCTCGTTTAATCTTGTCCCCCAAGCCGTTAACATTCCATGTGAGGAACTTAAGGTCTACGTGTGGTCCCATGTGAGTGCAGACGGTCGGTTTATGTGGGATCGGAGTGGAGGGAAAACATCAAGGGCGCACCTTGGTGATACTGTGAATAAAAGACTGTGTGGTATGTCTGTGCGGGAGTCCGCGTGGTCCCGTCCCCCGCGGGCGGCCCAGAGAGGAGAGACACAGGTGTCCCTTGTGACCCCCACATCTGTGTAGCGTGAGCGTAAGTTGTGACCTGTGGCGTTGTGAAAAAGAAACACTGCTGCATATTATGAACATTTCCCAGCAACGAGCCCCCCTCCCCCCAAAAAGGAAACAAGCATGCACCCCCCTCCCCAATAACAGTCCCACCCTCCCCCTCCCTGCTTCCCTGCATGACGGGCAAGAAACCTCCCGCCACCCCCGACCTGCAGAGTACCAATCGCCCACCCTAAACGAACCTGGGTACATGGATCAACCCCACTCCCTTGGGCAATGATTCGTGTTTCACATTGTCCCCGAGCATAAACATCCGGCAAGGAAGCTAAGGTGCCTCTCATCACCTGTGCAAAGTACCCCCAACACCCAACAGTAGTGATATAGTTACGTCTCTGGGTCCACTGGTTTCAGGACAGGCGATCGTATGGTACCACCAT
Organism: Calotriton arnoldi; assembly: GCA_963921515.1. Lineage (NCBI taxonomy): Eukaryota > Metazoa > Chordata > Amphibia > Caudata > Salamandridae > Calotriton > Calotriton arnoldi. The sequence continues at coordinate 659,436 of CAWUFW010004493.1, read as the reverse complement.
AGAACAGGTCAGAAGTACATAGCTTGATTCAGGCAACAAAGCTCCACCGAGTCACCCATGTAGGCTCATGTCTTGTGTTTGTGCCCCTAGTCCGAGTGGTGCTGTTCTTGCAAGGCTGCCGTGGCGGCACCACCGCCCCTCAGGGACCCCTGGTGATGGTCCGGTCTATCTTGGGGCCCGGTCCCACGACGATCTTTGTTGTGTTGCTTCCCGACTATGCGCCAACCCTCGAGCCAGTCCCATGCGTCTTCAGGGCTTGAGAAGAACCATGTTTTCCCCTCGGAAACTACACGCAGTTTTGCAGGGAAGAGCATGGCGTATTTGATTACTTGGTCGCGCAGGGCACGTTTCACCTCCAGGAAACTACGGCGCTGTCTCTGGACCCGTATCGTGAAGTCCGTGAAAAAGGTGACTTGGCTGTTATCCACAGTAACCGGCGGGGCCGCTCTCGCTGTGTGCAATATTACATCGCGGTCACGATAGTTAAACACCCGCGCCAGGAGGGGTCGGACGGTGCTCCTGGTTTTGGTCTTCCGCCTGGCACCCTGTGGGCCCTCTCGATGGAGAAATAGTTGGATAGGCCCTTAGGTTGGAGGTGCTGCAGCACCAGTTTTTCTACGAATAAGTCTGCCGCCTGCCCTTCCGCTCGTTCGGGTACACCCATTATACGGATGTTGTTGCGCCGCATACGGCCCTCATAGTCATCAAGTTGGCGCTCCAGTAGGTCCTGTTTACATTGGAGATCAGTGACTTGGCGCTTGAGGAGATCGGAGTCTGTCGTTAGATTTTTGGTTGTGGATTCCACCGCAGTGAGGCGCTCGGTCATTTTCTGCATGTCTGCCCTGATCAGGGAGACCTCCGATGCAACTGTGTCGATGCGGCCCTCCAGGGAAGTGCGCACCATTGTAATGGCAGCCAGTATGTCTTGCAACGTGGGTTCTGGCAGGTCAACCATCTGTTTTGGGGTAGACTGCGCCTCATCCTGCCCGCTTTGCCAGGCAAATTTTTCCAGGTTTGTCTGGAGCGCTTGCCGGCCGCCATGGCCGCCCGCCATGGTGTTAACGGTGTGTAGGGCGCCGCAAGAAAAAATGCGGATCCAGCTGGTTAGTCACCGCCGCCTGCGTTTGGGATTACGCCCAGTCCGGCCTGTCGAGTTTCACCAGCTGGGAGGGGCCGAGGATGGCGTGTGCAAGGTCACACTCAGACCAGTGAGCGAAAGGAGGGTCCGGCAACGACCCAGCCACTCACTCGGTCAATTCAGACAGTACTTGGAATGAAAGTGGGACCCTGGTAAAGGCTTTGGGTCAACAGGGCGCAGTTGGTGCAAAGTTGTTCCCCATAGTAACTGATTGTCTATCACACCAGCGGCCGCAGCACACAGTGATCTCTGGGCCCCGGGGGCAAGCCGCTGCAACGGTGCACCTCCCACTGCAAGTTAACGTCTTTGGTGGGCAGTTGCAATCACTTGTAGGAGTTCCCACTGCGCTGGAGTGTCTGCCGGTCTACTGTTGCGTGCTATGCGCCTGTCGATATGTAGGTGTGCAAAGGGGGAGTAAGGAGCTGTAATGGTACTGCCCCGGTGAGTGTAGCTCAATCTTGGTGCAGGCGCGGCACTGAGAGTGCCGGTACGTGATCCGCATGCTGTATATTAGTCCCAGTGTCACCTCCAAGGCTGGGCAGTCTCTGGGTGGTCACGCCGAGCTCGCATGCAAGAATAAGCCAGATGCAGCGGAGGCTTCTTACTTGCTGCCTCGATAGGTGCCTGCTGTGCTGCTTGCTCCAATGCCGCTTCTGCAGGTGGTTCAGCTGTGGGGGGCCGCGCCTTGAGCCGGAGCAGTGGGGGCTTCTTGCTTGTGGCGTCGTTAGGCGCCCGCTGTGCCGCTCGCTCCCATGCCGCTTCCGAGGGTGGTCCGGCCGTGATGGGGCCGCGGTGCGGCTGCGGTAGTACTGCCTCAGTGAGTGTCCCACAAACTCGGTATAGATGCGGCCTTGAGAGTGGCGCTACGTGTTCCGCCTGCTATGTGTTTGATGCGGTGTCACCACCAGCGCTAGACAGTCTCAGGGTGGTCGCGCTGAGGCAGTGTGCAATGATCAGCGGGGTTCTCAAGGACGGAGCCCCTGTGGTAGGGGTTGGAACCTTTAGGGCCTCTTACTTGCTGCCTCTCCAGGCGCCCGCTGTGTTAATTGCCCCAATGCCACTTCCGTAGTTGGTCCGGCTGTGAAGGGGCTGTGGCCCGCTCCTCCTGCCCGGCCGCTGCAACACAGGGGACGCAGTCCGCGCTGGCCGGTCAGACCTGCTGTGTTTGATGGATCCGGGAAGACGGCCCCGCCGGGCGGCAACAGGCGGGGGCCGCGCTTCCTCCGGCACTTCGTATGCTGGCAATCCGCGGCCTACGGGCCTCGCCTCACGTTACAACCAGCATGTCTCAGGATCGGTTGCAGATCTCCGGCTGCGTTCATCTGTTTGGCACCGCCGTCGGAGGATTGGTACGCCACTGCGTGAGAGGTAATCGGAGAGAGTTGTAGGATGTTTTGCCCGGGACAAAGGTAGATTTTACAGATAATTCGGGAGTGGCACAACAGAGCTTCCCTACCGTGCGGCCATTTTCCTAGGCAGTTGGCCAGTTTCTTTCTGCACCTCTCTTGCTTCTTTCTGCACCCCTTTTACCTCTTTCTGCACCCCTCTTCCCGCACCCCTCTTGCCTCTTTCTGCACCTCTGTTCCTTCTTTCTGCACTTCTTTTGTTTCTTTCTGCACATCTCTTGCTTCTTTCTGTACTTCTCTCGCCTCTTTCTGTACTCAAATGGGAAGTGCAAGCTGTCATGTTTATGGTCTGCGTGCTCTTGTGACTGAGGTATATGTCTACTTGTACATGTATTCTGACATGTGTTATGCATCTGAAGATGGTAGCTTAAAAAGTGGGTAGCTTCTTCTGTAGGTGGTTAAATGTTCTCATTTCTGCTCTTTCCGTTGCACAGGCACACATGTCTTATGTATATAGGTGTTATAGAGCCCCTCAAATATACTATTGAATACCCATGTGCCCTGTATTATGAGCAGAAAGAAATACATACTCCTTTTTGTACACATATTTACAGAGTATGCTGTTTGAAACACAGGTATTCAAGTATTTCTATGTTTATTTTTATGTAACATGTCACTCGGTAAAAGCAGAGACACGCATGCATACCTTCATAAACTTGGTCAGACTTACAACAGTGATATGCTTAGGATTTCTGTTTTATATTTGGTAGGTAGGCCTAACATTCTGAGCAGTCGATTAATAGTGAACCTTCAAGAGAAAAGTGATGTTTAAGACATCTTGGGAGAAGGATTAGTGATTAGGCTACTTTGTATGAGTCTGTTGTAAGGTACAGTCAAAGTAGGCCTCTTTCTGCACCTCTGTTGGATCTTTCTGCGCCTTTCTTCATCTTTCTGCACATGTCCTACCTATGTAGGCATATTTAAAAATTAGCATTTAAAAAACCTTAGAAATTGTTGTTAATTGATATTAATTTATTAATGTAAAATTAGTTATGGAAATTGTCTAAATATTTTTAGGTGTGTGTTTTGGTGTTTATTGGGGTAGAGGATGGAAAGTAATTTAGTTTAAATTAATTACTCATTACTTGATCATTAATATTCATTTATTAATTGATAAATATTTTTGGTAATTGTTTAGTTTTTATTTTGTTTGTGGATTTAGGTTCAATAGCTGTAACGTTTGGTTTGTACATTAATTTTTAAATTTTTAAATGTGTTTTATAATTATTAATATTTGTTAAATTGATAATTAATTGTGTTAATTATAGAGGTACACTTTTTTGTTCAATTTAGATGTGTGTTGTAAATTGTGTGGTGTTATAGGGTAGAAAAATAAATATTACATTTATGTAATTTTAAATTTTTTGATTAAGATAAATTTCTATTACAAAATATTTGTTTGTAAATTGTTTGTTAAATTTAAAAAATAATATTTTTATCTCAATTTTAGATTTTTGCTACATTAAAATATTTTTATGTTTTGTTAATTTTTATATTTTTATATATGTTTTGTTTTTGTTTTTTTTAATTATATTTTGTACTTTAGTTGATATTTTGTTTGTTTTGAATTTTGTTCTGTGCGAATAGTCATTTTTACCCCTCCGCCATCCAACACTTTCCCTACTGTTGCATTCGCAGGAGTGGGAATAATAATTTATACCCCTACGCTATCCAACACTTACCCTACTGTTGCACTTGCTGGAGTGGGAATAGTAATTTTTACTCCTCCGCTATCCAACACTTTCCCTACTGTTGCACTCGCTGGAGTGGGAATAGTAAATTATTCCCCTCGCTATCCAACACTTTCCCTTCTGTTGCACTCGCTGGAGTGGGAATAGTAATTTTTTACCTTCTGCTATCCCACTCTTTCCCTACTGGTGCACTCATTGGAGTGGGAATAGTAAATTATTCCCCTCCGCTATCCAACACTTTCCCTACTGTTGCACTCGCTGGAGTGGGAATAGTAAATTATTCCCCTCCGCTATCCAACACTTTCCCTACTGTTGCACTCTCTGGAGTGGGAATAGTAATTTTTTACCCTCCGCTATCCAACACTTTCCCTACTGTTGCACTAAATGTAGTTTAAAATGTAGGTTTATAAAATATTACATATTTTAATATTTTTATTTATATTATAATTTTTTATTAATTTTTATGTTACAGGTGTATGTATATATATATTTATCTTTATTTTTTAATATATTTCTAACATGTTATAATTAATTAAAATTATTATTTATTAATTATTTTTAAGTAAATATATATATATATATTAAATGTTATTTTATTTTTAAATTACATTTATTACTTATAATTGTTAAAATTTACAAATAAATCTAAATATTTTTTAAGTAAAATGTATTATTTAATTTATTTTACATTATTTATAATACATATAAAAAAAACATATTTTGTACTTCGATATTTTTTTCTCAATATTTTTGTACTTACCATTATGAAGATAGGAGGTCGATATTTTTGACAACGATATTTATGTCACAATATTTCTGTAGGTCGATATTAGTGTTATCGATATTCTGTCAGTGATCCGTTGGTCGCACAGCCGGGCCTGTAGCCAGGCCCTGTGGCCAACCCCTCCCAAAGGCAGCCAATCCCAAACTGCACACGGCCTTGGCCATGCACGGTGCGGGGTTGGTCACAGGGCCTGGCCCTGGTGAGCCCATCCCCAAGGGTCTTTTTTTAAGGGGAGGGGGGCCACCTGGCCCCCTTTCTTGAGCCTATTATGGCCCTGAAGACCCCATCCCCTAGGGCCATAAATAATTTAAAGGGGAGGGGGCCACTTTGGCCCCCCTTCCCGAACTTTAGGGCACATTACGATGGCGGGCGGACTCACCGCAACGGAATGCGGGACCGTCCGCAAGGGGTGCGGCGGTCCCGCCATGGGTATTAGGATGCCACCGCCATGGTGGTGGTGGCATCCCGTATTGTTCGCATTGCGGCGGGCGGTGCTGTCACCAGCACCCGCCGCAATGCGAAAAACGCATGTTGTGCATTTGAATGCACAATGTGACAGGCACCGCGCGGTGCCTGCCACCTTGTGCATTCAAATGTAGGGGGGTACCATAGGTACCCCCCATGTGCACCCCCCAACCCACCAAATCCTGGGGGCCCGCAACGGGCCCCCAGAAGCAAACACCACATGCCTTTCCATGGTGGCAACACCGCCATGGAAAGGCTGCTTTCCGCCAACATCCTAATATGGATGGTGGTGTCTTGCAGACACCGCCACCATATTAGGGTCCTTTACCGCCCGGTCCCCTGTGGGACTGGCAGAAAACCGGCGGACGGGCTCCCCCCCGCCATCGTAATATGGCAGGGGGAAATGGCATGCGGGCGGTGGGAAATGGTGGGCGGATCGCCACCGCCATACGGGCGGTGGCGATCCGCCCGTCATTGTAATGACCCCTTTTATTAGGCCCTTAGGGAACCCAGGACCTTTTTTCATTATTAAAGGAGAGGGGGGCTGCTTAGCCCCCGATCCTGATCCATATTAGGACCCCATCCCCCAGGGCACTACTTAAAATAAAGGAAAGTGGGGCTGCACAGCCATGTGCCACAAAAAGATGCAGGAGGCCTTGAGGCCCAGCAGCCTCAGAGTCAGTCTCACCGAAATCCAAGATAGAGGCTAAAACATTAGTATCATAGCCTAAATACCTTGGACTTGCCCCTCTGGAGGATAGGCCCAAAACTGCACTGTATCCAGAACAGCTCCAATAAAAGGGAGCGTCTGTGAAGGAGTCAGTTGTAACTTTGGAATATTGATAGTGAACCCCAGCAAGTGCAGAAGGTTCACCGTAGTCTGAAGGTGGGAAACGACTGCCTGAGGCTAGCCCGCCTTCAACAGCCAATCATCACGGTAGTGAAAGACTGGAATCCCTGACCTTTGCAGATAAGCTGCAACCACCGCCATCACTTTCGTGAGCACACAAGGGGCTCTGGTAAGGCCGAAGGGTAGCTCAGCAAACTGAAAGTGCTCTTGGTTGACCGTGAACTGCAGGTAATGCCTGTGAGAGAGCAGGACAGGGATGTGAAAATAAGCATCCTGTAAGGCCAGCGATACCATCTAGTCTAGTGGGTCCAGGGCAGACAGGATTTGTGCAAGTGTGAGCATTTGAAGTTCTCCTTTTTCAGTAAAACATTGGAAAGGCGCAGGTCTAGAATAGGACGAATGCCTCCGTCCATCTTGGGCACCAGAAAGTAGCAGGAATAGCAACCACAACCTACTTGAGGCCGACACTTTCTCTGAAGTCAGTGCGCTGGTGTGGCGCCTATATAGGCACAGCGCACACCATTACAGCGTGGATGATGCCAGTGACCGAGAGAACTAACACCTCCTGACAGAGTAAGGAGTGGTGCTCCTCCATCAGCTTGTCATAAGTAGGTGGCATGGGTGAGGGGGTCTCAAAGGGGAGGGAGTAAGCCTTTTGGACGAGCTGCAAAACCCAACGGTCAGATGTTACTGACCTCCAGTGGTGCAGTTAATGGTGTATCCTGCCTCTCACTGTATGCTCATGATGGTCAGAGGTCATGCTAAAGGGGTTGGAGGCTGCAGCTGCCGGGGGGTGGTGGACTGGCATGGCTTGTGGCTGCCTGTCCCACATCTCTGGGAACCGCATCGTCTGCCATGAAAAGATTGTGCAGTTTGCTGTCCAGGGTCGCTGGACATGTACAGACATGGTTGGGATCCCCTCCCGTGGCCTCGAAAAGGGCGAAAGGCAGACTGGGAATGACAAGGAACCATCAAAAGGCCCACGGACCTGGCTGTAGCCCTACTGTCCTTGAAGCACTCCAGCATTGAGTCCGCGAGTGCCATCAAAGGGCATGCCCATAAGAAGAGTCTGGACATCCCTTGAAAGGCCAGTGATTCTCAGCCAGGTGTGGCATCTCAATGCCACCAATGAAGAAATCGCTCTACCCAGTGAGTCAGTCGTGTCTGGTCATCATCAGATAGTGAACTTTGCTGCTTCTCTGCCATCTGCAATTGCCTGTGACAGTATGGCGTGGGCCTCCCCCGAGACCTTTAGCAGCACTTGTGCAACCAAATCCCAGATCATGTGGGTATCTCAGCCCAACAGGCATGCAGTGTTCACCAACCGCAATGCTATGCTGCCGGAAGAGAAAACCCTCTTACCAAAGGTGTCCAGCCTGTTGAATTCCCTGTCCAGTGGAGTGGAAGGGTATGCGCCAGGGTTAGCTCGAGAGGTGGAGGCCTGAACTACTATGCTCTCCGGGGTGGGGTGCTGGATAGGGAAATTGGGATCCCCTGGAATGGTGTGATGGTGGCAGGCAATTGTCCTATTGACAGGAGTCCCTGTGCAGGGCTTGGACCAGGCCCCATGAAGGACATCTGTAAGTGCTTCATCAAAAGGGAGTAAGGTTTTTTTTGGGGGAACTCCTGGCTGAAGATCTTCTATCAAGACGTTTGTTTTGACTACCACCAGGGTAGGTTAAGGTCCAAGACCTCAGCTGCCCTCCTCACCACCACAGCAAACGAGGCACCTTCCTCCATAGCCACAGTACGGGGCGAGACCAAGCCAGGGGAGATGTCCAAACCACTGGCATCTGCTCCTTCCTCATACCAGTCATCCTCAATGTCTTCTGCAGGGTGCTGGTAACCATAAGGGTCCTCAGACCCCTCCCATTCACCCCCAAATCTAGGCCAATCAAAAGAATAAGGCACTGGTTCTGACATCAGGGGTCTGCTCCCCCGGTAGGCGCCGGAGGCTGGGATGACAATGGGGATGGAGCCACTGTAGGGCGTCGGCAGCCGGGAAAGGTTGAGGTGGCTCGATTGGCCCCGCTGCAGATCAATCAACGGATCCAAGGGGCCTGACTAGCCACTGGGGTGAACCTGCCGGCAAAAGATGAGTAGGGGCCCCTCCTGAGCTTGCCAGACTCAAAGGCGCTCCAGCGGGGACAGGCGGCCCAAACATGAGATGCATGGCCTCTTAGAATACTTGTAACTGGGCAGGGGTCGCTGCAGCTCCTGGAAACACTGGGAAAGTGTGGAGATGGCCCAGACTCCACCACAGAGCTAGGCCTCGAATGCCAATGCTTCCTCAACTCGTCAGATGACTTAGATGGACATGGTGAAGTTGAAGATATCTTCCACATCTTGCTCTTATTGTGCCTTTGGGGCTTACCTGATTTTCCCACCAACTTCAACGACGAGCGTCTGGAGTGGCTCTGCAAATAATCTTGGGACCTTGCTCTCGATCGAGCGTCGAATGGCAAGGAGCTTGAGGGACCATTCCCTCAAGGCCTTGGGGTACATGGCGTGGCAGTCGATGCAAGTCTTGGCTCTGCTTCAAGCACCAGAGGCACACCAAATGTGGAGTCTGTCACCAATGTATGTCGATGCAGGTGCTACATGGTTTGAAACCAGCTTTCCTAGTGTACATCCTGACGCACCAGGATACAAGGTCTTAAAGGACAAAAAAAGGTCACTCAAAAAAGACTGGGGGTAGCTCTTCCTAGAACTAAGCTGACTGGCGTGGAAAGAAACAAACTGACGTTAGTGCACTGGGGTGGTGCCTTTGTAGGCATTGCGCACATCACTTCCAGCGAGGATGATGCCAGCGACGCCACACAGAGCTGAGCGACTCCACCTGCCAGCACGTATGGGTACTGCTCACAAAAAATTTCTGGATCCAGTCTGACACCTGGGGATTATTCTAAGGTAGGAAATCTGTGGCTAGAAGTCTCTGTCAGACCTGTGGTACCTATGAATCCCAGTAAAGCTACATCTGATTGGCTTTTGCGACTGATTTCTTACAATTTGACCCATTTCTTGCATTAGGGATTTGGACATCACTTGACTCACACTTTATGCATTCTGTTCTGTTTGGATTTACATCATTTTTGGGGGGATTAGACCCACCCAAAACAACTTGGAGAATGACAACAGGAAAACACTACTCTGATATCCTCAAGGCTCTGGTGAAGTGCTAGAGGAAAGAGAGGTCCTTGCAAATCAATAGTTTGGGAGTTCTTCACAATTTCAACCAGCGGGAAGAAGGTTTCTACCAAGAAAATCATGTGCAAATGATATGACTTGTTCAGCAGAGGAATAGGGAAAAGGTGCTTCTTTGGTACCTCCGGGATGCATAACCAGTTCAGCGAATGGCATTTCCATCATGTGGTGGCTCCTAAAAATACACTTCCCCCTAATGTCCTTGCAGTCAAACAGCAGGACTCTGATCTGTGCTTTGCCAGATTTGGAATCTTTTGTTTAGACTGCAGCAAAGTGATATTTGTTGGTGAGCCGAGTGCCACTGCTCGGAAGAACCGGGCGGCAGTAGCGGCCCGTGGTGGGAGTGCTGCCGGGCGCTGACGTGGGGCGGGGGAGGTGCAGGGTGGGGGGTAGTAAACTACAGATTACCGCCGATTAGAGGTAAGTAAACATACAAATAAATAAAATGAATTTCGTTGCGCGCGCTGCTTCGCATTTGGCGAATTATATAATTCGTTTATATATAATTGGTTTTTCTAGGACATTTTTAGCATTATTGTTGTTTCTCTCGTTTTACTAATTTTTAATATATGTTGACAATATGTGTGTTTTTATTTTTTGTTTTTGACTTGTTTGTTTGAATGTATTTTGTTGTATTTAAGATTACAGTTTTCATTATACATTGAATTTCACATAATATTATGGTGCTTGTAAGTGTTTTTTCACCTAATAACATATTTCATATATATGTTTTATATTGTAAATGTCTGTTAATTTTTACTGCATATTTTTACTAGGTATGTTTAACTTACAATTTCGCAGGTGTTATTAATGTTTAATTGAAATGAATACAGCTACCATGATGTCTTGTTTTTGTTTGTTAAAATAATATTGCAATGTTATTTTGGTCATTCTCTCTTTTCTTTCATAATTTCACATATGCTAAAGTGTTACGTATTACTCAAACTCTATTTTATGCTATGTTTTCAAATGTTTTTTGTTTAATTTTGTTTGGTGTCTGTTTCTTGTTATTTTGTTGAATTGATGTGATTTGTTTGACAAATTATTTTGTTGACTTAAACACGTTAATGTATGTTATTTTGTATGCTGTATTTACGTTGTTTTTAATAAATGTACTTGGCAATGTTTATATGATGACTAATGCTATTTATCCTTCTAAGTAGTTTTCAGAATTTTAGCCTGCTAGGCCCTGGAATGGTTTATTTCACTTTTCTCCTCTCAACTGTATTGTGTTGAATGTTTGGTATATTTTATGTATACTTTCTATTTCTTTTTTTATTTCAGGACATCATTTTACCTGCTTTTGTGAAGTAGGTTTGTGTGTAATTTAAACTGTTTTTGTAATTTATTATAATACTAGTGAAAGGTACAATCATTATATTAATTTTCTTTTTCCTTTTAGGTTGCTTCATATTCATTCGATCTATAATTCAGACTTCTAAAACAAAATTCTTTGTAATTTATAATAGGTCCAACACCCAGAGTATGTGGACAGCCATCTGCCACTGCTACTGATGATACGTCCACTCCAGCCTGGGCAAACAACTCCAGTGAGTCTCACTCAGCCCACCGCTATACCTCCCATCCCAGCTGTTACCACACCTCAGCCTCTAGATGCCTCCACTTCCTGTGTCCAAAGGAACATCATGCCAATTGTGTCTCCCCAGTCCTGGCTGCTGTTGATCCAACACCAACACCACCTTCAGTTCAGCCAGGACCCAGTGGGATGGGACACACTGGGTCAAGGGCATAGGGTAGTGGGGGTAGGGTTCGTGGGAGGGAATCTGTGGGCCAGCACAGTGAGGCCACTGGGTTTGTTGTCACCCAGGCCACCATCAGCCAAGTCTTGGAATCCCTCAATTAGTCCCAAGACATGATGGGCCAGGTCCTTACAGAGCTCCGGTGATGAAGTAGTTGAAGAGGCAGCACAATGTTCAGATGGAAAATCTCAACTCGAATTTTGGTTCCCTGACTGGGGTGCTACATGATTGCTTGCCCCATATGTGCAGAAGAATCTTCCCCTTTCTATGGTCCAATGACATCTGAGCCTACTACATCTGCCTCTGCCACAAAAATGGAGTTCCTGCCACAAGAGGAAACACCCACCTCAGCACAGTACCAGTACTGTGGATCCAGCAGTCTCCCTCAGGAGGGGACGTTTATCCAGGCCAGCAGGAGAGGATGACAAGACCTCCAACACCACCAGCAAGAGACGCAAAACCTAATTTCCTCCAGTGTGTGACTAGCATTCAGTCTGTGGACTATTTTCCGGACACATGTACCTTTTTGATGCCAGTTGCATTTTGTACATTGGATTTCAAACAATTTTGGATGTTCAATAATAGTTTCATTCATCAAGATTAACTTTTTTTGTTCATTTTTTTATTCATATTGTTTTATCGAATTAAATCAAAAATTACAAATTCAAAGACTGATGTATTTCTTTTCTCAATATGTTCTATTTTTTTCATCATACATTTTAAAAAGTTAAAATTAAAATGAATGTTTATTCATAAATAATTTACATGTTGGTAATGCTTTTCACAATTTTAAAAAATTACAAAAACGACAAATCAAAAAGTATTATTTTATTAAATTGGAATAAAGAATTGCTTTTCATATTTTCCAAATACATTAGAACCCATGGATAATCTAAATACTTTATGCTATATTTTCAATTACAGTTCCAGACCTTGCCACCATTCAACAGAAAACAAGTCTAATGCAATCTTAAAAAACTTCAATTCAATCACTGTGCAAGCTGTCTTTGTAAGAGATATGCACATCCAAAGTGTGTGTGTGAGTGTCTTTCACAGGATCAACCCATGTTCCCTTTGTACTTCGCCACCATTCAACAGAAAAAAGTCTAATGCAATCTTAAAAACTTCAATTCAATCACTGTGCAAGCTGTCTTTGTAAGAGATATGCACATCCAAAGTGTGTGTGTGAGTGTCTTTCACAGGATCAACCCATGTTCCCTTTGTACTTCGCAACAAGAGCATATAACTGCAAATGTCACAACTTTGAAATGTCCAAATGAATATGACATGGTGAAGGAACCTAAAACAGATTAAACTAAAAAAATATTTATTGTTTATTACATCACAAAATAGACACATTACAAATGACTAACTTTGAGGACACATTTTATAAAAACAATTAAAGATAAACAATGTAAATAAACATAGTAGCCAATGTGTCAAAACTTAGGGGCCTATTATGATGGCGGGCGGATCGCCACCGCCGGCCCGGCGTTGGTGATCCGCTCACCATCTGTACCTGATTAGTATGGCAGGGGGTACCGAGGCGGACGGAAAGACCGTTCGCCGCTTTTCCGCCAGCAGGCAATCGTTATGATTGCCTGCCGTGCAGATCTGGGGCATAATATGGTGGCAGTGCCGAGCAGGCACCGCCATCCATATTATGATGTGCAAATTCGAAGGCCTTTCCACGGCAGCGATGCCGCCATGGAAAGGCTGGCGGAAATTGCTTTGGGGGCCCGTTACGGGCCCCTGGGGGGATGAGGGGTTGGGGGGCTGCACTTGGGGGGTACCTATGGTACCCCCCTACATTGCCATACACAAGGTGGCAGGCACCGCGTGGTGCCTGTCACGTTGTGCATGGCAATGCAAACCATGCACTTTTAACATTGTGGACGGAGCTGCACCCAGCAGCACCGTCTGCAATGTTAAAGGCCAGAATGCGCCCGCCACTGTGGCGGGCGCATCCTAATTGGCCTCGTGGGACCGTCGCACCTCTGGCGGTCGGTCCCATTTTCCGTTACGGTGGCGGGCGGACAAAGTCCGCCCGCCATCATAATAGGCCCCTTAGATCAACAAACATCTTTGACCTGGATTTTCCCTAACTTGCTCTTTCTAAAAAATGCCTAGCACAGACTTTTATACTAATTAGATTAAAGGTTGGTTTAAAATTGTATTTAATAATATATAAATATATACTTACACTCATGTGAAGTAGTTGTCAATAACATCTTGACGGAAGTCTATTCCTTCCTCTTCACCACTATCATCCTCATCTGGTGGCTCATCATGGTTGCGTTCCTCTGCAATGTACGGGATGTTCCGTCACAGAGCTATGTTATATAACATGCAGCATGCCATGGTGATTTTGCACACCTTATAGGGTGAGTAGAGGAGGGCTCCACCAGTCTTACCCAGGCATCAAGATCTGGCCTGTAGGAGCCCAAAAGCCCACTCTACAGGCCTCCATGTTCTTCCATGGGCCTCATTGAAGTGAACTTCCCCAGGCATTGTTAGATTTCTCAGCGGTGCTAGCAACCATGTTTGGTTAGGATAAGCTAAGTCTTTTATATAAAAAAAATAAAACGAGCCAAAACATGCAACACTATTTTTGATCATTAAACGTGAAATTAACTAAAAAATATATCGACTGATTGAACTTACCTACAAGCCAGGCCCTCTCAGGTCCATGTTGGGACATTTGCAGGGGTATGGTGCTGTTCTGTAGTACTAAGGAATGGTGTTGATTCTTGAAAATGCGCACACACGCTTGTGATGTACAAATCTGGTAAGTACACAACATGCACATTGATTGAATGGAATTTTTTTTGATTGTGGTAGACTTGTTCTCTATCGTGTGGGGACACCGAGGCAATATGTGTGCTATCAATTGCTCCAACCAAATGTGGTAGGCGACCCAAAGCATAAATCTCCCTTCACATTAGTAAAATCCTCATTTTGTGGAAACTGTTAAAAGCTGTTTATGTGTCTCATCATTGAAGAAAGAACACCACTGTAAGTTGGTTGTGACATTCCATTGATACTGCAACAGTGTATTGGAATGATCCTGTGGCCACAAAATGGAGTACTGCCATTATTTTCACCATTGGTGTTATTGATGTTGAATTCCTATTGTGCGGCAAAAGATCTGTCTCCAGCTGATGACATAAATCAATAATAGTTTGCCTATTTAATCTGAATTTACTGACTATATTTCATTCGTCCATGGTGGCAAGGTCTCGCAATGGTGTCATAACTTGAGTCCATTGTCTTCTCACTCTCTCTGGGTTCATATGTCTGCGTTTAATTTTTTTTTTTTTAAATATACATTTTGTAAACATATTTTTAAGATAAAACACAAATTTCATTAATTTTTTTTTAAATGTGCATTTTAAAAATAATTTTACGCAACATTTGTTAGTGATTATTTTTTTTTAATTACATTTTTGTGTCTATTTTTTCAACAAAAAAAGTGTAAATAATACATATAAATATATTATTTACAAATGTGCAAATAATACATCTATATCAAGAGAGCCTGGCGCGAGCGCGCAGCGGGAGGACCTAAGGCGTGCCCGTCTCCGCCCGTCCGCGCTCGGCCCGTGCTCAGCGCCAGCACCCCTGCCCGATTGGGAGCAGGTTAGCCTACCGTGCTAAAATACTCCAGAGATTTGCTGCTGGGTCTGAATATCATCGACAAAGCCACAGGATGTATGTGTCTCAGCTTTAATACAAGGCCCCCATTTAGCCTGGTGACCTGCCCAAATTATAAAACTACTCTACCCGATCTGGTATACCGACTGACTGAATCTAGAAAACAAGAAAGGTCAGTAAAAGCTAAAGAGGTAAAACCTGTGTTAAAGTGCATATTGTTGAACGCACGTTCCCTGGTGAAGCATAGCGTCGAATGCGCAACACTAATCGAGGGAGGAGATACAAAACTGGCATTCATTACTGAAGAATGGACAGATGATGCCTCTGGTCCAGATTTAGTCAAAGTCACACCCCGGGTATATCTGCCATACAGTAAATAGGCCCAATTGGAAAGGAGGGAGACTAGCTGTAATTTATCATAGCTCAATCACGGCAGCCTTTCAACAGTGCTTAATTTGTAAAATATTAAGTCCAGGTGCTCAAATGTTTTTAGGAGGCCACACCCATTTCCCCCAGCTACACCCACTTCCTGCACTGGCTTCACTCACTTACTATATTGGCCCCACCCACATCCTCAACTGACACTGCTGAAAGCCAGGTGTGATACTCCATTTGAATTCCAGCAAGGGAGACCTCCTCAAGTAAGTTCCCGCCACCCCCAAGAAAATGTTGAAAAAAGGAAAGCAAAAGGGCATTTAAAGCACAATTTTGAAATAGATTAGCTAAAAAAACTAATGCAACTGATGCAACTTCTACAACAGAACACAGTGGGTAGGGTTGACTTAACTAATAACAAATTATTTCTACCCACACAAACCCTTTTTAGCAAAATTAGGATAGTCAAAGACTGGGAAAAAACCATAACTTTCTAACCTGCACCATGCTGTTTGCATCTAGCGCTTTGATGGCAGTTCATAGCTCACTGTACTAGATCATGATTGTAACGTATGAATTGCACAGTAATCTCTGTGGCAAAAGCAGCATCCCACTGAGCTGGGCACATAAAATACTGTTCTGTAATCTGCATGGTACATGTTCTTTGCAGCAGGCATATTAACCCTCTGCGCTACCTTAGATGAGTCAAAACTGTCACTAGACAAAACTCCGTTCTCTCTCCGTCAGGTACATTAATCACCAGAGTTTTCTTGGTACATTTATTGTTGCCTGAAAACTGTTGGATATACAAAGAACTCTGCAGTGCTTTTAAAACTTCTGTGCAGCTACAAAAGTGGCCCCCCACTCTTCCAGCTTTCCGGTACGGCTTGACCGGCCTTGAGGTAGATCATGTATTAAGGACAGATGGAAGTCTGTGCTAAAGGGCGGTGGCAGATCCTTACATTAAGGACAAGTAGCTCACTCTGGGGCCGATTCCGATCTCGGCCGGTAGTGCTCCAAATCGGATTCGGCTTTACCGGATCCGTTTCGGAGCCCTGTTTCCCGACCGAATCGTACGCGCGTCCGGGCGAGCGAGTACGATGCGAAATCGCCGACCGACTCGTCCGGGCGTCCCGACCGACTCGTTCCCGGGTCTAACCGCACCGACCGACTCGCTCGGACTCGACTCGCACCGCGCAATGGAGACGTTCCCCGGCCGGGTAAGTACGATGCGCGCCGCGAGCAGTCCGACCGAGCCGCGCACTCCGGCTCGAAAGAGCAGTCAGAGCCGTACTTTGGGGGTCCGTGTCGGACCCCCCTGTACGCGTAGCCGCGCGAGTCGCACACAGGGGGGACCCATGGGTCCCCCCTACCTGTGCGTGTACGGTGCGAGTCGCTGCGTGGCGTACCCGCTGTAGGGGGTGCCCTTGTACGCCTCGCACCCATTGAGTCCATGGGAGCCCGCGTACGCGTTGTACGACCGGCTCCCATTGACTTCAATGGGAGTCTGACCGAATCGAGTCCGATTGCATACGAACGCATCGTACTCGTTCGGTCGGACTGCTAGGGTCCGATTCGGTCGGAAATCTCTTTGGGTCCGGCTCGGTCGGAGAGATTTCCGGCCCGAATCGGAATCGGCCCCTATGTGTAGCAAAGAGTAGTCTGCCACCATTTGGTGTTCTGGAAAAGAAGCACAATGTTTGCAGTAAGGACAGCTGACACCGTCTCTGCATTTTAGAAAGGTGCGTGGCCTCTGTGTTAAGGGCAGGTAGCACATGCCTTTTCCTAGAGCTCCTTTTATAACCCTCACTGTCCCAAGGTGTCTCACACGCCATCGTCCTCTGTAACCATAAGGTCCTTGGACCCTCGCTTATCCACAGACCCAGACTTCTCTAATAACCTACACCCCCACTCCCTGACAATGCAGCCCCAGAGACCCTGTTATTCAGATATTGTTTACTTACAATTTTTAAAACAGTAAGTGCCAGGTCTCAAAGTTTTACTTAGAATAGAATGGCCAGTGCTACTGAATGTCGGCGTGCAGAATGCCAAGGCTACCAGGGTCGGACTGGCCTACAGTTCAAGTAGGTAGTGATTGATGAGCTGGTCAGACAAGTCAGTGTGCGGGCCTTTAATTTTGGCTGTTTCTGGGAGTGTTTATGATCTACTGGGCTGGGTTTTTCCTGTTGATTTCCCTGGTATTGAAACAAACATTATCTGCAGCAAGCTCAAATCCATGCCAACTTACATAGCTTGAAAAGTACTTATATAACTTTTTTACAAGCTTAAAGGCTGAAGTTGAAGGCTGCATACTCTTGAATCCACCTCATGCCTTTTTAATCCACCCCCAAAACTCTCCCTGGCCCAAAACTCTCCCTGCCACTTTATCTCACTCTTGCAGGTTCCTTCTCTGCCCTGCTTTTTTCCCTTTGTCACAGTTTTTCTGTCTTATTCGTTTTGATCTATCACTAAATCTTTCGATTTCCATGCAGGCCAGTCCACCTCAGGGATCACGTATTCAAGACAATAACTTTTTAAAGTGCACTGTTAAATAAAAATGAAAGTGGTGAAAGTTTGCAGATTAACTGTTCCCAGGACAGCCGACATCCGTGCGCCCAAGGTCAACGGAGGTGTCAGGGGCCTGGCTTTCAGATGTAAAACGACCTTTTATTCACAGAGCAAGGAGTTCACCATTACTAGGAGTTCACCATTAGTCCGTGGCTCCCGGTGCACTCTCTATATCTGCTCATATAATGTAACGTGTGTAACGTCTACATTCTAGGATTCAGGCTCCGGGTGTTTTCATGCCTTGAGTAGGGGCAGCGCTTTCACCATGTGTGCAGACAGAAAGGAGGGAGTTCTGATCACATTAGCAACAAAATGAGCGACGTCTCTTCAACCTCAAGAGAGGGGGCGAGCATCTAGTGCCCGATCGTCGTGAGAGGAACATGTCAATGATGTCATGCCATCCTTCCAGGGCAGAGGTGATGTGCGAGGGGAGATGTAAAACAGAGGGAGGGCCAAATAAATGATACAATTTGCAAAAGAACTTGGGGCTCTCTCTCCTGGGAAATTCCAAGTGAATGTACGGTGAGTCCCCACCTACTGCGGAATGATGCAACCTGCAACGTAGTGAAAATTTGACATTTATTCCTGACTTGCATCACAGATCACACACTACTATCATCATATTATAAAATCAGTACTTACTCCGGCTGCTGCCTTTCAATTTTATTTAGTCTGAGGCCTGCTGTGCACCACGCTGCTTGCTTCTTGTGTCGTCAGCTGAAAAGCGTTGCGACTGCGCAGTATGCCAGTGTGGGCCGTAGTGAAAACACTGATCCCATTGGTCTGACAAAGGACACACACCTGACGAATCCCAAGTAGGGACGGATCGGGTTTATAATATATTTTGTAAGCAGTCTTTATTGGTAGTGCAGTGCTTGATTGATCGGAGCGACCGAGCGAGTGACCTGTAACTTATAATGAGGCAGGGACCCAATCAGTTTCTGGCACTGCGTGTGTGCTTAATAACGCAGGTGCAGCACCTAATTTGAAATGTTTACTTACTCAATCACGTGTGAAATCGGCTGTTCACCGGGGAGACCCGTGTGAAGTTAGTGAGCAGCCAATATTGCTTGTAGACCCGGCCCTGAAAATTAAGTGCTGGTGCTTAGCACCGGAAAGCACTGACACAAATTAAGCACTGCCTTTCAAACAGCCTCAAATGCAGAATGTGAAGCAGCGTCCTTTACCTTCACTCTTTCCCATCATCACACCTTTAAGGGCATCCTATTATATAGACCTCCGGGTCCTAGGAGCCCTTTTTTAACATCAATGGGAAATTTGCTGATAGAGGGGCTGTGCGCCGACTCCTATACTATACTGGG
Organism: Calotriton arnoldi; assembly: GCA_963921515.1. Taxonomy (NCBI): domain Eukaryota; kingdom Metazoa; phylum Chordata; class Amphibia; order Caudata; family Salamandridae; genus Calotriton; species Calotriton arnoldi. Next base: position 640,219 of record CAWUFW010004493.1, on the reverse strand, counting down.
AGATTTTAATTTCTATCTGGAGGCCGATACAGAACCAGATACGGTGAACCTTATAGATCTGATGAATAGTGCCGACCTTAGGAAGCAAGTAATCGGGCCCACGCACGTGGCAGGGCACACGTTGGATGCTATTTTTTCCAACCACCCTCATCTTTCATTTACAGGCCTACTGCCCCTAGTGTGGTCAGATCACGTGGCCGTTCTGTTTGAGCTGGCCCTTCCAGATCATCATGCGGCTGGAAGGCCTCCTAAGAAACAGAGGGAAATTAGAGCATGGAATAAAGTTGGGGGTAAAGATTTAGCAGATTTGTTTGTCAACTGTGAGCCAAATGCCCCCAGACGTGGAGGAGGCCACCTCCTTATATACAACCTGGCTGGAGTCTGCCTGTAATAAGTTAGCCCCAAAGAAAATACCATTTCCTAAAAGGTTACAACCCTCCGCTCCGTGGTACACACAGGAACTTAAGGATCAAAAATTGATCTGTAAACGTCTAGACAGGGCCGGACTGGCCGTAGCGGGCACCGGGCGTTTCCCCGGTGGGCCGCCAGGGTGGGGGCCACTTTTGAGCCCCTGGGGAGCCGTTTTTGTTACAGGACCGTTTTTGCAGCATAGCTGCAATTTCGGCCCCTGTAACAAAATCGGCGAACCCGGCCCTGGCAAAGTGCTCGGCCGCACCCCCAACCCCGGGGGGGGGGCCAGCCGAGCACTTTGCCAGGGCCGGTTTTGGTTCCCAGTCCGGCCCTGCGTCTAGAACGGAATTGGAGAAAAGAGTATAAAATAACGGATAGAAACATTTATAAACAAAGCCTTTTAATTTATAAACAGCTACTTTATAAGATAAAGCAAGAATTCTTTGTTGGTCGATTTAACTTAGCCAAAAACTAGCCCAAAGAGCTTTTTAAAACAGTAACGAGCCTGGCGCACCCCCAACCAGCAAACATTCAAAGGAGCCAGGAATTATGTGAGGAAATTGCCAGTTTTTTTCTGGCAAAAGTGGAGACTATTTTTGCGACTTTTAATGGTCCAGTAACTGATGTGACAGTGGCCTTAACAGAGGGTTATAAGTTGGCCTTAGGACCACAGCCTACTGTTGATAAGTTTGTACCAATATCCATTACTGATACCCAGAAGCTTCTCATGTCAGCTAAGTCAGGTTCCCCTTACGACCCATGTCCGGTGGCGGAAGTAAAATTGGCCCCGGAACCGATTGCCTTGTCACTCACCTCCTTATTTAATGCAATGTTTGCAGAAGGGCATTTTCCCAAAGCGTGGAAAACTGCTTCAATTCTGCCACTACTAAAGAAGCCTAGTTTAGACTCCAAGGATCCTAATAGTTTCCGACCTATCTCACGCCTCCCACTTCCAGCTAAACTGGTCGAGAAAAAAATGAATACACAACTGAGTGTTTATTTACGCGATGCCAAAGTCCTGGACCCTACTCAATATGGGTTCAGAGAAGGGCACAGCACGGAAACTGTACTCTTAAAATCTACTGAAGAGATCAGGGTAGCTTTGGACCATGGAGGGAAGGCCGCTATGATCATGCTCGACCTTTCCGCGGCCTTCGATACGGTCCATCATGGTTTGTTGATGGACCGTTTGCGGGCCTGCGGAGTGCAGGGTAAAGCATGGAAACTTCTGAAGTCCTTCCTCTCGGACAGACTGCAAATAGTCTCATTAGGCGAATTTTATTTGAAACCTTTCTCTCTGCCCTGTGGAGTTCCTCAGGGGTCGTCGCTGAGACCTACACTTTTTAATGTATAGGTGTCTTCGTTGGCTCCCCTTATTAATTACTTTGGCTTTTGCCTCACCTCGTATGCGGACGACACACAAATTGTGGTGTCGCTGCGACCCGGGCAGGAAAAGGCAATAGGAAAGCGGTTTCATGACTGTATGGAGGCAGTCGGAAGGTGGATGGCCCAAAATTGTTTAAAGCTCAACTCGAGCAAAACGGAGGTCATCCTGTTCGGGAACGATCCCAACTTTTGGACCCCAAGTTGGTGGCCTGATACTATGGGGTCCCTCCCGACACCCACTAAGAAAGTAAAAAATCTGGGAGTGCTAATAGATGACAGGCTTGATTTGGGCAATCAAGTCAACGCAGTAGTTTCGGCCACGTCATATACTCTCAGAACAAGTAAGAAAATATTGCCTTTCTGCTGAGAGATAGCCAGCGAATGGTGGTTATGGCACTAACTATGTCGAGGCTGGACTATTGCAATAGTTTATACCTGAATATGCAGGAGCGTTTTATACATAAACTGCAACTGTTGCAGAATGCGGCCGTTAGACTGCTTACCGGCACATCAAAATTTGCACCGATCTCAAGTGAAATCAAAAGACTTCATTGGTTACCCATTAAAAAGCGGGTGCAATTCAAATCCCTTTGTTTGGTCTTCAGGGCCCTGCAAGGCATAGGTCCCGATCACTTGAAACAGCTATTTCAGTGGTACATGCCCAAAAGATCACTTCGCTCACTCGGAGCAAGGCTAGTGATAGTACCACCTACAAAAAAGCTAGGTGGGGAGGCAGAAGTTTTGCTGCTGGTGCGGCAAAGGCTTGGAATGACCTCCCTTTCCATCTGAGGAATACTACTGATCTACTGGCTTTTAGGAAGGCCCTAAAAACGACGCTGTTTGATTCATAAACTGGTTGCAAATGATGTATCACTTGGAGGACTGTAGCTAGTGCCAGGACACCCCAGGGTAACCGCTGCGCTTTACAAATTTCTCTAACATTAAGGGGTTGATTCCGATCTCGGTCGGTCGGGCTCCGAATCGGATTCGGCTTTACCGGATCCGAGTCGGAGGCTTTGTTTCCGACCGATTCGTACAGTCGTCCGAGCGAGCAAGTACGATGCGTGTGAACGCGAAATCGCCGACCGACTCGTTTCCGGGTCCGAACCGTTCCGTCCGACTCGTTCGCACTCGATTCGTGGCGCGCAATGGAGACGCTTTACGACCGAGCCAGTACGATGCACGATCCGGACAGCCGGATAGAGTCGGAGCCTCCGACACAAAAAAGCTCTCGGACGCGGACTTCGGGGGTCTGTGCCGGACCCCCCTTCACCCGTAGCCATACGAGTCAGACACAGGGGGACCCATGGGTCCCCCTATACATGCGTGTACGGTGCGGATGGCACCAACGCGTGCACCCACTACAGGGGGCCCCTTGTGCGTTAACGTACCCATTGAGTCAATGGGAGCCCATGTACATGTCGTACGACCGGCTCCCATTGACTTCAATGGGAGTCCGACCGAAACGAGTCCGGCAGCATACGGCCGCATCGTACTCGCTCGGTCGGACTGCAGGGGTCCGGCTCGGTCGGAACACAATCCGGATCCGGATCGGTCGGAGAGCTTTCCAACCCAGATCGGAATCGGCCCCTAAGATTAACATTAACATTTAAATGTATTATTTGCCCATTCTTTTTTTTAATATAAAATTCCATCAACAGAAGTATAAACAAAACTGCGCAACTATCGCATTAAACCACAGTAACGCACAACATAATACATTTTGTCAAAATAAATAAAATAACATTAACATTTTGTATATTTAAACAAACTAGCCACAAATTTGAGTGGTGGTGGCATATGTGACTTTCACAAACACACTATTTAACAATCTAAAATGGCGGAAGCCTGAGCTCGCTATCAGGACATTTACAATTAGATTGAAGTCGGCGCAAGTTGACTTCGGAGGCGGACCCAATACCATTCGGTCGGGAAAAAAGCCATGCGAAAGCCTGTTTCCCGACCGAACCGTACGCGGGTCCGGCCGAGCGAGTACGATGCGACTCGCCGACCGACTCGTCCGGGCGTCCCGACAACTCCGACCGACTCGCTCGGACTCGAACCGCTCCGACCGACTCGGTCGGACCCGATTCGCACCGCGCAATGGAGACGCTTCCGGCCGGGTAAGTACGATGCGCACCTCGACCGCTCCGACCGACTCGCGCCGTCCGACTCGAACTCGCTGTCGGAGCCGTACTTTGGGGGTCCGTGTCGGACCCCCTGTACGCGTACCCGTGCGAGGCGCACACAGGGGGACCCAAGGGTCCCCCTACCTGTGCGTGTACGCCGCGAGCGCTCGCGGCGCACTCGCTGTAGGGGGCGCCCTTGTCCGCCTCGCACCCATTGAGGCAATGGGAGCCCGCGTACGCGTTGTACGACCGGCTCCCATTGACTTCAATGGGAGTCCGACCGACTCGTGTCCGATAACATACGGACGCATCGTACTCGTTCGGTCGGACTGCACGGGTCCGATTCGGTCGGAAATCTCTCCGGGTCCGGCTCGGTCGGAGAGATTTCCGGCCCGAATCGGAATCGACCCCTAAGTAGTGGGTGTGAAACTCCATGACGGACACAGCCATAGGCTAACATGTGTGAAAGCAACGTACCAAAGCCAATTGATGTGTCGATTTCTATTGACAATCTTGCATTTCGTGTAGATGTTTTCGGAGTAAAAAAAAAATAAAGCTCACTTGCCTCCTAACAGTGCAACCAAGAACACCTCCTCAACTGTTGCTGCTGTTTCCTACCTCTGGGAGCTGCAAAATGCCTGGCAAAGCAAGAGACAGGGCCCCAAACATCTCAACAAATGAGCTGGAGATGCTGGCTAATGAGGTCCTGTCCCTGTACAGCAAGCTGTATGGCTTATCAGAGGAACAAGTACATGTTTTAAATGAAAATGTAATTATGACTAACTTTTTTTTAATTTAAGCACATGCTAGAATGTTACTTTTAGTTCTTCAGTGAAGTGGTGATTGAAATTAAGGGGCCTATTAGGATGGCGGTTTAGCGGTGCTAGGACCGGCCGCCAGTGGTGCGGTGGTCCCGCACCGGCGATTAGGATGCCACCGCCACCGTGGCGGTGGCATCCTCCATTCCCAGCATTGTGGTGGGTGGTGCTCACAGCACCGCCCGCCACAATGCTGGGAATGCACTGTGTGCATTGTCATGCACAAGGTGACAGGCACCGCGAGATGCCTGCCACCATGTCCATGACAATGCAGGGGGGTACCATAGGTACCCCCATGTGCACCCCCCACCCCCCCAATACCCTGGGGGCCCGCAATGGGCCCCCGTAAGTAAACTCCGCCTGGGTTTCCATGGCGGGGTCTCCACCATGGAAAGCCCTGCACCGCTGCCCATTCTAATATGGATGGCGGTGTCTAGCCCCTTTACCGCACGGTCGACCGGCGGAAAACCGGCGGACGGTCTTTCCGTCCACCTGGGTCCCCACCGCCATACTAATATGGCGGTGGAGAAATGTGAGGCGGGCGGTGGGAAATAGCGGGCGGATCGCCACCGCCATACGGGCAGTGGCGATCCGCCGGCTATCCTAATGACCCCCTAAGTTTCTGTTTATTTTTATTTACATCGAAAAATTATGGTGTGTATTTTTTAGCACATTTAAATTATACAACACCACAAAATTAGTATGTGTTGTGTGTTTGATGTCCCCTTTATTTTATTGGTGTGTGTATATATATATATATATATATATATATATATCGCACAAGAATCACTGCTCTAAAACAGGCAATAATCCAGCACTCCAGGGGGCAAGTCTTCCCTCGACTTTATTGACACAGTGATGGCATCTACTCGTTTTGGCTGTCTCACGCAGCCTTGTTGTTCACGATGCAAGACGCCATTCTGACAAACATTAAAATACTTTTTTAAGGTACGTAAACAGTAACAAAGGACAACAACTCTGTTACACACAAATGCTAGTCATTACTCAATTTCGGGTGCCATCTTAGAGCATGTTAAAGTATTAAGGGGCATATTATCAACGGCCAGCGATAATTATCGCTGGCCGTGCTTAGCGATAGATTTCTTATTGCTGGCTATCTCTCGGAAATTATCGCCCTGGTAACGCGTTATTAACAACACGCTTCTCCAGGGCGATAAAAATTCCAGAGATAGCGAGGTTATCGCCGTTTTGCAGGGAACATCGCTGGTTTTCCAGCGATGTTCCCTGCAAAACGGCGATAACCTTGCTGATACGACCCTGTGGTCGTATCAGCACAATCCACCCCTATGTTAGGGATGGCTAAGTCGGGATAATAGCAGACGTTAGATTTTGGCGAAAACGGCCGTTTTCGCCAAAATCTTACGTCTGCTATCATCCTGTGGGCTGCCTTGTAAATATCGCGATGTGCACATCGGCGATATTTACAACGTAGCCCATCTGGGGTACGCCAGTAACGCCCACCTTGCATCTCATTAGAGATGCAGGATGGGCGTTGGGGAAAGGGCGATAGTGCAGGGATTCACGCGATAGCGTGACCTTGCTGATTAGGCGATAGAATTATCGCCGCTTTCCGTCCGAAAACGGACGCTAAAGCGGCGATAATTGACTATCGCCTGGTTGTTAATATGCCCCTAAAACTTCCATAGACATTTTACAAAGTGCAAGTGCAAGTTTAACCATTGATTAAGCATGTTCCATGGCTATCCACAATATTTATAGTATTCTTCCTATATTCTTAATGACATTAACCTTCTTCATATATATATATATAATTATTTATTTAAATTTACAAAATTAACATTATGTTAATTTAAAGAACAAAATGTATTTATAATACAAATTAACATGTGTGTGTGGGTAAAGAGTCAGAATATTGAGTAGGAAATGTTGACTTGCACTAATATCGAGTGCAAAATATCGAGATACATAAATATTGACTGCAAGAATATCGTGGTCAAGAATATCGAGTTTCAGGTAAGAAATATCCTTTTCTAAAATATCGAAGTAATTAATATCGTTTGCAAAAATATATTTTGTAAAAAATATCGTTTTTTTACTTAGTGTTATGTACTTTAGTATGTATCTTAAATGTATGTGCTCTATTTTTTTGTCTAAGTATTGCATTTGTTTTTTAATATATGTGTTAAATTTTTAGAAGTTATTTTATTTTAATAAAATTTTGCTTTTTAGTTTCATAGCGGGTTGTGGGTTTATAGGGGAATAGGGTGGGAAGTAATTTAATTATAATTAATTTGTTAATATTTTTATTAATTAATATTTATTTATTTTATATTTTATATTAATTGTGGGAATTAATGTATTATTAATTATTTATTAATTGGTTGTTAATTATTATTAATTAATTGGTAGTTATGTTAATTGTGTTATTTTTTTAGGAGCGGGTTGTGGGTTGATAGGGGAGTAGGGTGGGAAGTAATTTAATTTTAATACATTTATTAATATTTTTAATATATTTAATTAATTCTATTTTATAGTGTTAATTGTGTGAATTAATTTTTTAATAATTTATATTTTGGTTGTTAATTGTTATTAATTAATTAATTGTTAATTAATTATGTTAATTGTGTCATGTTTTACGAAATTGGTGGTGGTATTTATAGGGGAATATGGTGGGAGGTAATTTATTTATAATTAATTAATTATTTGGTAATTAATGCTAATTAATTACATTTTAAATATGCCAATTGTGTAATAATTTTGAGTTGTGAGTTGTGGGGTTTATAGTGGTAAATGGTGGGAAGTAATTTTTTTAAATTAATTGATTTGTTGTTGATTGATATTAATTGATTAATATAAAATTAGTTATGGAAATTGTGTAAATATTTTAAGGTGTGTTTTTTGGGGTAGAGGGTGGAAAGTAATTTAGTTTAAATTAATTAATCATTACTTGAGCATTAATATTAATTTATTAATTGATAAATATTTTTGGTAATTGTTTAGTTTTTATTTTGTTTGGGGATGTAGGTTCAATAGCTGTAACGTTTGGTTTGTACATTAATTTTTACATTTTTAAATGTGTTTTATAATTATTAATGTTTGTTAAATTGATAATTAATTGTGTTAATTGTAGAGGTACACTTTTTTGTTTAATTTAGATGTGTGTTGTAAATTGTGTGGTGTTATAGGGTAGGAAAATAAATATTACATTTATGTAATTTTCTATTTTTTGATTAAGATAAATTTCTATTACAAAATATTTATTTGTTTGTAAATTGTTTTTTAAATTTTAAAATTTAATAGTTTTGTCAATTTTAGATTTTTGCTACATTAAAATATTTTTATGTTTTATTAATTTTTATATTTATGTGTTTTGTTTTTGTTTTTTGAAATTATATTATGTATTGTAGTTGATATTTTGTTTGTTTTTAAATTTGAATTTTGTTCTGTGGGAATAGAAATGTTTACCCCTCCGCTATCCAACACTTTCCCTACTGTTGCATTTGCAGGAGTGGGAATAGTAATTTATACCCCTTCGCTATCCAACACTTTCCCTACTGTTGCACTTGCTGGAGTGGGAATAGTAAATTTTACCCCTCCGCCATCCAACACTTTCCCTACTGTTGCACTTGCAGGTGTGGGAATAGTATTTTTCTCCCCTCCACTATCCAACACTTTCCCTACTGTTGCACTCATTGGAGTGGGAATAGTAAATTAATACACTCCGCTATCCAACAATTTCCCTACTGTTGCATTCATTGGGGTGGGAATAGTAATTTGTACCCCTCCGCTATCCAACACTTTCCCTGGAGTGGTAATAGTAATTTTATCCCCTTTGCTATCCAACACTTTCCCTACTGTTGCACTCATTGGAGTGGGAATAATAAATTATTCCCCTCCACTATCCAACACTTTCCTTACTATTGCACTCATTGGAGTGGGAATAGCAATTTTTACCCCTCTGCTATCCAACAATTTCCCTACTGCTGCACTCGCTGGAGTGGGAATAGTAATTTTTATCACTCCGCTATCCAACACTTTCCCTACTGTTGTACTTGCTGGAGTGGGAATAGTAAATTATTTCCCTCCGCTATCCAACACTTTCCCTACTGTTGCAATCACTGGAGTGGGAATAGTAGTTTTTACCCCTATGCTATCCAACACTTTCCCTACTGTTGCAAACGCTGGAGTGGGAATAGTAAATTATTCCCCTCCGCTATCCAACACTTTCCCTACTGTTGCACTCGCTGGAGTGGGAATAGTAATTTTTTACCCTCCGCTATCCAACACTTTCCCTACTGTTGCACTAAATGTAGTTTAAAATGTAGGTTTAAAAAATATTACATATTTTAATATTTTAATTTATATTATAATTTCTTTTTAATTTTTATGTTACAGGTATATGTATATATATTTATCTTTATTTTTTTAAATATATTTCTAACATTGAATAATTAATTAAAATTATTATTTATTAATTATTTTTAAGTAAATATATATATATTACATTTTATATATGTATGTTTAATTTATTTTTAAATTACATTTATTACTTATAATTAAATTTTACAAATAAATCTAAATATTTGTTTTTAAGTAAAATGTATTATTTAATTTATTTTACATTATTTATAATAAATATTTAAAAAACAATATTTTGTACTTCGATATTTTTAACAATAGGTTTTTCTTCGATATTTTTGTACTTACCATTATGAAGATAGGAGGTCGATATTTTTGACAACGATATTTATGTCACGATATTCTGTAGGTCGATATTAGTGTTGTCGATGTTCTGTCAGTGATCCGTTTGTGTGTATATAAATAAATATATATATATATATATATATATATATATATATATATATATATATATATATATATATATATTAACACTGTGTTCTCTCCGTACAGAGAAGAGTCTGCACTCAGGGCGTAAGTGTTGAATTCCTTTATTTTCAGAGCTGACATTCCTAGGGCAGCAAAGTTCAGAACGCGTTTCGGTGATCAGCCTTTTTCAACTGAAGAAAGGCGGCAGCAAATATATATAGGGGTCGATTCCGATTCGGGCCGGAAAAAGCACCGACCGACTCGGATCCGGAAAAAATACCGACCGACACGTACCCGTGGCGCACGACACGCCAAGTACGATGCAAGGCGCGAAAAATCTGACCGACACGTACCGAAACAAAGTCGACCGACCGAGCCGCACGGAAAGCAGCAATCCGGCCGGAAAAACACGCGAATCCAACCGACCGACACGCACCCGGAACAAATCCGACCGAAACGTACACGCAAACTCCAAACCGTAAAGTACGATGCAAGGCGCGAAAACCACGAGCGAGTCGGACGGAGGCCAAGCCGTACGACCGACACGCATACAAAACCGAGCCGAAGCAACACAATACACCGCGACCGACGCGTACGCAGCATAGAAAACTGCACAAACACAGCGTGAACGAAACGGAGAACACCGTACGAGACCAATGCAGGGTCCGACTCGGTCACAAGAACGTTTCCAACATACACAAACAGCACAAATGAAAAATCACCCAAAAAAGGCCAAACAAGCAATTACCAAGCCAATAAATACTGGGGGGGTGGGGACAGAGAACAAAGACACACCCACAACTCCACCTATATAAAGGACACAAATCACTACCATGAGCCTTTGCAAATGCCATTCCACTGCCAGCACCCAAGAGAAAGCAACCACACACCCACAGCTCATCCCTCACACAAGCCACACACCATCAGCACACCAACAAATACCTACCTCACATACACCCAGCAAAACACACACTCACACACACTCACACACCCTCACCTGCACACCAACACACACATCACCCACCATCACCACCCATCACCATGCCCCCCAAGAAGAATCCCAAGTTCCTAGATAGTGAATTGGAAGTCATGGTAGACGAGATCCTCAGGGTGGAGCCACAGCTGTTTGGCACATTGGTCCAACAGACCCCCATGTCGCAGAAAACCAAGATGTGGGAGAGGATCATCAACAGGGTGAATGCCCAATCACCATGTCGGCGCACAAAGACCGACATCCAGAACAGGTGGTATGACGTGCGCAGGAGGGTATAGAAAATGCTGAAGCAAGACTACATCAACAGCCAACACACCGGCAGTGGCCCTCCTGCCAAGCCAATATACCTCAGGCCCTGGGAGGAGAAGGTGCGGGCCATCCTTCCGCCAGTGAGCGTATATGGACTAGAGGACATCCCAGAGCCTGGTGAGTACACAACAAATGTACACAATATACTGCCACAAAACACACACACATCACTGTCAAGGGGAGAGTCAAACCATGCACTCATAGCAATTACACAGCAACCAGAACAGAATCATCCCAAAATGTGTATGTCAGTCAGATAAACACAACACATGCCATCAAAAAAGTCACATCCAACTGTGCCATCACATGACCAAACAACTACAACTACAGCTAGGCAGTGGCACAAATAGAACCAACAAACACATCCAGACATGTAGCCACCACAACAACACCAACACACAGTGAAGAACACTCAAAGGAAGGAATTCTGTGTATGCTGGCCAAGTCAGTGTAGCCAATAGCATCATGGGAGTCGCAGTCACACATATTGCCCCCCCACAACTGCCCCATCAACACCACCATGAACCATGCGCACATCACAGGGAGTGGAGAAGGACTCACAAGATGGCTGACACTGGCTACTGCTGTGGGGAGCACAAGGCCCTGCTGGCAACTGTGCACCAACAAACAGCAGGACACCACTGACTGACATCCTGAGAGACAACTTCCACTCCCTGCAATGCAAGCACGTTCCATGGTGGGATATCTGGCTGGCTGGGTGGGAAGGGGGACTTGCAGCACTGACTATAGTCACAAGCACCTCCCCTCACACCCCCCAACACAAACTCCACAGTACCCACCTGGTAGAATGCAATGCCCTCCATCCTAACACAAGATCCCACAAAGAACCACCACCCTGGGTTATGTTGTGTGAAGCACAGGGACACTCTTGGGACTCTTAGCCAAACAACTGCCAGGACAACACTCCCAGCCATCCTGTCAGCACAGCCACCCCACCCCACAGGGAAGCAGAATCAAAAGGAAGGAAGCATGGGCATGCTGGGAAGGGGGTGGAGGCAATAGCATGATGGGAGTCGTAGTCACTGATATTGGTCACCCCCACAACTGTCCCATCAACACCACTCCTGAACCATGCTCACATCACAGGGAGTGGAGAAGGACTCACAAGATGGCTGACACTGGCTACTGCTGTGGGGAGCACAAGGCCCTGCTGGCAAATGTGCACCAACAAACAGCAGGACACCACTGACTGACATCCTGAGAGACAACTTACACTCCCTGCAATGCAAGCACGTTCCATGGTGGGATATCTGGCTGGCTGGGTGGGAAGGGGGACTTGCAGCACTGACTATAGTCACAAGCACCTCCCCTCACACCCCCCAACACAAACTCCACAGTACCCACCTGGTAGAATGCAATGCCCTCCATCCTAACACAAGATCCCACAAAGAACCACCACCCTGGGTTATGTTGTGTGAAGCACAGGGACACTCTTGGGACTCTTAGCCAAACAACTGCCAGGACAACACTCCCAGCCATCCTGTCAGCACAGCCACCCCACCCCACAGGGAAGCAGAATCAAAAGGAAGGAAGCATGGGCATGCTGGGAAGGGGGTGGAGGCAATAGCATGATGGGAGTCGTAGTCACTGATATTGGTCACCCCCACAACTGTCCCATCAACACCACCCTGAACCATGCTCACATCACAGGGAGTGGAGAAGGACTCACAAGATGGCTGACACTGGCTACTGCTGTGGGGAGCACAAGGCCCTGCTGGCAAATGTGCACCAACAAACAGCAGGACACCACTGACTGACATCCTGAGAGACAACTTACACTCCCTGCAACGCAAGCACGTTCCATGGTGGGATAACTGACTGGCTGGGTGGGTGGGAAGGCGGTCCGGCTGCCAACCAAACACAACCAATGCAGACCATGTTCACACCCCAGAAAATACATAGAAATGCCCAAATAATGCAGGACAATGTGCCACACCAATATCAACCCCTGACTGTGACGACTCAGGACAATGCAATGTACAGGCCCGCACCCAGAGGCACAGTCACAACTGTCATGTGTGTCAACCATTGATGCCTGCAGAAACATGACATACATTGTTTGTGTCTCCCAAAAACAGGTGATGATGGGGACACAGCAGCAGACGCTGAGGAGTCCCAGTCCCAGGCTCAAGAGGATGCCGAGCTCACTGGCGTCGTACAGCCTCTGTCCTCCTCGGACGATGAAGAACAACCTGGCACATCCGGTGCAAGTCAACATGCAGCACCAGCAGGACCACCAGCTGCAGCACCAGCAGGACCACCAGCTGCACCCCCTGCACCCACCCCTACAACGACTGTCACCACGAATACCATCCCTGCCGACATGGACAGAATAAGGAGCAACACCAGCACAGTGACCCTGGACCAACCTGGGGCCATGGACACCACCACCACCAACCCCCAAGGTGGACCAGGGTTATCTGTGCGTGCCACTGCACACACTGCACATGTCAGCAGGGGTGGTGGGAGGGGTGGGAGACAGAGGTCGCTGCTTGCAGACGTTGCTGGTGTGCATGATGACCCACAACTGGTACGCATAGCTGATGCGTACCAGTCCAGCACCGGAGAGCTCAGCCAGGTAGTGGGGCTCCTCAGAGACATTAAACAGCAGCAGGCTGCCCATCATGCCCGCTTGGACTCCCACATGTCCCACGTGGAGTCACACATGTCCCGTGTGGACTCACACATGTCCCGCGTGGAGTCCAAGTGGGATGCACTGCATGAGATGACGGCGGTGCACAGGGACATTTTACAATGCCTCCGCCAGATGAACAGCAACCAGTCCACACCTCCCTGTGTGCCAACAACATCTGGTGCCGAACAAACTGCAACTGCCACAGGGAGGGAGGAGGACTCTGGCGGAGAGTCCCCTGCACCGCAGCAGCCTGCACTTGAGGGCCCCCCCAAGAAGAGGGGTCGTCCGAGGAGGGAAAAGTGAGAGGCCGATGGCCAAGCGCAACTCCCAGGAAGCCTGAACCTGTTCTGGATGTTCGCCTTTGTGCACAGACTGTTCACCCTGTTGACGGCAACACTACTCCCACACATTGCATGGGGAGTACAAGTTGGACCAATGTGTCAGACAACTGTGGCCCCGATACTGGGGATCCTGTCTACCCGGACTTTCAATTCACCTAGGAACTTGGGATTGCAAGATTCATGTACAGCACAACCCATCCTATGCACTATTAACACAAATGTATCACAATAAACACACTAATACACCATACTTGCCTCTGTCGTGATTCCAACGTGGGTGCTGTTATGGGGATGATGAACTGCAAAATTACACTGTGTATGCGAACTGCAACAGCAAGGACAACACAGGCATGTGAGTACAGGAAACGTGACACACATGAGGGAGACACACCACCAGGGCTACACGACACATACACACCTAGGCCATCTGACTCATTGCCTACACTGATGTTGCCAGGGAAGACGGTGCAATGCACAGACACCACACCCATTCCCAGTTGTAGTCAAGTAGCCCACAGGTGCAGTAAGCAAATGGCAGTCAAATATGTGACCACAGACAACGCACATCACAAAGTGAAGCACAGGTTTATTACACAGTTGCAACATGCCGTAACCACTACAGATGCAAGGTAACCCCACCTGGCAGCGGGCACACAGTCAACAACTGTAGTCGGAAGGAAGTCCATGGGTGTGGCGCACATCACCTGTAGGGACACAACAGCTACCAGCCTGGATGTGCAATCACGTCGTCGGTGGACACAGTTGACCAAACGAATCTGAAAGTACCCTGTGAAGGACAGAAATGACACACAGTCAAAAGCAATGGAGTACAGGACAGAACAGCAAAACACATGCACAATACATGTTACAAGATACCCACCCAGAACCAAGTTAGCATGTCAACACTGTTGGGGAGTACAGCCCACCTGTCACCACACATCGCAACACACATCCAGTCAAGTGGCCCATGGACACACTCCCACAGCACCAGAGCACCACCCACACATCATGCCAACTCACATCATTGACATGACACCTCAGGATACTCACATTCAGCTAAAGAAGTTGGTGATAAGCTGTGTGCGGACATCACCATCACCATCATCATCATCATCATCGTCACTGACATCGTGGTCCAGGCCAGGATCCTCCACAGGTGGCGGATGTTGGTCATTGTCATCCTGGATGAGAGGCAACTCCTTCCGCACTGCCAGGTTGTGGAGCATGCAGCAGACGATGATAATCTTGCACACTTTCGCAGGGGCATATGGGAGGGACCCTCCGGTCTTGTCCAGGCAGCGGAAGCGGCTCTTCAGGAGACCAAAGGTCCGCTCAATCACTCTCCTGGTCCGACCATGTGCCTCATTGTAGCGCATCTGGGCAGGTGTCACAGGGTTCCTGAGGGGTGTCAGCAACCACGGCATGTTGGGGTATCCCGAGTCACCTACGGACAGACAAGTGCACATTAGCTGACTTGGAAAAGTCTGCGGAATACTACAGATCAGATCACACACAATGGCACAAAGTCAGTACACACCGACAAGCCAGGCACGCTGGTTCTGCATCTGTGCCATCATCCTGGGGATGCGACTACTCCTCATCACAAAGGCATCGTGTGCTGAACCAGGGAAACGGGCACACACGTGTGTAATGGTCATGTCTGCAAGACACACCACCAGTGCATTGACCGAGTGGTAGTGCTTGCGGTTCCTGTAGGCCTGCTCCTGGGCCTGTGGTGGTACCAAAGCCACATGTGTCCCATCAATGGAGCCAATGACATGCGGCATCCTCCCCAGGGCATAAAAGTCACCCTTCACGTCAGTGAGTCGTCGCAGTCTAGGGAAATAGATGTACCGGTTCAGGAAGAGCAACATTGCCGCCAAAACATCGCGGAGCACATGGCTGAACATGGTCTGTGACATCCCACCAGCAGTCGCCACAGTATGTTGGAAGGTACCAGTGGCAAAGAAGTGTAGGGCTGCCATCACCTTCACCTTGGGGGTCAGCGCTGTAGGATACGGCCGGCCAGGCTGCAAATGTGGGGACAACTGCACTGCCAAATCCTCAATCAGCTGCCTGGTGAAGCGGTACCGTCGGATGCTGTCCCGTTCCACCATCGTTGCCAGGTCTGGGAATGGCCGATGGACAGCAGGAGCCCTGCAGTGCAGAGGAGAAGTAAGCAAGATTGTCAGTCACCCCACATATGCGGCATTGAACACACTCAAGATCCCAACATACATCATTATGAGGCACAACTACATGAAGTGTGCAGTACCGGAAGGACATGTATGGTACATACATGGCCAACATCTGTCAACACGGTCCAACAGGTGGCATCAATTAGTCCCAGGTTGGCCCATTGGATATCATGAGGCCGTGTCACAGTTCCCATCTCCTGCTGCCATGTCACAATAATCCCCCACAGGGACATGTGAGGACAGATGTGCCCCAGGCACCACAGCTCAACGACAGGTACATTCCCAGGGACCCTGTAATGCCACATGGACACTGGCATTACATGGAGTATCATGTATACACCACAGCAAAACAACCATGACCCCCACAGGTAGTGGCCCCACTTGCCACTGCAGGACAGACATGGACGTCTGTGACACACACGCACAACATCAGAGTCCATGCACACACAACGTGGATGTGGAGACTGTCTCCCATTGTGCACATGAAATCAGAGACATTGTAAACACCACATGCACAAAGACTGTGGAGGACCATCACTATTGTGCCACTGGGACACCCTGGCTCAAACATACCGTCCCACATGGGACTCACGGGGTATGTGACATGACATACACATACACCACTGTGAAATGTGACCATGGCACATGCACAGATATGAACAGTTGCACATCACAGTGGTCACGTACACGTAACACCCAGGATCCTGTCCCCATGAACACGTGCACAGCCTGGGGGTGGCTGCCCACAGGTGACACCCACAGGACAACATGTACACCAACATACACACAATAGGAAATGCAGCCTTACATGCCTTATGATAAAGTTTGGACAGGCTGTCGTGATGTAGGTGTGCCCCTCACTCCCTGGGAGCTATCTGTGGCTGGCATATGTCCATCTGAGACAGGCATGCTGACATATGCCAGTCACATGTACAGTGATGCGTTGAACTGCAATGGACCGATCGGTGCCTCCGGCCGGCCCATTGCTTTCAATGTGTGCGGGTACGCGTTGTAACCCTGTGTGCGTTGAACAGCAATGGACCGATCGGTGCCTCCGGCCGGCCCATTGCTTTCAATGTGTGCGGGTACGCGTTGTACCCCTGTGCGCATTGAACTGCAATGGACCGATCGGTGCCTCCGGCCGGCCCATTGCTTTCAATGTGTGCGGGTACGCGTTGTACCCCTGTGCGCGTTGAACTGCAATGGACCGATCGGTGCCTCCGGCCGGCCCATTGCTTTCAATGTGTGCGGGTACGCGTTGTACCCCTGTGCGCGTTGTACAGCAATGGACCGATCGGTGCGCACCCATTGACAATGGGCTTGCCTGGCAACGGACGCGTTTCGAATTTCGAACGAGTCGGTTGCTGGAAAATCAGTTGGTCACCCACAACAATGTTGCAAAATCATGTATGTCATGAAGTTGAAGATTTGAAGGATGCTGTGGGCGTGTTTTGATGCTGCTATTCCATGGATTGGCCAGATTCAGAAGATGCAAACGACTTGGACCTATCACTTTGGACACAAGGGACAGTATCTGCCTCTCCAGCACATATATATTGCTGGCTGTTCCCCTGAGAGCCCACTTGCCTGCACTACATGCTCCAAGACGACATCTGCCACTGTACTGCTGCTGTCTCTGCCCCTCTGGACCCTGCAATGGCACGTACTGTGGAGAGAGCCCCAGCCTTCAGCCTTGAAGAGAACCAGGCCCTGCTGGACAGCCTACTTCCACAGTACAGCAAGCTGTATGGGACACCAGGGGAGCAGGTGAGTGTTCTGTGCACTGCCTTTCTGAATGTGCATTTTGTCGGACTAGCAAGTCTGAGAGTCTGCACGCCACTGGCTAGCAGGCTCACTGAGTAGTTGTCACCCCCATAGTGTGTAGTGACTTGCACTGGACAGGTATGGTGCAGTGACAGTGCATTTGAACATGGTTTTACTTCCCATGCAATGATACCATGTAGTGACGTCTGGCAAACTGTCCATGGTCAGCTTTGCACTGCCTGTGTACATCATGTGCCCCTGTGATTGAGACATGTATATACAACTGTGTCATGCACGGATATGTTGCATGTGTGGTAATGGCCTTTTCACTTTGTCATCCTCACAGGTTAATGCCCATCGGAAGCAGGAAATCTGGAAGGACATCGTCCGGGCTGTCCGGTCCGTGGGGGTCTACAAGCGCCGGATCCGCAACTGCCAGAAGAGGTGGCAGGACCTTCGGGGCTGGACCCGGAGGATTGCACGGGTCCAGCTGAAGCTGTCGCCTCCTCGCAGGAGGGGCGGAACACGGACCCTGACCCCCACATGCTCCAGATCCTGGCGGTGGTCTTTCCAGACCTGGATGGGCAGCTGAAGGCCAGACAGCAGCAAGGAGGGGGTGAGTCAAAGACTGCACTGTGAACTCTGTATTACATGCTTTGTGCCCTCCTCTGGCCTGGTTCAACTGCCACAGTGCAGCAGTCATGTTGTCCAGGAGCCATGTCCCTCTATTGTGCACTGCCCACTGCTCATCTGATACCCAGGTGTGGCCCTTACAGTCAGGGAATTGTGTCACTTGGGACTGTGTCCTTGCAGTTTGCTTCACTAAAGGTGGGGGACAGCATCTGTTTCCCTAAATCTGTTGTGGGCATCATGGGTGGGTCCATTGTTCACACAACGCCTGGGTTTGGACATGTGATCTGCGTGTTGCTTTGATATGCGGTCCACTTGCTGAGCTGAGCCACCACATGTGCCTGGGGTATGTGGCACACGCCCATGCAGCGGGTGGGAACAATGTTTGTGCCCCAGGAGTGTGCAGATTATGTGTGTCACACATACATAGCCAGCTATCCACTGTCCAGGGCACATCCCTCATTCATGTGGAGCAGGACAGTCATGCCTACTCCAGGCCATGCAATGCACTCTGTACTCCCACTCCCGTGTATCAGCTGACACATTGTGCACAGTGATTTGACCCCTCCGGTGTCTGCCTCTGTGTCAGTGTGCTGTGGATTAGTTGGCAGGACTGCTGGGGTGTTTCTTGGTAGGGGCTCAGCATGCCCCTGGAGATGTGACCATAGGAGACGATACTTGTGTGTCACATAGGTGTTTGATCAGCTGCCCGTGCAGACTGGGGTATGCGAATGTGATGTTCAGGCAGCTGTTCCCCATTCACAGCAAATTGTGAGGGGCTCAGGTTCAGAGGGTAGTGTCACAGGTCTCTCATATGTCCAATAGGTGTGACCTGGACAGATGAGGGTTGAGATGATGTGTTGTGTGGGGGATGTACATGTGCACTTGTGCAGCTCCAGGACTTGCATTCCCCATTACCTACTATTGTGACACAGTGCATAGTGTTGTTGTCTGGCTGCCAAGACATACATCACTGAGACAGTGATGTATGACTTAACAGTCATGCCTCTGCCATGGCATGTGTCAACTTATTTGTGGTCCTGCAGGGGAATGACATGTGCTACATGCACACCATAGTGGCGCTGGCTATCAGGACATGGGTGCATCATGGTGTCTGTCGCTGGTATGCATCACATGCATTTCCTATTTGACTCTTGGCATCCCTTTAATCCGGCAACCTGTACTGACTCAGTGGCAAGAGCTGTGATGTGTCCACACCGTGTCCTCTGCACTGTCCAACTACTGTGTACTTGGTGCATGTGTCCACACTGGGGTGTTGCAATCCAACAGACACCAGACAGATGGGTGCAAGGCCATGTGGGATGTGAGTGCCATGCTTGGCATCAGACTGACAATTGGCTTCTCCTGTTCAGTTAGGGCACTTTTAGCAATGTACAACTAATGATGCCAGGGCTTGCTCTGTGATGTGCTGTGCTCACAGTGGTGTGTGCGTTTGGTGCAGGTGACTGATGTATGTCTGTTTCCCCATTGTTTGCAGATACATCCACGGCCACGGAAGGGGACAGCTCCACGGACCAGGAGGAGCCAGAGAGCCAGACTGGGTCAGCAGCCGAGGAGTGGTTGGAGGGACCCAGTGGCACGGAGGGCGAGGGGAGCCACACCGAGGAATCCTCAGCACCATCCACCTCAGCTGAGGACCAGAGCAACTCGGAGGCTGACTCCCTGGTGGAGGCGGGTGTCAGCAGCCACCACACCCCAGCTAGTGTTGCTGTCCCCGCCACCACCAGCACCACCACCGCCCTCCCATCGGCTCCCATTCCCAAGGTCCATGGAGGCTCCCATGTTCGGGAGCGTGTCTCCTTTGGCCCAGGCACCGCACCCCCTGCCCCTGTGTCCCCTGCTGCCCTGAGTGAGGAGTCTGTGTACCTCCTTCGCCAGCTCTATGTAGGGCAGACAGCCATGCTGAGTGTCCTCCATGCGCACACCGCACTGTTGACTCAGCTGGTGTCGTTCATGGAGGGCATCTCATCGGGCATGTCTGACCTACAGAGGGGCAATAGGTCCATGGACTCCTCCCTGACGGCAGCAGTGTCCCTCCTCAGACAGTCCCTCACCCCTCCTGCCTCTGCTCCATCCACACTCCAAAGCACCTTGCCCGTCCCAAGCACACACACACCGGCACAGGCACACACCAGCACACACACATCCAGCACACAGACACACACGCCACAAACTAAACGCACACGCACGCACAGTCAGGGGACTGAAACCAGACTCACAGGGGATGGGGCCCTGGTACACACACACGCATCCACGGGCACTGCGCAGTCCTCAGTTGCCTCTCCCTCCAAAGCACCCTCCCTTGCCTCACCTGCAACCCCAAAGACCCAGCGCCTCTTCCTCAGTGACCTCGGCCTCTTCCCCTCTGATCCAGCTGCCCCAGCATCCAGGGGGAAGAGGAAGCCCCCACACGGAGCAGAGTGCCCTCGCCCCCGGACACCCTCCCCCAGGCGCAGACAGACTGAGGCCCCCACCCGCAAGTCCCCCGGAGTGGTAAGAGCAAGACCCCGCCGCCGCCCTGCAGCTCAAGCACCAGGTCACCTTCCTCTATCCCTCAGGCCCCCACTCCACAGGTGCCCCCGCCACACCCTGCCCCAGGTTCCCCCACCCACAGATATACCATCCCCAAGAGGCTCCGGCCTTCTCCCCCTGCCACTTGCTCTCCCGGCACCACACCCCCGCTGCGCTTGTCTGTGCCACTGATGTGGTGAGGGTGTCCTCCCCCTCTGTCCAGCCCACCTTGCCTGTTCCCCATTCTCCTCCCCTGGTGGTAGGCACTGCAGTGGAGTCCACTACCACCCTGTCTGACTTGGGCACTGCAGTGGCGGACCTGTCCACTCCATCTGCAGGGTCCACTGCAGTCGTGCCGGCACCCACAACATCTGAGCCATGCCCCCAGTTGTGCCGGCACACACCATGTCAGACACCTCCACTGCAGTTGTCAGTGGCTCTCCAGCACCCACCACCCCTTCCCTGCTTCCTCCTGGTGAGCCCTGATCCTGTCCCTGCGGTGCCTGGCCTACCCCCCGGTTGCCCCTCCTAGTGGATTGTCCCTGGTTTTGTGCAGGCATGTGTAGGGTGGCATCTGCCACTGTCACCCACTTGTGACTTTGTTGATGGACTGGCCATTGGCCTTTGTTTATGTTCTACCGGACTTCTACTTTTAATGCCACATATGCTGAATAAAGCAACTTTCTGTTCTCTAGTGCTTTTGCTTCTGATGTACATGATGTTGATGATGCTAACAATGCCCTTGCTGCAGTGATGGTGATATTTGGTCTCATGATAATGAAGTGTTACTGTGCAGGAACCCATGTGGTCCAGGGGTTATGTGTCCTATCCTGTGGTGTATCCATGTCATCCATAGCAGCATCTGAGGGTGTCATGTGTTCAGTAGTTGGCAATGAGATTTCCTACTTAGATTGGCAACTTCACATCTGTGGCTTCCACCCCTGCACATCTGTTGTGCCTGCCATTGTTCTATTCGTCTACTTCCCTGACCGTGTGGCCATCTCCAGTGAACATGCAGGTTTGGGCATCAATGGGGAAGGACTCATCTGTGTTGTCAGTGCAACATTGCTATACAAGTGTGTTGGATCTGTGCTGATGATTCCGTTGGCACTTCCATGACCAGGCTGATGGGACGGGAGCCCTCATTTGTTGCTAATTGTTGATTGTGTGTCCCATTGCTGCCATGGTATGGTATCTGTTCGCCTCACATCTGCAGTCTCCACAGGGTATCTGCATGTGTGTGCCCATTGGTGCAAATATGTGGGTCTGCATTCGGATGGTCACTTCTGTCATTGTGTCATTGATGATTGTTGACGGTGTCAGCCCCCATGGGTGTTGTTTGTCTGCACATGGCCAAAGTTATGTCTTATTTGCACTGCAGGATTTGGCTCCCCCAATTTATGTTGCAATGGGACACATACACTACTTTGCCACTGATGTGTTTGTTGTTCTGTGACCAGGAATCATCCATGCAGTTTGGCAGTTGCACCTCTTACTTTGTCAACACTTGCCTTTTGGTCACTGTGATGATGGGGGTTTGGACCCCATTGCCACAATGTTCGAAATGTGCTTCAGCTATGGACCCCACACTTACATTTTGGTCACTGTGATGATGGGGGTTTGGACCCCATTGCCACAATGTTCGAAATGTGCTTCAGCTATGACCCCACACTTACATTTTGGTCACTGTGATGATGGGGGTTTGGACCCCATTGCCACAATGTTCAAAATGTGCTTCAGCTATGGACCCCACACTTACCTTTTGGTCACTGTGATGATGGGGGTTTGGACCCCATTGCCACAATGTTCGAAATGTGCTTCAGCTATGGACCCCACACTTACCTTTTGGTCACTGTGATGATGGGGGTTTGGACCCCATTGCCACAATGGTCATGGCCTGCTTGCATTGTGGGTGCCACACACATATATGTGTGGCACATGTGCTAGGGGGTCATATTGTATGTTCAAAGTCATGTTCGGTGTTGTAGGCATTTGACACAGTCTACACACGCTTGTCATGGTGTTGGGGGATGTCTTCTTCTTGCATTCCCTAGGTTGTGGTGTGCTGGTTGTGTCATGCATTGTCCATCCTATGAGTGGGGGTGGTAGTAGTGGTAGGCATCCAGCCCCCTGGCTAAGGGTGGTAGTAGTGGTAGGCATCCTGCCCCCCTGGGTGAGGGTGGTAGTAGTGGTAAGCATCCTGCCCCCTGGCTAAGGGTGGTAGTAGTGGTAGGCATCCTGCCCCCTGGCTAAGGGTGGTAGTAGTGGTAGGCATCCTGCCCCCCTGGGTGAGGGTGGTAGTAGTGGTGGGCATCCTGCCCCCTGGGTGAGGGTGGTAGTAGTGGTAGGCATCCTGCCCCCCTGGGTGAGGGTGGTAGTAGTGGTAAGCATCCTGCCCCCTGGCTAAGGGTGGTAGTAGTGGTAGGCATCCAGCCCCCCTGGGTGAGGGTGGTAGTAGTGGTAGGCATCCAGCCCCACCTGGCTAAGGGTGGTGGTAGGCATCCAGCCCCCCTGGGTGAGGGTGGTAGTAGTGGTAGGCATCCAGCCCCCCTGGGTGAGGGTGGTAGTAGTGGTAGGCATCCAGCCCCCCTGGCTAAGGGTGGTGGTAGGCATCCAGCCCCCTGGGTGAGGGTGGTAGTAGTGGTAGGCATCCAGCCCCCTGGGTGAGGGTGGTAGTAGTGGTAGGCATCCAGCCCCCCTGGGTGAGGGTGGTAGTAGTGGTAGGCATCCTGCCCCCTGGCTAAGGGTGGTAGTAGTGGTAGGCATCCTGCCCCCCTGGGTGAGGGTGGTAGTAGTGGTAGGCATCCTGCCCCCCTGGGTGAGGGTGGTAGTAGTGGTGGGCATCCTGCCCCCTGGGTGAGGGTGGTAGTAGTGGTAGGCATCCTGCCCCCTGGGTGAGGGTGGTAGTAGTGGTAAGCATCCTGCCCCCCTGGCTAAGGGTGGTAGTAGTGGTAGGCATCCTGCCCCCCTGGGTGAGGGTGGTAGTAGTGGTGGGCATCCTGCCCCCTGGGTGAGGGTGGTAGTAGTGGTAGGCATCCTGCCCCCCTGGGTGAGGGTGGTAGTGGTGGTAGGCATCATGCCACCCCTGGGTAGGGGTGGTGGTGCGCATTCAGGCCCCTGTGTGCATATGTGGCATTGGTGATGGGCATCCCGCCCCTATGGTGCTGCTGTTGCTGGTGTAAGTATATTCTGCATCCCTGTGTGTGTGTGTGTGATGTGTCGTGTACGTGTTGTATGTGTTTTGTGGTTGGTGTCTGGCTTACCTT
Organism: Calotriton arnoldi; assembly: GCA_963921515.1. Classification (NCBI taxonomy): domain Eukaryota; kingdom Metazoa; phylum Chordata; class Amphibia; order Caudata; family Salamandridae; genus Calotriton; species Calotriton arnoldi. Next base: position 615,976 of record CAWUFW010004493.1, on the reverse strand, counting down.
CTGCGCCGTACGCGTCCGTGCCTGTTCCGGTAGTAAATGTAGAATATTGGTATGATCGGGACGAAGGGATTCATGGTTGGTTCGTGTCGTTCGTCCTTCTCGTTGCTTCGCGTCGTCCTCGTCGCTTCGCCTCGTCCTCGTCGCTTCGCGTCGTCCTCGTCGCTGCCGTGTTTGTCTCGGAGCCGTGGATCGTGTTGTGGCGCGAATCGGAGCTTATGTGCGCCTCTCCCGGATGCTTTGACGTGCCGGACGTAGCGACGGGTTCGGCGCGTACGGAAAGCGCATCGTACTTGTCCGGCCGGACGGGGCTGCATTTTTCCTTCCGTGCGACTCGATTCGGCGTTTCCGGATTCGCCTCGGTCGGAGAACAGGACCTGGTTTGGGTGAGTACGGCTCGGCCGGATTCTTTGCTGTTGTGAGCATCGTACTTGCTCGTTCGGTGTGCTGTACGGATCGGTCGGGAAACAGGCTTTCGCATGGCTTTTTTCCCGACCAAATGGTATTGGGTGCGCCTCCGACCGAGATCGGAATCGGCCCCATAGTGTATGGTCTGCACGTGAGTCCAATCAGACCAACATGGTAAGAATACTGCCCTGCTCATTGCTAGTTCGTAAATGTTTTTCATTTCAGACTTGTGTCACCATATCATTTCTATCCTAGTATGAGCAGTAATAACTCACTGTGCAAAAAAGTGTAATTTTAAAACCAACATCTTTTTTTCTTTGCAGCGCTTGATTTAAAAAATAAATACAGTCTTTGAAGATGGCTGCTCTTTTTAGTCTCATGCCTCACCACTAGGTTGCTGCCTTACATATCACCCAGCTCCGAAGTACCTTAGGGCCCCATTACGAAAGTCCGCCCGCCACCGTAACGGAAAATGGGACCGACCGCCAGAGGTGCGGCGGTCCCACGAGGCCAATTAGGATGCGCCCGCCACAGTGGCGGGCGCATTCTAGCCTTTAACATTGCGGACGGTGCTGCTGGGTGCAGCTCCGTCCGCAATGTCAAAAGTGCATGGTTTGCATTGCCATGCACAACGTGACAGGCACCACGCGGTGCCTGCCACCTTGTGTATGGCAATGGTACCCCCCAAGTGCAGCCCCCCACCCCTCACACCCTCGGGGGCCCGCAACGGGCCCCGATGCAAAACTCCGTATGCCTTTCCATGGCGGCATCGCCGCCATGGAAAGGCAGGTTCTGGCATGCATCCTAATATGATGGACGGTGCCTGCTAGGCACCGCCACCATTTTGGGCCCCCTGCACCGTCCGCCAGGCAATTGGTACGATTGCTGGCGGCGGACGGTCTTTGCGTCCGCAGCAGACGCTGTCATGTTCCCATGGCCATCATAATCCGGCGGTGGGAAAATTCCGTTCGATGGCGAAGGACCGCCACCGCAGGGCCGGCGGTTGCCACCGCCGGCCCTGCGGTGGCGGTCCTTCCGCCATCATAATGAGGCCCATAGTCTTCAGGAAAGGAGCATGCAGGAAAAAAATCCATACCACGGGAGTCTTTCCATCTGACTCTGTTTGTAATTGCTCCCTTTCTTCCGATTCTTAATGTGGCTTCGGGAGCACCTTGGCCTCATGCTCCATGACACCTTTCAGTTGCGGGTTTGCCAAAGTGCACCAGACTGCTGAGGGTGCAGACAGTGACGCCTCCGGTGACGCCTGAACATTAACACTGTATTCTCTCTGTTCAGAGAAGAGTCTGCACTCGGGGTGTAAGTGTTAAATTCCTTTATTTTCAGAGCTGACATTCCTAGGGCAGCAAAGTTCAGAACGTGTTTCTACGGTCAGCCTTTTTCAACTGAAGAAAGACTCCAGCAAATATATATAGTGTATGGTCTGCACGTGAGTCCAATCAGACCAACATTGTAAAAATACTGCACTGCTCATTGCTAGTTTGAAATGTTTTTCATTTCAGACTTGTGTCACCATATCATTTCTATCCTAGTATGAGCAGTAATATAACTCACTGTGCAAAAAAGTGTGATTTTAAAACTGGCATCTTTATAGCCTACTGGCGGCGGTTATAGTTAGGACCTAGTTTCCATAGGAAAAGCGTTTTTTGTTTTGTTAATAACTTTGGCGCCATTTGTTGAATCTTCACTAAGGGGCCGATTACGATGGCGGATGGAAAACCATTCCGACCACCGTGGTAGTGGAAATTAACCGTCCACATGTACCACGGGAAAACCGGCGGTCAGATTAGGATGAACCGCCAGAAAAATCCGACTGCGGCGGATGGATTCCACGAAACTCCGCCGGGACCGTGTGGAGCAGGTGAAAATCCGCAGTTCGACCAACGATTGACCGCAAGTGAAATTAGGATACGGTTGCGGTGACAGCAGAACGATCAGTTGTTTCCGACCGCCGCGATCGCAACAATAGATGAATGGGAGAGCCAGCGGAAGCACTGTTGTATTCCGACCCCCGCGGTCGCTCCGGAAGAGTAATGGCGGTCGAAAGCAACCACACAATAAGGCTACCAAGTGTGGCTAAAAATCTGGCTCAGCCCCAAAAAACACCAAATACACCCCAATGACACATTCCCATGGCAAAAAAAAATACAAATCCCAGGTCAACCCACACAACACACCTGACATTAATACTCCATTTTGACCCACCCACACAGCTGAGCATAAAACCAGCCCCTTCCCTGCCCACAATCCTTTGCACAACTCCAGCACTGAAGGGCCCAACCCCAGAGCACCAAGGAGAGGCAAATCTGCACACAATACACCATCACAACCACACACACACCACACCACCTCCACCACCTCCACACCTGCACTTCTCACCCATTTTCACATCACACACCATGGCACAGAGGAAGATGCCCAAATTCACTGACAATGAGTTGTCAGTCATGGTAGATGAGATAATCAGAGTAGAACCACATTTGTTTGGAAGCATGGTCCAACAGACACCAGTAGCCAGAAAAAATCAAATGTGGGCAAGGATAGTCAACAAAGTCAATGCAGTAGGGACCACCCCGCGCACCCTGAAGGACATCAGGAGGAGGTGGCATGACCTCAAGACCAGGGTGAAAGAGCGTGCCAACAAGAACTATGAGCTGGCTCAGAGGACTGGCGGTGGCCCTCCCATTCTACCACTGACATTCAACGAATGGGAGGAGAAGGTGCTTGCCATACTGCATCCAGAGAGTCTCACAGGAATACCCGGGGGAGTGGAGGCTGGTAAGTACCAACAAATGTCCCCCATTACACTGCTAAACTGTCTCACACAACTAGAAAGCTACACTTCCTAAACATAAATGCACCAACGTACTACATACTCTTCCCAACACATGTCTCACAGATTTAACATTCCCTTCCTCTGAATCACCCCAAAGGTAGCCAGCAACATTTCCAAGTGGACATGTGTACAGGCAGCCATCACTACAACTCCCACCAGGCCCCCTGTCCCATAGCTGACCAGGATGGAGCACTCCCCCCCACCCACAACCAGTGGTAGCCATTGCATTGCTCACCTTCACCTAACAGGTAGGTAGCTTTCTCAACAGGGAGGGGTGTGTGTGTGTGTGTGTGGTAAGCCAGCACTACAACTCCCACCATGCCCCCTGTCCCACAGCTGACCAGGATGGAGCACTCCCCCCACCCACAACCATGTGGTAGCCATTGCATTGCTCACCTTCACCTAACAGGTAGGTAGCCTGCTTAACAGGGAAGGGTGTGTGTGTGTATGTGTGTGGTAAGCCAGCACTACAACTCCCACCAGGCCCCCTGTCCCACAGCTAACCAGGATGGAGCACTCCCCCCACCCACAACCACGTGGTAGCCATTGCATTGCACTACTCAAATTGACAGGTAGGTAGCCTTATCAACAGGGAGGGGTGTGTGTAGGTGGGAAGCCATCACTACAACTCCCACCAGGCCCCCTGTCCCACAACTGAGCAGGATGGAGCACTCCCCCCACCCACAACCATGTGGTAGCCATTGCATTGCACTACTCAAACTGACAGGTAGGTAGCCTCATCAACAGGGAGGGGTGTGTGCGGGTGGGAAGCAAGCACTACAACTCCCACCAGGCCCCTGTCCCACAGCTGACCATGATGGAGGACTCCCCCCACCCACACCCATGTGGTAGCCATTGCATTGCTCACCTTCACCTAACCGATAGGTAGCTTTCTCAACAGGGGGGGGTGTGTGTGTGTGTGTAAAGCCAGCACTACAACTCCCACCAGGCCCCCTGTCCCACAGCTGACCAGGATGGAGCACTCCCCCACCCACAACCATGTGGTATCCATTGCATTGCTCACCTTCACCTAACAGGTAGGTAGCCTGCTTAACAGGGAGGGGTGTGTGTGTGTGTGTGGTAAGCCAGCACTACAACTCCCACCAGGCCCCCTGTCCCACAGCTGACCAGGATGGAGCACTCCGCCCCACCCACAACCGTGGTAGCCATTGCATTGCTCACCTTCACCTAACAGGTAGGTAGGCTGCTTAACAGGGAGGGCTGTGTGTGTGTGGTAAGCCAGCACTACAACTCCCACCAGGCCCCCTGTCCCACAGCTGACCAGGATGGAGCACTCCCCCACCCACAACCATCTGGTAGCCATTGCATTGCACTGCTGAAACTGATAGGTAGGTAGCCTCATCAACAGGGAGGGGTGTGTGTGTGTGTGTGTGGGAAGCCAGCACTACAACTCCCACCAGGCCCCCTGTCCCACAGCTGAGCAGGATGGAGCACTCCCCCCACCCACAACCATGTGGTAGCCATTGCATTGCACTACTCAAACTGACAGGTAGGTAGCCTCATCAACAGGGAGGGGTGTGTGTGGGTGGGAAGGCAGCGCTACAACTCCCTTCAGGCCCTGTGAGAAGTTGGCCTGGTATATGCTGTCCACTAGTTATAGTGGGCACCTTGCACCAGTCCAAACAACCCCTTATTGATGATAGGTTTAAGACAACCTTATTTGAAAGCTATCCTAGTGGTAGCTATGGAGAGCAGCCTTCAGGCTAAGTCTTGAAGGAGTGTAAAGCTGTTTGTTTTACCAGTCTATAATCTCTTGAATGGCTAAATGAAAGGAGACCACACCAGGTATATATATAAAATATATGTATTTATTTCTAAACACACCCTACTAGTCTCTTTATGAGGCTAGAGGTCAAAGCACATATGTTACACTTCAAATATCACAGTAAATTAGCACAATATACGGTAGGCCCTAGGGGCGAACCAAACCATATATTAAGAAAGTGGTATAAGAACCACGACTTGACTAGACACAAGGCCTAGAGCCTGTAGAATTGCTGGGACCCCAAGGACCCACCCAAGGTAGTGACACAGGGGACCCACGGGGGACGTGTGCAGTGTTTGAACACAGCCGCGAGCTCCGTTAGCTTCTATGGGGAAAGTCGCGGTTAGAGTTTTAAAGTTAAAGGACACTTAGAAATGGACTAGGACCAAACCCTCTTGGACTTAGACAGTTCTAGGGTCAACACCCACGGGAGCACCGGAGTACTCGAGTTACCTCACCCAGGGAAGCCGGGTGCATAGGTGTCAAATGGTGTCGGGTCGCCTCGTCGTTTTCAATGGCAGCTTGCAGAGAAGTGCTGCTGCCGGGAAGATGCGAAGTGTCCGAAGAGATCCAAGCTTGGATCGGAGATGTGAAGAACCTGAAAGCAGAGGGGACAGAGTCTGGGTCACTTGCCAGTGACCAGGGGCACGATAGACGAATGCCCACCGATGTCGGGTGTTTCAGGTGAAGGAGGTGAAGCTTGACTCTTCAGCCACGAGGACCAGGAGGTGTCGACGACAACCAGGAGCTAGATTCGAGCTGTCCCACAAAGGGTGTCGAGTGCTGCAGCATCGGTGCCTGGATTGGACACAACAAGCCTTGGCAACAGCAACCCACGCAGGAAGAGGAAAGATGCTTCGGGACGGACCAGCAAGGTCCTGGGGACTACCCAAGCAATGGAGAGTCAGGGCACGTCTAGAGCAACCAGGAAAGCCCAATTAAAGTAAAGTTGCTCTTCTCAGGGACCCACAAGTCGACGGACAAGGGATCACGAAGGGACCTCAAGAGGAATCACAAAATGGCAACCCACGGGTCACTCGGAGTGGGTAGGCCAGCAATCTTCAGTGGATTCACTGCTCGGGGTCAGGGCTACAAGTAACTGAAAGAATAGCCTCAAGGATTGACGAGAAGCATATGCACTTGCAAATGTGCACGGTGTCCAGGGGTTCCGGTTCCACGGTACCCAGGAGGGCTACGGGTCTCAGCTTTGCTGGGGACTTGGGTCAGCCTCTGGGAAGTCTGGAAACCCACCTCCTGGGTTGCAAAGTCTTCGGCGTCCGGCGGGAGCTTCGGAGATGCAGACCAGTCAGATGCGTCTTTGGTGCCTGCCAAGCAGGGGACACTCCTTTACTCCAAGGGAGATTCTTCAGTCATCTGGCGTTGAACAGATTGTCGAAGGTCCAGGATTCAGTATCAGAGTTTCGTCCAGGGAAATCTAAAGTCCTGTTGCCAGGGGTTCCTTTCTTATACCCAAGGAAGGGGTTGGACATACTCTGGGGACCCACCTATGGGAGGGTTTGGAAAGAGGGGTGGCTACACCCATTTCCTTTATCCAGTTTCACACCAGAGCAGGGGCTGGTAGCCCCTGCAACCGGTTTGAACTGGACTATGCACAGGGACACCAAATGTGCCCCCAGTGCAGTACTTCAAAGCACTCTGAGAGTGCACCCACCCAGCCCCAATACACTAAAGCCTGTCTGGGAGGTGGTAACACCTCCCTGTGACAGGAAACCTATTGTCCAGGCCTCCCCTGCCGGAGTTTCAGTCAGCAGCAGGAGGCCAGACTCGTGTCTGTGGCTGCAGCATCCATTTTGTGATGCCAGGGCTCTGTTAGCTGGTACCGGGTGTACCGGTGCTGTCATGTCTCTCCCTCTAGAAGGGTGGGATCATACTCCCACACCAGTTACTGGTGTGGGGGTATGATTCCAAGGTGTTTGACACCAAACACGACATGTTTCCGTGCAGCCATCCCAAAGTTAGCATTTACCGTTTGGTTATAATGCACTTAAGAGTATATGGTCAGGCTGCATCACAGACAACTCCGGAGAATAGATTCCGAAGGCTGCAGAGGGGCTCTGCTCATGCATGGGCACCCTCTCACACAAAACCAAGCACCCTGCCTTCAGGATTGATAAGGCCTGCCATAGGGGTGACTGATAGGTTTATATGTGTAGTGATAGGGTGAGATATAGTGAACCTATAGCTCAGTAAGGGGTGCATGCACCACCTTACTCAGGCTGCTGTAGCAGTCCTGTGGTGTCATTTTGGAAGGCTGCCCAGGGGTGGTATAATACATGCTTCAGCCCTTGGTAGGCCTCTGGGGTACCTATGCCCTGGGTACATAGCATACCATATACTAGGGACTGATAAGGGCACCCCAGAAACCAATCTGTGGTGTACCTAAGGTACAGGGAATCAATTTAGAGAGGAAGCAGCTAGGCTGAGGTCCTGGATAGCAGGGCCCCAGCTAGACTAAAGTCGAAAAACAGTGAAACATCAGCAAAAAGTGGGGGTAACCATAAGAAGCAGATCCTACTCTCCTACACAACCCCCCCAAATGCAGGGACATTAAACTAACCTTGACCAGTTGAGTCTTCATGTTCTAAGTGGAAATATCTGGAGAGTCCATCTGCATTGGCATGGCTACTCCCAGGTCTATGTTCACTGTATAGTCCATCCCCTGTAGGGAAATGGACCACCTCAAAAGTTTGGGGTTTTCACCCTTCATCTGTTTTAGCCATAAGAGGGGCTTATGGTCTGTCTGAACAATGAAGTGAGTGCCAAACAAGTATGGCCTCAACTTCTTCAGAGCCCAAACCACAGCAAAGGCCTCCCTCTCTATGGCTGACCAACGTTTCTCTCTGGGGGTCAGCCTTCTGCTAATAAAAGCTACTGGCTGATCCTGACCTTCATCATTCAACTGTGATAGTACAGCCCCTACCCCCAACTCAGATACATCTGTTTGTACAATGAACTTTTTGGAGTAATCAGGACTCTGTAGAACGGGAGCAGTGCACATGGCCTGCTTCAGGTCATCAAATGCCCTTTGACAGTTAACTGTCCACTGAACCTTTTTGGGCATTTTCTTAGAGGTAAGGTCATTCAATGGGGTCACTATGGATCCATAACCTTTTACAAATCTTCTGTAGTACCCAGTCAGGCCCAAGAAGGCTCTCACCTGAGTCTGGGTAGTGGGAGCAACCCAGTCCATTATGGTCTGGATTTTGCTCTGCAATGGTTGAACCTGGCCTCCACCTACAAGGTGGCCCAGGTACACAACCTGACTCTGCCCTATCTGGCACTTAGTAGCCTTGATAGTTAGGCCTGCTTTTTGCAGGGCCTCCAAAACATTCCTTAGGTGGACCAGGTGATCCTCCCAGGTGGAGCTAAAGACAGCAATATCATCTAGATATGCTGCACTATAGTCTTCCAGGCCTGTAAGGACTGTATTCACCAACCTTTGGAAAGTGGCAGGTGCATTTTTCAAACCAAAGGGCATCACCACAGATTGATAATGCCCACTAGGGGTAGAAAATGCTGTCTTTGGCTTTGCATCATCAGCTAGTCTGATCTGCCAGTAGCCAGCTGTCAAGTCAAATGTGCTCAGAAACTTGGCTGAGGCCAAAGTATCTATAAGCTCATCTGCCCTTGGGATGGGATGGGCATCAGTCCTAGTGACTGCATTGAGACCCCTGTAGTCCACACACAACCTCATTTCTCTCTTGCCATTTTTGGTGTGAGGTTTAGGCACAAGGATTACTAGACTAGCCCAAGGGCTATCTGAGGGTTCAATGACTCCCAAATCCAACATCTTTTGGACTTCTGTCCTTATACAATCCCTGACATGATCAGGCTGCCTGTAGATTTTATTCTTGACAGGCAGACTGTCCCCAGTGTCCACTTCATGAGTGCACCAGGTAGTCTGACTAGGTGTCAGGGAGAACATATGCCTGAACTGGCTGAGAACTTTTCTGCAGTCAGTTTGTTGCTGGACAGTGAGGCTGCCTGCCAAGGCTACACCATCTACTGATCCATCATCAGGGTTCTGAGAGAGCAGGTCAGGGAGTGGATCACTCTCTTCCTCCTGTCCCTCATCAGTAGCCATGAGCAAGCCCATGTCTGCCCTGTCGACGTATGGTTTCAGTCTGTTGACATGAAGTACCCTATGGGGACTCCTGGGAGTTCCAAGGTCTACCAAGTAGGTAGCCTTTCCCTTCTGTTCAACAATTGTATGGGGGCCACTCCACTTATCTTGGAGGGCTGCTGGGGCCACAGGCTCCAACACCAACACTTTCTGTCCTGGCTGGTACACAGTCAGCACAGCCTTTTGGTCATGCCAGGCCTTTTGTAATTCCTGGCTAGCCTCAAGGTTTTTAGTTGCCTTTTTCATATACTCTGCTATCCTGGAGCGGAGACCAAGTACATAGTCCACTATGTCCTGTTTAGGGGTTTGAGAGGCAACTCCCATCCCTCCTTCACCAGACACAAAGGACCCCTAACAGGATGGCCAAACAAAAGTTCAAAAGGGCTGTAACCAACCCCCTTTTGAGGCACCTCCCTGTAGGCAAATAAAAGGCAGGGCAAGAGGATGTCCCATCTGCGCCTAAGCTTTTCTGGGAGACCTTTGATCATGCCCTTTAAGGTTTTGTTGAACCTTTCAACTAAACCATTGCATTGTGGGTGATAGGGTGTGGTGAACTTATAATACACTCCACACTCCTTCCACATTGCAGTCAAGTAACTAGACATGAAGTTTGTACCCCTGTCTGATACTACCTCCTTAGGAAAACCCACTCTTGAGAATACTCCCAAGAGGGCCCTTGCCACCACAGGTGCTGTGGTGGTCCTAAGTGGAATTGCTTCTGGGTACCTAGTGGCATGGTCCACCACCACCAGGATAAATCTGTGCCCAGAGGCTGTCTGAGGATCCATGGGACCAACTATATCAATCCCCACCCTCTCAAAGGGAACCCTCACCACAGGTAGTGGTATCAGGGGGGCCTTTGTGGTTCCACCTGCCTTCCCACTGGCTTGACAGGTGACACAGGAGCGACAAAACTCCTTGGTGTCTTCAGACATGTGGGGCCAATGAAAGTGAGGAACAATTCTGTCCCAAGTCTTGTTTTGGCCCAGGTGACCTGCTAGGGGAATATCATGGGCTAGTGTCAATAGGTAGCCCCTAAATTTCAGAGGTATTACCAACCTCCTGGAAGCACCAGGCTTGGGGTCTCTACTCTCTGAATATAGGAGTCCATCATCCCAATATATTTTATGGGTGCCACTAGCATTCCCAGCAGCCTCATCAGCAGCTTGCTTTCTGAGGGTTTCAAGAGAGGGGCAGCTTTGCTGCTCCTGGCTCAGATCTGCCCTGGAAGGGCCCCCTATCCCTGAGAACTCAACCTGATCAGGTTCCAGCTCCTCTGGGATAGTTCCTTCTTCAGGACTAAGATCATCTCCCTCAGGAGGGTGATCTGTATTCTGAGTCAGGGGGGAAGGCACTGCCTTAACCCTACTGCTCCTCCTCTTGGGAGGCACTTGGTCCATTCTTCCAGAATCCAGGGCCTGTTCAGTGTTAGACTTTTTGGCCTGTGACCTGGTCACAGCAAATACATGTGCAGGGATCCCTAGCATTTCTGCATGTGTCCTGAGCTCCACCTCTGCCCAAGCTGAAGTTTCTAGATCATTGCCAAGCAAGAATTCAACAGGGAGGTCTGCACTTACCACAACTTTCTTGAGGCCAGTTACCCCTCCCCAGGAGAAATTAACAACTGCCAAGGAATGGTTTGTCCTGACATTGCTAGCATTGGTCACTTGGTACATTTCACCAAGTATAATCTGCCCAGGAGCCACAAGATCTTTTGTCACCATTGTGACACTTGCGCCTGTGTCCCTGAATGCCAAAGCCTCTTTTCCATTTATCAAAGGCTGCTGTCTGTATTTGCCCAAGTTACTGGGACTCACAAAGGAGGACATGTCCATGCCTCCATCACAGACCAGGACAGCCTGAGTTGGAACTCTGACTAGGCCAGAACCCAGGGTTAACCCGACTACACCCTTATTCTGAGTACCACCAATTGTAGCTGCACTAGGGGGAACAGTTGCCTTAGGGGCAATGGTGGCTGGAGTTGAGTCTTTGGACTTTGTACAGTCACTTGTCCAATGGGTTTTCTGCTTACAGATTTTACACCATGGTTTCTTTTGGCCTTTACTTTTGTTAGATTGGGATTCCCCCCCCCAGATGAAGATTTTTGGGGACCTTGAGAAGACTTCTGGTCTTTACCCTTTTCCCCACCCTTGTCAGAGTTCTTAGAATCTTGCTTCTTTGGGTCACCACCTTGGTTCTGAACCTTCTGCCTCACCCTGGTTCTGACCCATTTGTCTGCCTTCTTTCCCAATTCTTGGGGAGAGGTCAGATCAGAGTCCACCAGGTACTGATGCAACAGCTGATTTTGACAATTATTAAGGATCTGCTCCCTCATAATTAAGTTGTACAATCCTTTGAAATCACACACCTTACTGCCAAGTAACCAGCCCTCCAGAGCCTTAGTAGCACAATCTACAAAGTCCACCCAGTCTTGATTCTGTGCCTTTTGGGTATCTCTGAACTTTATCCTATACTGTTCAGTGGTTAGGCCAAACCCCTCAATCAGTACACTTTTCAAGATTTGGTAATCATCAGCATCCTCTTCTGTTACAGTGAGGAGCTTATCTCTACCTTTGTCTGCAAAGGAGAGCCACAAGATTGCTGCCCACTGCTCCTGGGGGACCCTCTGAACTTTACAGGCCCTTTCCAGTGCAGTAACCCATTTGTGGATGTCATCCCCACTCTGGTAGGGAGGGACAATCTTGCTTAGGTTTCTATGGTCATGAGACCTTTCCCTAACACTAGGGAAGTTGCTGCCACCATGGGACTCTAGTCCCAACTTTCTTCTAGTTTTCTGAAGCTCTAGGGACTCCCTATCTAAAGCCAACTGCTCTCTTCTGATTCTAAGCTGAGCTTCTTCATACTTGGCCAGTCTCTCTTTCCGTTCATGAGAGGATTCCCTCCTATGAGAGGAAACAGAGGTCCCTACTGAGGTGTCAGAATGGTTAGACTCCTGAGAAGGAGATCTTGACCTTCTAGGCACACTCTCAACTCTCCCTGGTGGAATAAAGAGGAGGCCAATCTGGCCATCCTCCTCATTGGCAGGAGGAGCTGGATTTCCCAGGCTAAGACCAGTGTCATCTTCCTGGTCAGCTTCAGAGGTCAGGTCATGGGTATCTTCACCCCTTGGCCTTTCCTCATCTGCTGCCCCACCCTCTCTGCCTACCCCTTCAGACCCTGTGGGCCTTCTGAGATCATCCAACAGCAGGACCTCTATGAGGCGTTGGGTGTTTGCACTTTTTCCTGTCTTCAATTTCCTAGTACTACACAATGCTCTCAATTCCAAGAATGGGAGGTTGTCATACTTGGATGGTAGAAGCCCATTGGCTTCTGGCAGGGACCCACTGGTTCCTGGCCTTGAAGACATCACTAGTGAGGTGTGGTGTATGCACTACCAACTCTAGTGTGGCCTACTAAACTCTCTTGAGTTGTAGAAAGGGTGTGCTAAGCCCTTGACACACAACTCTAAGTTCAGTAGAACTTACTGTAATTTTAAGCTTGAATTATATGTACCTCAGGTACCTTTTAGTGGTTTTCAGTTAGTCACTCACTTGAGATTATCTGGTAAAACAAAGGCAACCAGAAGTTGGCCTGGTATATGCTGTCCACTAGTTATAGTGGGCACCTTGCACCAGTCCAAACAAACCCTTATTGATGATAGGTTTAAGACAACCTTATTTGTAAGCTATCTTAGTGGTAGCTATGGAGAGCAGCCTTCAGGCTAAGTCTTGAAGGAGTGTAAAGCTGTTTGTTTTACCAGTCTATAATCTCTTGAATGGCTAAATGAAAGGAGACCACACCAGGTATATATATAAAATATATGTATTTATTTCGAGGCTAGAGGTCAAAGCACATATGTTACACTTCAAATATCACAGTAAATTAGCACAATATACGATAGGCCCTAGGGGCGAACCAAACCATATATTAAGAAAGTGGTATAAGAACCACGACTTGACTAGACACAAGGCCTGGAGCCTGTAGAATCGCTGGGACCCCAAGGAACCACCCAGGGTAGTGACACAGGGGACCCAGGGTGGACGTTTGCAGTGTTTGAACACAGCCGCGAGCTCCGTTAGCTTCTATGGGGAAAGTCGCGGTTAGAGTTTTAAAGTTAAAGGACACTTAGAAATGGACTAGGACCAAACCCTCTTGGACTTAGACAGTTCTAGGGTCAACACCCATGGGAGCACCGGAGTACTCGAGTTACCCCACCCGGGGAAGCCGGGTGCATAGGTGTCAAATGGTGTCGGGTCGCGTCACCCTTTTCAATGGCAGCTTGCAGAGAAGTGCTGCTGCCGGGAAGATGCGACGTGTCCGAAGAGATCCAAGCTTGGATCGGAGATGTGAAGAACCTGAAAGCAGAGGGGGCAGAGTCTGGGTCACTTGCCAGTGACCAGGGGCATGATAGACGAATGCCCACCGATGTCGGGTGTTTCAGGTGAAGGAGGTGAAGCTTGACTCTTCAGCCACGAGGACCAGGAGGCATCGACGACAACCAGGAGCTGGATTCGAGCTGTCCCATAAAGGATGTCGAGTGCTGCAGTGTCGGTGCCCAAATTGGACACAACAAGCATTGGCAACAGCAACCCACGCAGGAAGAGGAAAGATGCTTCGGGATGGACCAGCAAGGTCCTACGGACTACCCAAGCAATGGAGAGTCAGGGCACGTCTGGAGCAATCAGGAAAGTCCAATTAAAGTAAAGTTGCCCTTCTCAGGGACCCACAAGTTGATGGACAAGGGATCGCAAAGGGACCTCAAGAGGAATCACAAAATGGCAGCCCACGGGTCACTCGGAGTGGGTAGGCCAGCAATCTTCGGTGGATTCACTGCTCGGGGTCAGAGCTATGAGTAACCCAAAGCACAGCCTCAAGGATTGACGAAAAGCATATGCACTTGCAAATGTGCATGGTGTCCAGGGGTTCTGGTTCCACGGTACCCATGAGGGCTACGGCTCTCAGCTTTGCTGGGGACTCGGGGCAGCCTCTGAGAAGTCGGGAAAACCACATCCTGGGTTGCAAAGCCTTCGGGGTCTGGCGGGAGCTTCAGAGATGCAGACCAGTCAGATGCAACTTTGGTGCCTGCCAAGCAGGGTAGTAACTCCTTTACTCCAAGGGAGATTCTTCAGTCATCTGGCGTTGAACAGATCGTCGAAGGTCCAGGATTCAGTATTAGAGTTTCGTCCAGGGAAATCTAAAGTCCTGTTGCCAGGGGTTCCTTTCTTATACCCAAGGAAGGGGTTGGACATACTCTGGGGACCCACCTATGGGAGGGTTTGGAAAGAGGGGTGGCTACACCCATTTCCTTTGTCCAGTTTTGCACCAGAGCAGGGGCTGGTAGCCCCTGCAACCGGTTTGAACTGGACTATGCACAGGGACACCAAATGTGCCCCCAGTGCAGGACTTCAAAGCACTCTGAGAGTGCACCCACCCAGCCCCAATACACTAAAGCCTGTCTGGGAGGTGGTAACACCTCCCTGTGACAGGAAACCTATTGTCAAGGCCTCCCCTGCCGGAGTTTCGGTCAGCAGCAGGAGGCCAGACTCGTGTCTGTAGCATCCATTTTGTGATGCCAGGGCTCTGTTAGCTGGTACCGGGTATACCGGTGCTGTCATGTCTCTCCCTCTAGAAGGGTGGGATCATACTCCCACACCAGTTACTGGTGTGGGGGTATGATTCCAAGGTGTTTGACACCAAACACGACATGTTTCGGTGCAGCCATCCCAAAGTTAGCATTTACCGTTTGGTTATAATGCACTTAAGAGTATATGGTCAGGCTGCATCACAGACAACCCCGGAGAATAGATTCCGAAGGCTGCAGAGGGGCTCTGCTCATGCATGGGCACCCTCTCACACAAAACCAAGCACCCTGCCTTCAGGATTGATAAGGCCTGCCATAGGGGTGACTGATAGGTTTATATGTGTTGTGATAGGGTGAGATATAGTGAACCTATATCTCAGTAAGGGGTGCATGCACCACCTTACTCAGGCTGCTGTAGCAGTCCTGTGGTGTCATTTTGGAAGGCTGCCCAGGGGTGGTATAATACATGCTTCAGCCCTTGGTAGGCCTCTGGGGTACCTATGCCCTGGGTACATAGTATACCATATACTAGGGACTGATAAGGGCACCCCAGAATCCAATCTGTGGTGTACCTAAGGTACAGGGAATCAATTTAGAGAGGAAGCAGCTAGGCTGGGGTCCTGGATAGCAGGGCCCCAGCCAGACTAAAGTCGAAAAACAGTGAAACATCAGCAAAAAGTGGGGGTAACCATAAGAAGCAGATCCTACTCTCCTACAGGCCCCCTGTCCCACAGCTGACAATGATGGAGCACTCCCCACACCCACACCCATGTGGTAGCCATTGCATTGCTCACCTTCACCTAACAGGCAGGTAGCTTACTCAACAGGGAGGTGTGTGTGTGTGTGTGTGTGTGTGTGTGTGTGTGTGTGTGTGGAAAGCCAGCACTACAACTCCCACCAGGCCCCCTGTCCCACAGCTGACCAGGATGGAGCACTCCCCCCACCCACAACCATGTGGTAGCCATTGCTTTGCTCACCTTCACCTTCACCTAACAGGTAGGTAGCCTGCTTAACAGGGAGGGGTGTGTGTGTGGGGAAAGCCAGCACTACAACTCCCACCAGGCCCCCTGTCCCACAGCTGACCAGGATGGAGCGCTCCCCCCACCCACAACCATGTGGTAGCCATTGCATTGCTCACCTTCACTTAACAGGTAGGTAGCCTGCTTAACAGGGAGGGGTGTGTGTGTGTGTGTGTGTGTGTGGTAAGCCAGCACTACAACTCCCACCAGGCCCCTTGTCCCACAGCTGACCAGGATGGAGCACTCCCCCCACCCACAACCATGTGGTAGCCATTGCATTGCTCACCTTCACCTAACAGGTAGGTAGTAAGTGCATGAACCCTGCCATCCTTCTCAAAATGCATGGAGCCATATGACCACACCAGCACTCACACACCAGCCAACTTGGCATAGATCCAAAAGACACATCCAGTGTGCAGACAGCAAAGCGCACGTAACTGTCACAGAAATAAAACTTTGACTCACCAAGTCACATGCGAAAGTAATTCATGGCACAATCATGCACAGAACAGAATGCAATGTGTAAGTGCCATGGTGTCAGAGCATGAAGGCCCATATGAACACAAAACATGCATGATCAATCTGACAAACATAGCTAAGTACATGATATGAAAAAGGTATGTATAACATTACAAAGGCTAGTTCTTGTCTAGCTGAAATTGATTCCATGATGAGCAAACAAAAAAGATGCATCACCTAAAGTTGCTGTGCCGCAAGTCGTCAGATGATATGTCCTTGTAATCACTCAATCTGTACGTGGCACATGGTTTCAATTTACATGTCACACCATGTGCAAGTAATGTATGTACCTCAACATCATATCATGATGCTCAGTATCTTGCAGCCATACCAAGTGATTGTAAAGTAAAGTTTTTGGTGTATCAAATGTAACATCCAAAAGTCTAACACCAAGCTAGTGGAGTGCACTTCAATGACCATTTAACCTCTGTTCAACAGGAGATCCACAAGCAACTGCTGCGTAAAACACCACCAACCTGCAGAGCCTGTCTCCCCCCCGGAACATGAACTCTCGGATGCTGACTCCCTACGTTTCTCGGATGAGGAGCAACAACCTGGCCCATCCGGAGTGCCAGGGCGCACCACGTCTCAGGCCCTCATTGTCCCCACCACCACCACCACAGCAACAACAACAGCGCTGACCCCTGCTACGACGACCTGTGCGGCCTCCACCACCACCATCACCACTGCTGCCTGCAACACTCTCCCTGCCTCTGTGGTTAGCAACACCACCACACAATCCGAGGATGCTAGGGAGAGTGTGCGGGTGCGTCGAGTGCCACCGCCACAGGTCCGTGTCAGCAGGGCAGGTGGGAGGGCAACTGGGGGACAAATACAGGAGGACACTGAGACCGAAGCCCTGGAAACCATTGTAAGAGTCCTTGGGGCATACCAACAGAACCAGGGACAGATGGGCTAGGTTGTGGAAGAAGTGCGTGAGCTCCGCCTGCTGCTGAGGTCCATGCACACACGCATGGGCCAAATTGTGGACCTCATGGGCCAGCTAGTGGGTGTTCTGAGGGACAGACATGCGGCCCAAATGACGGCTCAACCCCCCTCCAGTGGCCCACCTGCTGATATTCCCACCACCTCAGCTGCGGCCACAGAGAGGGGTGAGCTGCACCAAAATGACTCCTCAGACACCACTGAGCCTGCAGCAGAGGCCCCCCCTGCCAAACGCAAGAGGGGACGTCCGAGAAACACCAGGGGAGGATCCCGTGGCAATGCACCATCCACAGGCAATCACTGAGCCAGCCATGATGGCACCTGTGTTCCCATTGACATTGACTTTGTTGACTATCCTTACCCACATTGCCATGTTGATGGCAGGAGTCTGTTGGACTGTGTGACCACATCAATGTGCTGACTACTCTATTTGTCTCATTTACCATCACTGACAACTCATTAAATCACTTAGCACAATTTTGTACATGATCACTTCTCTGGCACAAATACACATTGTAAATAAACACTCTTTACACACCCATGTCTTTGTGTTCGCTCCATGTTTATCACAGTATGGACAATGTCAACTCAGATTCCAATGTCCCACAAGCTCTGATTTTGACGAGGCATTGAGAGGGTGAAGGAACCTAGAAAGACACAAGAGAATGACATTCACTTGTCAGGTGATGCCATTACAGCTAAAACACAACACTAGTCATCAACGTACAAGTACCAGCACACATAACAATGAGCAACAACATCAACAGAGACATGACGTACATGGACAAACATACCCTGTGCCACACACATCAGCCATTACCACAGAGCCAACAACAGCCAGCAGTCAAAAAGTACTTCTATGCATTGCCACTACCATCAAAGACAACAGACAATGTCACTGTTGTACAATGTCACTTACACTCAAGGGAAGTAGTTGTCGATGAGCTGTTGATGCAGGTCAACACCTTCTTCTTCTCCACTATCGTCGTCACTGGGCATGTGTGGGTCTGCAGGGGGGGCATCTGCTGCTCATCATCCTCCAGGATGATGAGCAGCAGAGAGGGGGGACCTCTTTGCGCAAGGCCAGGTTGTGGAGCATGCAGCATGCAACGATGATCTGAACCACCTTTTGGGGAGAGTAGAGTAGTGCACCTCCGCTCTTGTCCAGACACCGGAATCTAGTCTTCAGAAGCCCAAAATTACGCTCCACCACACGACATGTCCTCCCCTGTGCATCATTGTAGCGGACTTCACCGGGCTCCTGGGATTCCTTAGTGGGCTCAGCAACCAAGGCCGGTTGGGATACGCAGAGTCACCTAGGTGTGAGACACAGAGAGCAATTTAGTTATACAAACAGTAAGTGAGTACAGCATGTCACACATACAGCACACTACTTGACGCTGCGTACTCACCAACAAGCCATGCACGCTCCGGATGCAGATTTGCCATCAATTGTGGAATGATGCTGTTCCGCAGAATGTAGGAGTCATGTGCAGACCCGGGGAATTTGGCACAGATATGGGAGATGATCATATCTGCTTGGCACACCACTTGCACATTAATGGAATGGAAATGTTTCCTGTTCCGGTAGATGTGCTCACGTGCCTGTGGTGGAACTAGGCCAACATGTGTGCAGTCAATGGCCCCAACAACATTCGGTATGTGTCCCAGGTCATAGAAATCCCCCTTCACACCTGCCAATTCATGTCTCCTTGGGAAGTGGATGTAGCAGTCCCTGTGTGTCATCATTGCGGACAGGACATCACGTAGCACCATGCTAAACATGGCCTGAGACATCCCACCGGCGATGGCCACCGTGTACTGAAGAGAACCAGTAGCAAAGAAGTGCAGGTCCGCCATCACCTTGACTGTTGGTGTCAAAGCAGTCGGATAGGTTCTGTGAGGCCTCAGATGGGGCTCCAACTGACCACATAGCTCTTGAAGGGTGAGGCGATCCAAACAGAACTTCCGAATTATGTCCTCATCCTCCATGTTCGCCAGCACTGGGAATGGCCAATGCACATTTGGTCGTCTCCTACATAAAATGAAAGGGGACACATGTCAATTCATTCACATATGAGATGTGTCAAACAGCTTACATCGTGATTGATGCAGCGCCAACAAGGACTGGATTGTAACAACAGCTTAATGCACAAGTCACATGCAGAGACACCTTGATCACATGTAGTAGTACATGTGGTCAGTATGTACATACTGACCACCTCCAAAACATAATCTGACTATGTGAATGGAAAATGGTAAATTACTACATCTTGTGTCACCAGCCCTGGGAGTAGTTGGCACAGCACATGTTTGAAACAGCAACACTGCTGACTCCTACGTAGCTGCTGTACCTGCCACACCCTCTTCCTTAAGTTGCACAGAGCACAACTTTTCTACACCATGAGCACAGTGTGTGTAAGCTGATCAACTATCAACATGAATTTAGCTATATACACAGTGAAATAGGCACATTATGTAGTCAGTCCATCATTACTGTGGGTTGATTAGCCATCTCACACATTGACATGTTCACAAATATGAGAGTCCATTACACACCAAATCTGTGTACATGCCCACAAATATCATATGTGACGTGAGGAAGTAGATGCCAATGCATGTAATCATGTGCACTGACATGGCATGTGTAGTCATCAGTGAGTTCAATGTCACACTAGCATGGAATTTAGCAATCAGGTGGCATTATACATTGTAAGTGTCTAGTGTTTCATGATAAGATGTGCCCATTGCCATTGCCAGAGCACGATGTGTCCATAGGTGCGGTATGCGTGCTCCGCCACCGCAATCACGGTCGTTGGCCACAATTGAAAAATGCCAAATCGTGGTAGCGACCGCCTGGCCCCCGCAGTGTGCCACCGCCAATGCCCATGCCATTGCAGCCAATGGGAACCGCGGTTGCGGTAGTGAAATACATTTTTGAAGCTTGCGGTAGGCGTGCTCCGCTACCGCGGGCCTGGGCATTGGTTACATTTGAAAGATGCACGATTGCGGTAGCGAACGCCTGGCCCCTGCGGTGTGCCACCGCCAATGCCCATGCAATTGCAGCCAATGGGAACCGCGGTCACGGTAGTGAAATACAATTTTGACGCTCGCGGTAGGCGTGCTCCGCTACCGCGGGCCCGGGCATTGGTAACCTTTGAAAGATGCACGATTGCGGTAGCAACCGCCTGGTCCCGCGGTGTGTCACCGCCAATGCCCATGCCATTGCAGCCAATGGGAACCGCGGTCGCGGTAGTGAAATACAATTTTGAAGCTTGCGGTAGGCGTGCTCCGCTACCGCGGGTCCGGTCATTAGATGGTTTTGAAAGAGGCAAACCAGGCAGACCAATTGCAGCAGCAGAGTACCTCGGAAACATCCCCAGGGGCCTATAAATCTTTGTGAGAGAGCCACACATTTCAGTTGCATTCAGACACTGCTGCCTGCCATTCTTCACCATCAACTGCTGCTGTTCCTGTCTGCTGGACCCAGTGATGGTGAGAACTGAGAACATCAGGGCCCGTCCCTTCACCACAGAGGAGCTGGAGGTCCTGGTGGACGAGGTCCTTTCACAGTATGGGAGGCTATATGGTGCGCCAGATGTACTGGTAAGTGTTTCAGAGTGAAAGTCTGAGAGTGCTCAGAGTGCTCACATGATGTTGCTCTGCAGTAGTATGTGCCTGTGAGTGCAAATTGATGTGCATGCATCCTTATTTTTCATCTACCATGCTCCCTACATGGCCCAGTAAGAATTGCACTTGAGTATTTGGGAAGGATGGCAACATGGACATTTCTCAGCCCTTCTTCAGCAATGAAAATATGAACGTTGGTCTGAGACTGGGTAATGTAAATGTGTGATACACTGCCTAGCATGCTGACTTCATGTCAATGGGGTGTGTAGCCTTGTTTCCACAGATCCATGGCTGCATTGTAGGATGGGAGGGACATGCAGTGTTTTTGCAGCCATACAGTAACACTGCTGGCTTGGACAGTTGAAGTCTGAACAAACATTGCCTGTGCTATGTGATGTCATAGTCCATGAAGTTTTCACATGCTCATTTGTGACATTACAAATGTATTTTGTCCAGAGGGTACAGACGAATGTATGTACATTTTTCATATTGCACCCATGGATATGTGTGCATTATGCACAAGAGTAAAATGCCTGAGTGTAACTCTCCTGGTGGTAATTCACCTATGACACATCAGATAAATGTAATTTGAAGATATCATCCTTCCATTGTTATAATGTGTTCTGTCTCGCATGTGTAGGCACTGTTTGCCCTCTCATATTGTACATGCATGTGAAATTTCGGATGGCCCACGTTTAACCTCAGTGTGAGTCCCACTGGCCTGCATAGTAACCACACAATTTTAAAGGGAGCCATCAGTAAATGGACTGAGTGAAACGTATGTGTTGTCCACCACCCTATTTCTCAATGAGCTATCTTAGGCCTGAGGATTGCACGAGACAGGCCTCCACCTTGTGAGAATGTCAGATCATGGCCCTAAATGTGACCTCCATGACACAGGTAGCCATTCACTGGCCAAGGACATTGAGGGGTGTGTAGTGTTGGACACAGTGAGTCTGCCCAGACACATCATTTCAAACGAATTGTGTGTATTGCTCAATCACATACTGCATCACAGATGAGGGTCTTCTTCACATTGGTTTCTGTGCTGGCACTCTGCATGTGTATGAGATGGCCAGGTACTGTGTCCATCATCATACATGTATACATTTCTAAGCGATTCTTTGATGCAAGTGTACTACGTGTCATGCTTTATGGCCTCTGCTCAACATTTGTGTATTGGTGTGCTATGCTTTTTTCATGCTCCTGTACTGACACACAGTGGTACATAACACAGTGTCACTGAAACTTCCTCTTC
This sequence comes from Calotriton arnoldi, assembly GCA_963921515.1. Taxonomy (NCBI): domain Eukaryota; kingdom Metazoa; phylum Chordata; class Amphibia; order Caudata; family Salamandridae; genus Calotriton; species Calotriton arnoldi. The sequence continues at coordinate 593,835 of CAWUFW010004493.1, read as the reverse complement.
TTGTCTCCCATGCCTGCTGCTTAAGGTCCACCAGCGTAAGGCCATATGGAGGGCCATTGCACGCAAGGTGCAGGCTCTGGGTGTCTCCAACCGACGGCACACACACTGTCACAAGAGGTGGGATGACATCTGCTGGCTGAGCAAAAACGTGGCAGAAATGACGCTGGGGGTGTTCCCTCGGAGTGGCAGGTTGGCACGCAGGACCATGACACCACTAATGGCCCGCATCTTGGCAGTGACACAGCCAAAGCTGGATGCACGCTTCAGGGCGCCTCATCAGCAGCAAGTTGGGGGTGAGTATTCTTTGGAGTGTGACTTGGGGTGTGAGTGACTGCATGGATCCCAACCCTGAGCCAGTGCGGAGCTCTGTGATGTCTCTAGTGTGATGCAAAGGCTACTAAGTGGCCTCAGTGTTGAGTGCAGCTGTTATGCATTGCTACAACATGTGGTTTCTCATGTGTTTCATACAATGACCCTTGACATTGAGAGATGAGATGTGGCCTTGTGACATATGCTGCAGTATGAGTGTCACAGACATCACCTGGCAGTGAGCATCTTGTTAGTGTGCATATATAGATGTGTGCTGTGCGCAACTTAAAATTTGTGACAACTACACAGCTGACACCAATGTGCAACTGTAGTTGTGCTTCTAAGCACAACATGGTGGATAGCAGGAGCTTGTGGCCATTGGAAAAGGACATTTGGGAGTCTGTATCTGTGGTGTTCCCTTGAAGTTACTACATATGTGACAGAGACAACATGTTTAGATGTATACCTATCTCACCTACAAACACGTAGGTGTGCTTACAGAGAATAGCATGTTAGGTTGCAAGGAGGCACAGGCCAGCTATTTGGCTGTATCAACGTCACATGGGCCATTAATATCAACTATGCATGTTTCCATGCATCTTCTGATGATTGCATGAAGGTTGCACATGCTGACTGCACATGGAGGAGGGCAACATGGGAGTATCATTTACAAGTGTTGTGCGTTGCTTGCATATGATGTTTGTGAGTATGTCACTATACTGAACCTATGTCTCTGTCTCTTGCAGCATCTACCGAGAGCACAGTAGGACAGGGGACCGACACCAGTGGGGAAGCTTCTGGCATGACTGCTACACATGAGCTCACTAACACTGAAGTGACCAGCGCCTCGGAGAGGGACAGGAGTGCCCTGGAAGAATCACGCCCGGAAACACCAACCTCAACATCATCAGACTCCAGCGGTGACTCCTCGATGTTGGCGGGCACAGGAAGGTCGGAATCTGCCTCTTCTTCCACCACACATCGTCCAGTGCCCACCCTCCTGGTTGCTTCCACAAGTGCTGTCCGTGCCCGCAGCCCTAGGAAGGGTAGAGTCTCCTTCCCCCCAGGCACCGCTGCCCCTGTCCCTGTCTCCCCTGCTGCCCTCAGTGTGGAGTGTTACAGCAAACAAATGATGGACAGAATGCTGACAATGCAAACATTCTCCCCCATTCAAAAGATCTGGGTTAAATCCATCGTTCTTTTGCCCACTACGCCACCCCAGTTTGGACCCAGCCATATGCAAATCAGTCTTGACCTTGTGCCCCATGGGAACAGTCCAGACCGAACTGCCAGGCCAGGTCCTCCCTGGACCGGAAACAAGCATCCTGGGACCGGTTTCAGGGTATGTCACCCTTCTTCAGCCAGGCTAGCTTGAATCCAGTGGCACAGTGAGCAAGGGACCCACGTCTGGGCATACCCAGCCCACTTAGGGCGAAAAGTGTTACAGCAAACAAATGATGGACGGAATGCTGACAATGCAAACATTCTCCCCCAGTCAAAAGATCTGGGTTAAATCCATCGTTCTTTTGCCCACTACGCCACCCCAGTTTGGACCCAGTCATATGCAAATCAGTCTTGACCCTGTGCCCCATGGGAACAGTCCAGACCGAACTGCCAGGCCAGGTCCTCCCTGGACCGGAAACAAGCATCCTGGGACCGGTTTCAGGGTATGTCACCCTTCTTCAGCCAGGCTAGCTTGAATCCAGTGGCACAGTGAGCAAGGGACCCACGTCTGGGCATACCCATCCCACTTAGGGGGAAAAGTGTTACAGCAAACAAATGATGGACAGAATGCTGACAATGCAAACATTCTCCCCAGTCAAAAGATCTGAGTTAAATCCACCGTTCTTTTGCCCACTACGCCACCCCAGTTTGGACCCAGCCATATGCAAATCAGTCTTGACCCTGTGCCCCATGGGAACAGTCCAGACCGAACTGCCAGGCCAGGTCCTCCCTGGACCGGAAACAAGCATCCTGGGACTGGTTTCAAGGTATGTCACCCTTCTTCAGCCAGGCTAGCTTGAATCCAGTGGCACAGTGAGCAAGGGACCCACGTCTGGGAATACCCATCCCACTTAGGGCGAAAAGTGTTACAGCAAACAAATGATGGACGGAATGCTGACAATGCAAACATTCTCCCCCAGTCAAAAGATCTGGGTTAAATCCATCGTTCTTTTGCCCACTACGCCACCCCAGTTTGGACCCAGCCATATGCAAATCAGTCTTGACCCTGTGCCCCATGGGACCAGTCCAGACCAAACTGCCAGGCCAGGTCCTGCCTGGACCGGAAACAAGCATCCTGGGACCGGTTTCAGGGTATGTCACCCTTCTTCAGCCAGGCTAGCTTGAATCCAGTGGCACAGTGAGCAAGGGACCCACGTCTGGGCATACCCATCCCACTTAGGGCAAAAAGTGTTACAGCAAACAAATGATGGACGGAATGCTGACAATGCAAACATTCTCCCCCAGTCAAACGATCTGGGTTAAATCCATCGTTCTTTTGCCCACTACGCCACCCCAGTTTGGACCCAGCCATATGCAAATCAGTCTTGACCCTGTGCCCCATGGGAACAGTCCAGACCGAACTGCCAGGCCAGGTCCTCCCTGGACCGGAAACAAGCATCCTGGGACCGGGTTCAGGGTATGTCACCCTTCTTCAGCCAGGCTAGCTTGAATCCAGTGGCACAGTGAGCAAGGGACCCACGTCTGGGCATACCCATCCCACTTAGGGCGAAAAGTGTTACAGCAAACAAATGATGGACGGAATGCTGACAATGCAAACATTCTCCCCCAGTCAAAAGATCTGGGTTAAATCCATCGTTCTTTTGCCCACTACGCCACCCCAGTTTGGACCCAGCCATATGCAAATCAGTCTTGACCCTGTGCCCCATGGGAACAGTCCAGACCGAACTGCCAGGCCAGGTCCTCCCTGGACCGGAAAGAAGCATCCTGGGACCGGTTTCAGGGTATGTCACCCTTCTTCAGCCAGGCTAGCTTGAATTCAGTGGCACAGTGAGCAAGGGACCCACGTCTGGGCATACCCATCCCACTTAGGGCGAAAAGTGTTACGGCAAACAAATGATGGACGGAATGCTGACAATGCAAACATTCTCCCCCAGTCAAAAGATCTGGGTTAAATCCATCGTTCTTTTGCCCACTACGCCACCCCAGTTTGGACCCAGCCATATGCAAATCAGTCTTGACCCTGTGCCCCATGGGAACAGTCCAGACCGAATTGCCAGGCCAGGTCCTTCCTGGACCGGAAACAAGCATCCTGGGACCGGTTTCAGGGTATGTCACCCTTCTTCAGCCAGGCTATCTTGAATCCAGTGGCACAGTGAGCAAGGGACCCACGTCTGGGCATACCCATCCCACTAGGATGCTTGTTTCCAGTCCAGGGAGGACCTGGCCTGGCAGTTCGGGCTGGACTGTTCCCATGGGGCGCAGGGTCAAGACTGATTTGCATATGGCTGGGTGCAAACTGGAATGGCATGGTGAGCAAAAAAACGATGGATTTAGGCCCAGATCTTTGTACTGGGGTGAATGTATGACATTGTTCTGCATTCTGTCCATCAATTGTTGTTTTTGCATTTGTCACCCCGAGTGGGACGGGTATGCCCAGACGTGGGTCCCGTGCTCTCCATGCCACTGGAGTCAAGCTATCCTGGCTGATGATTGCTGAAAGCCCAAAACCGGTCCTAGGATGCTTGTTTCCAGTCCAGGGAGGACCTGGCCTGGCAGTTCGGGCTGGACTGTTCCCATTGGGCGCAGGGTCAAGACTGATTTGCATATGGCTGGGTCCAAACTGGAATGGCATGGTGAGCAAAAAAACGATGGATTTAGGCCCAGATCTTTGTACTGGGGTGAATGTATGACATTGTTCTGCATTCTGTCCATCAATTGTTGTTTTTGCATTTGTCACCCCGAGTGGGAGAGGGTATGCCCAGACGTGGGTCCCGTGCTCTCCATGCCACTGGAGTCAAGCTGTCCTGGCTGATGAGGGCTGAAAGCCCGAAACCGGTCCTAGGATGCTGGTTTCCAGTCCAGGGAGGACCTGGCCTGGCAGTTCGGGCTGGACTGTTCCCATTGGGCGCAGGGTCAAGACTGATTTGCATATGGCTGGGTCCAAACTGGAATGGCATGGTGAGCAAAAAAACGATGGATTTAGGCCCAGATCTTTGTACTGGGGTGAATGTATGACATTGTTCTGCACTCTGTCCATCAATTGTTGTTTTTGCATTTGTCACCCCGAGTGGGACGGGTATGCCCAGACGTGGGTCCCGTGCTCTCCATGCCACTGGAGTCAAGCTATCCTGGCTGATGAGGGCTGAAAGCCCGAAACCGGTCCTAGGATGCTTGTTTCCAGTCCAGGGAGGACCTGGCCTGGCAGTTCGGGCTGGACTGTTCCCATTGGGCGCAGGGTCAAGACTGATTTGCATATGGCTGGGTCCAAACTGGAATGGCATGGTGAGCAAAAAATGATGGATTTAGGCCTAGATCTTTGTACTGGGGTGAATGTATGACATTGTTCTGCATTCTGTCCATCAATTGTTGTTTTTGCCCTCAGTGTGGAGGCGGTTGACCTTTTGCGCCAGCTGTGTGTGGGTCAGACTGCTCTCCTGAATGCCTTCCAGGATCATGACAAGAGGTTAGCACAGGTAGTTGCCTTCATGGAGGGGATTCATTCTGACGTGGGTGGCCTACACCGAACTGTCCAGTCTTTGTCCTCCACAGTGACGGCAGCCATTCAGCAGTCACATGATCCAAGTCCGGCTCCTGTCCCTTCAGCAGCCACCCTGCCAGGCACCAAGTCGTCCACACGCAGCACACAACAGCAGCACTCCAAGCGGACCAGACCACAGACACCATCCCCAACACACAAAACAGGCACACAGGAGCGCAAAAGCAAAAGCCCATCACGTGACACTCATGGGCATCAGGCCAAGAAGCAGGCATCAACATCACATTCATCAAAATCACCCCCATCCAAGGGCACTCCCATCCCCACACCTGCTCCCAAAGACAAACAAACACTTGCTCTGTCTGCTGTGAACCTGGTGCCTGCAACGACTAAGCACAAACACATTTCTAAGGCAGATTCACCCACAACGTCAACTCCCACCCACACCGCTGTGAAGCTGGCACAGGAGAGCAAAGTGGGGGGTTCACCTGGACAACAGGGGATGCAGGGGAAGAGGCAAGGCCACCCCAAGCGTACAACCAGATCCAGCAAATCCCCACAGGGAGAGCCACCTGCACCTGATACACCTTTGGTGGAGAGTGAGGCTGTGGTGCCCACCCCACTTCCCACTCCGGCAAAGACACTTGTGGGCTATCGAATCCCCAAGAAGTTGAGACCCAGCCCTCAACATTCACCCTCACACACTGTGTTTCCCAGAAGCATCTCTCCGCCTCCCCGTGCAACCACTCCACCCGGTCAAAGCAGCCCTCAGGCTCCCACAGCCACTGATGCCTCTACCTCAGCCGTCCTCTCTCTCCCAAGTCCAGTCCTCCAACTGGCCCCGACAATCAGCCACCTCCCAGTTCAACTGAAAGCAAAAGTTGAGGCAAAGTCTCCCTCCCCACACCATTTCTCCCACAGTGGTGCCTGGACTGCCCATTTGTATCCCCTGAGCTGTGGTGATTCCCATGGCAGTGGATCGACCTGTTCCAGGCAGGTCGCTCCCCACGCCGCACAGCTCCACCTGTCTGTGCCCGTGTTCCTGCTCCCTGATCTCGCTGCTGCCGCGAGTTCGAGGCCCTCCTCCACCCGCAGGCTCCCGCCTGCGGCTCATCCCTGGTAGCCCAGGGGTGAGCTGTAAGTATTTGTCTGCTCGCTCTGTTCCTTTTTGCCTGTTTTATTTGTCTGTTATTGTAATTCCTTTTTGTATTCTGTTTTCAACTGTTGTATTCCTTTTTTGTAGTCTGTTCTTTTTCCTGCCTGTTTTCTCTCTGTAGCCCTCCAGCGTTCCAGCCTTCCTTTCCCCTTCCCGCCGCTGCGTCCCCTGCGTCCCCGCCCCCCTCGCTCGCCCATTCATCCCGCTCCCGCCTCCCAGCTGCTCCTCCCTCCCATCTCCCCTTCTTATGGCGGCCGCCGCGCGGTGAAGAGAGCGACCCTTGACCCTGATCCAGGCAGGTCGCTCCCCCCGCTGCACAGCTCCACCTGTCTGTGCCCGTGACCCTGCTCCCTGATCTCGCTGCTGCCGCGAGTTCGAGGCCCTCCTCCACCCGCAGGCTCCCGCCTGCACCTCATCCCTGGTGGCCCAGTGGTGAGCCGTAAGTATCTGTATGCTCGCTCTGTTCCTTTTTGCCTGTTTTATTTGTCTGTTATTGTAATTCCTTTTTGTATTCTGTTTTCCACTGTTGTATTCCTTTTTTGTAGTCTGTTCTTTTTCCTGCCCGTTTTCTCTCGGTAGCCCTCCAGCGTTCCAGCCTTCCTTTCCCCTTCCCACCGCTGCGTCCCCTGCGGCCCCGTCCCCCTCGCTCGCCCATTCATCCCGCTCCCACCTCCCAGCTGCTCCTCCTTCCCACCTCCCCTTCTTATGGCGGCTGCTGCGCGGTGAAGAGAGCGACCCTTGACCCTGATCCAGGCAGGTCGCTCCCCACGCCGCACAGCTCCACCTGTCTGTGCCCGTGTCCCTGCTCCCTGATCTCGCTGCTTCCGCGAGTTCGAGGCCCTCCTCCACCCGCAGGCTCCCGCCTGCGCCTCATCCCTGGTGGCCCAGTGGTGAGCCGTAAGTATCTGTCTGCTCGCTCTGTTCCTTTTTGCCTGTTTTATTTGTCTGTTATTGTAATTCCTTTTTGTATTCTGTTTTCTACTGTTGTATTCCTTTTTTGTAGTCTGTTCTTTTTCCTGCCCGTTTTCTCTCTGTAGCCCTCCAGCGTTCCAGCCTTCTTTTCCCCTTCCCGCCGCTGCGTCCCCTGCGGTCCCGTCCCCCTCGCTCACCCACTCGTCCCGCTCCCGCCTCCGAGCTGCTCCTCCCTGCCACCTCTCCTTCTTATGGCGGCCGCTGCGCGGCCGGTGCGCCAAAGGCAAGCCCGTCTGCGCCCGTCCACGCCTGGACCACACCCAGCGCCAGACCCCCTGGCCCCCGCGAACGCCACGCCGCCCGCCGCCGCTACGACGCCAGCACCCTCCACGAACTCAACGCCGGCCAACCATCCACCTGCTTCCTGGCCACCCCGAACTGCATCCACGGACCCTTCACCTGCCGGAGCTGCAGCTTCACCAGCCTCCAAGCCACCACCGCGCCCTCCGGGGTAGGATGCAACTACCTCAGATGCATACTACTCAACACCCGCTCCGCCCACAAGCACGCCATCGAACTCTGGGACCTACTCAACTCATCCTCCCCGGACGTCGCCTTCCTGACGGAGACCTGGATGAACCCCTCCTCGGCACCCGACATCGCCATAGCCATCCCGGAAGGCTACAAGATCACCCGCAGGGACCGCACCAACGGAGCAGGAGGAGGAATCGCCATCGTCCACAGGAACACCCTCAGAATCTCGACCAGCACCGATGACACCCTCAGCGCCGCCAAACACCTGCACTTCCAGATCCACACCGATCCGAACACCACCCTCAGAGGAACCCTCATCTACAGACCCCATGGACCCCGGCCACAGTTCAGCGACTCCATTGCCGACTTCGTCAGCAAGCACACCCTTGCATCCACGGACTACATCCTCCTCAGAGTCCTGAACTTCCACCTCGAGAACACCAACGACAGCAACTCCACCACCCTGCTCGACAACCTCGCCAACCTTGGACTCAAACAGCTCGTCACGACTCCCACCCACTCTGCCGGACACACGCTCGACCTCATCTTCTCCGCCAGCAACCACGTCACCTTCAGCCACACCACCGTACTCCACTGGACCGACCACCGCTGCATCCACTTCACCTTCGAGAAACCCACCACGCACCACCATCCACAACGGACCCCCCGCCGCCGCTGGAACAAGGTCACCGAAGACCAGCTAATCGCCACCCTTGCCCGAATCCCACCAACCGACACCGCCGACACCAACACTGCCGCCCGCAACCTCAGGCAATGGATCGAAGTCTGCGCCAACACCCTCGCACCGATCAAGACACCCTCAAACAGACGCACTGACAGAAAAGCCATCTGGTTCACCGCCGACCTCCAGGCATCCAAGCAGACCTGCCGAAGACTCGAGAAGAAGTGGCATCACGAACAGACACCGGACAGCAATGCAGCCCACAAGAACGCCATCTGCAGACACCACCAACTCATCCGAACCGCCAAAAGGACCTCCTTTAAGGAACGCATCGACAACAACGCACACAACAGCAAAGAGCTCTTCAACATCGTGAAGGAACTCTCCAACCCCAGCTCCAACTCCAACGACATCCTGCCATCACAAGACCTCTGCGACTCCCTAGCCACCTTCTTTCACCGCAAGATCACAGACATCCACGACAGCTTCAACAACCAGGCCCCCCCGACAGCCACCGACACCTCAGACTCACCGTCCCCCAGCCACACCGACCTCCTGCTCTCCTGGACCCACGTCAACGACGACGACACCATCAAAATCATGAACACCATCCACTCCGGCTCACCATCCGACCCCTGACCGCACCACATCTTCAACAAAGCAAGCTCCACCATCGCACCCGATCTCCGGAAGATCGTCAACAACTCCTTCGAGACCGCTACCTTCCAAAATCAACGCCTTACTCAAGAAACCCAAGGCGAACCCTAAGGACCTCAAGAACTTCCGGCCCATCTCCCTACTCCCGTTCCCGGCGAAAGTCATCGAGAAGATTGTCAACAGGCAACTGACCCGCTTTCTCGAGGAGAACAACACCCTGGACCCGTCCCAATCAGGATTCCGCAGCAACCACAGCACCGAAACTGCCCTCATCGCCGCCACCGACGACATCAGGACCCTGCTGGACAACAGAGAAACAGCGACCCTCATCCTCCTGGACCTTTCGGCCGCCTTCGACACCGTCTGCCACCACACCCTACGCACACGCCTCCACAACGCAGGGATCCGCGACAAAGCCCTGGACTGGACCACCTCCTTCCTCACCGGCAGAACCCAGAGTGTCCGCCTCCCTCCATTCCAATCTGAAGCCACCAAGATCATCTGCGGCGTACCCCAAGGATCATCCCTCAGCCCGACACTTTTCAACGTCTACATGGCACCGCTCACCAACATAGCCAGATCGCACAACCTCAACATCATCTCATACGCCGACGACACCAAGCTGATCCTCTCCCTCACCAAGGCCCCCACCACCGCCAAAACCACCGCCGAATAGATGAAGAACAGCCGCCTGAACTGAACTCCGACAAGACGGAGGTCCTCATCCTCGGCTCCACCCCCTCCGCCTGGGACAACTCCTGGTGGCCGGCCACACTGGGAGCTGCACCGACACCCACGTCCACGCACGAAACCTGGGGTTCATCCTAGACTCATCGCTATCAATGACCCAGCAAGTCAACGCCGTCTCCTCCTCCTGTTTCAACACCCTCCGCATGCTCCGCAAGATCTACAGATGGATCCCCACCGGAACCAGAAGGACGGTCACCCAGGCCCTCGTCAGCAGCAGACTGGACTACGGCAACGCCCTCTACGCGGGAACCACGGCCAAACTTCAGAAACGACTACAATGCATACAGAACGCCTCTGCACGCCTCATCCTCGACATCCCCTGCCACAGCCACATCACAGCCCACCTGAGAGACCTGCACTGGCTCCCTGTCAACAAGAGGATCACCTTCAAGCTCCTCACCCACGCTCACAAGGCACTCCAGAACACCGGACCAGCATACCTCAATGAACGACTCACCTTCTACACCCCGAACCGCCAGCTTCGCTCCACTGACCTCGCCCTCGCCACGGTTCCACGCATACGCAGAACGACTGCAGGTGGCAGATCATTCTCCCACCTCGCCTCCAAGACATGGAACACCCTCCCCATCCACCTGCGGCAGACCCAGGACCTGCTGACCTTCAGGAGAGTTCTGCGGCAGACCCAAGACCTGGCTGTTCGAGCAGTAGCAGCTCCCCCCCCAGCGCCTTGAGACCCTCACGGGTGAGTAGTGCGCTTTACAAATGTTTGATTGATTGATTGATTGTGCAGTTTCTCATGCACACATGTGCATACTCTTAATTTGTACTGGCCAATGGCCTTGCTGTTTTGTACTTTTGATGCCCATTCCCTGTGCAGTTTCTCATGCACACATGTGCATACTTTCAATTTGTACTGGCCAATGGCCTTGCTGTTTGTTAATTTTTATGCCCATTCCCTGTGCAGTTTCTCACGCACACATGTGCATACTTTCAATTTGTACTGGCCAATGGCCTTGCTGTTTTGTACTTTTGATGCCTCTCTGGGTATTATGTAATAAAGACTGTTACTCCTGTTGTCTGCTTTGTCAATGCCCTTGCTAAATAAAAGATTTTATGTATGGGTATCGGTTCATGTGACACATGCTCAGTATGCCACTTTCACATTGGCAATTACTTGTCTTACTTTTTCAGAGGTTTCCAGAGGTAACGGGCACTTTTGTTCTTCTTCAGTTAGGCTTGAGGGTGCAATGATGGTTGTTTGTGATGATCTACTCTTCTCCTAATCATTCAGTGCTCAGGTTTGCTAAATTGTACACATGTCATGTTAGTATGCAATACCACAACAGAGGTGAATGCTATCCACATGATTACTTGCGGGGTGGCCAGGTTCCGGCATTTCTGTGTGCTCTTTCTTGATGTGTGCACAGCAGTGTTGGTGTGCAGTCATCTTGTGTGGGCCTGTCTTCATTGTCACATAGGATGTGTGCACTTGAGTAGTCATACAGTGTGATTGGCCTGTCATTGTCAGTAGTGTTGATGTGTATGTGCCCCTGCACATGCCAACTACACACATGTATGATCCAGGAAATGAGTGCATGTTTGTTTCCATTGTCAGACATGTGCTTCAGATTGTGTGCACATGTAGGAGTTGAAGGGTTGTGCACTGTGCAGTGTGTCGGTGTGTACTTGCACTCCTGGGGGACACCTACTTGTTGTCGCTGTCAGTTGTGAGTATGCAGAGTGTGTGACTGCAGAGTCGGTGTTGTGTTTAGTTGATCAGCCATCTGTGTTGTTTAAGTTTGTGCTCACTGTGCTGACCTGCTCAGCCACACTGACATTATTTGTGAGTTTTCTCATGCATTGCTGTCACTTGACACATTTTTGGGAGATTATAAATCGCCCGCTCTTCTCTAATGATGCCAGGAGCATTGACTCAACCATAACAGGTGAAGCTTGGGAAGCTCATTTTTAAAAAATATTTAATCCACGGGGCATATCAATAGAAGAGCAAAGGGATGAGACAGTTATTAATCTACAAACGGCACATGAATTAAGCTTAACACTATCCTTGAGTGAGGTCGAAGATGCGATAGTTAAGGGCATATCTCTAAAAGCGCCAGGTCCAGACGGAGTTTCCCTAGATTTGCTTAAAAGCAATCTCCAATTATGGGGTGCTTTGTTGCTTAATGTTTTTAAGGCGGTAATAGTTGGTCATATCCCATCTTCATGGAAGGAAGCAGTGGTGGTACCAATTTTTAAAAAGGGTAACAGGAACGACCCTACCTGCTTTAGGCCAATTTCCCTGATAGACGCTACGTGCAAGGTCATGGGGAGGGTGATCTTAGCCAGATTGGAATCATGGGCAAATGCATCAGGTCTAATGGCCGATACCCAATATGGTTTTAGAAAGGGGATGGGAACAAACGAGCAGTGTCTTAACCTGTCCCTGATTATGGGCAAGTACATGAAGGCCAGGGGGGTTTCGATTCATCTGGCATTCATGGACTTGTCCAGTGCTTTTGACACTGTGAGTAGGGGAAAGCTATGGACGATGATGGGGGAAATGGGGTTTGAAGAACCCCTCATCACCCTGCTACGCAGGTTGCATGAAACCACCACCATAGCTGTTCGCTTTGGCCCAGGAGGGGAGAAGACTCGGCCTATTGCCTCTACGGAGGGGGTCCATCAGGGTTGCATCCTGGCCCCCTTTTTATTTCTTGTATATACTAATGGACTTGAATCATTCTTGATTAAACAGCAACTGGATTTTCCAAGAATAGATGGTAAATTGGTCCCCCTGTTATCATATGCCGATGACACGGTTTTAATGACTCTAACGGCTAATAGCCTACAAAAAGCCCTGACCGCCTTCACTAATTTCATGCTAGCATTGGACCTTAAAGTAAATTTTAGTAAATCCTTTATTATGGTCTGCGGTCCGAATAAAACCAAAACTAGGAAATTCACTGTGAAAGGAAAAACTATTGAGAAGGTGCCCAATTTTACTTATTTAGGTAATGTTTTTAACAATAAATTGAAGTGGGATGACCTGGTCCTGACAAGGGCTCAACAGACCAGTAGAATAATAGAGGGGCTGTTCGTTTCGCTTGTAAATTAGGACAGAAGCCGGTAGCTGAAATGATAACTCTATACAAGTCAAAATGTTTATCGGTGGCTACCTATGGGGCCGGAGTATGGGGTTACCATAAGAGTTGCCAGCTTCAGGTTTTAGAGAATAAATTTTTTAAAAGATTACTAATGATCCCTAGTAGCTCTTCAACATTATTTTGCCATTCCGAGGTGGGCCTGGAATATGTGAAAGATAGGATAGGATAAATATCGCACCACTCATTTTATGGGGTAAAATCTGGTCCTCAGAAGATCTGACTTTCTCTAGGAGTATCCTTAAGGATTGTATGAACTTGGATAACGCAATGTCACTCCCTTGGCTACGTTATGTTAAGGATACTTTCTATAAAATTGGCCTAGACGAATATTACAATAAACCAGATACCATCCAATCTAACACGAAAACGATTATTAAAAATGCATACCGTATTGAATTAAGTATGTCTAATCAGGACCGGGGAATGTTAGATGGTGGTGCGTTAAGACACCAGCAATTTTATCTGTCTTTTACCTTACATGTACAATCACGTTTTTTGTTGACTAGATTTCGGTTGGGCACATTGCACTTTTTAGTGGCCTATCCTAAACAGGCTGGCTGGTGTGAGAGACTAGCCCCTTGTCCTTGTAACAATTTGGCCAAACAGAGCACAATGCTGTTTTGTTCACTCTATGCAGATCCAAGAGCACGCTTTATTAAGCCCATACTGAAAGCTATTCGGCCCTGTTCCTATCAGGAGGGCTCTGACTATTTGAGGTCATTGTCTACAGCTGTAATCTCAAGTGCAGTGCTTAGTTTTATTAGAATCGCACTTTCAATCAGAAAACGCTATGAATTGTGAAAAGGAATCCAAATTTTTGCAGGCACCACTAAGAACTAGCCAATTGTATATACTGTGTCGGGGAAGGGTATGATGATTTTAAAAGTTGATTATATTTTTTATTGGCATACCAAGATTTGTGGAAGGGAACATGTGCAAACTTTTTAAATGTTTTTAACTGGGTTTTTTTATTATGTATATATGCAAACTTTTATGATTCCTTTTTTTATTTTTTTTATATTTTTTATTTCACCATCAATTCTTCATACATTATTACACAAAAACAGAAAATATCCAGTCCAATATTATACATATGATATAGAAAAAAACAAGAAAAACAAACAGAAAATACAGCAAAAAAAAAAATTAAAATTACATTATGCAAATACGGAACAAAAGGGGAGTTAAATCACTCCTTTGGCCCAACCCTTCAATAATTGAATCATCCCTAAATCAACCTTAAAAAAAAAAAGCAAGAAAAGAAACAAAAAGAGAGAGAAAAAAAAAAGAAGACATACATTAAACCTAATTCGCCTCGGGTTCTTTACCATAATTAAGGCCAGGGATTATTGCTGACATCTCTCCAATCTGATCTTCCAGTTGGCTATTGGGGCCCAGATAAGTTTACCTAGTTTCAAAGCTTTCCACCCTCTCTTCTCATATAAACCCTTTTCCAAACTATATACAGCTAGTAGACGAGACACCCATTGTTGAAAAGTGGGAGGGTTAAGATCTTTCCATGCTGAGGTCACGCAGATCCTAACTACCGCCATAGCAATAAAAATAAATTTGTGATGAGCTACTTGAATTCCATCTCTAGCCACCCCTAACACCATTAGCTCGTTGGTTAGTCTTATGTGGATCCTCAGGGTTTGTCCCCAAAAATATTCTATTGCCTTTTTCAAAGGTTCTAACTTAGGACACGAGGCGAACATATGGACCGTATCAGCCTCATCCCTGTGGCAGCGCGGGCAGCGCGTGCCCGTGGTCCCCCCCCATTGGGCTATTTTTGCTGGGGTGTAGTAGAGTTCAAAAATGGTTTTAAAGTGTTGAGCTTGAAGATTAGCCACCTTCAAAACCGTACTTCCTAGCTTAAGTGAGGCTATAAACTCGCTCCCATCGATTCCCAGCTTCCCCCGCCATTTTTCCGTCTGTTTTTCAAGATCATCTTTTTGATGTTGATTTAATTCACTATAGATCTGGGAAATAGAGCACCCTTCAGGTTCTCTCACCCTTTCCATAACTGTATCTCTGTCAAATATACTTAACCCTCCTCTTTTCTTTACCAGGGCCGATCGGATCTGCAAAAATTTAAAAAATTCCCTACGCTGTATATTAAAGAGGGTTTGAGCTCTTTCAAAAGTTATTATACCATCGGGATCTGTAATATCACCAATTGTCTTAACCCCAAGGGCATCCCATCGTCTCAATACAGCGTCATGAAAGACCTCAGGCAAAGAAGGATTCATAAATAGAGGTGTATAATAGTTCATTCTACCCAGTCCCAGCTTTTTTCTGATAGCAGACCACACCGTTATTGCCGCACTCAAGGTCTTAAATTTAACTTTTTTATAATAGCTGGCCTCGCTAAACCTCAGAAGCCAATTACGGGCTTCCCCTTTTAAGAGTAATTCGTAGACATCTGGTATAGTATCATGCTCCCTCCACCTGTCCGTAATATTGCCCCCTAGCAGCCCACGAATATATTGCATCACTGCGGCCCAATAGTATGCTCTTAAGTCGGGTACCGCCCAACCTCCTCTCTCCCTAGGGAGGGACATAAATTTGAGTGCCCTTCTTGTCTTCCCCTGAGCCCATATGAACCGATTTATCATTCTTTCCATTTCTTTAAACCAACTATTGTCAAATTTCAGGGGAATCGTTCTGAACAAATACAAAACTTTTGTGAGAAATATCATTTTAATAATATTGCATCTTCCCACTATCGAAAGATGTAAATTATTCATCCTATCGAGATCCCTCCTTGATTTCTGGATCACTGGAGCTAGATTTTTTTCCACAATTTTGGTTAAGTTCGATGTTATGATAACCCCTAGATAGGTGGCCGAGTCCACCACTCTTGAGTCAACCAGCTTAATCTTATCATTAACCACTATTTGTGTTTTACCACGATTAAGTTTGTAACCAGAAAGTGCCCCAACGCATTCTGCCTCTTGTTCTATTTCATCAATTGCTACAGAGGGATTTGAGGCCGTTATTGCCAAATCATCTGCATAACCCAATCTCTTTGTTTCGAAGCCATTCAGGCAGATTGGGAGAATGCCTCTGTTCATCTCAATTCTCCTTATAAAAGGATCAATGTAAAAAGCAAAAAGAAGGGGAGAGCAGGGGCACCTCTGCCTCGTTCCTCGCTTAATGTCTATTGGGTCACTCTGTTCTCCCCTAATCCGGAGTAGAATCCGCGGATTTTTATACAACACCTGTAATGCTTTTATACACCCCTTGCCTATTCTTACGTTCTCCAATGTAGACCAAAGAAAGCCCCACGAGACCCTATCAAACGCCTTCTCCGCATCGAGCAGTATAAGCGCCATAGGGTCTCGTGTGGCTGAAACACCGTCGAACAGAGTGCAAACTCTCCTAATATGTTCCGCGGTCCCCCTTCCGGGAATAAACCCGTGTTGGCGGGGCGAAATCACCTTGCCTATGATATTGCTAAGGCGATTAGCTAAAATTTTTGAGTAGATTTTTGCATCACTATTCATTAAGCTAATCGGCCTGTAAGAGCCAGGTTCATTAGGGGGCTTGTCTTTCTTTAAAAAGACAATCATCCTAGCTTCTCCCCATGACTGTGGAGGTGTTTGGCCGCTCTGAACCTGACGCATTACATAACATAAATCTTCCTTCAAAACTGAGAATTTTTTTAATAAAATTCTAATGGGATTAGGTCCGGTCCAACCGCCTTGCCAGAAGGCAAGTCTTTAATGGCTCCCTGTATTTCTTCATCTACAAAGCTGGCCTCCAAAGTCAAAGAATCTTCTGTTGAAAATACTTCAGTAGGGGCTAGCTCTAAATAGTCCCTTACCCCTTAACATCCCTGGTGGTATCCTCGCTATACAGAATTTGATAATACCTATGAAACACATTGGAGATATCCTTAGGAGTTGTAACAACCACCCCGTCTGATGTTTTTATCTCCAAAATGTCCCCCCTAGTAACCATCTGTCTGGTCCTTACAGCTAAGATATGTCCTACTTGTTCACTAAATTCATGATGAATCTGTTTCCAAGCCAAAAATTTACCTGATGCTTTTGCGGCCAAGATATCTCCAGCTGCAGCCTTTGCTAATGTAAGTTTCTGCATAATCTCCTCTATATTATGACAGGAGCCAATTGCTATAACCAGTTCTTCTTCTAAGGCCATAATTGACCCTTGTATAACCTCCATCTCCATTTTTTCCATCTTGCTCCGTTTCAACGAATAGCTCATGGATTCCCCCTAATACCAGCTTTAAGGGCGTCCCATACTATCCCGAACCCGGCACTCCCCTGTTAATCTCAAGAAATTCTTTGAGCCATTTATTCATGTGTGCTACATAGTTTAAATCCTGTAGTAAGGCTCTTTCAAAAGTCCAGCTCGTTACCTGAGACTTCACTCCAAATTTTGGGAGCTCTAAAACCAGGGGTTATGGTCAGAGACTAATCGTGGTAGCTTTTTAATTTTACAAAGCGAAAGAAGAGATGAAGAAACTAAAAGTAATCTAAACGTGCTAAGACCCTATGTGGTGCTGAGTAATACGTACTGCCCATCCCCAAGGGAGCTAACTGCTCCCATACATCTATAAGCCCATTATCTTCCATCATTTGGACTAAGGCCCTATGGCTTTTCTTTTTCCTGCTCTCGAACTTAGTTGGATCCCCTCTCCATAGCCCTTTTAAGCCATTAATGTTAAGATCTCCACACACAATTATCGGGAGGGGCCAGTTAGCTAATTGTATATTTACGTGGTTAAGCATTTCTGGGTCATCCACCGTGGGCCCATAAATTGAGCAGAGCGTAAAGCTTACCCCTTGTGCTTGACACTCCACTATTACCCAGCGGCCATACTTATCAGATAAACATTTTTTAGCAATTATCCCCCTCTTTTGAGCAAGTACTGCCACCCCCCGGGTCCTAGTCCCTTGCGAGGTACATGCTATTAAATGAAATCCCAATTGTTCTAAAAGGAATTTGCGAGATCCCTCAATGGCCGTCTCTTGTAAACAAACAATGTCTACACGCAGAGATTTAAGATACTCTCTTACCATCCTTCGTTTACCAGCATCGTTCAAACCACATACATTAATAGTAGCTATTCGCATGCTATATATAAATTGTCATATTCTATATAGCCTGGCGCTTGATACTTAATCCCCACTCTCGCATTTTCAATAGTGTTAACTCCAAAACTACCTTCATAACAAGATGGTGAATTTTTTCCCTGCTTTTCCCCTCCCTGGTACCCTCCTTGACCCCCACCTGCCCTCCCTCCCCCCAAGCCCCTCCCCCTCCCCCCTCCCCCCACCTAAAATGTGAAGCAAGCAGACCTAAGGTCTCTGTGATTGAGCCTGAAAGTCGACCCCCCTTGCTACCCTCCCGTCTATTTTGGTTGATGCGCTGAATTTCTACCCTGTCATTTTTTCCTTCCCTCCCCCCCCTTTTGTTTCAAATACTAAAACCCCCCTCCAATTATCCTTGTTGAGCTCGATTCACTCCATCCCCTTCACCCCCACCTGTGCAACTCCCCTTTTTTTTTTTTTTTATATAGATCCCTTAGTGACCAGCTACCCATTAAATCTCTCTTTAGGTTTTTAAAGAATCCATATATGTCCTAGCTTGAATCTCTGAGGTAAAAGTTTTAGTGGTGTTCTTATAGATAATCTTTAACCTTGCTGGATTCATCAGGAACGCTTGTGCCCCCATAGCTTGACATGGCTGAATCAATTCTCTTAAGCGCCAACGTCTTTCCACAGTGACGTGGCAGTAGTCTGGCTTAGTGAAGAAGGACTGGTTCTCAAAAGTCCGTCTGGCGTTTGGACGAGCCTTAGAGTAAACCTCTTCACGGAGCAGGAAGTTACCAAAGTAAATTAAAATTGCCCTGGGCATAACCAACCCATCGCTTCTTGGTTGTGAAGTTTTCCTCATCATCATGGGGAAGCGATGAACACGTTGAATTTCAGTCTCCCAGTTCCAATGGTAAAGTTCTGGAAATGCTCCCTTCATCAACCTCAGAACATAGGCCCTGATATCTTCGCCTTCTATGCCTTCTTCTATGCCAAAATCCGGAGGTTATTGCGTCTCTGCCTGTTTTCGAAATCCTCCATTTTCCATTGAAGATCCATAAGCTGTTTATCATGAGTTTCCGTCTGTGTCTGGGCTTTGGCCAAATTATCCTCTATTGTACTTGTACGTTCTTCCACATGATTCAGCCTTACATTTGCATCTGTACACACCTTGGCCATTTTCCTTACTGCGCCTTGAAGCTTCTTAGTTGCCAACCTGTTCTTCTTTCCGTCCATTTGGGTCTCTTCCTGCAGCTGTTTGATTGAATCAAAAATCATTTTTAAAGAGGGAGCAGCCTCATCCTCGCCCTCCTGTCCTGTTTGATCCGGGTAGGTGCTTCCAGTGGCAGAGTAGTCCCATTTCAAAGTGGGGTCCATACTTCCTCTGCTGGCTCTACGGAGTCCTTCTCCGTTTTTCTCCCAAGCTTGTCCATCCCTTGTTTTCTTCAAGAGTTTCTTCTTCCTGACTACTGTATCTTTTTGCGGAGAGTCTGGGCTAGTGGTGGAGCTGGAGAGCTGTATGTTACTGCTATCTTCTACTTCAGAGAGGCTGAGTTCAGAGCCATCCGTCACTGAGAAAAATGTATCCCCTAGATCTAGTGTATCCTCTGGACCATTATTAGCAGTAGCCCCTTCTATTAAAGTACTCGTATTCAGCTGTTCCATAGAGCCTGCTAGATCTTCCAGCGATGGGGATAATCCGGCAATTATGCCCTGCTGGTCTTTTACCATTACCGGATGGCTCATGCCGGGGTCCACCAATGGGCTATGGGTTTGGTTATTTTGATCGATCTCAATCTCAGTCTCAGTCTCAACAACAGTATTGCCTTGAGCCGCATTCGCCACATTCACTGGTGCTGCTACCAATACATTGACCGGATGAGTGTCGCATGCAGAGTCTGCCACAAGAGACAATGTTTGTGCTAGATTCACATTATGAGCAACATTTTGCACATTTTTCCCAAACCTTGCAGCGTCGTTTCGGGGGGCTAATGGAGTAGTAGTGAAGAAATCTGTGATACTGTGTCGCCCCCCCAAGTCCATTTGACCTGCTTTCGCTCCTTTATCCCCAGTACCACTGCAATCTACTTCCCCCTTTTTAAACACATCGCATTTCTCACCTTTTTTCAGGGAGTCCTGAGTCGAGGTTATTTTTGCTGTCCTACCTCCTTTAGAAGCCGCTATCCCCGCATTGTCCCTGGGTTCTGAACTAAGCTGTTTATCGGGCATTTTCGCTCGCCCTCCTCCTCGGGTTACCTTTGGAGGCATCCTTTCCCTTTGAAATGAATTGGAGCACAGCTCCATCGCGCACCACTCGGCTTTTCCTGACGTCTCTGCTCCGGCGTCTCCAGCCCCTCCTCTTCGACCGTTCTCAGACGAGCACCACCGATGCTCACACAGCAGCACCCGGGCAGCCACCAGCACCACTGTTAAGAGCTCCTCAGCCACTCCGAGGGGATCGAGAAAGCCTTTCCCCAGCTGGTAAGACATGGAGGGGATCTAGTCCACATCTATAATTTAATTTACTTAGTCGGCATCCAAGTTTTAGACGCACCGCACTCCTCGGTAGCAAAGGGATGATCGCAGCGGTCATCAGTCAGGCGCCATCTTGCCTCCTCGGCTTTAAAACTATTCAAACTTTTATGATTCCAAAGAATCGAATAAAGTTGTTTGAACTGAACTGAGTAGTCATACAGTGTGATTGGCCTGTCATTGTCAGTAGTGTTGATGTGTATGTGCCCCTGCACATGCCAACTACACACATGTATGATCCAGGAAATGAGTGCATGTTTGTTTCCATTGTCAGACATGTGCTTCAGATTGTGTGCACATGTAGGAGTTGAAGGGTTGTGCACTGTGCAGTGTGTCGGTGTGTACTTGCACTCCTGGGGGACACCTACTTGTTGTCGCTGTCAGTTGTGAGTATGCAGAGTGTGTGACTGCAGAGTCTGTGTTGTGTTTAGTTGATCAGCCATGTGTATTGTTTAAGTTTGTGCTCACTGTGCTGACCTGCTCAGCTAACACTGACATTATTTGTGAGTTTTCTCATGCATTGCTGTCACTTGACACATTTTTGGCTCCAGTATGGTATGTGGTATGAGGAGTCATACCATCCCCTATGGGTGCTTCTGATGCCTACACATTGTGAGTTACTCCTCTATGTGTTTGTGGACTGTAGACTCCTTACCTGTCCAGCACTGATGTACACACCACTTCAATCTCATGTCTTCCACCCCATGGCTTGCCAGTGTGTGAGCCTCCCCACCACTTCATAGTGTGACACTATACTGTGTGAGGATGATCTGTGTACAGGACCAATGTGCCACTCAGGACAGTTTCACAATTATTTATGTGTTATTTTCTTCTACATGTTTGCAGTCATGGTTGCTCATGTGCAGTGCATATGTTTGATCAGCACAGTCCTGTAGTCATGTTGTTTGCATCTGGGTTTCCCTGAGTTGTGCATCTGTGGGTGTTGGCTAAGCTGTATGTTTGTTTGCTGAGGTACTACTCCCCTTCCTGAGTGTGATGTTATCTGTGTGCTGTGATGATTTGTGTTGTGGGATTTCATGGTGGGGCACTCAGATATGTGTGCTACTGGTTTGGTTGGTGTGCCCACACTGCTTGGTGTGCATGCAGTGCTGTCAGTGTATGTTGCCTTGTACTTGCCTGGTGTGCATCCCCCTGATGTCCAGCTGAGTTTGCTATGTGATGTATTGGTCTGTGCATCTGTTTTTTTTTTTTGTGGATGGATTCAGTGTTTGGCCTGTGTTGGCTCTTTCTACTGACAGGTGCAATGTGTGTGTGATGTTCTATTTGCATGACATTGTGTGTGAGTAGTTTGTGCATTGTGATACATTATGATGTGTTTTGCATGTGTAGTGTGCATTTCTTGTGTGAATGTCACATGCAGCAATGTGGAGTCTTGTTCATGAGCTTGTTTTGAGTGCACAATAGTGGTTTGTCCTCCCATGTTTGACCTGTCACTTGTCAGGATTGTGCATGTGCATGCTTGTGGTACACTCTGACACCATGTTCACTTGATGACTGGTGTGGTGTCTATGTCTGTGTCAGCTGATTTGTCCCCTTGATCCCAGTTGGTGTTCATGATTGGTTTTTGATGATGTTTGTGTTGGGGTATGGTGTCTGTGCATTTATCCAGAGTGACAATGTTGTGTATTCCTGGTCTGTCTAGGGTCACATTGCCATGCCACTGTTTGGCTGCACATGGCTGGGCTTGTTGGACTTCTGTGGATGTTGTTTGTGAGATTAGTGCTTGGCTATTGTTTTTGGGTCAGCATTGGTTCAGACATCCCTGAGTGTGAGTCTGACATTTGTAGATGCACCCCAGGGTGTGTGATTGGTTGTCAGTAAACTCACAGGACCTTATTTTCACCTTTATGTGTGTTTCTCACAGGTGTTGAGTGTTGCAGGTGTGAGATGGGTAGATGAGGGGTATGTGTGAAGGTCCTACTTGGGGTTGACAGTCAGGGAGTGTGACAATGAGCCATGTGTGTTGTGCTGGTGGCATACACATGTCAAGTGAGTTGACACAGATGTGTGGCTGATCACTGTATGACTTCTGACACTTCCTATCATTCCTGAGACTATGCATAGCTTGCATTGATGTATCCCTGAGTTGTTGCACAGAGGTTACTGTGGTTTAATTTCACTCACTGTGCCTCCCATGTCTGATTTGATGGCCTAAGGGTAGTGTGATGTGTTCCTCCTCTTGCATGTGATGTGCACATGCTATGTGGCTTGCTTCATGGTTTTCCAGCACTGTGCACTTCACTTTGGGCTAGCCCATTTATTTTCATACATTGCTGCTGACCTATGGTATGTGTATGTGGCAGAGTGTCAGTGTGGGGTCTTTCTGAGGGACTTGACAAGCAGGGTGCACAGTTCAGTGGTTGTTCATATGCAGTGTGAGTCTTCATTTCTTAATTATACTCTGTTTGATTCACATTAGTGGAAGGTAGGTGTGAGGAGGAGGTTTGTCCAGCCCCTGACCTTCTGTGCAGGGTGTTCATCTTCACCCCCAACTTCCCAATCAATCTACCTTGCCTTTTGATGTGTGAGCTGCGAGGTCTAGCCACACCTGGGTGATAACTTGTGCAGGGGGGGCGGGCACACAGCATGTGCCCAAATGGGTATGAGAAGCGTCCTGTGGGTAGGGTGTAGGTGGAGCCCTGGGAGGCTGCCCAGAATTCCCATGCCTGGCGCAGGTTTTCCCGCGTCTTCACCGCTGCGGTGAAGTTACCGGGACATTGCAGTGATTCTGCGGTTGATGGGTGACCCGGATGCGGAGGTGTGGATTTCGAGCAGGCAGGACATGTGTGAGTACACTGGGGGATATGTTCCTGTCCCCACCAGAGTGTCTGGTGTGGAGAGGAACTGTATTTCAGCACAGGAGTTGTGTGTTGTGGTTGTCTGCGGAGTTGTGTATTTATGTACCTGCAGTGTTGACGGCGGCGGCGTCATATCTGCTGGTAGCGGATGAGGTACAGCAGCGGAAGGGCTTGCAGAGCTGGATCGATAGCGGTCAGGACCACGTGGAGGTGACCGGGATTCTGGTTTCGCTCTCCGCAGTAGTGCTTCCACCGTCTACAGGTGGCTGGTTTCTCTGCTGCGTTGTGATGCGCTGTTTGAGGCATCGTGATTTGTACGGCGGTCGTAACTTCATTCCGCACGGCGGTCTTTCTCTATTGGCTCCCTCCGCCACCGTTGCGGAAGGTAAACACTGGCGGATCCCGTAACTCCGCAGCGGACGGAAAATGAGCTATCTTCATCCATCGTAATGCGGCGGACGCGAGGACCGCCGCTGGAGTGCGGAAAGGGACGTTTTCCGCCAGCACCGCGGATGTGCCAAAGTCCACCATCGTAATCAGCCCCAATCTTTTCAAAACTAATTTGCTAGTCACTTGAGCTGCTGTCGTGAATGTTTAGGGGTGATCTGTCGACCAGGGGCTGAGAAAAAAGGGGGGGCCCCAAAACGCGTTTTCCCCATGTTAATTCTCGTAGGGATTTTAGACACAACATCAGCCCTCTGGACAGAATTACACTAAATTTGGCAGAACGGTAGATGTTGGTCCTGAGCAGTGCCTTTTGGTAGTTTGGTGTAACTTTTTCAGTAGTTTTAGAGATATTAACTGAAATCCAAATTTGTATATCTAGAGGCATGGATCCTTTGTGGATCCACCCGCGGAGGATCTATGGGTCCACACACCACAGCAGGGCCCTGATTGGCTGGCCACAGCCTGATTGGGAAGTTGTGGATGCCATTTTATGTATCGAGAAACATTCACCAGGACTGAAAATTTCTGTGCAAAGTGAATAAAGGGGTCAGAGTAGAAGTACCCTAACCCCATGGGTGTGTTAGACGGGGCGCAAGGGACTCATGAAGGCCAATAAATTGCCTTACAACATTTTTTCTCAATGCACGGAATCTGTGAATCCCCTGTGGTACTCAGTGCCACCCCGTCCCCTGCGGAACTGCGAATCCTGACGCAGCTCATCAGAGGCCCTGCCACCTTTATCCACTACTCTGCAAACGCATCTTCCTGGCACATTACTGCTTGGGAGATTAAGTCCTCTTTGATGCTGAGTGTCCTTGGGGGCCAAGAACCCCTCCTCTTACCTCCAGTAAGTCCCACACAGTGAGATTGCTGCGAGCTCATCAGAGGCCCTGCCCCCTTTGTCCACCACTCTGCAAACGCACCTCCATGCGCACTACTGGTTGGGGGACGAAGCTCCCTTGGATGCTGACGGTCCTAGGGGGCTAAGAACCCCTCATGTTACCTCCTGTAAGTCCTACACAGTGGGATTGCTGAGAGCACATCTGAGGCCCAGCCCCCTTTCTCCATCACTCTGCAAACGTGCCTCCTAGCACTCTACTGGTTGGGGGATGATGTCCCTTTGGATGCTGAGGGTCCTTGGGAGCCAAGAACTCCTCCTGTTACCTCCAGTAAGTCCCACACAGCAGGATTGTTGAGAGCTCATCATAGGCCCGCCCCCTTTCTATACTACTCTGCAAACGCACCTCCTGGCCCACTATTTGTTTGGGGATGGAGTACCCTTGGATGTAGAGGGTCATTGGGAGCCACAAATCCCTCCTGTTACCTCCAGCAAGTGCCACACAGCAGGATTGCTGAGAGCTCGTTGGAATACCCGCCCCTTTCTCCACCACTGTGCAAATGCACCTTCTGGCACACTACTGATTAGGTGATGAAGCCCACATGGATGCTGAGGCTCCTTGGGGGCCAAGTGTTGGGCCTGCTCCACTCCTGGCCGTGTCTGAGGTGGGAGCGGAGCACCGCTAGCATATAGATGGGCATCCTTGGCAGAAGATCGATTTGCTTTCTTGTAGACACGCATACGCTCTTCTGCCCTTTGGTCACTCACCTTTCTGCTTCCGGGTTCACAGATGGTGAGTTCGTCATGCTCAGCGGGCAGCTGTTCGCTGCTCTTTTTTCCTGAGTCCTGTTGGAGTTTCTTCTGGTTGTGGTTGAACGGCATTCCTGGAATTCCTGTGGAGACAAAAAAGGATAAGAACATTTAAAGCACCTTTGTCTACAAACCATAGTGGTAACGTGCTTCGGGCTAGCATTTTAAGATTTTAAAGAGCATACTTATCTGACTATGTGCCTGATTGTTATTGGTGATCTCGCTCTTTTTTCTCAGTAGAAAGCTGGATATATCAATAGAGAGGGAAAGGCAATAGATTGGTTGCCAGTTTATGCAGTAACAAAAATTCAGCTTTGAAGACATATAAATACTATTTTTTGTGTTACCTTTTGTCTTCACCTGTTGTAGGAAAGTACAAGAGACTATTGTGTTCTCCTTTCTCCAGTATTTGGACATCACTGTATTATTTTTGGGCTTTCTACTAACGCATGATGCAAAATGTGGAACACGTGTCTTTTCTCTTCCCTTCCCCTCTTCCCCCAACTGACCTTGACTGGCTTTGACTTTGTTGGGCAGTCCTAGTGGAGGGAAGAAGTTGGGATCTCACTTTGTCATCTTTCCTATCGCTCCTGTGAAAATACGTGTGAGAATTGACACCAAGAACCCCTACTGTTACCTCCAGTAAGTACCACACAGCGGGATTGCTGAGAGCTCGTCGGAGGCACACTCCCTTTCTCCACCACTCTGCAAACATGCCTCCTGGTGTACTACTGGTAGGTGGATGAAGTCATCCTGGATGCTGAGGGTCCTTGCGGGCCAAGAACCCCTCCTGTTATCACCAATAAGTCCCACACAGCAGGATTGCTGAGAGGTCATCAGAGGCTCTGCCCCCTTTGTCCAGCACTCTGCATACACACCTCCTGGTGCACTACTAGTTGGGGGATGAAGTCCCCTTGGATGCTGAGGAACGTTTGGGCAAAGAACCCCACATGTTACCAACAGGAAGTCCCACACAGCGGGATTTCTGAGAGCTCATCGGGGCCCTGCCCTTTTATCTATCCACTGTACAGACCCATACAGTCACACTCACACCCACTCACAGACACACAAATCCAATCTCAAACCCACTCAAACACCCACACAACTTCTCACAGACCCACTCACAGACCCACACAGACACTCACACACCATACAGCCACTCACAAATCTCCTCACACCCCCCACAGCTACTCACACACCCACCAAGACATTGAAATACCAACTCACACACCCACTCACTGACCTATACAGCCACTCTCACACCCATTCTGAAAGGTTAGAGGTTACAGTTAGTAAATAAAATTTAAAAATCTCAGAAATTCACTAAAAATCCCAAAGGTTACAGGGACGTTATAGTTAAGCTCAGATTTCACTCGCACAAAACCATTGAAATTCAGCAGTTAGTTACCTGAGCTAACTATAACTTACACCCCCATAATGCACTGCTTAAGACCTCACATATTACATCACTCATGACATGGTCAGTGATATCACTGATGACATAATCTATAGAACCACTCACCAGTAGCGGTCGGTGGTGGGAGTGCCGCCGGGTGCTGACATGGGGTGGGGGAGGGGCAGGGTGGGGGGTAGTAAACTATGGATTACGGGCGATTACAGGTAAGTACACATATAAATAAATAAGACGAATTTCGTTTCTCGCGCTGCATCGGCAAATGTGATGCAGCGCGAGAAACGAAATTTGTTTTATTTATTTATATGTGTACTTACCTGTAATCGCCCGTAATCCGTAGTTTACTACCCCCCACCCTGCCCCTCCCCCGCCCCACGTCAGTGCCCGGCGGCACGCCCACCACCGACCGCTACTGCCACTCACACACCCACACAACAACTCATACATCCACTCACATACCTATACAACCACTCATACACCCACTCACTGATCCATAGAGCCACTCATACACCCACTCACCCATACAGCCACTCACACAGCCACTCACTTCCCATACACCTACTTATACAGCCACTCACTTATCCATACAGTCCTTCACTCACCCATACAGCTACTCACACACCCACTTATTCATCCATGCAACCACTCACTCACCCAGTCATTCACACAGACAGCTTCTCAACAGAGCCATTCACTCGCCCATACAGCCACTCATATAGACACTCACTCTCCAATACAGCCACTCAGACAACCAAGAAGTTAACCAAACACCCACTCAAACAGCCACTCAGTCACCCATACTGCCATTTACACACAGTCACTCACCCATACAGCCACTCGCACAGCTACTTAGACTCCGATACAGCCACTCACATATCCACTCACAGACCCATACAGCCACTCACTCATTAAGCCACTAATATACCCACTCACTTACCCATACAGCCACTCATGCACCCACTCACTCGCTCACCAATACAGCCAGTCACACAGCCACTCCCACACCCATATAGTTACTCATACACCCACTTATTCACCCATATAGACAATCACACACCTATTCAGCCACTCAGCCATAGATACACACAGTCACACTGCCACTGACATATGTTAGAAATAGTATCACTCATTAGTAGTACACAAAGTATAGTAATTTAACTTTTGTAGTACCTGAGTATATATGTATAACACTCATAAACTTTGAAAAAATCACTCGCAATCACTGGATGATGTCATCAGTGGAGATGCCATCAGTGATGTCATGAGTGATGTAATATCTGAGGTCATAAGCAGTGCATTGTGGGGCGTAAGTTATAGTTAGCTCAGGTAACTTTAACTGTTGAATTTCAGTGGTTTTGTATGAGTGAAATCTGAGCCTAACTATAACGTCTCTGTAATCTTCGTTTTTTTCAGTGAACATATATATATATATATTTTTTTTTTTTTTGTGTAGATATTTCATACATGTTATAGTTGGTGTATATTTTAAACATATTTATACTTATATACATTTGAAATATGGGTCTATTTATATGTCTCATAGTGAAAAGTTGGAATTGATGTCGTTTTTTTAAACCCGATTTATTTATTCATTTTTCAAGATAGAAAAGAATTTAGTGACACTGCTAAGTTTTATTTAACTGGAATGGCTGTAATCCTCAGGTTATAAGCAGGAATGATATACATTTTTTAACCAGCAAACAAAGAGAAAACAATGTTAAGAGTATTCATGAATGTTTCTTCTATATCTATGGTCATGTGACATGGGAAGGTGCACACCCAGCAGTTTAAAAATGTCATGGCGGAATGGTTCTTGGTGTGTGAACAAGGGCACGGCTGTGCTCGAAACGCGTCACTAAGTGAGGAAATAAATCTTACCTGCCATAGCTATTTGGGTCTGTTTCCCTCTGTTCGCCGCTGCTGTTGCTGCCAGCGCTGCTGTGGAAGTGCGGAGAGTTTTTCGACGATGTATATATATATATATATATATATATATATATATATATATATATATATATATATATATATATATATATATATATATATATATATATATATATGTATATATACATATATATATATATATTTACATGTCCCCAAAAATTAATTTTTACATTTTTTATAATTCAACAAATAAGTTACTCCGCCTAGATGATGTCACTGGCCTGGATTAGTAAAGTAAGGACAAAACTGGGGTTAAGGTTACTCAACAGGTTGCTCCAAAATTGTTTTTTAATAGAAAAACAATAAAAACAAAAAGCTATGCTGTTTTAATTTTTTAAAATGCATGTGATTGAGTTCTTAAAATTGTGTTACATTAAAGCAAAAAAACACAAAAAATCACAAAAATATATATATTTTTTTCATTTTTTGTATCCATACAGGTCAACTCACATCAGAAGAAGGAGATTTGGAAGGCTATCGCCAAGAAGGTGGGGGCCCTGGGGGTCTACAAGTGGCGCAGCATCCACTGCCGCAATAGATGGGAGGATCTAGGACACTGGACCAAGAAGTCAGCAGAAGTCCAGCTCGGCCAGTCCTCCCAACATTTGAAACGTGTGCGCTGCACCCTGACCCCCCTAATTACTTGCATACTTGCAGTGTCCTATCCTCAGCTTGATGGGCAGCTGAAAACAAGACAGCAGCATGAAGGGGGTACATTTTTTTGTGTTTTTCATTTTAAATAACTATTTTTCATGACAGCAACAAAATTTGGCATCAACATAAAGGTTGACACATGACCAACGCACAAGAATAGTTCTTGAAGGTGTAAGTTTTGCACAAGGTGTATCATGATGTGTTTTTTTTTATTTGTTAAAAATGATACCAATATATTTTTGATCACTTACAAAGGACTGTTTTGAGCAGACAGATGCCTCCCTAAAATAAATTAAAAATGATTTTGTTAGATTTTATAAGGGACAGTTGTACCAAACAGGCCAAAAGTTTTATTTGCGTCAGGTGTGATGCTTCGTCACAATTGTGAAGGATGTTACGTTCCCCGTATTACAAGTGACATAGCATAAAATGCACTTATGATACAGTGGATGTTCCAGAACTTCACATTTGGGAGTTAGTATTATAAACAAACAATATTAAACATGTGAGCCAAAATGACTAAAAACATAAGATTAAATGGCTAAGATTTTGATTAAAAACATATTAAAATCATGTTTTAATTAAAAAAGCAAGTTAATTTATGTTAACAATGACAATTTTGCATGATGGCTTGCTCGATCACAAATGTGCATGTAAGCCAGTCTGTTTATTGAAAAATGAATTCTATTAGCATACATTTTTTAAAAACAGACAGGAATGTGGAGACATTGGTGACAGAGTAACACATACCAAAAACATTAAGTTTATGTCCTTTGTTATGTCCAGATGATAAATCAATAATGAATAAAAATAGAATACTTAAAGGGACTTTTGCAGATGGAATGCTCCGCCACAAACAAAACAGACATTTTGTTCAACCTATTACAAGGACAATATTTTATAATGCACTTGGATTGTGACGGATAGAAATTCCATCACGTATATGTTGGAGTATCCCATCTGCAAAACTCAAAATCAGGCACATAAAATTACTCATTTCAAAATATTTGAAATGCATCAAGGTTAAAAGCAAATATTTGTAAATTGCATTTTGATTTTTAATTTTAAAATATACATATATCAATGTGTTTAAAAATTTACTGTAATGTTGTAGCTTTTTTTGACTAAACTGAAAGCCAGATTTTTTTACACTAAAAATAAATTAAGACATTTTAGAGTAAAAGTTTACATTTTTAAAACTGTACTAAAGTGGATTAAAAATGTATTAAGTCCTATGTATTTACTTATGCTGTAGAAGTAATTTAAACTAAAAAAATATTATTTTTGGATTTCTTCAACAGCATAAGTAAATAAATAGGGTGTGATACATTGTTAAGCAACTTAAGTACTGAG
This sequence comes from Calotriton arnoldi, assembly GCA_963921515.1. Classification (NCBI taxonomy): domain Eukaryota; kingdom Metazoa; phylum Chordata; class Amphibia; order Caudata; family Salamandridae; genus Calotriton; species Calotriton arnoldi. The sequence continues at coordinate 563,152 of CAWUFW010004493.1, read as the reverse complement.
GGCCTCATTTATGAGGCCCCTTGCGCCGTCAAAATGTCACTTTTTGTGACGTTCCATGGCGCAGGAGCCTGCTCCATATTTACGAGGCAGCACTAAGCCACTTTTTTTGGCTTAATGCTGCCTCGTAAATATTGTCCCCTTTACCACAGTTTTCTGCTTTGAAGGGGCGTGCAATGGGTGTTGTTGGGGGCGTTCCTAGCAACATCCATGGCATTTTGACACTGCCCCAGATTTACGAGAAATCCCCAGGGGAAGCGTAAGGAAGGCACAACGAGGAGAAATATCTTTTTTTCTCCTCGTTTTTCCTTTTTCTATGTGTGCTGCATTCTGCAAAAGGAAAGGGCCTCTTTGCTTTCCCTTTCTGCACAAAAACAATTACACCTTCAACGCAGGCACCCTTGCACCATGGTGCTAAGGTGTCTGCGTTGGCGCACAGCAGCCCATTGTGCGCAGGGGAAAAGGACAGGAATGTGCTGTATCTCATAGATACAGCGCATTCCTGCCCTTTTCTTTTACCGTAGGGCAGCTCAGCAGGGAGGCCTGCAGCGCTGCCTTATGGTAAAACCTCATAAATGAGGCCCTGAATCAATAAAATTTTAACATTTAAAAAATACTTAATTTAAGTAAGTTTTACCATTGTGAAATGCCCCACAAAAGCAGACTTTCAATTTAGAGAAATATTGGTACAACATTACAATAAATATTAACACACATTGAGTCATATTTTTTAAAATAAAAGAAATCTGCTTTTTTGCCTTGTACACACAATGTACAAAGGGCTTTTTGTAACATAGGTTCACTCTTCGAAACAAGAAACCAGAACCATTCAGAAGTGTAAAACAGTTCCTGGAGAGAATTGAAAATAGTTAGGGAAAATGATCAAAATAAAATAGGACCAAATGGTTTCTGAAGATGTTCCCTTCATGCAGGAGATAAAGATAAACCTAAGTTTAAAAGCCTTAAAGAGAAACCACCTGACTGCACTACTCCAGCAACATTCTCATGAAGATCAATACTGAGATCACATCACCAAAGTTGGAAGCTTTACTATGCCATACGTCCCTATCTCTGGAACATAGCACCCCCACTAAGTGAAATTCTGTAGCTTCGCTTTTACTCCAAGTCTCCCGTTGTCATCCTTGGGTCTTAAGGGGGACACTACTGTTCAGGATCATTCTATAAGCACTCCATGCTTACACCCAAGCGAACAATAACACACTGACAAAATCCACTCCTTGATAAAAGGTCTTTATTGTAATTTTCGCCCCTTCCTAAACATGCAATCGAATTATGGGACCTCTTTACTACTCAGGAACCTGATTTATGCTTTCTTTCTGAAACTTGGCTTAATCCTTCAACTACACCGTGCATTCCCATGGCCATCCCCACAGATTACAATTTACTCAGACTAGACAGAGAGATAGAATAGGGGGCAGAGTTGCTATTGCTTTTCGCAACCCAGCTAAAGTCTCTTGCTTAGATACCCTTCTTGAGGATTGGGTAGAGCTTTGTATCTTCAGTATGGAGGTCACATTGTGAGAATTTTATAAGGATGCTTTAGTTTATCATCCTCCAGCACCCATAAAAGATTTCAGCCATAAACTCATGGAACGTCTTGCCCCCCACCCAATTAGGGGACTTTAATTTCCCTGCTGAATTCATCACAGATCCTGAAGCTCGACTTCTTGACTCCAATTTGGAGACATTAGGTTTATACCTGAAAGTTACCAACCCTACTCATACTGAGGTCACATTCTATATCTTATTTTTACAAATGCCTTGGACCTTCAGGTAAATCCTCCCTTTCCCCTAACCTGGTCAGATCACTCTATGATCAGTTTCCAGATCTCTTTTAATGTAACGCAAACTAGCAGGAAAAATGAACCCCAAAGGCAGACTAGGCCCTGGAGGAGAATCTCTGAGTCTTCATTCTCTTCTATCTTTCTCACTCAACACATCTCAGAATTCTCAGATATCAACAGTGCATTTACAACTTTCTAAGAATCTTTTACTCAGACCATAGATATAGTTGCACCCTTTAGAGCTAATTGCTTTAACTCCACCAGACCTCACGCTCCATGGTTCTCAGAAGAATTTAAGCAAGAGAAACTAGCCTGAAGAAACTGGTAAGGAGATGGCGTATCTCCAAGTCCTTTACCGATAAAACAACTTACAAATCAGCTTTAAGCAGCTATTATAAAAGACTTAAAGGTACCAGTAAGTCTAATTTCTTTAATAGAATCGACAGGGCTGGCAATTCTGCCAAAAAACACTTTAAAGTTCTTAATGAGTTCACAAGGCTGATTGCCTATATCTCTCCTATTCCAGTCTCACAGGAATTGTGAGATGTCTTGGCTAATCACTTTGAGGTACAAATTGAGACTATTAAAAGGAACCTTACTAACTATTCCTCTCCCACTGTCGTTTTGCCTGCTGCTCCTTCTATTCACAATTCCTCCACTACCTTGCAGCACTTTGAATCCGTCATCCCGGAATTAGTCTTAGACATGATGAGCAAGGTGAAGTCAGGTTCCCCCTCTGACCCCTCTCCACCACACATCATGGTGACACTTTGTAATTATCTGCTTCCCACCTTCACACCGACACTGTTCAACCTCTCTCTTGACACTGCCACTTTACCTCAGGCGTGGAAGATAGCCATCTTGAAAAAATCTAATGTGGACCGTCTGAATCCTGCAAATTACAGGCCCATTTCTCTTCTCCCTACCATAGCAAAATCCTGGAAAGCTTAGTCAACCAAAAACTCACCCGGTATCTGGAATCTAATACTCTCCTGGACCCCTCGCAATCTGGGTTCAGAGCTTCACACAGTAACAAAACGCTGATGTGGGTTCTTGATACCATAACACTCACCCTTGACAAGGGCTGTCCAGCCATGCTGGTGCTGCTTGATCTCTCGGCATCCTTCGATGTCATCTTACACCCCATCATGATTCAAAGACTTTCTGAGATTGGTGTCTGAGGTAAAGCTCTCGGCTGGCTTCAGGGCTTCCTCAGCAATCGTACTCAGACTCAATCAAGCTAGATCCCTTCAAATCTCTGGTCATGTCACTGGGTAAAGGAGTTCCTCAGGGCTCTTCATTGAGCCCTGTATGCTTTAACATCTATGTGGCACCTTTGGCTCAAGTAGTAAGATCAAGTGGCTTTGGTGTCATCTCATATGCAGATGACACACAATTGATCATTTCAGTGAGCCCTAATCCCAATTCCATAAAACTGAAATTCAGGGAATGTATGAGGAAAATTGCTTCCTGGATGTCTCATAATTGCCTACAGCTCAACGATGATATATCAGAAATTGTGCTGTTCAGCAATGGCTATGGCTACTGGATGGATTATTGGTGGCCATCTAAATTAGGCACCCCTCCTCAACCCAAAAAGGTAGTCAAAAATCTAGGCATCCTAATTGACGACAGCCTCACAATGAGAGAGCAGATGAAAGCTACATGCGGCACCTGTTTTGGGATAATGCACATGTTGAGAAGAGTATTCCAATGGTTGCCTCTACACACAAGAAAAACTCTCATGCAGGCTCTTGTGGTTTGCTGCGTAGACTATGGAAATGCCCTAATGACAGCAGCTAATGAATCTCTCTTGTCAAGACTACAAGTGGTTCGGAATACCACAGCCCATCTTGCTCTCAAGCTCCCACCCCGCACTTCCTCAGAACCCATTCTCAGATCATTGCACTGTCTTCCTATTAGAAAGCGAGCTATTTTTAAGCTACTGTGCCCGGTACATAGATCCCTTCTAGGTAAAGGCCCGGCATATCTTCAAAACAAACTTTCTATTTAGTGGCCTAATAGAAATCTGAGATCCAAGATCAATTCTTGCTCTGCCCACTCCGCGTTTGTACAATCAGACATGGCAGCCGATGCTTTTCATATCTGAATCCTTTTCATTGGAACAGACCTCTGTTTCACATTACTGCATGCTCTGATTATGTTTGTTTCAAAAAGCCACTACAAACCTAGCTCTTTTGACAGTACTCCTTCTCTTCCTCCTTCCTCTGGGTCTGCGCCTCAGTGCTGAGATACCCCTACGGGGTTGATTTGTCACGCTATATTAAGTCTTAGTAACATAACATAACAATAAAGCAGGTGAAATATGAAACTTTTGAAAATGTTTTGAGAAAAAAATCTAATGATCAGTTATATTTACCCAAATCCGATGAAACTATTGTATATGTCTTTACAGAATCTTCAAGAGCAGGCAAAGGATATATTGGCCAAGAAGAAGGGAAAGCAGCTGGCCACTGTGTTTTGGGTGGTGAAACATCAGACACTGATGGACACAGTGGCATGGAGGGTGAAGGGACTGGAATGGAGGCCACCACATCATCGTCTTCATCGGAGACCTCCACAAGTGACCAGTCCCTAGTGGTGGTGGACCTTACTGGAACTGTAACAACCTCATCCTTATTCACCACCCATAGACACATCTCCACCCTCCCTCTTGCTCTCCCTAGTTTGCCAAACCTGACCCCCTAAAAGGGCTGGGGTCTCTTTTGCCACAGGCATCTCACCACCTGCCCTTGTCAACCCCGGCTGCACTGAGTGAGGATGCTATTGACCTATTACACAGCATCTTTGTAGGTCAGACTGCAATAGTGAATGGCATCCAGGGGCTAACCTGCCAAATGCACAAAATGGTTGCATTTATGGATGCTATTCACAGTTCAATGTCTGGAATGCAGAGATTGTTTGCCAAAATTGCAGCCTCCTCACATATCCCTGTCTCCCAACCAGCCCAACCTTCTGCCACAACTAAGGTCCCTTCCTCAACCCAAATCCAAACTTCCACCCCAATTGCAAGCACCCTCACTTCTTTGCAGACACCCACTCCAACAGACACAATCAGCACAATCACACACACATGAACACAAACACAATACACACACTATTGAAACTACACCCACAAGCACCACACCCACAACCACCACATCCACAACCACCACCACACTCACAACCACCGCCACCACTGTACCCACAGCCACCACCACACCTACAACTGCTACCACACTCACACCCACAACCACCACAAACACCACCACACCCACAAACACCACCACATCCACAAACACCACAACCACCACCACACCCACCACCACCCCCACAACCACCACCACATCCACAACCACCACAACACCCAGAAGCACCACAACCAATACCACACCCACAAGCACCACAACCACCACCATACCCACAAGCACCACCACCAGGCCAACCACCACAACAACACACTCGTCAAAACCAACACACTCACATAAAAGCAAAATATAGAAGTGTAGTCTTCAATAAAAGCGTAGAATCACCGTTGAGGGTTAAATTTTCTTTATTTAAGTAGAGTACAAGCTTAGACCCCATCCGCACTCAAGACCAGTTCAACTGTCACCAATCCCCACTACAACATTCCACCTTGGTAACCAGTTTACATTCTGGAACTCAATGATTCAGAACACCACATCACCTCCCCCCATTACCCACACAACAATAACAAAACAGAGGTAAACCCAAGAATAGTTACAACAAATGTGTGAACAATGAGGCAAGAATAATCTTTGCTCCAAAGTTCAAATCAACAAACGCAATCCTGTAAGTGAAGAGGAACTTTTCTTGTACGAAGGGGCTTGGCAACCATCCCGTGCGTAGCATGTTCAAGCAAGCCAAGTTCAGTTACAGACTCAGTGCAAGCTTGACACTTCGCCACCCTACTTAGATTCCAAATCTTGTGGTCATCGGTTTTCACCGCATTTCTAAAGACCTGAATGACTCTGAAAGGGTGACTAAATTTGGACTTGCATCCATCTCTCCTCAGAGATTTGACATTTACCCAATCATAAACATCAACTACAGTCGTCTTCACAGCCTTGCATCTGTCATACCAAAGCTTCCTTCTCTCCATCTTCTCCTTCTCTCTCTCTTTCCACCCTTCTGCACAACCCACCTTATCATCCACCAAACTTCTCTTCACCGTCACCCACAAAGGAGTTGCCTCTGTGTTGGCAACCCTCCCTTTAAACAATGAAAAGGAGTCTTACCAGTGGATGACTGCGACGTGAACCTATACTCATGTACTTTCTTCCTCATGCCTAGTTCCCAATTCTCACCAGAGGCAACGGCTCGTTGTAAGGTCTCCTTTAGTACCTTCACAAACCTTTCCACAACTCCATTACTTTGTGAGTACTGCTTTTTTATGTTTAATACCTCTGGCACTTAAAAATTCTTCCATTACTCTTGAGGTAAATTGGACCCCATTGTCTGACAAAAATGATAGCGTAATTCCTTCTCGCTCAAAGAGTTCTTCCAAAAATTCAACAACTACCTTAGCCTCTATGGAATTAGCCACTTTAATCTCAGGCCAGCAGGAACACATATCCATGCATACAATCACATACCAATCTTGAGACTTAAGTTTCACAGGACCCAAGATATCAATCGCAATGTCAGACCATGGACCGGCAGCTTGCTCCCGCACCACCATCGGCTGCGTCCTACATTTCAAAATCTTATTGCTGCACATACATTCAACACACTCACAAACTACTCTCTCTACCTGCATGCCCAATGCTGACCACCAATATGCCTCTCTTATCCTTTTTTTTGTCTTAGCGATCCCCATGTGACTCTCATGAGCGTTATGCATCAATTTGTCTCTCAGGTCCTTTGGGGGAATCAACTTGCTGCCTCTCATTAGCAGACCATCCACCACAGCTAAATCCTCCTTGACCTGCCTATAACCCTTGAGATCCTGCTCACATTCCTTTTTCTCACATCATCCACTCAAGATCATCGTCACCACCTTTTGTAAAACTACGTCACTGGCCCGACTTTCTCTCCACAAATTTTCTGAAATTAAGCCTTCACTAATTACACATACATTCACTTCCTCCTCCAAATCTTCACCACCAAACCAATCACCTTCTTCAGACACTTCACCACCATCATCACCGAGTCTTGAAAGACAATCTGCCAAAATATTGTTGTACCCTTGTAAGTAAGAAATCTCAAAATTGTACTATTGTAAGGCAACCACCCATTTCCATATCCTGTGTGAAACAAAATCGATCCCTTTCTTGGCAACACTTCCCTCAACGGTTTATGATCAATTAGAATCTGAAACCTCATAACCCACAAAAACTTTTTTAGTTTGCGTACAACCCAAAAAATACACAGGGCTTTGTTCTCCACAACAGAGTAGTTACTTTCAGCCCCTCTCAAAGACCTTGAAATAAACAGAAATCGTCTTCTCTTTTCCATCAACTTTTTGCAAAAGAACCGCTCCTAACCCGTTGGAGCTGGCATCAGTCATGAGACAGGATGCTTTCTTTGGATCAAAACTCCCTAAACATGGAGCTTTGTTCAGATGTTCCTTGCTACAACCAATCCTTTTGACACTCTTGCGACCATACAAACTCGCATCCCTTCTTGAGCAGAGTCCTCATACAACATGTCTTCCCCGCAAAGTTGGGCACGAATTTGTTATAAAATTCTGCCATGCCTAAAAACTTAGCTTATTCCTCTTTGTTCAGAGGAGCCCGGAGACTACAAATGGAACTCACCAAAGATGCCTTTGGTTTAATGCCTGAAGCAGACACCAAAGGCCCCAAATATTCTATCTCCTCGACATTGAATTTGCATTTGTCTGCTTTGAGAGTGAGTCCTGCCTCCTGTAGTCTCTTCAATACAGAGAGCACCCTATCATCATGCTCCTTAATGTCCACTCCAGAAATCAAGACATCATCTTGATACACCCTGACACCCTGAAGACTCCCAGGAATGCCCTCCATTGCTCTCTTGGAAAACAGAGGCAGCAGAGATAAGTCCAAAAGGCATCCTTAAGAATCTAAAGGCGCCAAATGGTGTAACAAAGGACGTGAGATCACAAGATGAAGGGTGAAGTTTTACCTGATGATAGGCAGAAGTCAAATCAAGAGACGTAAAATGCTTTGCACCTTCAAGGGAACACAGCATTTCATTTATATTTGGTAGAGGGTAGTGATCGACCACCACCACCTTGTTGAGTTCCCTCAAGTCGACACAGAGCCTGGCCTCCCCATTGGCCTTCTGAGCAACGACCACAGGGGAGACCCATTCTGTAGCCTCAACCTCTTGAATGATACCATTGTTCAGAAGTTTATCTAGTTCCACTCTCATACTTTCCATTACTAACAAAGGTACATTTCTTACTTTTACCACTTTCGGAGCAACATTCGTTTTGATCTTTATCTGATGCATATAGTTTTTGAGACAACCCAATTCCTTTTTAAATACATTGGGAAATGTGTCACTCCACTGAGGATTACCTCTAGACACTGCTCTAACAGGTGGTATTTCTCTCAGACACACAGGCGGATTTTCATTGGGATCTAGAAAGACATGTAAATCTCGCTGAAGTAACCAACTTATCAGGGAGTCTCCTTTCATTGAGACGTAAATCTTGCCAGGAATAACTCTCCCTTTGAAGTCAATTGTACCCAGAAAATAGCCCAACAGGTCAATGGCCACTCCACCATAGCCTTTTGGTTTTATGTCAGGTTTAAACAGTGTTACCTTGCCCACAAGATTTCCTTTTTAAAACACTTTCGAAACCAGAGTTATTTTGGCTCCAGAGTCAAAGAGCATCTCCACTGGTGCATCGTTAATCAACACTACTTAAGAGGCCTGTCACCAGTATGTTCCCTAACCTGCAATATCTTAATTTCTTCCTCATTTTCTTCATTCAGATCAACCTCCCTGACCTTCTTTTGTTCTTTACTTGATTTACAGCACTTGGAGAAATGACCTTTCTTTCCACAAACTTTACACGTGGTCTTCCAGCCAGGGCAATCTTTGAAGTTGGCCATATGACCTAGATTGCCACACCTGAAACACCTGCCCTGGAAACTTCTCAAGTTGGTAAACCTTGATGCACTGCTTGCAGTCACTTTGGGCTTCACAGCTCTGTCACCCACTACTCTGACCACTTCACCATTCTTTTTTTCTACTGATACATCTTTTTGTATAATGTCTACACATGCTTTAGAATGCTCGTGTCTCTTAGCTATAGTAAGGAATTCATATAATGACGGATTATCTTTTTGCCACTGACTTTCCCTTGCTTTATCAAGAGAGCATCCCAACAGAAATTGGTCCCTCAACCGTTCATCCAAGGCAGCCCCAAAGCCACAAGTAGAAGCTTACTTCCGTAAAGCAGTAATGTATTATTCTTGGACTCATCTTGCCTTTTCATTTTCTTTCCAAAGTGATACCGTTCGAGAACAGTACTTATCTTAGGAAGGTAATGTAAGTCTAACTTCCTAATGCAAATTTCATACTCGTTTAGACTAGAGGAGTCACCATCCGGAAGCTCAGGAAGATGTTCAAAAATCTCCTGAGCTTCCGAACCCAGGCAGTGCATGAGAAAGGAGGTCTTTCTCTCAGCACTAAAAGACGTGACACAAACCCTGGCATTATCTGCAAAGACCGTCTTCCATTTTAACCAAGGGAGTGGTGGATCTTCAGGAGAAGTAAGAAAGAAGGGAGGAGCTGTGACATTTTGCATGATGCACGCAAACTGGAAATGCTAATATGCACAATATTATTACGTTTTCACACTCCACTAAGGTAGCCACTGTGTAATGTCTCAGATGAGCTTATGAGCTTGTGCAACAATCTCTCTTATTAACGCAACAATGTCACCACTACAGATAACTTGGACTTGAAAGTAGATGTCTGAAACTTGAAAGTAGACGTCTGAAACTACCCCACAAAAACAGCGAAGCCTCCCCAGCCTACACGGTTTTCACTATTTAGGGTAAGGAATACTGACACAGAAGCTGTGTGCAAGAACAATACTCAATGGTGTGGGTAAGAATTGATGCCGTGCACATCAGCGTAGTCACCACAAATGTGAAGAAACGACATTGTGCACTCAGAAGAACAAACAATGTTCTGTAAATAAATGATGCTGTGTGCATCAGCGCAATCTCAATAATCGTAAAGAAATAATGCTGTGCGCATCAACGCAATCACCAGAAGAAATACGTAAGAGCAACCAACTCACCGAAAGCTGTGAAGTTTGACGATGCGTGTATCCTCACGAAAGATGGCGGCCTCAACAGATGTCAGTGGACCACTCCTCTGACAGCCAGGTCACAATTTGCATGAGCTTGGACTTCTGGCTGCTGCAATGCTCCCTCTGACTCCCGGACTGTGACGCAGAGAGAGCACGAGAGAGAAGGAGCACGTGCGTGTACACGAGACTCCGAGGCTCTCGCGTTGAAATGCATGCACAAGGGCCTGCACGCTCACCTGCTCGCTCTCGCCTAGCCTGCTCAAACTCTGTCCAAAAATCACCGCCAGACTTGTCCATGCATGAAATGGACACCACCGCACACACTCCTAAACGGAACGATCTCAACTTAATGTTTTGGTGCATCGCTGGTGGTGACAGGAGGAGAGATGTGTTTGGTGCCTTTCAACCAGTGTAGAAACAACAGTCAAAATTGGGATGAAGAAGTGAAGAATCAACGCTGCTGTATGTTCAAGGTCACACCGGTGAGCTCTAAGTCTTGATACCCTTGAAATGTTGGTCTTTGTCCTTTTGTTGTTGTTGTTGGGGTCTCAGTCTCTCTACGGTTGCTGCGTGAGTAAATCGTCACCAAAATGTAGAAGTGTAGTCTTCAATAAAAGCATAGAATCACCATTAAGGGTTTCATCTTTTTTTTTTAAGTAGAATACATGCTGAGACCCCATCCACACTGAAGACCAGTTCAACTGTCACCAATCCCCACTACAACATTCCACCTTGGTAACCAGTTTACATTCTGGAACTCAATGATTCAGAACACCACACACTGACACACAAAACAACACAAACTAAAAGCAAATGCACACACTTACCAGAATATCAAACACCAGTCAAAAAAAACACACACAACAAACACCAGACCCACAAGCAACTGCCAAACATACAGATACAAGCACATCACCCATTACAGCTCCCACTACCTCCAAAAGCCAATCCTTTTTCATCCCTCCTACCCTTATTTCTCCTCCCAAATTAACCTCTTATCTGTCCTTAACCCCTACCAAACCTAACCCCACCCCATCCAAGAAAAACCCATGAGGTGCCTTCTCTGTGCCCAATAGCTGCCCCTTCCGGATGAAGTTACCCTTTGGACTATGTTTAGGAGGCAAGTTATGGGCAACAAAGCCAAAAGGTGTTGTTGTGGGAAACCCTTTTACTTTTTCATTGAAAAAGTTCATGAGAGAAATATCTTGTTTATAAATAAAAAATTTTTTTTTACAAAGTTTGTCCTAACATTATTATTCATTTACAATTTATTGATTATTAAAAATGTTAATGATGAAAATGTGAAATACATATTCTTACTTACATTTATAACAGAAAATATAAAAGATTGTTTAAATGACATATTTGTGAAGTCCAAACATTAGAAAAAGAAATTGTAATGGACATTAACATTTTGGTGCAAGCATTCATCATGATAATGGACACTTACACCAAAAAAGACAATTGCAATTTGTATTTTTGAGTGTTAATACAGGTGTGTCTATTTTGCACCTAAAAATAAATGTACAGAAAATGCACTAGACAAAGGGAAATGTTAAATAAATAAATAAAAATGATTTAAGTTGAGAACTAACTTTGATTTTACATTTAAAAAAAAAAACATTTTACTTTGTCTAGTGCAATTACTGAATTACATTAAATTTAAATTATTACAAAAAATGTGTAATGGATATATTTAGAATTTGATAGTTTACAAAAAATATTGAAACACACCTCTATGATCGCATTATGAATATTGACCATTATCATGATGGAAGCTTGCACCAAATTTAGAAAACAAAAAAGAAAAAGTTAATACAGATGTGTATCTTTAAATTTCTTAAATGACAACATAACACACATGTGTATTACACATTAGAAAAAATTGCTTGTAAGAGAAATTAAAAAATGCATGAGTCCAGAGCAAATGTAAACAGACAATTCAAAAGAAAACAAGTAAAAAAGAAGCTTACTTTCAATTCCGGCGATGACTGGGTTGATTTGATACATGGTCAAGCAGCAGCAACAGCAAAGGAAGGACATGGACTAATGGGTTCATGACAGAAACAGAAGTGGAAAGAAGAAAAAAAGGTAAATTTTGTTTGCCCGCCACAGTTACGTTGACGGGAAGGCACATATTAATTGGCCCGGCAGAAATAACTCACTTACCATGTCATGAGTGATGTAATATGTGAGGTCATAAACAGTGCATTGCAGTGGCGTGAGTTATAGTTAGCTCAGCTAATTATAACTGCTGAATTTCTCTGGTTCTGTATGAGTGAAATGCTAGCCTAACTATAACGTCCCTGTAACCTTTGTTTTTTTTCAGTGAATTTCTAATGTTTTTTAAATTCTATTTCATAACTATAACATCCTTATATTATTTTTCTATAATTACATATTGATTCTTTGATTAGATAATTAATTTAACTTTCCCCTTGACTGCATGCATCACTGTATCAGTAAGTCTCTCATTCACTGTTTAAGTATTTCAGTGGATCCGTGAGACGGTACATCAGTCTATCAATGGTTCTGTAACAAACTGCTCATCTATGATTGGGTGCATCAGTGTCTCAATGGATCTGTGATTTGGTTGCATGAGTCTCTCAGTCAATCTGTGAGTAGGTGCATGAGTGCCTTTGTGCATTTGAAAGTAAGTATATGACTGACTGGATCTGTGAATAGATACATAAGTGTCTCTGTGGATACATAAGTGTCTAAGTGCATGTCTCAGTGGGTGAGTAAGTGGGTGCATGAGTGTCTGGGTTGGTCTGTGACTGAGTGCATAAGTCTCTGGGTGGGTCTAAGACTGGGAGGGTGAGTATCTGAGTGGTTTTGTGAATGGGTGCATGGGTCTCTGAGTACAACTGTGAGTGGGTGCATGAGTCTCTGAGTGTGTAAGTGACTGGGTGCATTGGTCTCTGAGTGCATCTGTGAGTTGGTGTGTGAGTGACTGTATGGGTGTGTAAATGTCTAAGTGGGTCTGTGAGTGGGTGTATGAGTGTCTGAGTGAATCTGTGAGTGGGTGTACAAGTGTCTCAATGTGTCTGTGAGTGAGAGCATAAGTGTCTAAGTGGGTGAGTGAATGGGTACATGCATGAGTGCCTGAGAGGGACTGTGACAAGGAGGGCGAGTGTCCTCTGGGTCTGTGAGTGGATACGTAAGTCTTTTAGTGGGTGAGTGAGTGGTTATGTGCATGTAAATCTGAGTGAGTCTGAGTGGGTGTGTGAGTCTCTGAATATATGAGGGAGTGACTGAGTGCATAACTCTCTGAGAGGATCTGTGACAGAGTGTGTGAGTGACTGTATGGGTGTGTGAGTGGGTGTATGAGTGTCTGTGTGAATCTGTGAGTGGGTGATGAGTGTTTCAGTGGGTCTGTCAGTGGGTGTGTGAGAGTCTCAGTGGGTCTGTGAGTACATACGTATGTGTGTAAGTGTGTCTTTAAGTGGGTGCGTGCATCTTTGAGTGGGTCTGTACATGGGTGCGTGACTCTCAAAGTGGGTCTGTACATGGGTGCGTGACTCTCAGAGTGAGTCTGTAAGTGGGTGCATGAGTCTCTGAGTGAGTCTGTGAGTGGGTACATGACTGCCCAGGTGGGTCTGTGAGTGGGTGTATGAATTTCTAAATAGGTATGAGACTGTGCGCATGAGTCTATGAGTGGGTCTCTTAAGTAGGTACATGAGTCTCTGAGTGGGTCTGTACATGGGTGCATCACTCGCCGAGTGAGTCTGTAAATGGGGGCATGAGTACCTGAATGGGTATGTGAGTGGGTGCATGAGTATCTGAGTGGGTATGTGACTGGATGTATAAGTCTGTGAGTAGGTATGTAAATGGGTGTATAAGTGTCTGAGTGAGCTTGTGAGTGCGTACATGAGTCTGTGACAGTAACCGGCGAGTGCGTACAAATATATATATTTCTTATAATATTCGCACCAATATTCGCGATGTCACTACGATATTTGCAATTTCCCCGCAAAGGACATGGGGCGTGCTAGCGAACGCAGCATCGCCGTGAATATCGCGCGTGATAAAAAAAAATCAATTTTGGACACAAATAACTTGTGTCACTAAGACCCCATTTCTCAAACATGGGGTCAGAGTACCTCCACTCTGACCCATTATCTTAGCTTTCACAGAAATGTTCAGTCCCCGTAACCGTTCCCGATCGATAAAATGGCTGCCGCAACTTTCTTTTCAGGTTGCATCCAGCCAATCACAGCATTCTCGCTGGCGCACTTTCACGGTTTACCCCGAACACGTCGCGATTTAACTGGGATCACCGTAAAACCGCCACAACTTTCGATTCAGGTTGCATCTAGCCAATCAGAGCATCCTGGCTGGTGCACGCTTCCACGATTTACCTCGAACACGTCACGTTTTCACCACGATCACTGCAAAACCGTCGCAAAATATAAGCGGCTAGAGATATCAGTACACAGTTCGGTTCTAATTTCACAAAAACTACTGAACGGATTTGCACCAGATAACAAAAAGCACAATCTGCATAACAACATCTACCTTTCTGCCAAATTTGGTGTAATTCCTTACAACAGTTTGGGCTGTAGGTTCGACAATGCGTTCCTATTGAATTAACATTACAAACGTACTCTTATTTTGCACCCCTCTTTTGCGCTCCTATTTCTCGGGCCCCAGTGCACGGATCACCCCCACACTTTCCATGACACACAGAACGTACTTTGACACTTTCTTTGGGAACATTTTCTGAACATTGGTCAAATGACGCCAAAGTTATAGACAAGTCAAAAAATGCTTTTCCTAGGGAAACTAGGTCCTAACAATATATATCTATATCTATATATAGATATACATATCTATATCTATATCTATATATATATATATATATATATATATATATATATATAGATAGATAGATAGATAGATAGATAGATAGATAACCTACTGGCGGTCACCAGTCGGTAGTTATAGTTAGGACTTTGTTTCTATTCAAAAAGCGTTTTTCTTTTGCCAATATCTTTGGCGCTGTTTGATGAATTTTCACAAAATTTTCAAAATATAACTGCTCCTTAAAGACCGTGCAGCGCGGGCGGCCGAAAATAATTAAAAGGCTTCAAATAACATCGTGAATCCCACTAAGGGAAGATAATTAAGCTTCACGAGCGGATTGGGTACAGAAACCTACAAAGGAATTACTAGTAGGATCCAACAAGGACTACATGTCCCATAATGCCTTGAAATGGAGAACACTTTAATCCAAGCCCACTGAGAGTATGAAAAAATCAAATATGCAAATGAAGGTGGAAATAAAAGAGAGCCTTGTCTGTTCACTCGTATCCAGCAAGCCTATGAGTAAGATGGAAACATTGAAACGCGTCAGGCAACTTCACTACCTGTCACAATGCTAAGAAGTCAGAAAATGGAAATCCGAATGGATGGCCCCCCGCCGAGTGCATCGCCAATGCTTTCGGGCCTTGTTGTTATAAAATTAATTTCTACGTGGCTGCCCTGCCACGGGCGTTGCACCACCTCTACACGGAGGGGATGAGGCAGGAACTGCTCCTTAAAGACCGTGCAGCGCGGGCAGCCGAAAATAATTAAAAGGCTTCAAATAACATCGTGAATCCCACTAAGGGAAGATAATTAAGCTTCACGAGCGTATTGGGTACAGAAACCTACAAAGGAACTACTAGTAGGCTCCAAAAGGGACTACATGTCCCATAATGCCTTGAAATGGAGAACACTTTAATCCAAGCCCACTGAGGGTATGAACGAATCAAATATGCAAATGAAGGTGGAAATAAAAGAGAGCCTTGCCTGTTCACTTGTATCCAGCAAGCCTATGAGTAAGATGGAAACATTGAAACGCGTCAGGCAACTTCACTACCTGTCACGATGCTAAGAAGTCAGAAAATGGAAATCCGAATGGATGGCCCCCCGCCAAGTGCATCGCTAACGCTTTCGGGCCTTGTTATTATAAAAAAATAAAATATATATATATCTATATATATATATATACACACACACACATGTATATATGTATAAGTATATATATATGTGTGTGTGTGCATGTATATGTACATATATCTATGTGTGTGTATCTATCTATCTAGCTATCTATATATCTGGTCTAGCTCTAACCAAGCCCAAGCAAATTTGGCCAATACTTATCCCAAACCACAGTGCAGAGCTCCACCTTTTTCCTTTGTATAATCAGAACTGTCTTCATGAATGCTAATGATAAGCTCAACATTCTAAGTGCAATCAGAGTCAATTGTTAGCTGACCATTACCGGAAAAAGTTAAAACAAATTCTGACTTACACAGACAGAATTTGTTATGTAAGTCTTGCTTATTTTCAAAAACTCTACCTTCTTACTCATATAATTAAATATTTTCTCTTTTTAGATAAATGTCTCTTATGTACTGCAGTCAATTAAAGTGTGGTGTGAAATCTCCCTAACAATGTCATATCCTTTTAGTATCTTCTCACGTACAACTGCAATTTACAATTTTTTACCTGTTATGGGTAGAAGTTATTCTTTATTTGCTTACAGAAGTTTTCAAAATATTTCTGTGAACGTTCTGTGAATACAATCAACTTTTTTTTAAATATATTTTTATTGGCAGATGCAGAGATACATATTGTGAGATACATATTACAGTAGTCAGAATAGCATGAATACTTTTCAGACTTGTTAGACGGTTATTGTGGTACAGTATCAGGAATTTCCAATGTTACAAATCTCTCAGCCCTTTTTATGTGTAACCATTAACGTTTCGTGAGCAAACATAAAAGATTGAAAACAATCTCCCATTGTAGCTCGCTGTGTACCTTAGAGTGCGGACGTGTAAAATGTGTGCCCCCCTTTAACTGCTGCATCTCTTGAATCTGTTACTAGGAGGTTTTTATGTGTAGAGGTGTACAGGTTAACTTTTCATAACAAGAAAGGCTCTTGTACATGACAGTCTTTCTATTGGAGTTCAGTTACATCAATAGGATATGTGTATTGTGTCATAAAAATACCCTTAAGTGAGTAATATGAAAGGGGGGATTCATGCAGGATGTTTCTCATCTTTCCATGCACTTTCAATACCTCTGACATAGCGTCCCAACTATGAGCAAGTTGATGTGTCTGACACCAGCACACTCCTCTCTATGTAAATGTTGGCTCTCGTATTAGGGTGGCATCTAGTGAGGGATGGCGGGTTGGCAAACTTCCAGTTCATGGTGATAGTACAGCTGGCTAATACTAATGACATACTTTTGTTTGCTACCCCGTGTTATATGAAGCCTTTTGTCTTTTTGGCAGGCTGCTAACATCCACCTTTCATGATCCCAACCCACTTTTCTCCCTTCGCTTGCATGTACATACCGTCCGAAGGATCCATGCATTTCTGGTAATAGCACTGCAAATTTCCTATCACTGTAGCACTTGCTCTTCGTGAAGGGGTTGTTTACCTGTGACATCACAAAGGCCTGAACGCAGCACTGACGATGGACTCTTTTACAAATCACAAGTGGACTTGAACATTCATGCAGTAGATCACTAATATCTTGTACATCCGGTTCAAAAGTGAAATGGCCACATGGATCTTTCACAACTGAAAAGCTCCCTGCCTTTATAGCATCACACATTCAGTGAGCACAGTGCACCGCCAAATCTCATATTTTTCAGAGCACTAGCGAACTGGCAGTACGTTCTCTTCCCAAACAAAATCTCCCTTCCCCTAGCAGATCACGAGGGGATAGGAATCGCCACACGAACTCCACATCTTCCTACACATGGCAAGACACCACTGAAGTGGGACAAGCCCCGCCCTCCCGGGTGTGTGTACAGGCACCTTCTTTTAATTGTCCATTTGTCTGTGAGGTTTTAGTTATACAGAGGCAGTGCCCAAATATTCCTATATCTGGCAAGTGACACTTGAAGTGTGCACAGGCATTCACTCAGATCTCCCTATCCAGGGCAAACCACATTTGCCCAAATCTCCCTTATCATGGCATATCACAAGTGAAGTGAACAAAGGCATCACCCCTCCTCTGACAGATAATCCAAATGATGTGGACACTTTTCTCCTCCCCCACAGATCACCACTGGCCTGGACAAAGTAAGTTTCCCTGATTGTGGCAGATGCAAGTGAAGTGGGCAGAGTCTCTTTCGCTATTTGTGGCAGATCACAACTAATGTGGCCACAGACACACCTGCACTATCCCTCTACCCAGACCCCCAGGAGTTCCGCAGGGGCACTATTTTATTTTTTAAAAAGAAAGAATTTGGGCCCGCAGCTCTTGGGCATGCATCTGGACACACCGGGATGCTATTTATTTTCAAAAAAGAAAGAATTCGGGCTAGCTGCCCATGGGCATGCGACGAAACCCGCTGGGGTCAATTTTTGTTTTAATAATTTGCTGCTAAATTGCTACAAAATTTCAATTTTTGTGCCGCTAAATTCCTGTTTTTGTGCCGCTAAATTTACTCATTTATGCCGCTATATCCTGGGGGGTCTGAAGTAACTTATACTCAGATTTTGTGAATAGACAAAAGTAATAAACTTACTCAAAACTGTAAATTATAAAATAAAGTGTGAATTACCTTTGTGAGCCAGGCCCTCAGTGTCAAATATTAGGGATGCAGCAGATTGTTGCTCTGGCAAACACCAGTTCCATATAAATTGACATGAACATGCTCAAATTTTTTTAATGGTATCTTTTAAAGGTACCTTTTGAGTGGTTTGCACCAGATTCCAAGTATCTTTTAAAACGTTGTCTCAAAACACATCTTACACAAATTGTTGAGCAGACATGCATTCAAACTTAAGCATATATGACAGTAGATATTTAGGGCCAGATGTACGACCATTTTATTTTGCGCCTCGCAATTTGCGACTAATTACGAGTCGCAAATTGCGAGGCGCAAAATAAAATGTACAACAGTGTGTTTAACACTGTTTGCGATTCCCAATGGGGTCGCAAATTGCGAGGCTCATTAATATTAATGAGCCTCTCACAATTTGCGGGCCCGTTGGGAATGACAGGACCTCCCAGGGATGGTGGCCTGCTGGGCTCAGCAGACCACCATGTCTGGGACTGCTTTTAAATAAAGCAGTTTTTAAAAAAAAATGCAGCCCGTTTTCCTTAAAGGAAAATGGGATGCATTTAAAAAAAAAAAAAAAATGAAACGTCTTCGTTTCATTTTTTAAGGGCAGGCAGTGGTTCCTGGGACCACTGCCTGCCCTTAAAAAATATTTTCGCATGCATTTGCAAAGGGAAAGGGGTCCCCTGGGGACCCCTTCCTGTTTGCGAATGTATTACCCCCTACTTGAAGTAGGTGGTAATTGCGAGTGTTTTGCAACCGCAATTGCGGTCGCAAAACATTAGTACATGGTTTTGAGACTCGCTATTTGGAAGGGAACGCCCCTTCCAAATAGCGAGTCGCAAAACCTATTTAGCGAGTCGCAAATAAATTGCGACTCGCTAAATAGGCTCTGTACATGGCCCATGCTGTTTTTGCATGCGCAAACGGATTTGCAAACCCGTTTGCGCATGCAAAAACGGGTCGTACATCTGGCCCTTAATCTTTTTGATGCTGCAAAGATAGAAAAGAGAAGAAATAAGACTTCAAATATGTGCAAATCATTTGAGGGGGGAAATATAGCACAGTAGTCATCATCTTTAGGGCATTATACTGAGCATCTAAAGAGCTCTACAGGTTGGACTTGCTGTACCTATACGTCTAATATTCAGACACAAATTGCTTAGAAATGTAATAAGCTCATCCTTCGTAAAACACTCCAGCTTACCAAAAATAGACATACATCAGTTAAAAGAGCAGACTTTACCAATTGCAAATGAACTGTAAACATTTGCTATTCAGCCCCTGAGCATAACAACTAATAACCATGGAAGGAACAATTTAGCTAGCTAGTTTTAGTAGCAGTGTATTGTAACAGTGCTCTTTAACATTCCAAAGTCATTTCCTTTCCCATAGTGATTTTTAAAAATGTTATGGAAACCTTTAACGTATAAGTAAATTGCCATGGATTTTTTAACACATGGTTCCAAGACAGAAAGTTGATTACTCCAAATAGGCCTAGCATAGGGAGGTGAATTGAGTCAATCATTTTGGTTGCAATGCACTGATTGATGCCTAAAGAAACAAAATGTGGGATTAAACAAAAGATCCATTTCTTTGAGTAAAGGGTATGCCTAAACATGTTTTAAAAAATTTATATTGGAAAGCTTCAAATTAAAAAATGTTATGTATATAAAATATCTTGTAAAAATTCATTTAATTTGCAGAAAAGGCTGTGAATTGTGCCAGATGTGAAAGAAATTAAATTAAAGATAAAGCAATAAAATGTATCTAAACTAATAGAACATTTTAATTTCAATATCATCTATATAGAGCGCATACCCACATGTTTCACTCTTATCTTTTTTGCACATTCTCCAGTCACATATAAATATAACTCTATCATTCAGCACTAGAAATCCATATTTATCTCTCATGCTACACTTATCCAAGAGTTATATCATACATGTCCCTCCTCATCGTGAAGGGACCAGGTAACTGACTAGGTCCATTTCACTCCTGATGGTTTGATTTTCACCTTGTCTACCATAGAAGCTAATCATTGTACTCAGCCCTCCTAAGGACAGTTATTTACAACTACTAGATAGCAGTACAATTCCAGCTCATTAACACATATATGAGTCACTCCTCAAACACTCTACTAGTAGATCTCTACCAATAGTTGTTCTTTTTTCCACAGAAGTTGCTAGTGTTTTTAATGACTCCTATTAAACTTCATATACAATCTTGAACATCATCTTACCACCTTACCATCACAGAGGAACCACACAGTAAAGGAACATAGTATATTGTGTATTGAGCAGTAAATGGATTATCCTCAAACATGTTAGTAATATTCTATTCTACAACAGACCTAGAGGAAATTTAAGATATCTACAATGCGGAGATCTCCATAATATAGAAAAGATAGACGAGGTGGAGATCTCTGGCTGTAGGTTTGTGAATTGCATTTTTTAGTATGTGAAGTAATACAAACAGAGAAATACTTTATGCACTATAAAATACCTTCTGTGAATCTGACCTATTGTTTTCACTTTAAACTAGTTAATAGGGCATTAAATAAAAAATTGAACAGTTAAGGTAGATTGAACCACACCTACCAATGCGTTATTATTAGTATATGTTATAATTGACAACCACCATGGGTCAACCGCCCAAAACTCAAATAATCCAAAAGTAATTGCAAAGCAATGGAAGGGCAACCAAGATTAGTTAACCACAAGAGTTAATCAGGTCATTTAGTCCAAGAAAATGCTTCAGAGTTTTTTATCTTGTAGAAAAATCTCTTTATTGCTTCTTCAATCACTTGACATAGAGACAAAGAAGAACAGCCAAAGCGTTTTGTTCCTAGACAAAAGAGCTTCATTAAGGCTGTGAAACACACATTTATATACAGAATTAAAACCAGTATTTTATTTACAAAATCAATCCTAAAATACAAGTAATAAAAATACTCAAACTCATTAACAACGATCCTTTACTCCCAAACTTGAGAGAAGATTAACCAAACTGGACCAAAAGTAAAAAACTTTGAACAATTCATAGTCAAATCACATATATCTCATTTGGGTAATCTATACAATAACCAATACCGCATTGTCTATCGTATCATATCCAAAGTGGAACAAAGCCCAACAGTGCACCATGCTCTACAACATTATTATTCCTTGATCCATGATCGTATTACTAAAATTGATTGTTAATTGAAAAGTCAATTCTACACATCCACCCACTGGAAAGAGAGACAGTTTTTAATCCCATTTGTGTAATTCATAGCAAATCTTTCATCTTCGAAAATGTTATTATGGGTATCACTGAACTCCGCACATTGAAATCTTATCTGCCTCAATGCTAGCCACAGTATTCAATATAAATATTTCATCATGCCCAATAACATGTTTAGCTGATATGAATTTTAAAAAATGGCACACCCACCAGCATTACAGTCTGATTTGTGTTTGCCACTAGCACTAAACATTTCTTTAAATTAGAGACATGATGTTGTACCTAAGCATTGTAAATGTTACATCATTTTGAAGTCATCTAAAATCAGTGAGAGTGTGTCTCCCCTATGTCTTACCTCTATATGTAGCAAAAGGACATGCAGTGGAAATCTTTTCTTTTTGTGAGAACTTCTCATACTGTTCACTCCATTGATCTGATAATCATGTGCCATGCACCCTCAAGGTATTTCAATTTATCGCTGACCAAACACATGTGAACAAGGGAAAAAGAACAAAAACATAAAATCTCTAAGCGTAACTCTAGTGACACCAATGGTGTTCAATGTCCAAAAGCATTTGTCATCCATTGGAAAAAGACTAGTGTCACCAACCCACTCATCCATTCACTAATTAATAGGCATCATGTTGGACACCATAGAGGGTGGCGCCATATTGAAACAAGTTTTCCCTTGGCCACTGTATTGCTCATTAATTCATTATATGCTGCAGTATGGCCATCTAACCTCTATTTATTACAGGGCCAGAATGACATAATCCATTGCATTTTGTTACAATGTCCACAACGGTCTCCAGAAGCCGAACTCACCCATTTTTGCTGCTTGCTGGTCCTATTTAGATGGCCCGTTTGGCAAATAAGCCCAGTAACCCTGACAGTACCATTTGTACTTAATCACGTGGTACAGGCTCGCAAACACCTATGCAGAAACTATACGCAATCATTAGCGCCATATTGGAAAGACCACCATTTCGCCCTTCTGTAGGTGTAATTTCTTCTAATTTGACATATTTTAATCTGTATGAACACCACACTACTAGGTTCCATAGGACAGAGAAGGAAAGTAACTTTTGGGGCACAGAAAGCTATGTTTATCCCATATAGTCACCAACCCTAATAGTTGTATATTTCCAAACAAGTCATACGAGTGCGTAAACCAACAGACATACACCGGTGTCATATTGGACAGGTTTCTCATTTCCCATCCTACATTTCAATTCCCCTTGGTTGCTATAATGCCAACACTTATGCACTGTACTGCCATATCCAGAAGAAAGAATCCCTTCTTTGAAATCAAACACGGTTATAAAAGTTACAGTAATTTTCGGAAATGGCCCTTTCTAGGGTGCTTTCCCTCGACTTTTTGCTTTTCTCTTTCCCAGTTTTCCACTGATCTAGGTGCTAGCCTTAGGACTTTGAGCGCCTTTGACACTGCCATTCAGTGCCAAAGCGCTGTGCTTGTCATATACATACTGGTGATTGGTGTATACATGATTGGCTGATTCGAATTAGCTGTAAATCCCTTATCTAGGGGTAAGACATATACCCAGGGCACATACCTTGAATGCTCCTCTGTGGGCCTGCAACACTGGTTGTGCCATCCACGGAGGTAGCTCATGATCGTGCCACAGGGTTGCCCTGGTGTGGCCTGTGTGTGAAGGTTACTGTTACTCGGCTTGCCATTTTAAAAGCTATGTGCCAAGGTTCTGCATGTCTCTTGCTATATCGGAGTTCTCCCTGGGGACAGGGTGCGGTGTTGGGAAGAGGTAGCGCATGTGTGCGTGTGCGTTACGTGCAAGGGTCATGAATGGCACCGGATGGTGTGTTCGGTACGACGGGCCTGCTTTTTGCGCTGGATTAGCATGGGTGAATGGAGGGAAAGGCTATTGAGCAGTATTTCCTATGTGCAGAATAATAGATGTATAGTGCTTGATATCAATAAGTTGGTAATGGCGAATCCTCTCCGGTAGTGCGAGTGGATCCGACATTACATATGTTGAAATGTCACTTTGGGAAAGTGGGAATTTTAATGCTCGTGGCTCTGTGTGCCTGTTGGCCTGTCTCCAATTCACATCTGGATGCCGGGAAGACAGCAACATCTGTGCATTCCTGATAGAAGGCCATAAACTCGGGGCTCAACTCAAGGGAAACTGCAGACCTCTGACTCTGAGGTGCCTTTCTGGGACGGTTACGTGGGGGTGGAATTGGGACCTGCATTCCAAGGGGCAGGGTCTTGGCTAAGGGTGGGCGGCAAATTCCGTTCCGCTCGCGGAACTTGCGAAATTTTGGCATTTCCGCGTTCCGCGCGGAACGCGGAAATGTCGAAACTTCCGCGATCCGCGGCGGAACGGAATTCGGGTGCAAGAAAGCACTGAAGCAGGTGCCCGAGTTGATAAATATGCAGGGCAGGTGTGCAGAATTCGTGAGCGTGGTTAAGCAGATGTGCCTTCTCTCCATTTCCAACGTGAAAAGTTAGCTGTAATCCCCGATGGAGGTCTTTGCATCCTTGCTTTTCTCGAGCGCAATCCTCGTGTAGAATTCGTGAGCGTTGTTAAGCAGATGTGCCTTCTCTCCATTTCCAACGTGAAAAGTTAGCTGTAATCCCCGATGAAGGTCTTTGCATCCTTGATTTTCCCGAGCGCAATCCTCGTGCAGAATTCATGAGCGTGGTTAAGCAGATGTGCCTTCTCTCCATTTCCAACGTGAAAAGTTAGCTGTTATCCTCGAAGGAGGTCTTTGCATCCTTGATTTTCCCGAGCGCAATCCTCGTGCAGAATTCGTGAGCGTGGTTAAGCAGGTGTGCCTTCTCTCCATTTCCAACGTGAAAAGTTAGCTGTAATCCTGGATAGAGGTCTTTGCATCCTTGATTTTCCGAGCTCAATCCTCGTGTAGAATTCGTGAGCGTGGTTAAGCAGGTGTGCCTTCTCTCCATTTCCAACGTGAAAAGTTAGCTGTAATCCCCGATGGAGGTCTTTGCATCCTTGATTTTCTCGAGCGCAATCCCCGTGTAGAATGATGGACAGCTTAATCAAAGGACCCCGGCGCTTTCGGCGCGGTGGCAAAGTTACAGACACACAGGTCACTGGGGTCAATTCTTCTGGATCTTTACGCAGCTGTAGTGTAGGAAAGGCACTATACATTTACCGAACGAGGTAGCACTTACTGATTAGCCAGTAGAAAGTACTCCAGTTGAGTAGAGGTATTGCACAAAACGGTGGCATCTTCGTGGATAAATATGCAGGGCAGGTGTGCAGAATTTGTGAGCGTGGTTAAGCAGATGTGCCTTCTCTCCATTTCCAACGTGAAAAGTTAGCTGTAATCCTTGATAGAGGTCTTTGAATCCTTGATTTTCCGAGCTCAATCCTCGTGTAGAATTCGTGAGCGTGGTTAAGCAGATGTGCCTTCTTCCCATGTCCAGCCGGAAAAGTTAGCTCCAATCCTTGATGGATGTCTTTGCATCCTTGATTTTCTCGAGCGCAATCCTCGTGTAGTTCCTGTGACCAGGAGGTTCCTTCTCCTCGTCTGCCGCTGAGATCCTGCTCTGACCCTTTTTAAACAAGAGGCATGTGAACTGGCCTAGAAGCCCCGCCCGTTTGGCCCCGCCCACATACACTAGCGGTATGCAACGTCTTCCCGCCCTTTCCCCACTATGATGGACAGCTTAATCAAAGGACCCCGGCGCTTTCGGCGCGGTGGCAAAGTTACAGACACCCAGGTCACTGGGGACAATTCTTCTGGTCCTTTACGCAGCTGTAGTGTAGGGAAGGCACTATACATTTACCGAACGAGGTAGCACTTACTGATTAGCCAGTAGAAAGTACTCCAGTTGAGTAGAGGTATTGCACAAAACAGTGGCATCTTCGTGGATAAATATGCAGGGCAGGATTCAACGGGCGCAGCAAAATCTCCGCGAGCACGCGAAATTCCGCGTGCTCGCGGAGATTTCTTGCCGTTTCGCGGAATTTCGCAGAACGCAACTCCGCAAATTCCGCCCACCCTTAGTCTTGGCCCCACTAAAGAAAGTGACCGAGGATGTCAGACAGGACAAAATTTAGAGAGGGCCTGTGCATTTCAAAGGTGGCTTTTTGAGCTGTTTGCATCTTCAAAGGCCTTTGTGGGTATAACTATTGGGGCTCTGGCCTCAGAAGTTAGGGACACTTTTGGATTTGGAACCATACTATGCTGGTTTGACGTTGGGACATCGACAAGAGGAACCTTTAGGGCAGGAGGGACTGCAACTGGATTATCCGCAGAATTGTGGTGGCCTCGAGCTTGTTGTGCTCCAGGAAGGGGACTATGACTTGGTGGATTTTGCCTGGACATTGCTGGCCTGCAGCTATGTGCCAACTGTCGTGGACCGGGTCCCTAAGTACTCTCCAAGGGCCGGTTGGCTGGACTCCTATCCACGCAATCCCAGTAACACAAAGGATCTCCCCGTTTCCATGAGATCGTAAGGTCCGCACAGGGTGCAGCAAAAATGGGTGGAAGTGATCGTAGGTTGGGACAAGTACCCTCCTGACGTACACCATCATCACACTGTGCAGAGGAGTGTGCTCGTAACGATCAGTAGCCCACCTGAGGTGCTGGGACATGAGGAGTTTGAGGAGTGCAGGGGAAGCTTGCAGAGTCTGAGGGACCCGTGCTTGCAACCAGGGGACCTGTGCTAGCTTGCACCCTGGAGCGTGTGGTGTCCGAAGAGTGTTGGGGAACCTGAGCTGGGAGCTGAGACTGCCTTCGACCTCCAGATCGGGAGGATTAAAGTGCCTGACATCGCAGCCTCCGTTCGGGGTCACTGGCTTCCTCTCCCTGGACCCACGCCATAAGGTACTTTGTTGTGGAAAACATCGTGACGGGGCCTGAGGGGTATTGTTGTGCCTTGTGGGCACCTATGGCTGTCTGTCGGGAGCTTCAGCAGCTCGCATCTCTGCTGGAGGGGAAACATTTCTCCAGACTTGGAAGCACACCAACTTCCTGGGTCACAAACGTTTGTCTACAGGGGGATAGAGATCCTGCACTCATGCAGGTGCCGCTATGCGCCTGGAGGGCTAATCCGGATGGACAAAACTAAGTAACTGTTTCATTCAGTTTTAGGTGGTTCTGACAATCTAATCAATGTGGTGCCAGCAGAGGCAACGTGCATCATTGGCTGGTGTAGTTAAGTGACTGAGGGCCTGGGTCATGAGGCACAGTCAAAAACCTGTGATTGCTTGACCATCGCTACTGTTAGGAGTATGCGATATTAGGGAATGTCATGTTGAATGAATACCTCTGATTAGGGCATATATGTTCATGCCATTCTGCTGCTAATGGGAAAGTTCGACAACTGCATATAACTGTAATGTGTATCTTGTTTTGATTTCAATGTGTGTGTAATACAAAGACCAGTGTTTTATACATATGGTGTGGAGTCTTTGTGTGGCGCACACAGTGTGGGTGGTACTGTGCCAATACTTTACACTTGGGCCCTGAGGATAAGCCTGACTGCTCGGTGCCAAGCTACAAAAGGGTGAGCACAGAATATCGGACACATGTATCGTACTCATCCTATCTAGGACAGTGGAATCTGACTGGCTTCAATGCGCCTCAGTCAGCTGGAAACCACTTGGTCTAACAGTCATCAATATACCACATACTCATGTGTTGAGCACACCTCAGTCATTGTGGCTGATAAATAACAAAGAGTGGAACCAGTTTGCCAAGAGTTTTCTTTTTTTGCCATCAGAGCCTATTTAGAACTACAATATTACATTCAAACATACTAGACAACCTAAGTTATCTTACATTCAGTTTCCCATCCACACCAGTAGCTCAGAGTAAAGCCCAATATCTATGAGCACTATGATCAACTCTACATGCACAGTCTAGATAGCCTATCTGTTACATACACATAACCACACATTGTGATCATTCCACTGAGGTCATCATGAAGCAATAACAAATCACTCTGAATCCACAACTGTAAGAGGTATCTATG
Source organism: Calotriton arnoldi (assembly GCA_963921515.1). NCBI lineage: Eukaryota > Metazoa > Chordata > Amphibia > Caudata > Salamandridae > Calotriton > Calotriton arnoldi. The sequence goes on along the minus strand of CAWUFW010004493.1, from coordinate 535,289 downwards.
TAGAGACATCCATCTATATCTCATATCATACTCCTCAGCCAGTTGGTGTTAAAGAAGAACTATCTAAGTCAACATAACTTTTGATCATAACCTTAAGCTCATCTCGTACAATCCAAACCAGCACTACAACCAGGCGATGATATTGGTCCAGAAAGAAATATAATTCCTTATTGAAAATTAATCCATACTCTACCTTGCCTAAGCGGAAGAACCCCATCTACTCTCCTGGGCTTAGGTTTGACAATATCAATATCATTACATTTAAACAGTTCTCCTGTGTGTTTCATGAACAAATATGTGTGGCTAATGGATAAGTCACATCCTTATCCTACATGCTCTCCTATGTTCCTGAATCTGCACCCATTGCTGTCATACAATGCTTCCCACATATATCCTGTTGCATGCACTCCGAGTCATATAGACCACAAAATGCGTTGAAAATTGATAAAATGCTTAATGTCACAATTTTTGGATGTATTGTAGCTGAAATTCTTTTTCTTGTTTTCCCATAGTGAACAAACTGGATATTTGCCACAGGTACAAAATTCTTGTAGTTAGGTCAACCGATTGTTATCAGTTGCAGGCTGTGGCAGAGTGTAACTGGAACTCACTACCTCCCTGATTGTACGACCCATCCATACGTAACCAACAGACTGTCAGATATCACTGACACAAGCCCAGGCACACTTCTCAAAAGGTCCCAATGCTTATTCAAAACGCTATAAAAAATCATGACTACTATTGCTGTAAGTGGTAATAAATGCCACTCTCTCTTTCTGTTTACCAATGATCTTGTGTTTCAATGTGTCTACAAGTGTGATGGTTTTAACTATACTTTCTGCTTCAGTTAAAATGGTATTGTCATACCCTCTAGCCTGTAGTTTCCCCACAGTCTGTTGCAGATTAATCTCAAACTTCTCATCTTCACTGCAATTGCATCTCATTTGAACCATTTATCCAAAGGGGATAGCTTTTTTACACTGATCAGATGTGCAATGTCATTATGGAGAATACTATTTACCGCTGGTTGTTTTTGGTTAAGAGTGCAATGCAGCTTGTTACCAACAGCATAAAATTCAACATCCAAAAATTGCATCCTATTTCTAGCCATGTTCAAAAATCAATTTAATATTAAACACATTTTGGCTGAGCCAGTTATGGTACAACTACATCTGATTCTCAAAACCTGTCCACACAATTATAATCTCATCGATGTATCAACCCCGACAATGAATGTGTTGTAACCATTCTTTTCCACTCATGGACCAGGCATGCCCCCTCTCTTACAAGCCCATGAAAACATGTATCCCATCACATTGCCCTGTAGCTGCTGGAACCAATCCTCTTCAAACATGAAAAATGTATTAGACAAGATTAAACCAGCTATCTTAAGCAGCATTGTATTGTGTTAAGAAAAGTATCTACAAATATAGACAAGTACTCTGTTATTGAACCTGCCTCTGAAATGATTAGACATGCATGGGTAAAAGGAGCCTTTTTGTGATTTTGGTAACAGATAGATATATGGATATCTTAGATTCTGTATCTTGAGAAAGCTATAATCCGCCTAAGACAGTAAACCAACTTACTTCCAATGTGTCAATCTTTCATTAATCATTGCCACCACCCTTGTGGACGGATTGCCTCCTAGTTTCTTAATACATGTACTGTCATTCAGTTTTCTGTCCTTCCTCATAATCGTGCTGGTTCGTCACCACCACATCCCCCCCCCACCCACTCAGTCTTCTTAAAGCTAATCACTCCTCTTGTGTAAGCTCATTTCTCGCTAATCTGGTCTTTCCAAGGACAAGCCTGTCCTCTGTAAATCCTCTGTGACCCATTTAGAAAATACATCTATGAAGTTCAGATGGGATCCTTGTGGCATAAATCTAGCGCTTAATTTATAGCCACTACCGCATGTAAAATCTTACAGAATTCCCAGATCATCCATTACTTCCTTTGGACTTCTGTAATTGTATGAGTCCAATGCTAATAAAGTGCATATATTTGGTACTTCTGCTTCTGATAACTGAGATATCCTGGGGCCTGTAGCACTACTAGATGGCATATAGTTTATGAGTTGAGAGTGACATTTTAGTCTGACATTCAAAATGAATTTATAAAAATCAACATGTATATCTGAGAAAACACGGTTATGTGCTGGACAAAAACCTAGGCGTTTATTGAGTACACTAGTCTCATAGCAATCTAGCATACGATTAGAGAGATTAACAACAATATTCTCATTTACAGATGATAAAATCTGAGCAACATCACATGACTTGTTCTCAGGTATCATAAAGTCAGAGAGATTAACAACAACATTTTCTTTTATGGGTGATACCTTTTGAGCACCCTCACTCAACCTATACACAGGCACAGCACCACTCATTGTTTTTGTCTTCTCTGGTTCCTTGACTGCACACCTGTCTTTTCTTCTATTGTTTTTCTCTCCCCACCCTCTTTGTTTTACAAAGTTTCTTTTCTGTTTTCACACAATGCAGTACCTCAATACCTCTTCTAAAAAGTTGTGGAGCCACTGAACAATAGTTTTTAGGCCTGGTTCCTCTATTGAGGACACATCCGAGCTGCTTGTGTCTCTGGAATGCATTTCCACAATCTGTTCCTCCTATAGTCTGGGAAACTGAAACATCATCAAATTTTTGTGCGAAAGTAAATAGTCTACCATTTCTGTAAACTCAATCATCCCTTTGTATCTTGCTAAGTTTTCTCTCCATCACTCAACTTTGGTGTTTCTGTATTTCAACCTTTAAGATGGCCTTATTTTTTTAAGTTACCTTTGCTAGGTTCATATTCTTAATCCCATCCTCCAGTTTCGCTATTTCTTGCCTCAGTAGCAAAGATTTCCTCTCTGCATGTTTTATTGGAATCTGCATCATTGCAAACGAGTAGTTGTGTAAATTATCCTCCTATTCCTAAAGCAAATCAGGATCTAAAACATCAAAATTTGGGAGGCCTGCCAATCTTAACCCCCTTGGCACCCTCTTGTTTTTTACGTTTTTCCAATTTAATGAACTTGTTCCATAAACTTTCCTTATTGGAGGCCTTGTGCTAAGAATTGGTGTTTGACAAACGACACAAATAATTCCTTAGCCATTTCTTCTCTGTTGTCATCATACAATGCCATGTTGATATAGGATAAAAGATTGGTGTGCTGGCTCTACCTTGCAATTTATTAAATCAAAAATTGGACAGTTAAGGTAGATTGAACCGCACTTACCAATGTGTTCTTATTAGAATATGTAATCCACCTGCATGGGCCAACCACCCAAATAATCCAAAAGTAATTGCAAAGCAATGGAGAAACAACAAAGATTAGTCAACCACAAGAGTTAATCGGGAAATTTCGATTTGGGGCAGCTCTTTTAGGTTTCTTGCCTCCAAGTTCTGGAACTCTCTTCCGCTGCATCTCCAACAAGCTAAAACTGAGCTTTTATTTTGGAAAAAGCTCAAAACATGGCTAGTTTAGGTAGCTTCTGCTTTCTTTTTAGCCCTTTGTTAATTTCAGCAGCCAGATCGCATTAGCGCTGGGACACTTCGGTTGAAGTAGCAATGCACTCTATAAATTGTTTTATTATTATTTATTATCAATCAAGCCATTCCATACAAGAAAATTTTTCATAAATGTTGATCTCGTAGAAAAAAATCTCTTTATTGCTTCTTCAATCACTTGATACAGAGACAAAGTAGAACAGCCAACACATTTCGCTCCTTGACAAAAGAGCTTCATCAGGGCTGTGAAACACGAGTTTATATACAGAATTAAAACAAGTATTTTATTTACAAAATCAGTCTTATAATACAAGTAATAAAAAATATTCAAACTCGTTAAAAACAATACTTTACTAGCAATGTGACTATGTGTGTGTGTGTATACTATCTTATTTTCACAATGGCAGTAACAGACTTTTTTTCATGTCACAGCCAGACAGTCATATTGCTGGCTTTTGCTAGAGAGAGGGAAAAAAAGGCCTCACGATAAATCAGATCACCCTAATTTTTGAATTGGTGGTCCCGACTGTCAATATATCTATACATTTTGAACCTTAATTACTCAAAAACGAATGAGCAGATTTGTACCAAATCACAAAAACCATGCTTACTGGGTAGAGATCTAGATTTCTGCCAAATTTGGTGTAATTCGATCCAGCTGTCTTCTTTGTCTCATTGTCCAGTATTTCCTATGAACAATGCAAGGAGAAAAATGTTTTTGAACCACCTCTTTTTCTCGGTCCCTGCTTGATGTTTCTCTCTGAAGTTTTCCAGGAAGGAGCTGAGGTGGATGAACTTTTTTGGGGAAAGTTTTGTGAAGATTGTGCCAAAGTTAAAAGCAAAAAAAAAAAACACTCTTGGAAACTCTGACTCACGTATAACTACACAGTGGCCACCGCACTGTGTGCAATATCTCTATCTATCTATCTATCTATCTATCTATCTATCTATCTATAGTATCTCTGTCATTTTTCATTTTCTTAATAACGTTGTCACTGATTAATGAATCTGCATGAATCCAATATAAATTTTAATTCAGCATGGCAAGTTTTCTGCAGATTCATCAACCAGGCGCCAAAAAGGAGGAGGGAGGCACAAAAAAATTGAGATTTCCTATTTTATTACCCATACGGAAAAAAAAGCTGAACAGAATGTCACCAATCTTTGCACGACAGTACCACTTTACAGCAACAAGTGCCTTTTCCTGCATTTGGTGTGGTTCACTGATAGACTATCGACTCCCAAAATATCCCCATACACAAATATCGAGTCATAAATATCGATGTCAAAAATATCGACGTCAAAAATATCGACATCCTATGTTTATAATGGTAAGTATAAAAATATTGGAAAAAAAATATTGATGTAAAAAATATTGATGTACAAAATATCGATTTTTTTATTTATGTAAAAAATAATGTTAAATATATTAAATAATAAAATTAACTTTTAAAAAATTATTTGGATTTAATATACATTTTAACAAATACAAGAAATAAGTTTAATTTAAAAAATTAAACATACATATATAAAATGTATTATACATATATATTTACTTTAAAACTAATAATAAACTATTAGTTTTTATTTATTTTTAAATTTTATAAATATATAAAGTCTTTAAACTTAAATTTTGCACTGCATTGAGTGCAACAGTAGGGAAAGTGTTGGATAGCGGATGGGGTAAAAATAACTATTCCCACTCCAGTGAGTGCAACAGTAGGGAAAATGTTGGACAGCGAAGGGGTAAAAAATACTATTTCCACTCCAGTGAGCGCAACAGTAGGGAAAGTGTTGGATAGCGGAGGGGTAAAAATTACTATTCCCACTCCAGTGAGTGCAACAATAGGGAAAGTGTTGAATAGGGGACGGGTAACAATTATTATTCCCACTCCAGTGAGTGCAACAGTAGGGAAAATGTTGGATAGCGGAGGGGTAAAACTTTCTATTCCCACTCCAGTGAGTGCAACAGTAGGGAAAATGTTGGATAGCGGAGGGGTAAAAATTGCTATTCCCACACCAGTGAGTGCAACAGTAGGGAAAGTGTTGGATAGCGGAGGGATAAAAAATACTATTCCCACTCCATTGAGTGCAACAGTAGGGAAAGTGTTGGATAGCAGAGGGGTAAAAATAATATGCCCATTGGATTCATTTCTTAATTTAAAACAAACAAAATATCAACTACAACACAAAAGATTTTAAAAACAAAAAAGAAAACATATTTAAAAATATAAAAAATTTACAAAAGATAAAAACATAAAATAATGTTAAAAAGATCTAACAAATACCTAGAAAGATTTTTTTTTAAATGTATGAATAATTTACAAACAAATAACAATTTAAATAGAAATTATTATAATCAAAAAATTTAATTATTACATAAATAAAATCTTTTTTTATTTCCTACCCTATAACACCACACAATTCACAACACACATCTAAATTTTAAAAAAAATGTACCTCCATAATTAACATAATTAATTATCAGTTAAAGAAATATAATTAATTAAAAAACAAATTAAAACAGATAAAAATTAATTTACTCCCCAAACATTACCCCATCAAACGGAAACCCACACACAAAATAAAAATAACCAATTACCATAAATATTTATGAATTGATGAATTAATATTAATGCTCAACTTATTATTAATTAATTAAACATAAATAACTTTCCACTGTCTACCCCAATAAACACCACAACCCACACCTAAAAATCATTACACAATTTCCATAACTAACTTAACATTAATAAATTAATATCAATTAACAACTTATTAATTAATTTAAAAGATATGACTTCCCACCTTTACCACTATAAACCCCACAACTCACATCTAAAATTAATTACACAATTGCCATATTTAAATTTTAATTAATTAATTAGCATTATTTAACAAATAATTATTAATTAATTATGAATAAATTACTTCCAACCCTATTTCCCGATAAACCCCACCCCCCACTCTTAAAAAAATAACACAATTAACATAATGAATTACCAATTAATTAATTAATAATAATTAACAAGCAATTAATAAATAATAATACATTAATTCCCACAATTAACACTATAAAATATAAATTAAATAAATATTAATAAATAAAACATATTAATAAATTAAATATAATTAAATGACTTCCCACCCTATTCCCCTATAAACCCACAACCCGCTCCTAAAAAAATGGCACAATTAACATAATTACCAATTAATTAATTAATAATAATTAACAACCAATTAATAATTAATTAATAAGAAATTAATTCCCACAATTAACACGATAAAATCTTAAATACTAATAAATAAAAAAATTATAATTAATTTATTATAATTAAACTACTTCCCACCCTATTCCCCTATAAACCCACAACCCGCTACAGAACTAAAAAACGCAAAATTTAATTAAAATAAAATTAATAACTACTTAAAAATGTAACACATATATTAAAAACAAAAGCAATACTTATACAAAAAAATAGTTCACATACTTTTAAAATCCATACGAAAATACATAACACTAATTAAAACATCGATATTTTAAACAACTATATTTTTGCAATTGATATTAATGACTTTGATATTTTCAAAAACAATATTTCTTACCTCCAAGTCGATATTCTTGACCACGATATTATTGCTGTCGATATTTCTGCTTCACGATATTTCCAACTCGATATTTGTGTATGTCGACATTTAAAACTCGATATTCTGTCTGTGCACCATTTGATGTTATTACATTTAGTAGCTGCTTTTGAGAAAATAGGGGCAGAGTCACAAAGATAAATAAACATTTGTGTAGTTACTTAGGTGTACATTTGCTACTACACCAAGATGTAAATCTATAAAGTTTTGCCATTCACCATTTCCACATGTAGATTTATACCTAGGTGCAGACGTACATGTCTCCAATGACTCCAACGAGGAGAACATGTCAGCCACCGGGTAGTGCACTCCACATGTGTGGCGTGATTGCCTCTACTGAGATGGAGACCTCCACCATGGAGATGGAGACCGCCCAAAAAAAGGGAATAGAAAAATACTATGCACATGACCTATAACACATACAACTGACACTATTTCATTTCAAGCTACATATATACAGCCCACGTCTTAGGGTATGCTATGTTCCGTTGGCCTATGTAACACTGCAACCATCAGGATCCACATTCAGCATACCGTATGCAGACAAAACTCAAGATGAAGAGCCCTTGGAGTGAAATGCGTGATAAAACACTGCAAACAACCACATTGTTTATTTCCTTTCACTTCCAGTGGAGCACAGAAGGCAACCTTATTAATGCATTGGGAGAGGAGGCATACCGAATGGAGAACATTAAGAAGAAATGGCAGGGTAAGAGGAGGTAGGTGAAAGAGGAATTCTCCAGGATTCAGCTGGCTAAAACTATTCTTGGAGGCACACTTTGATGCAGGTTCCATCTCACCATCCTTGAGGAGTCTGTCCTCTCCACAGTACACCCTCATCTGAAAAATATGGGCAATCTGTTGAAGACAAACCTAGTGTTACGTAATGTCTGAACAAAACTCCATCTCTATCCCTACACTGTTAAGCAGACATTACATGCAAATACAAAAACAGCCTTTAACATACTTTACATCTTAAACAAGATGTTTCATTATCACTCTTTTCCTTTGTCTCATACAGTAATCATTTCAAGTAAATTGGGTGCTACAGCTGAGGCAAGAGTTCTTCCAAATGCCACAGATCACACACATGGCCTGTTTCCCATTGCAACCCTAAACACACACAGGTATGTACTTATGCTATAAATATCACTAACACACTATAGAGCAGACAGATCGTATAGACCGGTTCTTTTGGGTTTGAGTCAAACGTATTTGTCTATTTGTAAGTAACAGGATAGGTGAATGCATACTGCCCCACATCCTTATATCCACACATGTTAATTTATTTTTGACTATGATATCCTTTGCCAATTTCCTTCATTCTTAGACTTGGCATTGTAAGTTCAGCACAAAAAAATATTTCTATTAGTCCTCGCTAAACTCCAGGAGAGAAGTCATATGTTGCATCCATCCCTTCACCATACCATCTTGACTTTGGATGTATTACTCCTCTATATATGAGTGAGGAGGAGGAGGAAAGAGGTCAGGAGGAGGACATTGTTGCTGCAACACAGAAACCATCAGATAAGACCTCATCACAGCAGGCCCACATCTTCCTCCGAGGTTGTTTTTGAGGATTGCCAGTCCCCAGCTATTGCATAAGCAGCCATGGGTCCTTGTCCTGCCTTTGTAAGATTCACCTCCACACAGACCTCAACCCACAGGTACCTCTGCAGAGTCACCTTCACATTCCTCCGGTGCATGTGCGTCTCCAGTCTTTCTCTCAATCATCTGAGGGAGAGGACATCCCTGGTGAGGAACAGACCTCTCTCCTTCATCATTTTCCAATCCAGAAACTTTCAGATGGCAACCGTCTCCATGATGAACAAACTGTTTGCCATGTCAGATGGCCACACATACAGGGGGTGGCATGACCAAATCCTGTCCTATGGGAGGGGGGTCAATTTTCCCAACAGTAGGCAACTGTGTGGAGGGTTATTCATGACATGGGGCTTTGTGAGATTATTACAAAACTGTATTCTGCCAACACTGTGCTATGCTAATTAGCTCTTGTTCAGGGCAGAAGCCATTCACCACTATCAGAGTAGTGCCTTGTGTGCCCCAGCTGACCTAACCAGACCGTAATCAGTGAGACAGGCCTATGTCATGGCGCACATGCATGAACCATTTTTGACAATGTCCAAACATTGATACCAAGGATCCAGATATCACTGTAGCTGGGGCAGTAAGTGCAGGGGTTCATGCCTATGACAATGGAAGGGACTTTTCCGCCCCAATGCACACACATACACACACTCCCTCTCTTATCCTAGTGGCGACCCACTAAGCCTGCATCATTAAATCAACAGCATGAAGGTGCCAGGTTCTGTCCAGATGAAAGCTCAAAGTGCGCCCGACCACCAAATTGTGAAATATCTCCTCAGCAGAAGAGCCACGTGGATAAGGAAAAAATGTCAGAAGAACGAATTCCTGAATCGGATGGCGCTTTAACATACAATCAAAATAATGGTGGCATTATCCCTCTGGAATACCGTGGATGGTTTTGAGTTGAAGCTCAGTTGTACCCCTGGCCAATGCTATGACCCCAACAAAAACTCTTGTGAAGCCCTTGCTTCCCCACTGGTGCGCTATAAATCTCCCTGATTCACACTCCTGCATGTGGGACTGGTTTGGCAGTAGTAACCTGCATTGGGTTTGCACACTTCCAAAACTCTGTGTGGAGTGTGCTATGGGTACTTGTCAGGTCCAATATCAACAGAGTGCCTGCCTCCATTCTGGTCTCAGGCCCAGAAAGCCCGTCAACATGCATCATGCCATCAAGAATCATGCCATACTCTCAACCGTTTAATTAAAGTCCCCTGGATGTTGCTGGGAAAAAACAAACTCAGCAGTATAGGTAGTTTAATTCGTGATGTTATCGCATCGTTTTAACGCAGAACTAGAAGTGATCTCCTATTTGGCTAACATCAACACATCAATAATATGGGAAAAGAAGGTATATTGACAAAAAAGAATGTTTTAGACATGCGTGTATTCAGGGTGACTGTATGGGTATAGTGGCTCTATTTTTTTTTGTTTACAGTTACAGTACTTTTCAAGCCTACCGAACGGCACCTGCTTTTAGGAACTAGATCTACATGGTAGATTGTGCGTCAAATTCTGGAGGTCAGCAGTTAAGTTTACCATTTCTTTTACAGTTAAACTGTCAGCTCCTTGAAGGTTGAATCAGCCGAGTGGAGCCAAAGGTCTCTGTAGTTTAGAACATTCTGGAAGCCTCTGGGTCCAATGTTACAGTCAGAGCCGGTTAATCCCTGCCTGTTTGTAATCTCTATTGTGCTTAGGCTGAAATAAATTCATATTAAGCGCCCAGAAGTTGGCCATTATTTTTGTAGACTTGTTATGATTTAGTTGTAATATACACATAAACATCTGGCTAAAGCATGCATGAATTAACCGGATTTGACTGCAGTAGTAAATTCAACACAGCCATCAATATGCAATCAAGGACCACCTGTCTAAGTAATGAGCTTACTTAGACATGATGGGATATATTATCTTGGTTCTGAAAAGTATTTACAGCTCCCTCAGCGGTGCAGAGTACTAATTGCTATCATCTTGGCAGGCAATACTATTTTTCATGCAAAGATGTATGTCATGTTGAATCTAAATATTCCAGTTCAGGCGCGCTTCTTCCTCACCCTCACAAAAAATAAATATAGTATAAGGTCGCTGAAAATGTGGATACAATGTATCGAGATGAGTTGTATACTTTAACTAAAGTAGTGGCATTTATTTATTTTGCAAAATACGTGTATAATACTTTAACAAATAGCTTAGGGCTCATTGTACTAACACTTTGCAATTCGCTAGCCGCCGCGAACTGGATAGCAAGTGCATAAACAGTGCATTGCACTGTATCATGACTAAAAAATAGTTTGTTAACTTATAGTGAATAGTGCATAGTGAATAACTTATAACTTTCTCCTAAAAAATCTATAATGAAATAATGATTACCGAAGAGGGATTACCTCATTGCAAATATCTAATGAAATGCATGAAACATTTGTAATTTGCAATATTTGGAAAAATTTGGTTTTGCACTTGCAGTTTATCACAAATTGTAATTTGGTGGTAACAATGTGCAAACTATGAAAGGTAGTCCAGAGAGCAAGTTGTTTCTCCAGAATGGATGCACCTTAAGGCATTAACAGTGTTGTAATTAATAATGAAATTTGAGATGTTGCAGTCAAGTTATCAATTATGTTATGGAACGTCATGAGTGATGTAATATGGGAGTTAATGACCAGTGCATGGCAAGGGAGAGAGTTATAATTACTTTAGGGCTTGAGTTACAGTTACTGGAGATAACTATAACTGGTTAATTTCAGTGATTTTTTTTAGTTTAGAACGGTATGTATTAGCTGACATTTTCAGCCAGCTATAATGTCTCTTTAACCTTTGTTTACTTAAGTGAATTTATAGTTTAAAAAAAAAAACATAAAGTAATATGTTATTACCATATGTAAGGCCAACCGCGCACCGCTTTGGCCGTGTGTGGCCTGGGGATGGCTGCATGCCCTGCATCCAACCCCTCGCGGGCAGGCAACCTCACACCATGCACAGCCTTTGACCATGCCTCGCGTGGAGTTGGAGGCAGGGCCTGGCCTGCAGCCAACCCCTCGCTGGCTGCCAACCCCATGCCATGAGAGCTCGGACAAGGAGAAAAATGTTTGGTCTCACCTGTCTGGAGCAGTTCCCTTCGGTGGTAGCAGGCAAGTTTTTCTGAATGTGTTCTTGTGGGCAAGGAAACTGTGTCCCAGGGGAGGGCTCCCTAGGACACAAAGGCAGAGCCGTCCCAGGGGGATGGGGTCCCTGGGGCTTTACAAGGCTATGGGAGGGGGGCTGTGCACCTCCTCCGCTTTAATTTTGTATCAGCCCCAGTGAATGAGGACCCCATGGCCTCAGATAGGCTCAGGGATGGGTCCACACACCCCTCCCCTTTCTTTCACAATCGTCCCCATGGGATTGGGTCTCTGGGGCCTCAAAGAGGCTCTGGGAGGGGGACCGCATGTCCCCTCCCCTATGAACTATTTACGCCACTCCCAGGCCCTGGTCCACCCCGGGGGACCTACTGTTTTCAAGCGCTGGAGCCCGCAATTAAAAAATAATAATAATAATAATAATTATGAAGGATTTGCTGATCCACCACAAATTTGCAGTAACATTTTCAAAAAATCATATTGGGAACCCCCACTAGACCTAGGGCGGCAGGGTATCCCTCCCCCTCCTCCCTTATATCTGTTTTTACCTTTTTTCTAGGACTTGGGACTGAGTCCCGAGTCTTAAGATGGCTGCTGCCACATCGTTGTTGATGTGATTGCAGCCAATCAGAGCTATACATTTTGAGCCTTAATTTCTCAAAAACTACTGAATGGATTTACAGAAAATTACAAAACACTTGCTTTCTGGACAAAGATCTAGCTTTCTGCCAAATTTGGTGTAAGTCTTTTCAGCCATTTGTGCTGTAACTGTGTATATTTTTCGTATGGAAAAATGAATGGGGAAAACACTTTTTGCCCCCCCGCTCCCTGTTTTTCTTGGCACCGGTTGATGGATCAACCCGAAACATTCCAGGTAATAGCTGAGGTAAACAAGCATTTTTTGGAAAGTTTTGTGGAGATTCATCAAGCAGTGCCAAATGTATTAGCAAACCAAAAATGCTTTTCCTATGGAAACCTGGTTCTAACTATAACTACCCAGTTGCAACTTGGATCTGATCTGTTATCAGTACCAAAATATACAAAGCTTCCTTGAAATGTCTTAGGACTATCAGCCTAAAGCATCTGACAGTATTCCTATTGTGTAATTTTTTATATTTCACATTGACCAGTCATCTACAAAGGAAATGATGACAATAATGATGAAAACAAAATAATTCCTGGTAGTTGACTGCATTAAGAAAAGTATTGAGATTGTTTATCAACTGCATGTCAGCTGGAATGTCCCTTGAATTTGCACAAAGGCCTGGAGTGAAGATAACATCCATTGAAATTTGCAAAACATATTGTTTTTGTGATATTTCTCTAGGACCCAAAATTTGATTTGCCACTTTTTCCCCATAGAACATCAGGCAGTGGATATGTGGTGATGCTGACAGCATGATAATCTCTTTAAATGATGGAGTTGCAGTCCTCAATGCTATAATCTTCCAAAAGAGTGATGGATTACAGCAAAAATCCAATTGTATAACCATAGTAGAAGAATATACCTGTCACGGCCCAGAAACAGGTAAGCCTTCATTTATAATGACAACTGACTTCAGCTGTCTGCGCTTCTGGGAGAGATGGAAGAAAAGCAACTTTTGTTTCTTCAGGATTTGGCTCATCTCCTAACAATGCAATATCTTACACAGATACAGTATCTGTACTTGATGTACATTCAGAATAGTTTTGGAGTGCAGGTCTAGTTACAATGCTAGTTGATGTTGCAGCAGGTTCACTTCTTGAAGATGTTGCTCGCACCATATCTGGTTCAGTACTCGAAGATAGTAGTTAATCTGAAGACTTAGGGGCCGATTATGATGGCGGGCGGACTTTGTCCGCCCGCCATCGCCCCGGTAAATGGGACCTCCCGCTATGTGTGCGGCGGTCCCGCACATGTGATTAGGATGCCACCGCCATGGTGGCGGTGGCATCCTCATTTCCAGCATTGTGGCGGGCGGTGCTCACAACACCGCCCGCCACAGTGCTGGAAATGCATGTTGTGCATCTGCATGCACAACGTGACAGGCACCACGCGGTGCCTGCCACCTTGTGCATGCAGATGCAGGGGGTACCATAGGTACCCCCATGTGCAGCCCCCACACCCCCAACACCCTGGGGGCCCGCAACGGGCCCCCAACAGCAAGACCGCAAGCCTTTCCATGGCGGCGATGCCACCATGGAAAGGCTCATCTCCGTCGGCATCATAATATGGATGGCGGTGTCTTGCAGACACCGCCACCATATTAAACCCTTTCCGCCCGGTCGACTGTTCGGCCGGGCGGAAAACATGCGGACGGTCTTACCGTCTGCCGGGCTCCCTCCGCCATGGTAATATGGTGGGGGGAATTTGTTGGCGGATGGGCGATTATGGCGGGCGGATCGCCACCGCCATGCGGGCGGTGGCGATCCGCCCGACATCGTAATCGACCCCTTAGTGAGCTCTTGAATCGGACCAATGATTTATCAAATAGGCGAAGGACATACTTATTTAATCTGGAGGCAATTTGGCAATGGCGATAAACTGCTAAACAGAATTTACTATGTGATACTTCTTTATGTGATTGATCAACACCTTCCTGTTTTTCTTTTTTTTAACACTTTATGTTTTAATTTTGCAGCAGTCATAGGAGTACAGATGTTGAGTGCATGTGTTCGTCCACACCAAATGGCTCTTTCTCTTACATTTATAATGGCCTTCCTGTTTTTCTTAGCTCCAGGCAATGGCAGCAGGGTTATGGTTCTAGTACCTTCTTCCTCAAGAACTGTCACGGGTGGTATCTCAAGAACTGGTACAGTTGGCCTGTAGGAGTACCCAAATGGTGTTTTTTTAGGAATCTGTTCATGGGCTAGTTCGCCCAGCTTTGAGAGCTACCTATACATAGCAGTTTCCCTTTCCCATTTTGGATGCTCTGCAACATATGACACATGAGATATAGTCAGATGTATCAATCTGACTTCCAGAGAGCTTTAAGTAGAAACATATGTAGGTGTCCCACACAGCATTTTGTCGGGTGTGCAAACATTTACTACACCCCCAGAGACGCTATTGAATGCTTGCTGAGCATGAAATAGGTTATGATACCTTGACAATCCTGTATCCAATGCCCTAGAAAGGCTTGTTTGAGCCTGCCATTGACTCTTCTCAACAACTTTGTTTGATCCCAGCTGTAAGGGGTATGAGCGTATCAGAAGTACTCCCAGAGCAGACATGGCATCAGCAAACATTTTTTGCGGTAAAGGCCAGCCATTGTCTGAATGAGAGGTATGAACAGCTCCAATCACTATGAGGCATTGCAAGCCTTTTATGACTAATCAAGCAATTGGGTTCTTTTGCACCCAAACTCACATAATTCTTCAGCATGAATTGACTTGAAACATAATATACTTATGTTGTTTGACACTTGGCAGTGGGTCAACATGGTTGAGGTGCACAGCACTGAAGCTTTTATCAGATATCATGAGAGGAGTAGGGGCTAATCTTAAGTTGTAAATTGCTTTTGTTGACAAAAAGTACAAATCTGTAAACATTTTTTAGTACTTTTTGTAGATATGGCTAGCAATATCTGTTCTGTAACACTGATATCGTAGCACTGATGCCAGCATGAGCATACACAACCCCGTTATGAGCTGCTTTGATAAGATCTAATCTAACTGTTTCATTAGGAATGTGTCTATCTTCAATCCGTGGTATAAAAAACAATAGGGACATTATCTCTTTTTTTTACTTGTTTTTATTAAGAATTTGCACGGTATGGTACATTGCATGTTGTCACATTGAAAAAAGTACAAAACCAAGAAACATGTAGCATCCTACAGTTAGTAATACAATTTAGAAAAGCCTTACATTGAACCTGTGCTATGTGCCAGGGATCCCAACTCAATAGTAACATGATAGAACATACAGTCCCACATCAACATAGCAATCATACAGTGCATTATATCTGGGAGTGAATCACCCAAAGAAAAATGTAATAACCATCAACAGTGATGGCAGCAAAGCGTTAAAGGGTGTGATCACGCATGGCAGTCAAGCAAAAATAAAGAAAGAACAGAAAGAACAGAATTCGGGCCCCCGGGTCTTCAAGAGAGGTCAACCACTTCCCCCAGACTGGGAGCAATTGGAGCGGGGGGGGTCAGGGGACCAGGAGATGTAGAGCCCAACCCATCCATAGATGGCCATAACTCATCCAGAATCTAGTAGTCCCAGCAGCCATACGGAGCCATCCTGTCTCAGGCGAGTCCCCTCAGACACCCTCAGGGAGTGCAACTATTCCCACCTGTATTTCCTTCGTGGGTGACCCCTTTCCCCACATACATCCTACACTTGCAGACTCTGCTATTTAACATTCAGACATTTGAGGAATCGATCTAAAGTGGTATCAGGGGCATGGCAGATCCCACAGTCTGAGAAGGAACAGATGGCGCAACCTCTGGCTCTTCATCCCTCATCAGACAGAAACCAAGAACCTATGAAGTCGACAATATGCGTCACAAGCCATGGCGTAGCAGGTGTATTCATGTACCTCAGGATGCATCGCTTGCCACAGATCAATGCAGTGCAAATGGTCCATTACTGCACACAGCACATCTGTCATGTGAGGCTTAGTACGTAACCTCGGGGTGTCTATCCAAGGCAACATCAAGCAGACAATCAAGATCCCCGGCCCATCGCAGAGGCACTCCCACATATGGAAGTAGTTTCTTCTCCAGCTCCATGTAAAAACCGCTATCGTCCACATTTGAGGCATGTACATTTAGTAGGCAGACCTCCACACCATCAGGCATACCATGTACTAGGATATATCTCCCCTCTATGTCTGTTGTAAAGCTTTGATCTCGAAAGGGAACCTGTGGAGCCACCCAGATAACCACTCCCCAGGCATAAGTGGCGTATGTGGCAGAGAACATCTGACCTCTCCATTTCCTATGAATCTTTTGGACTTCTGTTTCATACAAATGCGTCTCCTGCAGCATTGTAATATGCACCCCATGTCTACGGAGATAGGTCTGCACCCTGTATTGCTTCACAAATGAGTTGAGCCCTTGAACATTCCACGTCAGACATTTACACTGACCCATCCCAGGAACATTATCTCTGATTAAAAAATAGAGAAATTTGGAAGGGAAACCAATAGGGAACTTTTCCCCTTTCATAGTTGCCTGTATTGCCATCATAATATCTGCATCGATTTTGGTTTGAGATTGAGTCACAGCAGCACCCTTGAAGGTTTGCACCACTGTATTTCAAAGTGAATCCTTTTACTTTTATGGGCCCTTATGTGTAGTTTATCATACCAGATGGCACTTTTCCCCAAAGCCATTTGCCTTTATTGATTTTCCCAATGAACCTGTGAATCCTTTCAATCACCAGTGAGTAGGTCTGTATAGAAAGCAATTGTAATCAAAACAATATTAAACAAGTATAAGACTCTTTCTTTTACAATCCTCATGACACATAATGCAGCAATCAGGCCAACCACACCAACCACAAGGGGGCCCTGCATCCCAACGCTGAATAGCAAAACTCCTGCTTAAAACAATAATCAACTTTTTCTCGGGTCATGTCAGATAGACCCCCAGAAAACATAGGGTTACTTTTTCTGGGGGTGCTACTGTACTGCCTGCTGTACTCCCTGCTGTACACTCTTGTTCTTGGCCTCTGCTTGATGGATCACCCCGAAACTTTCCAGGAAGGAGCTGGGCTGGATGAATTTTGTTTGGGAACGTTTCATGAAGATTTGTCAAACGGTGCCAAAGGTATTAGCAAACCAAAACTTTCCTGTGGAAACGTGGTCCTAATTATAACTTCTGTACACAGAAAATTGAATCCGACATGAGTGTGGGACTAATGGCTCAGCCTTTTGAAGGGCCAGGAGAACAGCATGAATCTCAGCTACTTTTGCAGTTGAATCACCTACTGTTTAAGGATGTTTGTAGCACCTTGAACTCACCACCTTGAAAAACTTCTTGCACTGCAACACAAGATGCAGACAATTTCTGTTTAGTGCTAACTGCGTTGCCTTGAAGAGACATCCTTGTAGAACCTGCTATTACACTCATGTATGGGTAGTATGTAAGGAGTTTGTGGTCTCACCTCACACTCAAACTTTATGCCTCTAGAATTTTTCTCAAGGCCCATTGTACCCAGTGTTATGTTATGTTATTTAAATGTATATAGAGCAAAGAGAATCACCCCGAGAGGATCTCTTGGTGCTATAGCACTTTAAGAAGGAGAGAAGTAGAGAAGGAGGAACATGGAACAATCAGAAGGGGAAACGCCCTTCAGACCGAAGCCGTAATCCCACTGCGCCTTTACAGTGTCTGCAAATGAACGAACACGTCTTTAGTACGCATTCGTTCAGCATGCCAGTCGTTATAATGACTTGCCATAGGGGGGCGAATTAGTGGAATGGTGTTGGATTTAAAGTCCAACACCTTTCCTACTGTTGCACATACTGGAGTTGTAATAGTAAATTAACCTTTTCCAAAATCCAGCGCCCCCCTAAGGCAAGTAGTTATAATGACTTGCGTGCTGAACAAATGCGTACTAAAGATGCATTCATTCTAATGACGGCGCTGTGTAGGCACAGCGTGATTCCAGCTTGCGGAATACTGTCACACATTCATCAGAAGAGCAAGGTTTTTAGAAGTTTTAGGAATAGGGTTAAGTAAGGGCAGGACCGTTTATGTACTGGTAGTCTGTTCCAGTGGTGGGGAGCTAGGTATGAGAATGATCGTACCCCATATCTGCCTGTACTTATGCGCACGAGGGCACAGCAAAGATTGCCCACTGGACCTTAGGCTGCACGCAGGTAGAGAGGGCTGCAGCTTGTTTTGTAGGTAGAGGCCAATTCCAGATAGCGACTTGTGCAATCAGCAACTGCGGAGCTCGAGAAGTGTGGGAGCAGCTCTGCTGTGGCTCTGCACTTTCTGACGCCGGTGTGGATCTCTCCCTGCCATGCTCTGGAAGAGCTGACCTGTAGGGCGAAGGATTGGAGTGGAGGAGCTGAGCGCTCTGGAGTGGCGGAGCCTGGGGAGCAGCTGGGGTAGGGGCCACTGACTCCGCTAACTCCGCTAAGGCCTGACTGTGGGGGGGATCGGGGGAGCCATTGGATGCGGGCTGCCTGGCCTGGCCCCCTGCGCTGCTGCGGACTGGATCCTGGACGGCCTGGAGAAAGGCCTGGCAACCAACATGGCGGACGCCTGTGTCTCGAGTCGGAGGTGAGGAGGCCCGATGCTGATCTGGAGCACCTCGGGGGACTGCTGAGGATTGTCTGTGAGTGAGGGCCCAAACCGGCCCGATTGCCCCGGCTCTGGCAGACTTGTGGGGGTGTGGAGGACCCGCAAGACCAGTACATGCAGAGAACTGAGGATACTCGTCCACGACCTCCGTGGGCAGTGGTGCTGTGGTTGACTGGACTGGCAGGGGCCTTGGGACAATCGTTAAGTAGGGCCCCCTCAGGTGGAAAGAAGGGCTTGTGAGAGGTGGCTGGGGGTACCTCGCAGTCCATAGTGAAGCCTGTAGTCCCTGGAGCAAGGTGATCCAGATGCGGGGGAGCTGCTGGAGGTGGACCCCCTGTGCTGGGGGTATTTTGGAGGCCCGGTGGGTCGACAGAGCTCAGCCAGGGCGGGCTTGCAGACTGAAGAGTGTCCGATAAATATTGAGGGGACCTGCGGCCCCGGCCCTGCGGTCGGCCTAGTGGGACTGTAGTGAAACTTTGGAGGCAGGCAGGAGCCTAGGGGGCCGGTGGCGAGTTGGAACTGTCCCCGAGTCTGTTGGACTCATGGAGAAATGGGTGCAATAGGCACCGGGCCATCCACATACACCGGGTGGAAGCGGCCGGCGTTAGGTCGGTGCGACTTGCCCGGGCAATGGGAGCCCTGGACTGACCACTGTTTTGGTGTTTAAGAGACTGAGTTGATGGGTGGGGGTGGGGGGGCTACAGACCTCTCGGATCCCCCTGACGAGTAGTTTACTGGTTGGATGCTTCATGTTTCCTCGCGGGGGTCTTTGTGGGGTGTGGAGGGGGGTAGGAAGGGAAGGGATTGATAAGGAACTGGTTGGCTTTGTTTGTTTTAGGATCTTGTTTTATTTTCACCGATGGCTGCTCCCTCTAGGACTACCCTCAATTAATACTAAGATGACACACAGGTGGGAGGCTGCCTCACGTTGGGGCCTGGCCCGAGCACTTGCTAAGCGCTCACACTCCAAATCACTGACGAGATCATCCCAGAGCCCATTCAGCCCCTCACTCATCACACCGGGACAGCCACGCACGCCAAAGCATTAGAAGAGGGCCCTATCTCGGTCCTATTGTGGAACATAAACGGCCTGGGGGACAAGATCAAGAGAGGGCTAGTCATACAATATATAAAGCGGTTCCAACTGTCTGTGGTATTTTTATAAGAAACACACCTCAAGGGGACACACTGTAAGTTTCTAAACAGGGGGGATACCATATGGTGGCGCATGAGGGTTACACGTCTGAATCAAGGGGAGTCGCCATCCTACGCTGTAAGAACCCTCCCTTCACAGTCATCAAACACTGGATCGACCACAGGGCAGGTACATCTCAGTGAGGGGTTTATGTGGTCGCCGAGATGTAATGCTGATTAGCGTAAATGCACCCCCAGACTCCAGGCCTCCACATTAGAGGGAGGGCATGGGAAGCCCAGCAGGTAAACACCACTATGGGAGGGGACATAGTTGGCAGAGATTGGAAAATTAAAAGGCTTCAGGCCGTGGGAACTGATTGGGATTACAAAGATAGGATACCTGCTGGAAAGGGGCGACCTTATGGCTTTTGGTTCATTGAAGCGCAAACACAGCATGCACGACTCTCAATTTTTAAAATATACACAGCTCAGACATGCATGGTATGCCGAGGGGCTTCTTGGGCAGGGAATCCCGGAATTTGCCCGCTTGAGGGATGGCTACTCACTGAGGCCCTGGGGAGGGGGGCGATCTCCTCCACGTACCGAACCCTCCTCAATAATAAATTGAAAGGCCTACTGGGAAAGTGGGAAAGGGATGGAGGAGAACTGGAGGATATTGAATGGGAAGCAGCCCTGATGCATCCACACGGGGTAGCAACAAAGGCACGGCTCCGGCTGATCCAACTTATAATCCTGCATAGAGTTTATTATTTATTTATTTATTTTATTTTGAAAGTTTTATATAGCGCTGACATGACCACCGAGGGTATCAGAGCGCTTTACAGTTTATGCATCAAGAAGAGTACATTCTGTAAAAAAACAAGGGAGCCCAAGCAAAGTCAAACAGGGACCTTGGGAGATTAGCTATTATCAAGAACAGTGGTCCCTACACAAACAGCAATGCGGTGGGGATGATGAATATAGACCCAATCAGTGCTATATTTGTAAAACCTGTCCAGCCGGACAGAGGTTTAATATTTAATATTTAGTATTTTAATCACACAAATACAAAAAACAATTCAAGTGGGACACAGGCCTGCATCCTACTTAATCAGAAAAAACAAACTTTAAAGAACAGAAAAAGGCTCAGGCAGAACTGTATGTTTGTTAGAAACACAATATTAAATGTAACAAACAAATCATGGAAAGGACACCTTTGCACAAAAAATGGAAAATTAAAGCAGTGTATAAGGTGCTTAGAGTGTCGACAGCGTTTCGATCCATAAAGAACATAAATGGATCATAATCAGGACATTTAAAATTAGCATGCCTGTGTACAATTGCCTGTAATAACTAATATCACATACGACGATTGGAAGGAACACATAAGGGGAAAAAAGAAGGAGGGGGAAATAAAACAGAATTAATAATAGGTAAGGTGTACACATGTAAAAGAATGCCAGGCTAGTCTAAAATTGCGGTACCATCAGTACAAAAAAAAAACATATATTTGAGTGCAACCCAACATCAACCGTATGTGATCGTAGATTTAAGAGACCGCGTGAATAGGGGTAATGGCGGGAAAGAAGGATCGCTAGTGTCCCGCTGCGCTTAACTGAAAGAAAAATTAGTCAGAGTTTGAAGGACAATCGGAGAAGGTGTAAAGGTGACTAACCGATCGTACGCACAGTGGTTTACACGAACAATAAGCGGACAGAATAGATAAGAAAGGACCTACGCGTTGTCAGATCCAACATGGATAGAAATAATTAGAAGAACAGCAGGGGGCACAATGGCGAAAAATTGGACCTGAAAAAGAGAGATATATAGCTGTGGAAAGAGTGGGATAGTGTGTCGGCTGTCACATAGTGAGCGGACAAAACCTAGCCACGAGGGAGCCAAGACTGTGTTCTAAAGAAAACAGACCATTTAGTGGCATCTGTGATAATGGCGTAGAGTCTTGAATGAAGACCTGTGCGTGTGGAATAAAAAGGCAGGGTGTGTTGAGTATCACCATGTCGGGTGCATGGTGAATAGCGAGGTGGAAGAGAGAAGTTGCTTACCCATACATTGTTTGGGGAAGCCGGCGCGCTAATTGGCGTGCAGTAGCGATGGCGGAGCCACGATGGCGGTCTCTGGAGTTCGGGATAAGAATGCCTGTAAGGGAGAATTACTTAGGTTATGCCTGAGTATGGAGGAGTATCCAGGGGCCTTTAACCGCTCGAGGCGGGAGTGGAAGTGCTTACCTTGGTCCGTATTCCTAGGAGGCTGACAACGTTCACTGGCGTTCGCGATGCAAATGTTACGAACCCGGGAACGTCCTTTTAAGGCTGAGGGTGCATGATGTATGATGCGGGTCAGCTGGTCACGTAAGAGAAAGAAAGGAAGGACCTGATGGGGTTGCTAGGTGGCGGCCATATTGGTCTAGTGGTTTACTACACGAAAAGTGTACTGCTCAGGGCGTGGCTGTGAGTAGGGAAATGAAAATAGAAAGAACGTCACGTAACAGAAAGAAAGGGAGGACTTGATAGGGTTGCTTGATTAAGGCCATATAGGCCTAGTGGATTATTACACGAAGAGTGTACTGCTCAACGCGTGGCTGTGACTAGAGAAATGAGATAAAGAGGGTGGAAAGGATAGAAAAGAAGTCATAAGTGAACATTTGGAATTCATAAGGTCATTGCACATGTACGTAGATGCAAAAGTATACTGCTCAAGGCGTGACTGTGAGTAGAGAAAATGAAATAAAAAAGGAAAGAGAAGGAGTCATAAGTGAACATATGGAATTCATAAGAACATTGCACATATACGCTTGATGCATGGATTGCAGTATCGCAAGATGGAATACAGATATCATATACTCAGAACAATAACACATGATGGTATATAAGTGTAGTCCAATCCTCAAGGCGGTTCAAGCCTGTGTGTATGCTGTTGGTTTTTAAGATCCATTCTAGCTCTTCCTTGTTGAGGAGTTTGGAAAGGTCTCCGCCTCTTTGTGGAGGCTTTATCACACTGATAACTGTCCAGCGTATGTCATTCTCGGTGTGGCCTGTTTCCTGGATGTGTTCCACAAGTGGGGCATTTTGTGTCTTGCAGCGCAATCTACTGCGGTGTTGGCAGATCCTGATGCATATTTTTTGAGTTGTTTGTCCTATATAGATTTTGTTACATGGACATAAAATTGCATAGACAACGTTGCAGGTATTACAGTTAGAAAATAACTTTAGTTCGATCTTGGTATTTTAAAAAACAAATTCTTTGCTTTCAATGGTGAAACTACATACAACGCAGTTTCCACATTTAACGTGCCCAGTGAGGGGTGGTAACCCCCAGTGATCATCGAGGGTGCCTGTGGGCCTAGTGTTGGGCAGGGCTGCACGCACAAGGTGGTCCTTAATGTTTTTGCTTTTCTTGAAAGCAAATATTGGGCGTTCAAGATTCAATGAGCCCGCATTTAGGATCTCCCAATGTTTGAGGATGTTTTTACGTATGGTGTTTGACACTGGGGAAAAGGTTGTGACGCAGACTAGGTGGGTTTTGGGGGGATTTTGCTTTAGGTTCTAGAAGAACATCTCTAGGACAGTACCAGGCTCTTTTCATTGAGTTACGGACTAGCCTACGTGGGTACCCTCTGGTCATGAGTTTGTTACTAAGCACATTGGCTTTATGAAAATAATCTTCTTTGAGTGAACAGTTTCTCCTTATCCTTAGGAACTGAGAGTAGGGTAAAGAATCCCTAAGGGCACGGGGATGATGGCTGTCGTATCTCAATAGTGTATTACGTTCGGTAGGTTTACGAAAAAGGCTTGTGATTAGTACCCCGTCTTTGTGAAAGACGTTGAGGTCAAGGAATGGAATGGTTTCTTTATTATGTGTCAATGTGAAATTGAGGCCTTCGCAGTTGTTATTTAGCCAATGGAGAAATAGAAGCAGAGTGGTTTCTGTATCTTGCCATATCAAGAAGATATCATCTATGTATCTCTTCCATTTTACTATGCCATTGTAGAATGGGTTGAGAGGTGACAGGATACGGGTCGTCTCAAGATTGTCCATGTATAGTATGGCTAAGTTGGGGGCAAAAACAGCCCCCATCGAAGTGCCCTTCACCTGTTGGTAATACTGGTCCCCAAATAAAAAGAAATTTCTAGTGAGGCAGATCTCTAAAAGTTGGAGTATGAAGATTGTGGGTACAGCATGGGGGTGTGGATGTTTATTGAGTATGGTTTCAATAACTAGCATGGAGTCGATTTGGGGGATATTGGTATAAAGGGACTCCACGTCCAGGGTACATAATCTATCTGTGGAGGGGTTGAAAGGATGGTTTTCTATGATGTTAATCATAGCCATGCTGTCACGAATATAGCAGTCAGTGTGGGGGACAAAGTCTTTGATGAAATAATCGACATATTGTCCAAGTGGTTCTAAAATCGAGCCACAACCCGAAACTTGGACAATATGTCGATTATTTCATCAAAGACTTTGTCCCCCACACTGACTGCTATATTCGTGACAGCATGGCTATGATTAACATCATAGAAAACCATCCTTTCAACCCCTCCACGGATACATTATGTACCCTGGACGTGGAGTCCCTTTATACCAATATCCCCCAAATCGACTCCATGCTAGTGATTGAAACCATACTCAATAAACGTCCACGCCCCCATGCTGTACCCACAATCTTCATACTCCAACTTTTAGAGATCTGCCTCACTAGAAATTTCTTTTTGTTTGGGGACCAGTATTACCAACAGGTGAAGGGCACTTCGATGGGGGCTGTTTTTGCCCCCAACTTAGCCTTACTATACATGGACAATCTTGAGACGACACGAATCCTGTCACATCTCAACGCATACTACAATGGCATAGTAAAATGGAAGAGATACATAGATGATATCTTCTTGATATGGCAAGATACAGAAACCACTCTGCTTCTATTTCTCCATTGGCTAAATAACAACTGCGAAGGCCTCAATTTCACATTGACACATAATAAAGAAACCATTCCATTCCTTGACCTCAACGTCTTTCACAAAGACGGGGTACTAATCACAAGCCTTTTTCGTAAACCTACCGAACGTAATACACTATTGAGATACGACAGCCATCATCCCCGTGCCCTTAGGGATTCTTTACCATACTCTCAGTTCCTAAGGATAAGGAGAAACTGTTCACTCAAAGAAGATTATTTTCATGAAGCCAAAGTGCTTAGTAACAAACTCATGACCAGAGGGTACCCACGTAGGCTAGTCCGTAACTCAATGAAAAGAGCCTGGTACTGTCCTAGAAACGTTCTTCTAGAACCTAAAGCAAAATACCCCCAAAACCGCCTAGTCTGCGTCACAACCTTTTCCCCAGTGTCAAACACATACGTAAAACCATCCTCAAACATTGGGAGATCCTAAATGCGGTCTCATTGAATCTTGAACGCCCAATATTTGCTTTCAAGAAAAGCAAAAACATTAAGGACCACCTTGTGCGTGCAGCCCTGCCCAACACTAGGCCCACATGCACCCTCGATGATCACTGGGGGTTACCACCCCTCACTGGGCACGTTAAATGTGGAAACTGCATTGTATGTAGTTTCACCATTGAATGCAAAGAATTTGTTTTAGAGAATACCAAGATCGAACTAAAGTCATTTTCTAACTGTAATACCTGCAACGTTGTCTATGCAATTTTATGTCCATGTAACAAAATCTATATAGGACAAACAACTCAAAAAATATGCATCAGGATCTGCCAACACCGCAGTAGATTGCGCTGCAAGACACAAAATGCCCCACTTGGGGAACACTTCCAGGAAACAGGCCACACCGAGAATGACATACGCTGGACAGTTATCAGTGTGATAAAGCCTCCACAAAGAGGCAGGGACCTTTCCAAACTCCTCAATAAGGAAGAGCTAAAATGGATCTTAAAAACCAACAGCATACACACAGGCTTGAACCGCCTTGAGGATTGGACTGCACTTATATAACATCATGTGTTATTGTTCTGAGTATATGCTATCTGTATTCCATCTTGCGGTACTGCAATCCATGCATCAACGTATATGTGCAATGTTCTTATGAATTCCATATGTTCACTTATGACTCCTTCTCTTTCCTTTTTTATTTCATTTTCTCTACTCACAGTCACGCCTTGAGCAGTATACTTTTGCATCTACGTACATGTGCAATGACCTTATGAATTCCAAATGTTCACTTGTGACTTTTTTTCTATCCTTTCCACCCTCTTTATCTCGTTTCTCTAGTCACAGCCACGCGTTGAGCAGTACACTCTTCGTGTAATAATCCACTAGGCCAATATGGCCGTTACCAAGCAACCCTATCAAGTCCTCCCTTTCTTTCTGTTACGTGACGTTCTTTCTATTTTCATTTCCCTACTCACAGCCACGCCCTGAGCAGTACACTTTTCGTGTAGTAAACCACTAGACCAATATGGCCACCACCTAGCAACCCTATCAGGTCCTTCCTTTCTTTCTCTTACGTGACCAGCTGACCCGCATCATACATCATGCACCCTCAGCCTTAAAAGGACGTTCCCGGGTTCGTAACATTTGCATCGCGAACGCCAGTGAACGTTGTCAGCCTCCTAGGAATACGGACCAAGGTAAGCACTTCCACTCCCGCCTCGAGCGGTTAAAGGCCCCTGGATACTCTTCTATACTCAGGCATAACCTAAGTAATTCTCCCTTACAGGCATTCTTATCCCGAACTCCGGAGACCGCCATCGCGGCTCCCCCATCTCTACTGCACGCCAATTAGCGCGCCGGCTTCCCCTAACAATGTATGGGTAAGCAACTTCTCTCTTCCACCTCACTATTCACCATGCACCCGACATGGTGATACTCAACACACCCTGCCTTTTTATTCCACACGCACAGGTCTTCATTCAAGACTCTAAGCCATTATCACAGATGCCCCTAAACGGTCCGTTTCCTTTAGAACACACTTGGCTCCCTCATGGTAAGGTTTTGTCCGCTCACTATGTGACAGCCGACACACTATCCCACTCTTTCCACAGTCATATATCTCTCTTTTTCAGGTCCAATTTTTCGCCATTGTGCCCCCTGCTGTTCTTCTAATTATTTCTATCCATGTTGGATCTGACAACGCGTAGGTCCTTTTTTATCTATTCTGTCCGCTTATTGTTCGTGTAAACCACTGTGCGTACGATCGGTTAGTCACCTTTACACCTTCTCCGATTATCCTTCAAACTCTGACTAATTTTTACTTCAGTTAATCGCAGCGGGACACTAGCGATCCTTCTTTCCCACCATCACCCCTATTCAAGCGGTCTCTTAAATCTACGATCACATACGGTTGATGTTGGGTTGCACTCAAATATATGTTTTTTTTGTACTTACGGTACCGCAATTTTAGACTAGCCTGACATTCTTTTACATGTGTACACCTTACCTATTATAAATTCTGTTTTATTTTTCCCCCCTCCCCTTCCTTTTTTTCCCCTTCATGTGTTCCTTCCAATCGTCGTATGTGATATTAGTTATTACAGGCAATTGTACACAGGCATGCTAATTTTAAATGTCCTGATGATGATCCATGTATGTTCTTTATGGATCGAAACGCCGTCGACACTCTAAGCACCTTATACACTGCTTTAATTTTCCATTTTTTGTGCAAAGGTGTCCTTTCCATGATTTGTTTGTTACATTTAATATTGTGTTTCTAACAAACATACAGTTCTGCCTGAGCCTTTTTCTGTTCTTTAATGTTTGTTTTTCTGATTAAGTAGGATGCAGGCCTGTGTCCCACTTGAATTGTTTTTTGTATTTGTGTGTTTAAAATACTAAATATTAAATATTAAACCTCTGTCCGGCTGGACAGGTTTTTCAAATATAGCACTGATTGGGTCTATATTCATCGTCCCCACCGCATTGCTGTTTGTCTAGGGACCACTGTTCTTGATAATATCAAGAAGAGTACAAGCAAACAGAACAGAATCAACAAAATGACAAATTCACAGTCTAAAAATTGTCCAAGCATTCTCGTGAGCCTGGCAGCTGGGCCACTAATCAACGTCTCTGGCCCCAGAATCAGATGGAGTGGCCAGACTGCGGCAAAAATGTCTTCATCAGGAGCCCTTTGACTTCTTTTTTGAAGAGGACCGTGGAAGGGTTCACCCTGACTTCTGGGGGAAGGGAGTTCCAGATCCTCGGTGCCATACCTGAGAAGGCACGATTGTAGGTCTTTTTTTTCTTGAATTTTTGTGGTTTGAGCAGAAGGGTGCTGGCACTTCTGGAAGCTCTGGAATCACCTGAGAGCTCCAGTTTCTGTGCGAGGTACAGCGGGGTCTTGAAGTGGATGGCTTTGTGTGCCATGCATGCAATTTTTAACTGTATCCGAGCTTCATATGGAAGCCAGTTCAGGGCCAGCAAGGCCAGAGAAATATGGTTGAGTCTTTTAGTGCCAGTTATGAGCCTAGCAGCAGAATTGAGGGCAACCCTAGGAGGCGCCGTATTTATTCTAGGCAAGTCGCAAAGCGTTGCGCTGCCATAGTCCAACTTTGAGATCACTAGTGCTTGCACAGCAACCTTTAGGTCATGAGCAGGGAGATAGGGTTTGAGTTTCCTCAGGATACTGAGTTGGTAGTTAGCTCCTTTGGTAAGGGAGCTGATGTGCTTCTGCATGTTCAGACTTTTGTCTAATATGATACCCTGAGAGGATGCCGAATCCACGAGGAGAGGTCTGCAGTTTAGAGCAGTAAGTTGATTCAACCATTGTTCCATGACCGGGGAATGTTTGTGGGGTGAGATTAGGATGAATTCCGTTTTTAGAGCATTCAGTTTCAGGTGGTTACGTGTCAGCAAGCTTTGTGTTTCCAGCTGGATTGAATTGAGAGATTGAATGTCCCAGGGGAGGCAATCTTCAGGTATAGTTGGGTATCATCCGCATACATGTGATAGTGAATGCTGGATGATTTCAGAATTTCTGTCAGAGGCTCCATGAACAGGTTAAAGAGCGTGGGAGACAGTGCTGAACTTTGGGGAACACCCAGGGTGACCGGTGCAGGATGGGAAAGGTATTGGTTCACCTTGAAGCTTTGGGATCTATTCTGAAGGAACGAAGAGAACCAGTTAAGTACAGGCCCAGACAGCCCCATCCTGTGTTTCAAGACGTCAATTAGGTTATCAGGTTTGACAGTATCGAATGCTGACGAGAGGTCAAGAAGGATCAATAGGCACGACTCATTATGGTCCAACATTCTTAGCGCATCATCAACAATGTGCGTTAGTGCAGACTCTGTACTATGGCCCGGGCGGAAACCAGATTGGCATTGGTCTAGGAGTTGAAAATGTTCAATATGGTAGCAGAGTTGGGCGAGCACACATTTCTCCAGGAGCTTTGCCAAGGTGGGGATGTTAGAGATTGGGCGAAAGTTGTGAAGGTCCGTGGGATCCGCGGATGGTTTCTTTAGAATCGGGGTCACTTGACCTGATTTTAGGCAATCAGGAATAGCACCTTGCCGAAGTGGAGCATTGACAATCATAGTCCAAAGTGTTAGTAAGGAGGATCTAACTTCCGGGAAGATGTTCGATGGCAAAGGGTCGTTGTAGTGGTTGGAAGGTTTCAAAGTCGACAACATTTTGCGAATAGTGCCTTCACCCAAGGTTTGGAACAAGCTCCAAGATGCATTGTTTTTGGGGAGGTAGGGCTGCGCAGGGCCAGTGAAATCCAAACCTGGGGGATAGAGGGTGTTCAGTGGACTGATTGACAGGTGATCAAGGGCAGAGCGTAATTCAGTCTCAATTTTAATAGTCTTATCCGTGAAGAAGTCAGCAAATTCTTCACAGTTCGGCAAAGACCCTTGACCCGGTGACGAGAGATTAGGATGGCTGTTAGCTTGGGACTTGATGAGTTCGAACAGTTTTTTTGGATGTTTTTTTGCTTGGTCTAGTTGAGATCTGAAAAAGGTGGCCTTCGAGCATCTGCTGCGTTTATTGTATATGCTTATCAGGGATCTCAGATGGTGGAGATGTTCAAGGGAGGGGTAGGATCGCCACAACCTTTATTATGATAGAAGACATCTTCATGTCATGGGGAGAACGCCTGATTCCTCCTGCCTACGTTGTGCTGCTATGGAAGGCTCCTTCCTACACACAGTCTGGAGCTGTCCCAGAATCCAAATGTACTGGGTAATTATCACAAGGGAGTTGTCTGTGGTGATTGGCGCTCCCCTCCCTATGGACCCTAAGTTTATTATCCTGGGAATCCCGTGTGATGTCGATTTGCTGCGAACCCAGCTAATATTCTGTAACTTGGCTTTGGTGGTAGCCAAAAGGGATATAGCCCTCCGCCGGGAATCGGCAGAGAGCCCTATGGCTCAGGACTGGAGAACTGCCATGGACATGAACATGATAGCCGAGAGGGTGACGTATCTCAACAGGTGCTGACCCAGAAAATTCCATAAAATTTGGGGGAAATGGATCTCACACTACTCCCTAGAAGGCCTGTGGTGGGAGGAAAGGCATGAGGGAGTGGTGACTGAGGGATGATCGTCATGATATCTGTAAGTGTATGTTCATATATCACAAACTACCTTTATCTTTCTCCTTAACTGCGATCTGGACTGGAGTGCTGTCGGTGGAAGGGGGGTCAGTGGGGGTCTGCTGTACGTTATGCGTTGCATTGTTCACCAATGTTGACACAGCGGTAGCCTCCTGGAAGTGAACTGACTATGTATTAATACTGTGTCATTGCTGGTTTGTCAAAATCAATGAAAAATCTCTATAAACTCTGATTGTAGCCTCTCAGATTCAGATTAAACCAAGACTGATATTATATCATGATTTGGATTTTAGTAATAGCCTGATTTTGCTACCTTGCTGCAAATCTACATACTGGAGCAAGAAATAGCAGTGGTTCCGGGACTGGAATGCCCTTTGAATATGTGCACATATACAAACTTGCATGTTTAAGGTTTTTCACCAAGTCTTCTCTAATCTATCCCCACACTGAGAAATGTTGGAAATGTACTCCTGAAAAGGGCAGAACTAAAACTGTTTCCAGGATGTGGCTTTAGATCTCGCCACAGCACCGAGTCTGCTCTGCTGGCAGTGATCGAAGAGATCCGCAGTAGCTTGGATGATGGTAACTCCGTGGCCTTAATTCTTCTTGACTTAAGTGCCGCCTTCGATACCGTCTCCCATGAGTTATTGATACGGCGGCTAGAGGGGATTGGGGTCGGAGGTTTGGCCCTAGCCTGGTTTCGTTCTTTTCTGGAAGGTAGATCTTTCCAGGTCACGGTGCCACCCTACCACTCCCAGGAGCACGCCATCAGACACGGGGTACCTCAGGGTTCGATACTGAGCCCTATGCTCTTCAATATTTACGTACAACCCTTGGCTGTGGTAGCAAGAAGAAGAGGGTTGTCGTTGGTGTCTTATGCCGATGACACCCAATTGGTCATTGCGTTTTCTAAGGAGTGCAAAAATAACCTCGTTAAATTTAAAGAAGCTATGCAGGTGATTGCCGACTGGATGACAACAAACTGCCTGCAGCTTAATGCAAGCAAGTCGGAGATACTTTTGCTTGGGAAAGACAGTGATATGTGGTCAGAGCAATGGTGGCCAGACAAATTAAAACCCGCACCATTGCCTAAAGAGGCGGTCAAGAACTTAGGCTTCTGGATCGATAGAGGCCTGTCCTTTGACACTCAATCTAAATTAGTTGCAGGGACTTGTTTTGGACTCCTGAGGGGGTTAAAACCTTTATTGGGGTTCTTTGACCCTAAAATCCGTC
The DNA here is from genome assembly GCA_963921515.1 of Calotriton arnoldi. Classification (NCBI taxonomy): domain Eukaryota; kingdom Metazoa; phylum Chordata; class Amphibia; order Caudata; family Salamandridae; genus Calotriton; species Calotriton arnoldi. The sequence goes on along the minus strand of CAWUFW010004493.1, from coordinate 503,257 downwards.
AAACCATCCTACAGGCCACGATCTTGTCTAGGCTAGATTATGGCAACTCCCTATATCTAGGTGCCAATAAATCCTGTATTCAGCGCCGTCAAAGAATTCAAAACGCGGCAGCCCGCACCTTGCTGGCACTCCCAAAGTCATGCTCAGTGTCCAAGCTCCTACCTAAATTGCACTGGTTACCCGTAGAAAAAAGAATTCAGTTTAAGACACTGTGTGTTGCTCATAGAATCATGACCCAACATGCACCTCCGGTTCTAGCAGCTTTGCTAGTACCGTACGTTCCGAGTCGCTCCTTACGCTCAGCCAATCAAGGACTCGCATGTACCCCCCGAGTCCTAAGAGCGAGAGCGGGTGGTCGCTCTTTTAAAGTTTTGGCAGCTAAACTCTGGAACTCTCTTCCAATTTTCATCAGAGGGCTCCAGAATCATCTGGCGTTCCATAAAGCCGTAAAGACCTGGCTTTTCCCGGCATAACTTTCATCTTCTGTCTGGGCGGTTTTTAGTCACCTGTACCTTGGGTAGCGCTGGGACGCCCCGTTGCTGGGGCAGCTATGCGCTGTATAAATCCAAATCAAATCAAATCAAAAAGTGTTACATGGAAATTGGACTTGCAAAAGCTCAGCAGATTTTTTTCTTGGTGAAATAAACATGTGCCTATTAGGCCATTGGAAGATGCAATACAAAACCTTTTTATAGGCGAACGGTTTTCAGGCCTAATTCTGTAATTTCTTTGAAATTCCTAAAAGCAGTAAATCTGCACTAATGTACGGACATGCACCAAGGATGCCCTTTTGTGGCTTTATTTAAGAATTGGGGCCCTAGATAGGTCTAGCATTAGCCAAAACCCTTTGAATTTCTTAAAATATATGTACAATACAATTATATGGGCTTTCAGTCAGCCCTCTCCACCCATTAGTCTGTTGTTGTATCAAAGGTCAACCTCTTTCAGCCACTGGTTGTTTTCACTGAGAGTGATAGCATTCTACTTTTTTACAAGGAGCACATCATCACACATAAATTAGTTCCCTTCAGTGCCAGGGACTCAATGGCAATGTTTCCTTTTTTGAAATCAAGATAATGTTTTTGATTTTAGCCAATTATTTTATATTAGTGATGGTGGGGCTGTTCCTGCAACAATAAAGTTTTACAAGAAACATGTCAAAACAATACACACAGAGACGCTGCCAAAAAGCTGTGAATCTACACCAGAACTATTGGCTTTGTCAATGCTTGTTTATTTGCATGTTTCCTATCATCCTACTGAAATTGGTTTTACAATGATTCTCCTTTATTAAACTTTGCTGGAAATATTGGCATCCTTTGAACATGTTTCGACTAAATGACTCTTCAAGGAAATGGTACCTACAATTGCAAAACAGTTTAGCAAAACATTTTTTTCCAAACTCATTTTTTGCGTACATTTTGTTTTGAAAACAAACAGAGTCAAATATTGTTTTCAAGTTTCTGAACCTATTTGCATGCAATGGGGAGCATTATAATTTGCTCAAATTGTTAATCTTTGCAAAGGTGTGAACACATCTTTCTACTGGAACCACTGTCAGTAATGCAAGACAAGCTCACTGCATTTTCTTAGAGCGCTCAAGCTAATAATGATGGCTTTGCTTTAATGAACCATATATACAAGTTTAAACAGTTTATACTTATGGATATAAATCTCACCTTAGTTTCACATAGTGCTCTTTCTTGGATTTATAATGTGGCACTGTAAACTGGCAGCAAAGGGTTGTATTTCAGGTTGTTGGGACTACTTGTCCAAGGGACAAAATAAACATGGAAACTTCTTGTCCTTGACCCCAAACAATATGTTCTGGACATCTGGCTATAGGAATTCAACACTCCTGATTCTTGTAGACTTCTCATTATTCTAACTGCGAATAGCAGCAACATATTGAGAACCACTAAATGTAAAAGTGGTTAGATATTGTGATTGTTACTATATTTTTGCCAAAGAATCCATTATCAATATCCAGTGTCATTCAAACATTTTTCTTACATTTCTGTAATCACCAAAAAAGTGTGCATGGTTGAGTGACAAAGCACTATCACTTCCTGATAATGCAGTTGTGTCATGATCACTTTTATGTTGTGCTTCACCTCTGTCTTTAATAAATATTCAGCATGTACCGGTGGTTCTCTTTGAAGAGTAATCATGTGATACAAAATCCTTAATCCACCCCATATGATGTCTATACAATATAGGAGCTTCTTCCAAAGCCTACGCATGTGCATACTTGTCCCTGAGATCGTAAGGCACCAAAGAGGAAAACACTTTAAGTAGTATCTCCACTCCACAAGGTGTATCGCTTATAAAGGTTGGAAGCCAATAATCTACACTTAGATGTCATAGGCATCTGATAAATGTGAACAGAATAAGGCTTTTGTGGTGCGTAATATATCACCTTCAATCTGTATTTCTATATTATAGCCTTCATCTGGAGTTGTGTCCAGATGCTGCTTGAGTTTGGAGAGCCATAGTTACTTCCACAGGTCCATTCAAAAGTGCTAGTGCTCATGTCCCATTCGGCAGAAGCACACACATTTGCTGAACCCTGCTTCTTCTTTTTTGTCAACCCAGCCCCTGTTTTCATCTTATAATTAGTTTTTGAATTAAAACCGTTTACTTACTTCTTGATACTAAGCTCAACATCATGTGATTGCCCTTTCTCAGTCTTCTGGCTTGAGTACTTGTGTTTCCTACAATACTCAGTTCGGCTGCTCCTTTCATCTTTCCCTGAGTGTCTATTCTCCTCAGAGTCCTGCAAAGGATGAGAAAAACAGCTATCAGTATAGTGATACCAATATGGCTTGTAATTTTTTCACGGTCCATCAAATGATGAGCACCCCCTCTTGACTCCTGCTGCGGAGGACACCCGATCCATATTTTCTTTTTTTTGATTAAACTCTTTACATTGATTTTAACAATGGACATGTGCAGGTGTGCTATAGCAGTCCTCAACTCATTCATGACAAATATTGCATCAGACAACATATTTTTAAACATATTGGGCATATGGTCAAATATTTTTGAATCCTCATGAGTACCTTAGAGCCAATACAGACATACTTAAAAATTCTGTGATGAGTCCCACCATTTACCCCCAGTCTTTAGCATGCTTCTATTGGGCATCCTTAGGCTCTGTATACAGAATCATCAGTTGTGGCACAGAAGTACATTGCTCTTGTCCATCCCCTCTTCGAGGGTGCCTTCTCCGACTGCCAATGTCTAGGAATGTCTCTATTGGCTATTAGTAGTCACATCCCGACAAGAGTTCTGATACTACTTGGGCCCCTCAACGCATTCATCCTTAATGCCCAGTAACATCATTTTGGGAGTCAAGGAAATTTCCCAGCTCACATCCACAGACAGAGTGTTGAGTGTTGACAGTCTCCTGCCAGTATTGTGATAAATGTGGACATTCTCAGATAACGTGAAAGAATATGGCCCAAGAAAGTTTACGGGTATATTATGTATTTGAGATTTTGCACATCATCGATTAGTAGACAAGGGTAGAATAAAATCTATGGAAATATTTACACTAAATCAATATGAGTCGGGAATAAATCACTAAGGTTCTCTCTAGCATCTTGGCTTCCAACCGTTCACCATCGTCTAGTACAGCCATATCTGACTCCCATTTTACTTTTAGGGCAAGCAATAGGTCTGGGCAATCAATCAGTAATAGCAGTAAAGTCTCAAAATTCCCTCATCTCCCAACGCCTCAACTACCAGTTTGGCCCCTGGAGGGCTATAATCCGGAACTGCTATGAGGTCACTTCGATAATGGTCTAGGGCATGTCTTAGCTACAGATAGTGGACAAATTAGGAATTATGCAGCTGAAATTCCTCTGCTAACTGTGTGTATAATTACAGAGCAGCGATTAAATTAGCAGGGACCAATTATATCCCATGCATGAAATCCAGCTAATCACGCAGTATGGGCCAACCATGTTCTCTTCCAAAGTGGGATGACCTCTGTTAATGCCAGTTGATATGTTTAAGTTCATCGTACCAGCAAATTATTGTGATCTTGGTCACAATGTGCAAGGCAGCAGGCACTTTCTTACTATATAGCAGGACCATCAGATCATATTTCACCAGTATATCCAGTTCCAATACTGAATCGCACCTATCTCCATGCAACCAGTTACTTTTCTGGATGGTATGAGCCACCAAATAGTATAGTTTAAGATCAGCCCATCCCAGGTCTGCATCATACATTCCTTGCCTGCACTTGGCAAAAGAGACTTGTAGAGTTTAATTTCCCCACAAAAAAAGTGTGATCAAACACTGGAGACTGCCAAAGAAATAAGGTGGCAATATAAAAGGGTAATTTTGCAGTATAAGAATCGCGGCAGTGAAATAATTTTGAACAGGGCCCACCTCCCCATAATCGACAGTGGTACAGTAGCCCATGTCTTAAATTCTTGCTTTAGCTTGGAGAGCAGGGGGACGATGTTTAGCTCTCAACCTCTGTGCTGTGTTCATGTAATCTCCATGCCTATATATCTAAAGTGGGTACCTACCTCCCTCATGAGGGTGTTACTGAGGCAGTAAGGGTCTCCTTCCTAAAAGGTGTACATATGTGGTTTTCACCCAGTTTACCCTCAGCCCAGATACATCAGCATAGATTTGTAATATGTCTGTGATGCATGGGATCGAGGTATTCAGCTGTTGCACAAAAAGAAGCATATCGTCTGCATATTGGGACACTCTGTCCCAATCTGTGTTTTCTATTTAGATTTCTGCTTTTTATTTGGTTTCAGGAGCTTTCTCCTTTACCCACCACTACAAGGTATCTAGACCTGTGGATGTATTGTTTTCTGAAATAATTATGGCCAGTAAATGTTCTTGCTCTTATAAAGGAATCTCTGCCAGATGCTAGCGTATGGCCAACAAAGCTGTCTTCCTTCGAGTATTACTAACAATTATTGAAGGAAGGGTATCAAAATTACCTATTAACTTGATACCCAAATGTTATGTTAGTGGGATTTGTAAAGCGCATTACTGTCCAGGGGCGTCTAAGTGCTATTCAGTCCCAGGTCAGAGTATCGCAGGACCGCAAAAGCTACCAAGACCTGAACAACCAGGTCTTTACAGCTAAAGGCAAGGAGATTGGGTTATGTTTTTATGCAGAGAGGCAGTATGTTCCATGCTTTGGATGCTTCCAACACAATGCTCTTTCCTCTCCATCGTACTTGTTTGAATCTTGGAAGTACTGCTATTTCAGCATTTGCTGAATGAAGATTTCTGACAGAGCGATACCGTTTGAAGCTATGATTCAGAAAGTCAGGGGTGAGATCATGAAAAGCTTTATAAGCTAGACATAACACCTTAAAGGTGATTCTTTGTAGAATAGGAAGCAAATGCAAATTTTTTATGTCTGGAGACACTGAGCAAAATGTTGGGATTTTTAACAAAAGTCTAGCTGCAGTGTTTTGCAGAACTTGAAGTTTATTAATATTGTTCTTGCGAGTGGTCAGAAGCAGACTGTTACAGTAATCTATTTTAGATGGGATTAAAGAGGTGATTAATGTCTTTTGCAGTTTGGCAGGTATAAAAGGCAAAACCTTTTTGATTATTCTAAGGGTATTAAAAGTGGTTGTAGTGAGCTTGTTTACCTGATCTGTGAAGTTAAATTTATTATCAATAATCACTCCCAAGTTGCGAGCCTTTTCCACTGGAGGAGGGATGAGGCCCATGATAGCTGGCCAGGCTGACGGGCCCCAAAAGGACGATTGGGGTCCAAAAAGTAGGACTTCTGTTTTTCCTGTGTTCAATTGAAGGCAGTTACTGTACATCCAATCGTGGACAGTCAGCATGCAGTCATGAAATCTAAGCCCTATGCCAGCATCATCTTTCCCTATGGAAACAACATTTTGAGTGTCGTCAGCATAGGATGTAAGGGAAAATCCAAAGCTTCTTATCAGATTAGCTAAAGGGGAGATGTAAATATTAAAAAAGGTAGGGCTCAATGAGGATCAATGCGGGACTCCACATGGAAGGGAAAAAGGATGAGAAGCAGAGATTTCCAATTTTACTACTTGCTCCCGATCTATTAAGTAGGATCTTAACATTTCCCAGGCCAAACCAGTGACTCCACAGGTTGCTAACCGGCCTAGTAGTAATTCATGACTGACGGTGTCAAAAGCCGCCGAGAGATCAAACAGGATAAGGGCCTGATCTCTTCCGTTTCCTTGAGAAAAGCTGTCTCCGTGCTGTGGCCTTTCCGGAAACCAAATTGGGTGGTATCTAGGAGTCTATTGGACTCAATAAAGGTTACCAGCTGATCCTTCAAAAAATGTTCAGCTATTTTGGCCGGTAGTGGCAGACGGGAAATTGGGTGATAATTGGTTGAGTCATTAAGGTCAAGTGAGGCTTTCAGGCTGCTTTCTTCTAGATGTTTGGGAAGATGCCCGATTTACACATGGCTTGATAGACAGGCGTTAGTTTAGCCGCAATGTCTTCTGCTGCCAGTTTAGCTATGTTAGGCGGGCAGGAATCATATGGAGAACCTGAAGTAGAAGTTTCCAGTAGATTTCTAATGTCCTCGTTTAATGGTGCAATAAATTCAGTCAGAATTTTAGTAGTCTCGAAGAGCGGATCGCCAATATTGGCAGGTGATATCGTGGGCGTGGTTTAGAGTTGGAGAATTATTTTTTTTTAATTGTTTCTACTTTTTCTAGAAAAAACTTTGCTGGAGTGTCACAAAAAGATGATTAGCAGGCAGGGCTTTTTTGTTGCAATTATTAGTTAATTCTGTGATTGTCCGAAAAAAGTTCTTTAGTCGAATCTTTAGCTTCCTCAATCTTCTTTGTAAAGTATGATGCCTTGGCTTTTAAGATAAGATTTTTATAAATGGCTATATATTGTTTATATTTTTCCTTCTCTTCCTCTGTATAGGCCATTCTCCATCTTCTTTCTTGTTTTCTACAATTTGGCTTACATTTCCTAAGTTCCAGTGAGAACCATGGGGCAAAGGACTTTGTCATCTTATCTTACCCATTCTGATGGGAGCTACTTGATTTGAAGCAGTTTCCAGCCACTTATTATATTGTTTGGCTGCTGCCTTAACATCATTTGCAAGAACTAGAGGTGTATTCTCCAGTACTTTTATTCAGATGGTCTGGCTGCACACCCCACCAAGCTCGTGAAGGGACAGTAAATCAAATCAATCATGGGAGAGACTCCATATTCATTTTGTATTCGTATTAGAACATCCAGAACTACTGCTAAAGAGGGTATACCTTGCTTAGTGGTATATTCACTAACTAACATACTTTCCCATATGATACAATCCTCTAGAGGTAGTTTCACTCCCAAGGGTAGACACATAGTAAATGGCCTATTCTTATCTTAAGTATTGTCTGAGGATAGACTGCTTCCAACTGGTTGGTTTTGCGAGCGATCCAAGATAAAATGTTATCTCGGTTAGTGGGCACTTTGCATACCCACATTGATAGTCTGTAGACTGATAGTTTGCATAGGAGGACCCAGTACAGAGATCCAGCATTAGCCCCGAACAGTTGCAGTATGTCCTGCCTAAGCCAGAGGTCTTCAAACTGCGGGGCGTGCCCCCTAGGCGCCCGTGGTTGTTTTCCCAGGGGGGTGACATGCCTCAACTAGTACTTGTAAAGTGAAGATGACCTGGAATCACGACTTTGTTTATTTGGCGCATTTCCAGGCTGTCTCCATTTACATGTAGCCCTTGAAGTGCTTAAAAACATGTTGGAAATTTCATAAAATTAAAGAATGAATTTCCAATGTATTTAACTGAAAGTGAAAACAAGACACTTTAAGAATATTTTGTTCTTTTAAGCACGGTTTTGACCCTGCCACCAAAAATGTGACTAAAAAGAGCAAAATATTCAAGTGTCTTGTTCTTCACTTTCAGTTAACTGTATATAAAATAATGCAGAAACCTTCAATGAAAAATAAATGCAAGTGAAGCTAATTGGTTGGAAATACATTCAGATGTGGGGGATAGTGACTTGTGTATTTATAGTGCTATGAGGTTCCAGCTTGGAACAGAAAGTAATGGGTATATACAAGTCATAATTTTAAAATTGTATTATACAAAGTATGAGGTAGGCTGCTGCAAAATGATTTAGCATTTTAAGATAAAACAACTGACTTCAAAGTATATATTTATAGTAATAGGTAAACTGTACATAGTGCAAAGATTTTTATGTGTCTGTTAAACAAAAATGTACTCTTTCTAGAACTCTGCTTATAACACCCTAACGTTATGTATCAAAAAGAACAACTCGTAGTCACCACGAAGTTTAAAGTGACTCCATCAATTAAAGCCTATACTGGCTTCCAAGCAGTCTTTACATTTGGTGTTTAACCAATTCCGCACATTTACATTTCGTTCAGGAAACCCTGGTGAGAAGGCCTGTTTCTTTCTTAGCTCACTGTCCATTCCTGGGCTTCACAGCACAGGAAAACCCCTCCACAGCCAAACCCTGCTCTCCCTTCACTTTCACGCAGAGGCACCTCAAGAGCTACATTAACTGTTCAGGGATGGTTATTTTTTAACAAAAAGTGTGGGAACTGTTTTTGTAAAATTAAAAAAGCATGGCATGTGTGTCCCCATACACCCTGTCCACTTCGACCTCTGTTTAGTTGCAGATGTCCTTCAAGGTGAGTCAAGGGGGTGACAGGGAGAAGGCCAACAAAGTCCCGTTCGGTGGAATAACAAAACTTGAGGGGGCCTCCCTGCAAAGTACATGGAGGGGCCTCCCTCCCGCCCACCATCTATTACTTGCTCAGTGTAGTGTGTTGAGGGAGCCCCTTGAAGCTCGGGCCCCCCTTGCACCGCGAATGCTAATGTTACACCACTGGCCACTTTCAGATGCCTCGCTCTGATCATCCGGACCCCTTGGGCCTCAGAGTAATGGCCCAAGAGAAAGAAAAAAGTAGTGAGAACCTTGAATAGCATCAAAGAGATGGCCCAGAAGAAAGGTGTGATATATGCGGGTCATTCTTTAGTTTCCAAATGACCGAGACAGCTTCCTCAGAGAGATGCCTTGAGGAAAGTGAGTAGTTATTGGGCTCTTTTTGTAAAAGGGCCATTATTGCAACAGGGTCAGTGGCACTGAGGTCAGGGTTATGTGGAGCCACCACACCACAATTTTGGCTGTCTTCCTAGCTAAAAGGGGGTGGGAGTCAATTTATTTGCTGGCATTAGGGGCAAGGTTACCCTTGTTCACAGGAAACGAGGCCCAAGCAACATTGGGGAAGAGATTGGACTTTCCCCTTTTTATTTATAGAAAGGGGCAGACAGCCTGCTAGTGTCTCAGGCCTAGGAGTGGTGGCCTAGTGGAGTGGGCAGAGGACACAGCCTACTTTGCAGAGCTGGAGGTATCATTAGTGCTTCAGATGCAGTGGCACCAAGGCCCAGGGTTGTGAAGGGCAGACTAAACCCCAGGTATGACTGTTGTACTATGCTTCCTTGCTTGCATTACTGCCCTGTATTCATTTGCTGTGCCAGTGTTGCTTTGGGCCAGAACTCGAACAGCAGCAGCCAGCAGCCACTCGCACTCTGTTCATATGCTTGTGCAGTCGTTTTTTTTAGCCCAGATTACTCTGAATTACACAAGCATGCGTAATCACACAATTCTCTGCAATTTTGCATTACAAGAATAATGCAAAATTACTGAAATTACTCTGATTACTCAAACATAATTAAAATTTCATTGAGATCTAAAATGAAGACAAATTTTCCATATAAATTGTCAAAAAATCTCCCTCATCCATGTTAGAAAAAACTGTACTTTAAGCAGCAGTTTGTCAGTTGATTCCCCAGTGTTCTAAGGTAGATTCATCACAGAGTTCTAATTAACAACTCAAGTGCTAACAGTGTATGTTAAAAACAAAAGTGAGGCAATCCTGAACACTATTTTGCTGGAATAACAACTATTAAATTTAAATCCTTTCCTATGGAGCAGGCTGAAGTAAATGAGCTTTGAGGAGTTAATGCAAATATGAAGTATGAAGGCAAAAAAATGTAAGAAGAACTAGTAGGAATCACTTATGACATAATATATTTTTAAAGGGCTAAAAATAGTTAACGAGAGAGAGAGCCCTAAATCCAGCATTCCCTTTCCTCATCTGTTTCCTTACACTACCCATCATCTCTATTGCTTAATACCGTCTTAACTTTAAAATACAAACAATTTGGTAGACCTAAAACATTTTTAATCTGCTGTTTCAAAGTATGGGAGTAGATTTTTTGTAGGTGCAGGAAGCTATTTAAAGACTAATCTCACTTTGAAAATGAATAGATTTGGCTGTGCTATTTGGGCATTTAATTTTTCTTTTAAATTTTTTCCGCTTTCCCTTTTGTCAGTAGTTGTATCTCCGTGTACGAATGTACTTTGGCTTCAAAATCATTTGTATCAGTTAATTATACGGTAATGATAAAACACATGTAAAATAATTGTCATTAAAAACTGTTGCTCTGTACACCTTATAAACGACCTTATAAACGAAGACACTCAAATGTAATTCATTTCAAATATTTTAAAATAAGTATTGTAAATCAGACGGAACAATAAGTGTACCATTTTAAAACACAGTTAAAACTGTCATGAACTACATCATTTTCACAGACTTGGAAGTCTTTAAATACATAATACAAACAAGTGGAAATGAATGTTTTCTGGAAATTCGTCTATTTCAGGAAGAGAGGTAAAACCCATTTTCAAGTACATATCAGCCGTCAACACGAGAAAGTGAATGATTCTAAAGCTGTCTTCCCCAGGAGCATGTCTACCATTGCAGCCACATTCTGTAAGCTAGGTGTACATTCTAGTTCAATATTAAAACTCTGAGATCTTCATATGGAACTGCTATGGGAAGAAGGAATAGTGATATGTGGATTGATGCTGTAATGAAGCTTGTCTCAGGTCGTAGCTAGGACTGTCCTTGGTAGATATAGGCTACCAATCACGATGCAGCATTTGAGCATTCTAGCATTTTACCCTAGATACAACCAGCAACTACTAGTTACAGTGAAACCAATGAACCCTAGTAAAAACAATGTCTTTTTTTATTTGAAGCTGTTGAAGATGTTACCAAAATGACCTGAGGATAAGAACAGGTATATTCAATAACAAATGTACATAAAGTATTTTTTTCATGATCTGTTATTTACACTCTAAAAATTTGTAAAAGTCCTGTAGAAGTAGGGATGTGCAAAGTTTGCATAATTTGCTATTATGTAATTATGTGATATTGCACAAAAATAGACTAAATGACACATAATTGCGTGAAATGCAAATACATTATTTAGTGAATATTTTGAGCGAAATGTGTAGCGGGACGCATTATGCTCTAAGAATAAGCACAAGAAACACTATTGCCATAAACAACAGGCACTCGCATTCTGGTTGTTTGTGTTGCTCCTGTGCCCCAGCATTATACTTTTGCAGTCATAATTACACAAGTAATGGTATCATTTTGGGAATTTTGCATGACACACGTAACATGAAATTCCCAAAATTACACGAATTACACCAGCATAAATTACATTTCGTCCGGGTTAGTTAAAATTACTATAGACTATCCTTAATCATTTCATCCAAGAACTTTTATTAAATTACCTCCATGCCAACACACCTGCCTACAAATCTAACCCTCTAAAAACATTTAGTTTTTGCATCTACTCAGGAAATATAAGCCATCCTATGATCATTTCGTAATTTTTGAAATTGCCTGAAATTACAAATTCCATTATCATCACAGTAGTTACAACTATTAAAGAAGTGTACTATTATTAAAAGCTCAGTAATAAATGTGTGCCCCTAAGTTGAAAACAGAACTGGTAATGCTGTCTGTAGGATTTATAAGAATATTCCTGGGCAGAGCAATTTACTTTCTCAACAAAATGTTAAGTGTACAACTGGGCACTGACGAAATATTCTTGGAAAATATATCTGGTAGCGCAGCACCAGCTACAACAAGTGAGGGCTCCTGGCAATGAAGAAATATATATTAGAACAGCAACCAAGCTACTTTTGGATTGTAAAATGAGGGCGATTCTGAACTGCCAAGATTTAGGGGGCTATGACAAAAGAAACCTTTCGCCAACCATTCTTGAGAAACATCTTAGTCCTCTATGTCAAAGAGACAGAACCTTTAACACTATAAATGTGTCTCAAACAACCATTAGCCTCTTTCTCCTTTGGAAAAGCAGCTGTAAACAAGGAAAATGCTAATCTTTTAAGTAAATGCTCCAATTATGATTTATGTGCAGCAATATCTCTAGAAGAGATACTGCACCTCAAGAATACAAGTGCCCCAGTGTTCCCACACCTTATCTACATGACTTTATGGATTTACTGGTCAGAAGATCCACCCGGAAGATCACATGGGGGCTGCAAGCACAAGCGAACTCCAGCCGCTGCTCGTCCCTCAACGGACTCCCTCCTACACAGGATAGCATGGACCGTTTCCCCTGCAACCCGCGCCATCCCACACAGTACCATGCCACATGACATTATACCACCCATGCTACACACAGTTCCCCTGCTAGCATTCACTACCTGTTCCGAGCGGGTGTTAAATGGGAGTGGATTTGTACCTGCCATGCAGGAAAGAAGCCACTAATCCCTGGTCAGTGTATCTTTACCCATCCAGGGCTAACATCTCGTAATTGCACGGTGCACGGGGCAGGCATGCAACACTCAGCTTGAATCAGTGATTGGAGATGCATACATTTTGGCACACCTGCATGGAGGAACTTGTAATTAGGAATAGAAAACGGGAATTTGTCTACAAGAGACATACTGTAAAAGGCTCCAATATGCATGTCCTAATCTACAGCATCACTTACCACAAGGGAGCTATCATGATAGAAAGCAGAGAGAGAGGATGAGAACTTTTTATGCCAGTTTGTGCAAAGATAAACTTTCCATTCCCCATTGTTTTTTAGTGTGACACTAAACATATATTTTTAGATTTTTGAGGATTCTACGTTTAAGACTTTCTCTGCGTTCAACCTCCCTGCTACCTGTTATTCTACAACCTCTTTCAAAAACACCCACCTCTCCTTTCTTCCTTCGAATGTCTCTGCAGGAAGCTTAAACGATTTAAAATTAGTAAATCACCACAAAAAAAAATACACAAAATATCAATATGGCTGACTGACACTATCACATTTGTTTTACTACTTTTAATTTATACGTGTGTTTGTAAAACTAAATAGTTACACCACTTTTCCTCTCTGTGAAAATAGAATAATATTTAACAAATGTTAATGAACTTCGAAAATGAAAAATATTTCTTTTGCTTTTCACAGATCTTTTGTTTTTTTGTGTTTTATTCATCTCTTCTGGTATGTTATACTGTTTCCAAAACTCCAATGGCCATATTCACAAAGGCATTTTGAAGTACAGAAAGTAGCACCTATGTGATAACATTTTACATATTCTTATATACCTTATGCCCTTCCCGCATTTAAAATGAAAATAAAATGGAAATATTCAGGGAATATTCACATGCATTTAGAACAAAATAGAAAGGACACTGTGCTCTTTGGACTTCTCTAATAGAGATTTGGGATTCAGGGCCGATTCAAAATAGTATGCAAGAGTATTGAAGAGAGTACTCTGCTAGCATTACTTCCCTGCTCATTAATTATTTTGTAGGTCGGCCCCAATGTAGGCCAGAATATACATCTACTGATTATGTATCATATAGCGATTGGTATTAATACCTATTCACCTTTAAATACCAGAGATATGCTCCAAAATTATAACCAGTATCTGGGGTCAATTCAGTTTCTAGTGTGTATTATAAATGTCCACAATTAAAACGTTGTTTGGCGTGATGTAACTAAACAAACATTCCCGTTTTTAAAACTTGGACATCAATTCCTCTTCACGCACAATCCAAAATATTAAGAACTGTAGTGCGCCTCCTACTTACATTTGTAACAATTAGGAAGAAATAAAATATAACTGTGCAATTAAATAGCTGATGAGTCCCTACTCTGCAAGACGAGTATTTCCACCAGAACTCTGTACTACAGAGCTGCACAGCATAGCATTGCATGGTCTGTGTAAAGATTGTAGAGTTAGAGACGAGTCTTTCATCGCATGCATATTTGTGATAAAATAGCGTCGCCACAGTGGCTTCGATGTGCGCAGGATGCAATGTGTATTTGATGTTTCTTCATTTCCAAAGGGAAAACGGTCATGTGTAAAATAATCCTGCTTTGATGATCGTGTTGCATTGTCCTCGTCTCGCTGTGCGCGCCCAGCCTGCTGCAGAAACTTTGGGCCAGACACGGGTTTCCCAGCAGTTTATATATTGTGTAGCTCCAATATCCACCCAAGCCTCATTACCAGCGCCTAATGAGACCCCCTTTACTCCGTGACGTGCAACCGCTCCATCTCATTAAGGAAATCGCTCTTCAATGCTGATTATTTTATTTGCAGCCATAATTATATTTCTTTCGGCTAAATCACGGTTTAATCGAGCCCACATGGAGGGCAGCAGCACTAATTAGAGCAGGAGATGCGGCGGCGGTGGCTGCTCGGCTGGCTGGTCGTGGAGCCGGCGGCGGACGGAGCAGGCCGGCCACAGGGCGCGTGGAATCCTCGGCGCGAGAGAAGAGCTGCACACCGAGGGGGGCGGAGGCGGGTCAAGAGACCGCTCTACAGAGATATGCCGGCCGATGGCTGAGTTGTGTTGTATTGTAACATTTATATAGCGCTTACCAGGGCTTCATTTGAGCCAGCGGTTGCAGGTGGGGCCCAGTGGCACTCATTTTTTGGAGATGGACAGCTCTTATTTGTCCTTAACAGGCTTTGATCCAGAGCAAGAGAGAGACAAACACAAAAGGGGGAAAGGAAGAGGAAGGGAAAGATGGAAAAACAGTCACAAAGGGAAAAAGCAGGGACAAAAGAGAACCGCAAGAATGAGCTAGAGAGGCGGGGAGTGTCTGGTGGTGGATGAAAGAGGCATGAGGTGGAATCAAGACTATGCAGCCTGGGTACTCCGCACCCTGACCTTGGATAGTGCCTGCCGCAGGTTTCTATACCAAAGTTTGGGCCCCGCCCCTTTAATATTTTACAAATTAAGCATTGGTGCTTGCTACCCCTATGTAGGGCACTGAATCCGCTTTAAGGGGGGGGGGGGAGACATTCCAGAGAGCTACAGGATGGTGGGAGAGCAGCATATCACTCAAGGGGGACCGGGTAGGCAATAGATGCGCCAGAGAGAATTACAGAACGGGGGAGGATGGCATGCCACTCTAAGGAAAGAGGATGGAAGAGCTGCCTCCGTCCCAGAGAGGGTTCAATGGGTGAGGTGCACAAGATACTCTAAGGAGACGGGCAGACAACAACAGAAAATATGAGGCCGCTGCATGGAGCGTCACAGATGGTGGACTTACAGACTATATGGAAAAGCTAAGTTGGGCTCCCTATCACTCCGTTTGCTTGCCTACATGCCAGGTCTAAATGATAAAATCGCAAAAATAAAACACTTTTGAGCCTCCCGGTATGAAAGCACTATAAAAATACTACAGTACAAGACAATAAGATCACCGCTCTGGTTCCCACTCAGGGCGTGTACACACCTCCAGTACACACCACACGAGAGATGTACACTTTTCCATCCAAGTACATCATGGAGTAACCTGCTACTTGTATGCAAATGAGCTTTGGCACCTCCTTAGGGGCATGAAGCGATATACAAATGCAACTCCAATGCAATACAAACGATGGACTTTGAACTACAGTACAGCTCACGGCTAGAGCTACTGACCAAAGGGAGAAATGCATAAGGATTGGAAAGCAACAGGCCAGTCCTGAGAAAGGGAGCGAGAGTAGCTGCATGTAGCTCTAGCTATTTATTTATTGTGGGGTATTTGTAGAGTGCACTCTCACACATGGTTAGAGTCTCATAGCACCAACTATATTGTTACTGAAAGTAGAAAATGGTGAAAGGCGGCCTATTAAAAAATTCAAGTATAAGGGAATATCTGAATTGATGGATGTTGGGATCTGCTCTCACAGGGAGGACAAGGTAGTTTGACAGGATTGCTCTCTGATCATGAAAAGAATGTCCACCCCAGGTAGCTAATCTAGTATGGGGAACAACAAATATAAGGCTGTAACTGGATCTCCAAAAATGTTAGCTATAAAGAAGGGGCTACAGCCATTGAAGATTCTATGAAGGATATAGGCCTATTTAAAACACATTCTTTTAGACATTGGGAGTGGTGAAGTTGTTTACAATAATTTGTAACTTTGTCAAATGTTCTCAGATTAAACAAGATCCAAATAAGAGAGTTTAGAATGCACTGAAGTTTCAAAAGACTTTTTTTTAGAAAGGCCTAGATAATTGGAATTACCAAAGTCCACTCATACTGGACAAAGGCATTCACAACCATAATTCTGTGTGGGAAAGACAGGAAAGGAAATAGCCAAACAAGGTTTCACATATAAAAAAACAGGATTTATATTGTTTGGTAATTTGGACCTCCAATGAAAAGTATAATCAAATATGATCCCTAGGTTTCTAGCCTCCACAGCTCCGAAGGAAAGCACATGGTTACCAGCTATAGATTAGGGTTCCATATGGTAATTGTTATAATGCAGCGGAAGGTGAACTTATGTGTGAGGCTGCTGTCATAGCTACCACTAGAATTCTATGTGATGTAAGAGAATTCTGGAGTTAGAGAAGGCAGTTATGGAAGAGCAGGGGAGTGGACTCTATGCTACATGATTGCCCCTGGAATAAACTTGTTTTAAACAATTCAAGTGGTCCCGCTCATCACTTCCCTAATCTTGGGCCCAATTACGATGGTGGTCAGACCGCAAACAACGGCTCGTTTGTCACCCTCCGACCGCCATCTGCTGCTTTGGTCTGACCGATGCATTACAATGCATGCGATCGGAGGAACCGTCCAATGCTTTCCGACGGGCTCAAAGAGCCCGTCAGTGCGTCGGAACGACTGCATAATCTCTTAATGATCCCAGCTCCGCCGTCGGGATTATGATGTCGATTTCCGATAGCCATTTCACGATGGCCTTTCCAACTTGGAAAGGCTGTCGCATAGTGACATTGGGGGGCCCTCTGAGGGCCTCCTTCCCCCCTGGCCCGCAGCACAAGCCATAATGGAAAATATACACTTTGTGACTGCCGTGAAGGCAGTCGCAATGTATTAAGGGCAGCGGGACCGGCGACTCCTTGTCGGGCGGTCCCACTTGCGCTAAGGTGCCGGTCGGGTGAGAGTCTGACCGGCATTGTTATGATGCCCATAGTTGGAATTTGGCTGGGTTTCTAATTTGAAAGCATTTAACTTGAGGAAGTTGCTTGTCATTCATACAAAGGTAGTTTAAAGGACTTGTGAGAGGTTAGAATAAGAAATGGGTTGAGCGGAGTTTTTTCAAATTTAACCGTAACTGATTATCATCTGCATATAAACCAACTGTTACATTGAATTGTTAGAGTAATGCTGCTAACTGGCATACTCAATTAGAAGTAGATACATTAACACACTTAGGGGCATATTAGCAAGACCGGCGATAATGGGCTTGCTAATATGCGTTATAGAGTTCCAATAGAAGCCCAGGTTAGATGTCCTGCACATCTAACCTGGGCTTCTATTGGAATTCTATAACGCATATTAGCAAGCCCATTATCGCTGTTTTAGCGGCAGTTTCCTGCCGCTAAAACGGCGATAATTTTATCGCCGGTCTTGCTAATATGCCCCTTAGAGACCACCACAGTGGACAGGTCTAGGAGAGGAGCAGAAATTCTCTAACTCGATTGTCTGGGTGCGATTGAAGCAGAAGGAGCAAATCCATGCTAACAAGGTCTGTACTATGTTGGAATCAACTGGTTCCAACATGGGATTTTGAAACGTTCAAGACAACCAGTCGGTTTTAAAGTAGCAGAAGTAGAGGTAAAGGTGCAGGAAGAATAAATTGATTTGCTCAGGTATGGCAGGGTGTAAATCAATTTCAGACCTTAATAGTTTTCTTTTGAATGATGGGACAACGTTTTGGTAAGTAATGGGCAAGTCATATTGAAATAGATCTAGTAATGATCGTACCAAGGGGCTAGTAGGTAATAATTAAATATCAGGTAATTTCTTGTGAAAAGCACTAGGTCTAAAGTATAACCTTCTGAATTTGAGGCACTATAATTTGTTGAGTAAGCTGCACATCACTTAAAAAAGAGAATACCAGACCTAGGGATGGGATGGGATGAGAGCTAAATTAAAGAGAAAGAGCAACTTGTTGTGAAGGTGTTTCACAAGGAAATGGTGAGTCTTGCCCTGTGTCACCCTGTGTACAGCGTAATATACAACATATGTGACACATAAATGTGGCGTTTCTTTATTAATGTAAGTCTTGGTTTATTGGATCCAAAACATTAGTTGCAAATATTAACCACTGGTATAAGTACATTAATTGTCATTTACATGGGGATGTTATGGTGAACAAATATTCCTGTAAACCATTTATTCAGTTGATTATTGAATTGGTTGGTTATGTCTCAATGCATTTCGAGATACCCAACTCTTTATCAGGACATTTCAATAGCGAGCATTCAGAGATCTGGCAATGCAAGTTAACATAAAAAAATATAACTCAATATTTACACAACTAAACAATTCTGGGTGCATGCTTAAGATTTCCCCATTAGTCATGCCATTAATTCTGTCTTCACATTTGCAAACTGATTGGGTCTAATCAGCTATTTTTAAAAATGTGTGTGTGGGGCCTGTGTGACTATAATCAAACCCTAACTGGACTGTACTTCTGAATAGCAACAGCAATAATATCGACATTAAAACAATTGTAACTAAAATATTGTCAACCTTATACTTGTGGTTAGAATGACAAAAATATTGAATCCAGAATATTGTAACACAAAAATGTCTAGAGTAAAAAATATCTCAAACAAAAAATAGACTATTACAATATTGAGTTTAAAATAACATTAAAATGAATAAAGGTTGACCCGCCATGAAAAGGCGGGCGGAAAGGGACTTTGGGGGCCCCTAGGATGCCCCTCTTTCCCCCTGGCCTTCCGATGTGGGCCCTACATGTCCCTGCACCATGTAGCAAGCACCGCATGGTGCCTGCCACGTAGTGCAGGGATATGTTCAGTGTCCCTATTTTGCATTGCGGCGGGTGCTGCAGCCAGCAGCACCCATTGCAATACAAAGTATAGGCATTGCGACCACCGTTGTGGCGGTCGCATTGTAATGCCTATGTTGGGACCGCCGACAGCCTGTCGGGCGGTCCCGATTCCTGATAGGGTGGCGAGGGCGGACGTAAGTCTGTTCGCCATCCTAATCAGCCCCTAAGTAACATTGGGGAAAGTGTTGGACTCTCAGGGGCCCATATTTACCATTCCCACTTCAAACTATGCAATATTGTGAAAACTGTTGGGCTCTGGGGGTCAGATTAACTATTCTCACTCCAAGCAAAGCAACATTTGAGAAAGTGTTGGACTCTAGAGGGATTCAAATGTTCTTTTTCTACTGTTAATATAGCAACATTGTGGAAAGTGCTGGACTTTGGGGGGGGAGGGGCAGAATTTCTATTCCCACTCCAAACTAAGTAACAGTGGAAAACCTTATGGACTCAGGACAGGTAAAATGTACTTTTCTCCACTAAAGAAATAAGCAAAAATAAGAATAAAACATGTGTTTAAATGAATATAAATAAAATTACACTACAAAAAGAGTACTTTATTAAATATTAAACTCAAAAGATAATAAAATATTTTCCTTTTTAAAACCTTCAGTTTAAAAAATAATTGTTAAACATCTTCTTTAAAATCTATATTTAAATACCGTAAATCATTTCATTCAAATTCTTAAATAAATGTTTTAAAATTGAAAAACAAAAATTAAAATAAAGTAATGCACCATTTAATTTTTTTAAATAAAAAGTTTTAACAATAATTCAATAATTTAAGAAAATAGAAATATATAAAAATAACATAAAATTGTATACATTTTAAAACTATACTTACCCAAAACCATTAGAAAACCAAACAACCTGAAAAAACAAACCAAAATGTTTAAAAAAATATATAAAAATGTTTTAGAAAATTTCAACAAATTAAAAGCACCATATTTAAATCACTCACCACCCAAAGTCCTACATGCCTCAATATCCTGATAAATATTGTTGCAGGGATTCTGTTTGGAAACTGACCTATGCCTAGGATCACAGAACATCAGTTTGTAGGGACTGAGTCACCATACCACATCAGTACCTATGGGCCCAAATCCGACTAACTCATAGATACCTGTCCTCCTAACCTTCTCAGAGAAACAGGTATATTGGCATCCCAGAACACAACACTCTAGCCCCTACCAGGGAGCCATGGTAACAGATCATCACCTTTCGTTCTCTCCCGCATGCATGTCCACATTAAACAAAAAAGAGACACGAGATAAGTTTACAATATTTATTGAACCTAACATGCTCTATCATGTAGCAACTGTGCTGCAATTAGAAAACATATGGAACTTAGCTGTGTGATTAGCAGTACTAATAAACTGCATACAATAAAAAGCCCTGTCATGGGGAATGATAAATCTGCCTGAGCCTACCCTCACTACAAAAGCACAATAATATATCAGAGATCTTTGGGATTAATACCGGGCCCTGTACCTGACATTTATAGTTAGCTGGTCTACTTCTCAAGATTGCGCAGAACTGGCGCTCTGGTCTCTGGACCTTTTCTCTGCAAGAATCCTCCTCTCTGTTTTTAAAATGTCAAGTCTTGGCTTATATAATGAGAAATGCCAAGCTCGGAAACAGCAGCTGGGCCTCTTTGTTATGTCTATATGTTAGAATATGTTAGTGATCGACCACATAGAAAAACAGGGCATGATGTTGTTCGACCTTATACGAAATATTCAGACTGAGTACCAGAAAGATGTACTGACTAATAAAGTATGTGCAATGTATTTCTAGAATAATATCGTGGCATAGAAACAAACATGCTGTGTGTAACGTCTGCAAAGCAGCCTATAACGTGTGCAGTTACGCTAACATAGGGTAGAACTACATTGGGCCATAAAGGGAACTTATATTAATATATAACATATCATTTAAAAATAACACAAAAAAAATTGTAAACCCCTTTCCACATGAAACCCCAAAAAAGTCCATCAACCGCAAAAAGCAAAAAAACATATTTTTGAAATTATAAGAATTTTTAAAAAAATTAAACAAATGAAAATAATTAAAGCATTATTTAAAAACAATCCCCACCCAAAACCCATGAATCTCAACACCCAGAAAAATACATAACATTAAACTTTAAAAGTATATGTTATTTACAAATCATTTCTCAAAAAGAATATTTAAAAACTTGACAACACCCACCCAAAACCCCTATAAAATCCAATAACTCAAAAACCAGAATAATACAAATGACAATAATAATTTTTAAATTACTAACTACAAAATTAGAATAAAATATCACAATTTTAATTAATCAAAAACCACATTATTTTAAAGCACTCCCCACAGTATCTTGAAAAAAACAACATAATTTAAAAATCTAAAATATATATTTTATAAACTTAATTAAAAAATGTAATTTTACTTATAGAACACTTCCAACCCCCGAAAATATATTTACAAAGTTTTGTTAAAAACATTTTAACAATAAAATAAAAGACAAAACAATAGAATATTTCACAATTAGATAACATTTTATTAAACATAATTAAAGAAATTAAACATTATTAACATATACACACCTGAAAACAATATTAGACACCAATGCTTAAATATTTAAAATGTTTATATTATTGTTCAAAATTTTCAAAAGTCAAAAACTATATACCTACCAACAATACTTAATACTTCAATATAGTGGTACCTGTGATGTTGTCGACCAGACCCCAGATAGCCCCCAAAGGACGGCACGTACAACTGAGTTCTGTGGTGGTCTCAGAATAGAGCGCCGCCCGGCACCCCGGACTATTTATTTACTTACGCTGGAGTACGCCAGCCATCACCACTGCCCTTACACATAGGGGGGTTTTACAAACATCCCTCCTGTGCGTGGATCACTTTATGGTGTTGCCCATAACCCGGCAACACTGCATTCCTCCTTTACCAGGAGATACAAAGCATATCAAACGTTTAACAGGAAAACATCAAAACAACAACAGTGCTTCACCACATTCCATATCCTGACAGACATTTCACATCACTCTCTTACTTGGTGTTGTGGTAAAGATGCACCTACTCACGAATGTAACACCCCATCATCCCCAAGTCTTTGCACTTCTGAGATGGCTTGCGGTGGGGCCACAGCAGATAACGCCCTTGGTCACTCCTGGCTGAAAGTTCTGGTGAGGATACTCCCCGGCCCGGAGTGTTGGAGGCTCTTGGGCTCCTACGGAGTGCTGCCAGGTGCATGCTCTCTGTGTCTTGAGATGAGCTGGGTGACGGTGCTGAGAACAATTCCTCTGAGAATGAGCCTGGTCGTACTCGCTGTCAGTGTCCGGAGGCCTGCTCGCCGTGGCATCTTCATGCTGGGCAGCTGGCATGGGCACGTTGGTGGCTCTCCCCAGGACTTTCTTGAACTGGGATATGTTCCGCGTAACACACTGGTGGCCTCTCTTGGCCATCACTTTTGTGCCTTTGATGTCAATGACAACTCCTGGATCCAGTTCGAAGGGTAGTCTGAACTTTCCAGCTGGGTGGCATACTTTCACAAGTACTTGGTCGCCCAGCTTGATGGGGCTCGCCTGAGCCTGTCGTTTTCAGGAGCTGTACTCATTGGTGCGGGTTCTCCAGAAGTCCGATTGATTCGGGGGATTTGGCACTTCCTCCCACGCAGGGTGATGGGGAATGGTATCCCTCACCGACAGGCCAAAGCATAGCTTGCTTGGGGAGAAGCCTGTCATGCAGTGGAGTGTGAGTCTATACTCCCGTAAGAACTGCTATAAGGCATGTTCAGTGTTGGTGCTTCCAGCCACTTCAATTTGGATCACTTTGGAAAGGGTTCTCATCAGGCGCTGCACCTCCCTGTTGGCTTGGGGCCTCTGAGGGGTTATACGGCACTGCTTGATTATGTGAGAGATCAGATACTCTGCTAGCTCGGAGCTGTTGAAGGGAGGCTCATTGTCCGTGCGGATCACCTTCAAGGCATTTGTGGCCATGAGCTTCTCCAGCTTTGGGGTAACTTCTGCGGCAGATGTTGTCGCCACGATTGCGCCCCCACAGAAAATGTAAGAATTTTGGTCCAAATGCTGCTCTTGTGTTCATTGAATCTTCACGATGTTCTGGAAGACTTCGGCGGCGCTGGAGATGCCAAAGTTGAGCCATGATATCCATTGATATTCTGATATCGATATTAAGGATTCATACTCTGTAATTGTACATTAGGAGCTTTCAGTTTTGCTCATAAGCTTCCACAATGAGAGAAATTCACATACATTTGTAATCAGGCAGTACAATTTATCTCTGATTTCTGCAGACAGGGCCACTGCGTGTCAGCATCTGTCTAAGTCAGATCCAAGTCAGACTCTCTAAGCCAATTTCTAGTTTCCCAGCACAGCACGGCAACAATACTCGCTATCAACTTTTCCACGAACACAATCCTAACCTGTGGCTCAAAAAAGGGGCCTGCATGTCATGAGAAATAAGGCAATATCCATAATTTGGCAGATGTTGGCGGTGTTACATTCGTGAGTAGGTGCATCTTTACCACAACACCAAGTAAGCATGTGTTGTTCACCAGGGTAGGCTGCCGAAATCTGCGCTTACTCTCCACGGGGCACTGGGGCCTGCTTCGGTGATAACCGGTGCTGGGAGGTCAGGGGGACTCGTGGCAAAGCAGACTGGACAGCTTTACACGACTGCCTCCACTTTCTGGTCCAAACCCGGGAACCAGACCTTGCTCTTGAGCCAGTTCTTGGACTTTACGATGCCTTGGTGTGCTTCGTGTGCTAGGAGCGCTGCTTTCTGTGTGAGACATTCTAGCAGTACAAGTTGCGGACCTCTCAGCAGACACCCATCGCTGGTTACCTACAGCTCCTGGCGGATGTGATACAATGCCTTGAGGATTGACTGGGCAGCTTCTGTTTGGAAGGATGTTGGTTTTTTAAACGGCCGCCAGTCTCGGGTGGCGACTGCCCTGATGGTGGGTGATCTGCAAGCAGTCATTGCATTTGGTGGTGCCTATTACTTCCGCCAGGGACATCGGAAGAGTATTGGAGCAATCCACAATCATCCTCATCTACTCTTTGGTTTCCACAGCTTCCAGGGCCTTGGGCAGAGTGGCTGGTCAGGCAAGCCTGGACAGGAAATTGGCAGGGTTCCGGGTGCCAGGTCGGTATTCTACGGTGAATTGAAACTCTTGCAGCTGCAGGATCCACTTTTCAATCCTCAGGAGAGCCCTTGACGAGGATCCTTGGAAGAGCGGGATCAATGGATTATGGTCCGTGATGACGGAGAAGGGATGGCCGTATAGGTAGATGCAGAAATGCCTGCAGCCCCATTGAATGGCAATCGCTTCACGCTCTATTTGGGAATAGTGCTGCTCATGGGTGTGAGTGTGCGGCTTGCATTTGTTAGCGGAGCCCGTTCTCCACATTCTTGCCTTTGAGCCAGTACTGCCTCCAGGCCAGTGGTACTAGCATCCACCACTAGCTGTGATTCCCTCTGGGGGTTGAAGTACATCAGAGTGGTATCTGCAGACAAGGCGGCCTTGGTCTGTTGGAACTATTCTTCCTGCTCAGGTCCCCATACCCCTGGGCTGGATGACTTGGTGGGATCCCTGAGCGGGCCGGTGATGTCTAAAAGGTTTTTCATGAAGCACCTTCAGTATGTCACCATGTCCAGGAAACTGCGGACTCCTGACACGGATGACGGGCCGGGGCCTCCTGAATGTACTTTACCTTGTCAGTGTCAGAAAAGCAGTACCCGAAAAAACTGATGTCCCTCCGTAGGAAGTCACACTTTTCTTGGTGTGGCGTGAGCCCACATTCCTTGAGCCGTGTGAAGACGGAATGGAGACGAGTCAGATGCTCTTCAAGCGTGGGGGCGTGAACGAGGATATCATTACTCAAGTTGAGCACCTCGGGCAGGCCATGGAGGACGTTCTTCACGATGTTCTGGAAGACTTCAGCGGTGCTGGAGATACCAAAGTTGAACCATGATATTCCATTGATATTCTGATATCGATATTAAGGATTCACGCTCTCTAATTGTACATCAGGAGCTTTCAGTTTTGCTCATAAGCTTCCAAAATGGGAGGAATTCACATACAATTGTAATCCGGCAGTACAATTTATCTCTGATTTCTGCAGACAAGGCCACTGCGTGTCAGCGTCTGTCTTAGTCAGATCCAAGTCAGACTCTCTAAGCCAATTTCTAGTTTCCCAGCGCAGCATGGTAACAGTACCCGCTATCAACTTTTCCACAAACACAATCCTAACCTTTGGCTCAAAAAAGGGGCTTGCATATGGTGAGAAATAATGCAGTATCCATAATTTGGCAGAATATATTTTCTTTAAATTAAATAGCTGAAAATAACCATTGAGTCCCTCTGTTCTCCTGAAATGGAAGGCAAACTACTTCAAGCTGCACTTTAGCATGCATTTTAACGCTAAGCAGAATGACTCTGCTGTTTAGATAAAACAAAACAATTAGGGGCCGATTCCGATTCCGGCCGGAAATCTCTCCGACCGAGCCGGACCCGGAGAGAATTCCGACCGAATCAGACCCTAGCAGTCCGACCAGACGAGTACGATGCATTCGCATACTATCGGACTCGATTCGGTCGGACTCCCATTGAAGTCAATGGGAGCCGGTCGTACAACGCGTACGCGGGCTCCCATTGACTCAATGGGTGCGAGGCGAACAAGGGCGCCCCTACAGCGGGTACGCGTCCATGCGCATCGCGGCATACATGCACAGGTAGGGGGACCCATGGGTCCCCCTGTGTGCGACTCGCGCACCTACGCGTACAGGGGGGTCCGACGCGGACCCCCAAAGTCCGGCTCCGACAGCTTTTTCGAGCCGGACGGCGCGAGTCGGTTGGACTGCTCGCGGCGCGCATCGTACTTACCCGGCCGGGAAACGTCTCCATAGCGCGGTGCGAGTCGTGTCCATGCGAGTAGGTCGGAGCGTGTTGAAGCCGCGTACGAGTCGGTCGGCGATTTCGCGGGTGCTTGCATCGTACTCGCTCGGCCGGACCCACGTACGATTCGGTCGGGAAACAGGGCTCCGAATCGGATCCGGTAAATCCGAATCCGATTCGGAGCACTACCGGCCGAGATCGGAATCGGCCCCTTATTGTCTATGTGATCATTCCGCCCTCCTGGCTTTTACGCCATTCACTTTATAAACCCAAAACAGTTCTCTCTGTAATAAATAACACTTTTTCTCACCTTCAAATTCTGTAGGCAGTTTTTCTAATGCAAGATATTTCATTTGGGCCACTGCATAGTTCTTTCTCCTAAATAGCGCCCCCACAGAAAATGTAAGAATTGTGGTCCAAATGCTGCTCTTGTGTTCCTTGAGTCGCATTTTCATTTTGTGCTTTGTTTTTCTGTATGTTTGTCAAATGGATACTTTATGGAGTTAATGAGCTTGTCTATTTTGCATGTTGCATAACTTCTTTGTGTTTTTGCCTACCAGTAAACCAACAATCAGGCAACAAATTCAAATTAAGGAGGAAAACTGGTATAGGCTAACTAAATTTTGGTGATTTCCAAGTGCAGCAGTTCTGAGATATGAGTACGTAAAAGTATTGTGTCTTTGATGGACTTAACTGTGTTGAACATTTTCAGATACATCACACGTTTAAGATAATGAGCGCTGCAAAGTTGTGTAGCATGAAAAATTTTAACCACATAAATTGGTTTCGGAAATATTGCCTTTGAAATAGTCAAACCGTTTTTTCACTGCTAGGTTTGGGGATTGCAGTGGGCAGGGATTGAAAGCATCTTTCAGCCCCCCAACAAAGACATTGTTCATCCGTTGTGCCTGCCCAGACTCTGAGGAATATTACTGGCGCTAGGGTGGGCTTTCCATTTGTTTAGGTAAGGATGCTCGGTCCGAGGAAGAATTAAAAGAGCAATACAGAGCTCTGCCAGGCAGGAGAGGTTTGCGTGCAAAGCGCTATTAGTTGGTTTTAACATGGCACCCTCCAGGAAACTCCCTGCCTGAAGATGTAAATGCTCTGCTTGTCCACAAGGCCCTCTCTGGTCAACGAATGGTTGACCAGTTCAGAGCGGAGATCACAGACCCACCTCAAGAGCCCAGTAAAAGATAAAGAAAGCAACATTGCAACAGAGCAACTTAGAAATGGGCTCAGCGGTTCAGTGTTGTAGCACACACTCCAACAATATTTTACACTCAAAATGAAACCCTTTGTCAAAGCCAGTAGGTAGTGACTTATTGATAGTGAAAACCCTTTTTCAAGGTAGCCGTTTATTAATAGTGAAAACCCTTTATTGCAGCCAATAAGCGATTGCTTAATGATACTAAATATCCTCTGTCAAAGCCAATAGGTAGAGGTCTGATTGATGTCTATAGGCCATATTACATTGCTTGTTGTTTCTCTATGTTTATTTATATTTTCATATGTAGTATTTAGATGTACACAGAACCTTTTCTTTTAAAGAAAATCAACGACTGAATTGGTAACAGTATTGAGCGCTATTTTTGTCTCTAGGGAGATCTGAGTTTAGTCCTGAGTAAGCCCTGGACCTCTGCCTTATTATTTATTGGTCAATTACTAAGGAGAGTACTTCCTGCTCAGTTTTGGGTACAATGGCAAAAGAAGAAAAAGGCTCTAAGTGTTGATACCCCTGTCCCCTCTTCTCCAGTATGTTCATGCCTTTGGCCGGTATAGGGGGTTTGTGTCTGGCCTTTATGCGGTCCTTATCAAAGGGCAACACTCCCTTCCAATCCCTCAACGCAAAAATGCAGACTCCGATGGCAACCACTCCTGTGGAAGGCATTTACCCCAGAAGACTGGGCATGGCTTCTCCTTAATTATGACAGGGTCCTTAGGGAATCCCGGTTGCAGGACTGGTACTGGACTCCCTGGAAACTACATAGGGTGAAACTCCAACCCCATGACCACTGTTAGAGGTGCAGTACCACTCGCTGTGATTTGCACCATATCTTGTGGTGCCGCTCAGCTATTGCACTCTACTAGGAACGTTTGGGGGAACGGCTCCGGTGGTATAGCGGTATCCCTATTACTCCCTCGACACACCTCTCCCTCCTTCATGACCTGTCTGACCTGCCTGATGCAACCTCCCATGACCGCAGATGGCTCGCCACTTAACTCGCCACTGCCAAATTATGCATACTCTGTCACAGGCAACAGCCCACCTTACCCTCGCCTACTGAGGGGCTGATATCAAGTTTGGCGGTCCCGTGGACTGCCGTGTCTGCGGTGGCAGTTCGAGCGCGGTGAGCTCCGCGGTCCGACTGCCGTATTATGAGTTAGTAGGATTAGCTTTCTGAAGGCAACTGCCGACACTGCCAGCCAACTCTGACTGCGGTGGCCGTGGAGTGTTCCAATGAGGCTGTGGGAGACTCTGATCACCACTGAATCCGCCCACCCAATTACGAGTTGCTTTACAGCCGGCGTGACCCTGGTGGTCCAACCACCATATCTGAGTCAGCAGAAAGGGAGGGCTATAAGGACAAAACTCACCTCCACTTATCTCGATTCCTCTTCTACCATCATGGAGCTCATTGTGCACATCCTGCCATTGCTCTCCCTCCTCGACCACCTTCAAAACCCAGTCCGTCACAGGCGAAATCGGAGGTAAGTCATACAACTATCTGTGCAAAGGGATGACAAGTTGACACCCTCCATGTGTGGATACACAAATATCTAACAAAAACTCACCTAACACATACCCAAACTAGACCATAGAAAGAAGGGCAAGCTACATGACGTTGATAGTGTCTAGGTCAAGATGAAATACTTACCACATAACATGTCCCCCAATGCAATGTCTGCCCTATCTGGATGTCAACCCACATAGACTTCCATCCAATATCTACACTTGTCCTGTCTGACTAGCTCCAAGGGCACATCATACAAACCACTTCAAATGGATCAGCAATCAGGGATAAAACGCACACAACTGTACTTACACATCACTAACTATACAACAACATCAAATAGAAAATTAATGGCAGGACCATTGTCTATAAAACTATGAAAGTTTTAATACATGGATTATTTTTTTAATCAAAACAAACATAGACCAGTGGCAAGTCCATAATGGGCAAAATGTGCTACAGCACAATGCTGTGCCAAAACACTTGCGCTATCTAACACTTCCAGGGAACCTCCTCATAAAGAGGCATCCATTGGGCACAGCAGGCACCTCTAAGATGGTACTTTGGAAGGGGGGCAGAAGTTTAGGGAAGGTGGGGTTGCCCTTGGGAGGGGGCTTCTTTGGCTTGGGCTTTTTGGGACTGGGTTTTAGTTTGGGAGTTTTTTTTCTTTTTCTTTCTTTTTTGGACTGGAGTCAGGTGGGTGAGGAGGCTGTTTTTCAGGGGTGAGTGGGAAAAGGAAGGGATGGGTTTGGGTGTGGAAGATGTTTTAGGGACTTTGGGGGGAGATGTCACATGGGTAAGGGCAAGGGCAAACAAGGGAGACTCACAGGGAAAATGGGTAGGGTGTTGGGGATGGAGTTTGGATTGGGAGGAAGAGGGAGTGGAAGAGTGCGTGGGGTCTGCTCTTTGCAGTGTGTGCTGTGATGGTGTCTGTTGTGTGGGTGACTGTGAGTGTATGTGTTTTTTAGGGGAGTGTTGAGGATGTGCTGGATGTTGTGGAGGGGTGTGTGGCTGTTGCTGTGATGTTTTGTGGGTATGGGTGTGTCTGTGGATGGGTCAGTGTGTTGCTGTGATGTCTATGGGTATGGGTGTGTCTGTGAAGGGGTCTGTGGCTGTTGCTGTGATGTCTGTGGGTATGGGTATGTCTGTGGAGGGGTTAGTGTGTATTGCTGTGGTACCTGGGGGTGTGCTGGGGTGGTGGGGCGGTGAGGGAGGTGAGTATCTGCTGTGTGCTTGCATGTGTGAGTGTCTTGGATGTCTTAGGTTTGTGTGCGGTGCATGAGTCTGTTGAAGTGTGTGCCTACTTAGGTTTGCATGTGCTGTGGCTAGGATTGGGAATAGGGAATGTGGATGGGGAGGGGGAAGAAGGAGGGGTCGAAGGTTGCAATAGGAGGAGGGCTGCCATGAGAGAGGAGGCCAGAGCCTGAAAAGATATCTGTAGGCCTGACATGCCAGTGTGAATGCCTTCCAAGAAGGCTACTACCTGGGTCATCTGGGTGTTTAGCCCCTGGATGGCACTCAGCACTACAGTCTGACCCACAGAGATGCTCCTCAGGAGATCAATAGCCTTCTCACTCAGGGCAGCAGGGCTAACAGGGGCAGGGCCTCAGATGCCTGCAGCAAAGGAGAGCACTCCCCTCTTAGGGGAGCAGGAACAGCCAACTTGCAGACGGACAACAGCGAGGGTGACGATGGAACTGGGGGTGGCGGACAAGGATAAAGGTGGAACTGATCCAGTTTGGTCTGCCACCAGATCCGAGAGACCACCGGAAGATGACTCAGATGATGATGATGAGACGTCGCTGTTCTCCACCGGGGCACTCCGCACACCCTCCTGGTCACTGGGTTCCTCAATGTCTGACTTAGCACGTCTGGAACCGCTGTGACCAGCTGTACCCCCACTGACCTTGGCCCCATCTCCTCCGCTTGCCTCGGATGTTTCTGAAATTACAAGTAGCATGGATTACTTGCAAATGTATTTCCACACATCACCACCACCAGAAAACCATAAAGCATTTCACATAAAACACCACCTCCCTGGTTCACTCCGTAGGCTTCAAAGTTAGCATGAGTACATACATGCATGCCACATAACCTATAAATAGTTGGCTCCACTCATGTCAGAATGCAAGACTGGGCCAACTCCATGGATGGAATTCCCTACACTCCATCCTTATGTCCCTACTCACAAGAGATGCAACCAAATTGGATGGATAAAATGTTCAGATTTAGACAATGCTCACACAAGGCCCAGAGTCCAACAGATCTACCTATCCCTCATAACACATCATGATGTCATGGAGATCAAGTTGAACACCAATGTACCATCAATTTCAGTTGTGGAAGACATCATGTCACATGCAAATGCTCATTGCACACTGATAACACTTTGGACTTCAAATTACAACAATTGACCACTGTCTGAAAAGTCTATAAAAACGTCTACACATGTAGTTTAGCTATGTATCACATTTCACAGACAAGGTTCCCTGAATACATTCAGGTCCAAACATTTCGGACAGATATACTCTGAATTCACACAACACAAGACTCCATGTAGCCATATGAACATCCCCAATCCTACTTGGTACTGGTGATGACACCAGTCATACATTGTATATCCACAGGCCAATACACCTTTGAAGGTTTTGGGTGTCGCTGAACATCTATGACAATAAGATGTGAGATCACTAGAGTCACGATGGGCAGGCACATCACACCACTCTGGGTATTTCATACTCAGATCGGCTTGGAAGGTTCAGTCTAGACACTCACAAAGTTTCCCTACAGTACTACTCCTCACTCACTCATGCATGTCACCAGTCAGTGAATGAGTGAGTTGGTCCACTATTGCAGATGAACCATCAACTGGCAAATGCACACTGGCCAACATGTAGGCACTAATGATGTTTGCACCCTCATTTCATTGAGTTGCCAGTACTTACCAATGGGAACTGTTGTACAGTCACTGCATGTACTGTGAACTAAATGTCATGTCACATGCAATAGGGCCACCATCAAATGATAGTCAGTAGTGAGGGTGCATCGCTCCTCACACAAGCAAGACAAGTTGCCTGTGTGGTACAACTGTCACCCAGATACACTGAGAACATGAGATGATCACTCACTTCACTCAGTCAGGTGTCTACTCAAAAGGAGAGAATTGGAAGTTGTCAGGACTCTGCTCTCTTACAGGTCAGAAAGATAATAGCCACAGCACAGCAGCATGCACCTATTACCACATTTACACCAACAATGACTCAACTTGTATGTGGCACATGGGCCACCACTAATCTTGGTTTGGACATGCCTGCCTGTAACACACAAGGTTGGCAGAGCAAGGTGTCTGTCTCAGGCCAGGACTCCTTGTTGCTGCTGTTGGGCCCTCAACTGCCCATCAAGTTCCGGGTAGGACAAGGCCCAGTGTGCGCCCCTTCCATGTTGGGAGGACTTCCCCAGCTAGACCTCTGTGATCTTGTGGTCCACTGCTGCAGGTCCTCCCACCTCTTCCAGCACCTTCCGAGCGATGGCTTTCCGAATTACCTTCTTCTGATGGGCATTGACCTGTATGGATGCAATAGATGCAGAAACAGGTTGTAACTGGAAGTTTGGGGAGAACTGAAGGGTTGATACACTTCACGTTGACCTCTAGCACAAGCCTTCATCAATAGTCAACATTTCACATGTGTCCATGTCACATGCTATGCACAACTAAAGCATGGGTACATATTTTAGCGGTCATCTGATGACTAACCTCCACCCCGGGCATGACCTACACTGTCTGAGGCAGCCCACTAACAGCATTTAGCTCAGAGCCATCCTACATTGAATGTGATGTGAGGTACCATGACACACAACACACAATAAGGACCTTCTGAAGGGTAAAGTTCCTGTGCATGACTATCCAGACACCAGTTCTGCCAGCCCATTGCATTAATGCATATAGTGCATAGAGATAAGTACCATAGTATATATAACATCCTAAGACTAAGATTAAAATATAAGGGCTGGTATGCGTGACACTGAGGGCTACCTTTCTGGGGGCTGTGTGTGCATGTGGGATACTTATTTGAGGATCTTAGTAAGTCTACATAAGTTTGTTCTGCCGTAACAGGACACCCCTTTGGCCACATGAGGCACTGTAACAGAGATGACAATAAACATA
The DNA here is from genome assembly GCA_963921515.1 of Calotriton arnoldi. Lineage (NCBI taxonomy): Eukaryota > Metazoa > Chordata > Amphibia > Caudata > Salamandridae > Calotriton > Calotriton arnoldi. The sequence goes on along the minus strand of CAWUFW010004493.1, from coordinate 470,245 downwards.
TCATTGTATGAATCAGATGATTTACATTTCTAAATAGCTGCAACAATAAGCAACTATCTACACTGTTCATGTCTCAGGTGTGCAATAGCCTTACAGTGGAAGCTACACCATTAGAAAAGTGTCATCAGCCTGTGTGAGTAAAGGGGCAGTCATTGTTGACAGTGTTGACTGACACACATTGACATTGTTGTTCATGGGAAAGATGTATCAGGTCAGGGGATCACCTCAGTCACCATGCCTCATAGTATCCATGTAACAGCTATCAGGGCTACTAGTGGGACAGATCACTCTTTCTGGGTACATCCATGGATCAGCAGGTCTACAGGGACATAACTCTGTGCATCAGTTCTCCTGCTACAGTAACTCTGGCCCAGGCCGGGCCATGGCCCAGACTGCCCACATATCAATGTCAGGCCTTGCTCTCCGCAGGCTGAGGCGACTTCGCCCACATGTACCTCACTTTCCTATCCAAATCAGTACTGAAATTTCAAACTTCTGGCCATTCCATATGTGAACAAATGTTTGGCACTCTGAAGGGGTCTCTGCGTAATATCTAACTCCCAGACAACTGTTTTACAAAGTCTGATATAGGCTCAGTGATAAGTGGGACGGTACACTTGGCTAACATCACCTTCAAATGCTTCTAACAGTATACAGACATAGCTCAAACCATACAGTGCACTTTCACATATACCATGATGTTACTTTAGGAATCATTGTACCTACTGTACAGAGAGCCACATTGTAGCCTAGGGGAACAGAAAGGAACAGGAAGGAATAAGTTGAACAGGGTAAATAACTGTATTAGAAATAGTTACCTGTTCCTCTGGTGAGCCATAGAGCTGAGAATACAGGGGAAGGACCTCATCTATTAGGGTCTCCAGCTCCTCTGGAGTGAAGGGAGGGGCCCTCTCCCCTGTAGTGCGTGACATTATTGCTCCCAGATGTTAAAAAACGTGGCTATAATAGAGGAGGTGTCAATAGCAGCAGTGTCAGGAGGCAAGTGAGCTATTTTCCAACCACAGTGTACATGGTCATCAACCTGGGTGTACACAGCCATTGGCCCATGACTGTCACTATCCCCAATGTTAACCAATGGGTGTGATCACCGTGCATGCGACCGCCCACTGCATGGTTGACTTCTGCCGGTGGGCAAAGTTCGACATGTCCTATTTGCGAGGTCCGGCAGCCACCATGTTAGCAGTTAGGAAAACTGTACATAGGCCTAATGTGCGCTGCGCACTGTACACCGTGGTTGGCGAAATTTACACATTACATGGTCTGCTACCCACACTATAGTGGAAATTCACAATATTCTGAAATAATGATGTGCACAGGTCTGTTACAGACCTGTGGAGTGCACCTTGGGGATGACAGGTGGGTGTTCAAGATTTCACAATGTTAATGCAAAATGTGTACTGCTTCCTAAGCAGTGATGTTCTCACACGACTTTTGACTTATTTTTCACATATGTTAATCTGCACACTGTTACCAAAATGTTTGGTTTTGCTCCTTACATAGGTACCCTGGGAGAGGGAGGAGACCTCAGCCACCTGTGTACCGCCCATTTACAGACCATGGAAGAACTTAACATCAAAACATTCCGTTTAAATGGTTTAAACAATTGTGAATCTATGTCATCAGTAGTAGCCTGACCTCCTACCTCACATCAATAATCCTACATCAATACCCCCACTAGTGAAACTCATGTCAGTTTTGCATTGTTTTGGCTACAGGCTCATTTCAAGACACAATTGCTATTTCTGGTGGAATGTCACAACCAAAGTTCAGTTGGGTCCTCACAGAGGGGTTTACAGCAATGTTGAGACATGTGGACAGCTACATCCAGTTCCTCAGATGTGAGGATCTGTCATGTCTTTTAGGCTAGTCCTGTCATGTATATCCCTATTACATACATTTGTCCCATCCACACGACCATAACTATTCTAAACAGGTGACCTTTTGCCTAGTAGCTTGCTCCTGTCTCTTCGACACCAGGCTCTCAGTATTCTATCATAATCCCTGTACCTGACGTACATAAACATGTCCTCAGGCACGGTAAAAGTATTCTGTATAAGCGTCACCACTTTTTTCATCCTTGGCCAACAGCTAGCATGTGCATGATCGCATTTGTATGATTGTTTTCAAAACATTTATGACTATTTTCAAAATATATCGATTCTAGAAGAAACCCTGGAGTGACCACTCTAGTACATAAGGGCCAGATGTACGACCCACCAATTTGCGACTCGCAAATTACGTCGCATTTGCGACTCGCAAATTGGGATGCACAACAGTGTCTCAGACATTGTTTGCGATTCCTAATGGGGTCGCAAATTGCATGCCTCATTAATATTGTGCCACTGGATTCAAGCTAGCCTCATATGGCTGGGCCCAAACTGGGGTGGCGTAGTGGGCAAAAGAACGATGGATTTAACCCAGATCTTTTGAGTGGGGGAGAATGTTTGCATTGTCAGCATTCCGTCCATCATTTGTTTGCTGTAACACATCATTGATATTGAGGCAGGCACAATTTGCGACCCCATTAGGAATGGCTAGCACTCACAGGGATGGTGGCCTTACTGGGGTCAGCAGACCACCATGTCTGTGACTGCTTTTTTAATAAAGCAGTTTTTTTTAAAAATGCAGCCCGTTTTCCTTAAAGGAAACCGGGATGCATTTAAAAAAGAAAAATTAAACTTTTCAGTTTCAATTTTTAAAGGGCAGGTAGTGGTCCCTGGGACCACTGCCTGCTCTTGAAAAATATTTTCTCACATACTCACAAGGGGAAGGGGTCCCCTAGGGACCCCTTCCCGTTTGCGAGTGGTTTACCACCTACTTGAAGTAGGTGGTAAACTGCGAGTGTTTTGCAGCCGCAAATGCGGTCGCAAAACAATAGTACATGGCATGGTGACTCTCTATTAGGAAGGGATGCCCCTTCCTAATAGCGAGAGTCGCAAATGCTATTTTGCGAGTCAGTGACTCACAAAATAGCATTTGTACAAAAATTGCACAGCTGGAAGCAGTATTTCCCCTATACAGGTCCACAGGAAAAACACAGAATGCTAACCATTTGCTTGTCAATGGGGATGGTTCCCTCGATTGAGGATTGTACCACTTGGGGAACAATCTTTGCTACCGTTTACATCAGAATACACGGTGCCACTTCCATAGCAGTCGTTCCAGAGGTATTGAAACAAGTACAGAATGAGTATGGGGCAGGTCCTGCCCTGGACTTGGGAATGAAACTGATGGGTAACTTTTCCCAAGTCTCTGCAATAATGCTGAGCAACATAAAGGGGGAGGCAGAAGCAGTGGCCATACACAGCCGCCTAAGGGAAATAGCACCTATAAATAAGGAGCGAGAATTACCAAAAATTATCAAAGAAACCTATGCTGCATTAGGTAGAGATAAATTGGGAACCAAAGCAGGGAAATGGCGGGTAATCCCGAAAAGGACAACTCGAAGCAAGCACCCACTTCTTCTAAAAAGAAATGGGAGAACAAACAATCTAAAAATAACAATGCAGAAAAGAATTCACGATCAAGGGGTGGGTCTCCCCAACGGGAGTCCTCTGAAAAAAGGTATAACCTTAGGAATCGTGATAACATTAGGAAACCTGACAGGTATCAGGACACTGATACACGTTACTTTCATTCCTTTCAGGGTTCACCAAAAAATTCGGAGAGGGACGGGCGATCAGAACAAAAGCAAGAAGATTGACCAAAGACAAAAAGGGAAACACATCGAAATTCAGATTATAATATCAAACAGGAAGAGCAACCTGAAACGAAACCTCAATTCAAAAAGAAGAAAGTAGCTGGCCTAAAAATTAGACAAACCCAGGTTACTGAGGACTCAGCTTCTGAACGGGGAATGGGCTCTGACGATGCTAGACAGCGCAGCAGAAGTAACAATAGCTCGCCGGAACCTGAAGGATTTTTTGGTGACAGCAGTATTGAATAAACACATCATGGTGGAAACACCTGATACAAGAGTTAGTGTCCCACATCGATTACATGGAATTACACTCCAAATAGAGGGGGACATCTCAAGAAAGGTTAAAGGCCTCTTTTGGGAGAACTTCACATATGGATATGACATTTTGCTAGCAGAAAAAGATTGTTTGCCTGAGTTTGTGATGGATTGCCCAAGAGGGGAAAGCGTCATTTTGTCTGCTTTCTCCGACCTCGTTCCAGAATCTTTAAAACATTCATACGCACAGGAGTGGGCACTAGTGCTAGCTCTGGCATTATACCGCAACCATGTAGGGTGGGACGTGGAGTCTACTCACCACGAAATCCCTTTAAAATCTACTCCAAATCCTCAGAGGCAGTACCCTATTAAAAACGATGCAAAAAGACAGGTCGAAGAAATCTTAGACCTTCTTGAATACCAGGGTGTGATTGAGACTTGCACCTCCCCGATGAACAATCCTTTGTTTCCAGTAATAAAACCTGACAACACATATCGTCTAATTTTAGATTATCGACATTTAAACACATGCACGCAAACATTTGCAGTTCAAAATGCACATAGTGCTGATTAATGGATAACATTGTTCGGAAGAAATACAAAACGACATTAGATATCTCGAATGGATTCTCTGCCCAAATAAAGCTCCAGAAAGCAGATATTTGACAGCATTCTCTGCCCTAGGCACTCAGCGAAATTTTTGTCGTTTGCCTCAAGGGTATAAGAACAGCCCGGGGCTATTCTCGGCAAGAGTGTCAGAAATATTACATGAGGAGGCAGTGTCCTATGTAGCTGATATCTATCTGACGGACGATGAATTACTTGAACACTTGTGCAGGGTGAACAACATAATTGTGGGATTCGCCAATTTGGGCTACAAATTTTATTTCAAGAAATCAAAAATTGCCCATCTAAATGTCCAGTTTTTGTGATATGAGCTCTCAAGTGAAGGCAAGAGCCTGGCAGCTAACTTTTTAGAAAAGTGTGCCCTGCTCCAACCTCCAAAGACTGTCAAAGGTCTGAAATCCATATTAGGATTTCTAAATTTTGGCAGAACATTCATTCTAGATTATGCAGAAAAAGTAAAACCTTTCTACGACTTAATCAGACCTGATTTCACACCACACCAGTGGACACAGCAACACACAGATACTCTCCGTTCAGTTCAAGCTGACATGATAACATCAAAACATTTGCACACACGTGTGAATTCTACTAACATGGTGATCTGGGTGGACCCGGGTTTATCAGGATATACATATATCACTTTCAATGAAGGTGAGACAGTACCAATTGCATACAAATCACATTTATATACAAATGTTGAACTGCGATTTGTGGCCACGGAAAAAATATTGACCCAGTACAGAATGCTGTAGTGAGAGAAAGAGCACTAGCACAGGGGAAACGCATAATCGTTGTTACCCCGGTACCAACTTTAGAAGCTGTTACCAGAGTGAGCATTTCAAATGCAAAAGCACTGCATCCGAGATGGATACAATGGGCTAATTCTCTCACTGCAACAGATGTAGATTACAAATACGATTCTACATTAAAAACACAAGCGTTCCTGCAGTACAAATAAGAATACCCTCTCCCGAATGAAATCTTGCCTCTAGAGAAATATGCATACGTCATTTATACTGATGGTTCTGTTCAGCCTGCCATAGGAAGTAAACAACAGTATAGCGCAGCATGTGCGATAGTGAAGGGACATATGCGGGACGATAAATTCCATTCCAGCAATACGACTACGCAATCTCTAGGTGATTGTACAGCACAGTTGGCAGAGCTAAAAACCCTGATATTAGCACTACAATATACGGATCGGGGATTCCCCACATTGATAGTGTGCGATTCATTTTATTGTGTGCAGTCCTACAATGCATATCTTCATTACTGGGGCCAGAATGGGTTTAGAGATTCCAAGGGTTGCACAATTAAACATAAATTGTTATGGGAACAAGTGGCAAAGCTGAAAGCATGCCTGCCACGGGCTCAAGTTATTCACACCTTGAGTCATCAGCATGTTGGTGTACAAGTTGAAGGGAATTCACTGGCTGATGAAGCCGCCAAAGCAACAGTGCAAACTGCTGCCGTTGCTGCAATCACTCGTTCTAGCACGAGGATAGACGGAGACATACTGATAGCTGTCAATGCCTCAAAGAACGGCTCTGCCATCCCGAAAGGCTTTCCACTCAAATATTCCTATAAAATAGATGTGCAACATACACCGTATGCTCAAATTCCAGGAGTGGGGGATAGAGTAATATCAAACATGGATCGCAGATTAGATTTAATTCTAGCTGCACACGAGGGTCTGGGCTCTGCACACGCAGGAGTCACTGCTACAATTTAATTACTGAAGCAGCGATTCTGGTGGCCAAGTTTGTCTAAACAAACAAAGGCTTATATCTTAAAGTGCGACATCTGCCATCAGATGAAAGGTTCCACTGTAGCACGTTCACCACAAACACCATTACTCATTTCAGACAGACCTCTCGCATGTGTCTATTTGGATCACTGTAGCTCCTTAAATTCAGATGGGGCTTACATGTACATCTTGGTGGCAGTGGATTCATGCTCTAGATTTCTATGGGTTTGGCCTCAGCACTCAAACTGTTATAAAGGATTTGCGAGTCTTCATCGGGATATACGCAATTGGCATGTTACATTCTGACCGTGGCCCTGCGTTTAGATCTCAGGCTTACAAGGAAGCCATGGAAAGTATGGGCATGGCCTTGCGGTACTCCTCCCCCTACCATTCCGAGGGAAATTCGGTGGTGGAGAGGAAAAACTGGGACCTGAATCAATCCTTTAACAGCAAGGGTATTAGGTGCGGGCGGTAGTTGGGTCAATCACCTATATGTGGTCCAGAGGGCACTAAACAATATGCCAAGAAAATCCTTGGGAGGACGTACTCCCTATGAGATCCTGTTTGGGACAAGAATGTGGGTACCTGACCTCGATTGTGCCAGCATAGTGGCGGATGTAAAACCATTTGAATTGAATGATCGTTTGGCTGTTTTACAGGAAGTCAATGAATTCTGGGCATTGCAAAGCAACGTCCAAGTAAAACGCACCACACTGGGTAAGTGAAACCGGTACCAGCAAGACCTGTCTGGGTCCCGAAGATTGGGGACCTGGTCAGAGAAAAGATTGTGGACAAGAAGGAATTTGGGCCATCCTACAGAACACCTGTACCTGTCCTGGCGGTTCAAGGAACAAGAACAGTACTTCTTCCGCCTCTTGCCGGCAAAAAAGAAAGAAGAGTCATCTCCATTGATCTGATCAAACCACACTATGTGGCCGATTCTCAACAGTAGGCCGCGAGGAATCCTGGGTAGCCGCAGATCTCCTCTCGCTACTATATAGGAAGTTCAGATGGAAAGACTAATAACGTTTCAAGACTCCTCTACGCAAGATGCCGGAGTAGCCAATAACGGAGTACGAATTACACCTGTTGAAACTGAAACGCAAATTGTAATTCGGCCCAATAATGAAGTTTACATCAATGTACACAAGCACACAAACCAGGACTTTGGGGTAGTAGATCCAGGTGTGGGTCAAGTAGGGACCGTGCGGGAGACAGGCAGGCCGAGTTCAATGGAGTCAGACAGGCAGGGACTGCAGCAGTAAGTTAGGAGCCCCCAATGCCCAGGCAAGCTGCACCGGCCTAACCCTGCCTGCTTCCGCTCGGTGTATGTGGGTGGCCCAGTGCCTATGGCACCTGTGTGTCTGCGAGTAGAATGGCCCAGGGGACAGTCCACACCAGTCACTGGCCCCCATGATGTGATCAGGCTGTGGTAAGCTGCACCATAGCCGTTGCTCTGTCTACCTGGGGTCCAAATCGGAGCAGTGCAGGGGCATAGGGCGAGTAGTTTGTTTCCACTGGCACTCCCTGTCCAAGATGCCTTCAGTCAGTATAGGGCACGGAGTACACGAGCTGCGATCCCTGCTCCAGCCGCCCCTCGGGTTTTGGCGACCCCAGCAGCGCCCACCTCCACCACACTAGGCCACTACTCTGCAGGTCAAATCCCCCAGAGTAGGATAAAGGGGGACAAGCACTCTGTCTGTCAGGCAGGGCAGAGGCATAATCGCTCCCCAGCCTCACGAGCTATGACGTACAATTCACGGGTAAGTGGTCTTTTTGTAGCACCTTTGGTTCAGGCAGCCCCCATGTTGTCTGTGGAGCACCACTCCCCGCCGGGAAATCCATTTCTCCCAAAAATTAACCACTTAGATGTGCGCCAGCCTAGCCAATCCACTATACATCAGTGATGTATCGCTAGCATTTGTAGAGGTCAGTAGCGTTCAGGGGCACATGATTAATGTAGGATAACACAAGGCTTGGCCAGAACTCCCCACGAACACATCTAGCCTGCCATCTTGCTAGCCATGCCCCCGGTCTGAATGTACTTTGACCACAGGGAGGGGTAGTTGCAGGTGGAAAAGCCCTGCAGAGGGTGGTGACTGTTAATGTACCGCAGCGCCCCAACCCGGGAGACCACCTTGGGGTGGATGCCAGCCACCTCAGAGTGGATGCCAGCCACCTCAGTGTGGATGCCAATAAACTCTCGGTAGTGTCCCTATGCAGCTCCTTCATTTCACGGATTTCAGCCAATACCTGGCCCATGACACTTTGTGAGTCCTGGTAAACTCCCAGGACTTGGGTGATGGCAGACTGGTTGACCAGGGCTTCAGTGGGCTCACTCTGCAGGCCCACTGTTACCCTCTCACTACACCTCCCCACAGTCTTGTGCCCTTTGCGCAGACTGCACCCTCCCACTGGGTCCTGGTTCCTTTGTGACAGGGGTGGTGTTAGCCATCAAAGAATCCAGGACTGGGGGGCACAGGATGTTACCAACTGTATTAGGTGCACAGGTTGGGGGTATAGTGGTTGGCTGTGATATTTCCCCAGTGGTGGGAGGTGTTGTAGTGGGCACAGTGAGCCCCACTATTGGTGTCTGCCCAGGCTGCTCAGATGGGCCAGGAGCGTCATCCACGTCCACCTCATCAGGAGCTTTGTCACCACTGAGGGCTTCGTCCTATGGGGGAGATAAATTCTGTCCTGTTTCCAACCTCTGTGCAGGTGCAGGTGCAGTGGTGGATCGACCTGTTGAGAGATCGAGAACATTGTTAATGTTGGAAGTGAGGTATCTACATCCACGTTGTTTGTGTCAAGGTAAATGGTGACCTTGAATGGAATAAAATAGGTAGATTTTAGTATTGTCATCTATTTGCATGGAGTTGACATTGATTACTAGACATTTGTAGACATTCATTATGTAGTAGATTTGCTCAGCTCATTAGCTGTGTAGATATCTGGCATTTTGTCTTTAAGGATAGACATGACATCTCCAAAACTCTGCTACAAGCACATTTTGGTCCTAGCATGTGCATTTGTCCATTCCAAGGCCTGGTTGTGTCTAATACATGTAAACACCCAGCTTGGTATTATATATTTAGCATTGCTCCTTTAGTGAGAAGTGCAGGGTCAGGGGTCACCTGGCACTGCTAATGAGCTGAGTTTCCTTCATGGCTGACTTACATTAGGGGTACAACGTTGTTATGATGTTACTGATGCCATCATTGGTATGAGTTGATAGGTCCAGGACACCATCAGGCAAAGTATTCAGACGTATATATCTGAGTGGATCATTGTCTGTACATTGCACAGTCCATGATAAGTGAACTTCAGTAGTGATATGGGAGACAAGTGAGAAGGGGCAAAAGGAGTTTAGCATCTTGGTTAGAATTGGAGTGACAAGGCCTCATGGTAGTAGTGGTAGCTTTTCTATCTCTACTTACCAACACTTGAGAAATGGTAAGCTGTCTGACTAGTGAAAATTAGTAGTAACATGGGAGACAAGTGAGAAGGGGCAAAAGGAGTGTAGCATATTGTCATAGTTGAAGTGACAAGGCCTCATGGTTGTTGCAGTCAGTTTAATGTCACTTTAGCAACACTTGAGTATTGGTAACCTGCATGACAAGTGAATTCAGTAGTGACATGGGAGACAAGTGAGAAGGGGCAAAAGGAGTGTATCAGCTTGGTTGGAGTTGCAATGACAAGGCCTCAAGGTAGTTTCAGTCACTTTAGCAACACTTGACAAACGATCAGTATACCATAGCTGTTGGCAACATGCATTTGTAATGGACCATACATTTACTTTTTCACACATGTTATGGGTCCTGGATGTACATTTTGATGTTAATACAGTTACAGACAGCATTGCAACACGTGGCATGTTATAGATTTGGATACACCTGCTCTTCTATGCAACAATACACATTGCCACAGACAAACCAACATCTTTGATACTTTGAGTGTTGCATGTTAGGAACGTAGATAGAGAACAGAATAGGAAAAGCAGAGTTGAGAGCAAACAGGACATTGTGATATTGTGGCAGTTATTGAAGTGTGACTTACCAGAGTTCACTCCCCCTCTATTCCCGACAAGCCATCAGCATGCAGGTTGGCCAAGATCTTCCCTGAGAGGGGTAAAAGTTGTAGTGGTGCACTGGAAAGGCCACCGCCAGTCCTCTGAGCCTCAAAGTGGTGGCTGTTGTACCTCTCCTGTACCTTCAGCCTGAGGTCGTTCCACCTCTTCCTAATGTTTCCCTGTGTGTGCAGGGTGTTGCCAACAGCATTCACTCTATTGGCTATCCTGTCCCTCATTTCATTTCTTTTCTGAGAGAAATCTGCTGAACTAGGGACCCACAAATGTGTGGCTTTACTCTAATCATGTCATTGACCATGATTGTCAACTCTTGCCCAGTGAAGCTAGTTTTTTTTTGGCAGGCATGGTAAACAACACACAAATGTGAGGGAGTACGTGAATGGAGAACAAAAAAGTGATAGAGGTAAAAAGGTGCTCAAAAAAATTAAAATGTTATAGGTGGTGGAGAGTGCTAAGTGGGAAGATGAAAATGTGTAGCAGAGAAAATGACTGTCTAGCTGTGCTGAAGTTTAGGAGCAAAGGATGCTGGTCAGGAATGGGGTGTGTTTTATAGTGTGATTTGCAGGTGTGTCCACTGGCTAAAGCACATCGGGTGTATAGTTTTTGAATCCATCCAATGGTCACTGTTTTATTTTTTTATTTTGGCGCATATCGTGGCAGTCAACCGCTGTTGGGTAACCGCTGTTTGTTGAGAACCGCTGTGAGACTGCGAGTAGAACTGTGTAGTTGTATTACGCTCAGCGGGTGGACCACGGACCTTGCGGCATCGTAGGACGCACTACCCTTATTACAGACCTCTGCGATCCCACCGGGTAGACCGTCTTGGCCACAGTCAGCGTTCCAGACAGCACATCTCCGAATACAGAGTGCAGTAGCTTGCCGGCGTAGCAGGACGTAGATGACGTGGATGCAGTTCTCGGGCAGTCAGATTGCCAAAATCGAAATCAGGCTGTGAATGTCTTCTTGAACTGCACCGAGTTGCGGGCCACGAGAAAATCACTTATAGGTTGAATGACCAGTCACACATCTTTGAAGCCACATGGTGCCATTTCATGTCGAGTGTTGAGGCCAATGGCGGCTCCTCCGCTAAGGCAGAGGAGCGACACCCCACTGCCAGGAGCAGCAAAGAAAGGAAAAAGTAAAATGATAATGCCGGAATGTTATTATCATTTTATTTTTTCCTCCTGCTGCGGCAGTGCGTGAGGGGGTGGGGCGGAGCTGCAGGGGAGGAGTGGTAGAACACTCCTGTGTGCGCAATCACTGTTTAGTCGGCACTCTCGGGTCCCCCGAAACAGTCATGCACACTTCCCTGTTCTCCATGCAGACTGCATCCTGTCCTGCCTGGCTGCCTGCTTCCTGTTCCGACCTGGAGTCGGACACAGACCACCCCTGGTTGAGGCATCACTTGACTGAATACCCTGCCTTAGAGGGATGCCAGGTGTGCCACTCTGAGCAGCGGAGTGAGAGGACATGTGAGTTAGGGGGAAGCTGGACGAGCTTGTGGAGGTATGTGCACTGTTGCTAGTTCCTGAACACACCCTTCCCTGCTCCCCTCCTTTTTCACTTTTCTTCCTCCCTTCAAGCCCCCGCCTCACTGACATGCCTCCTATGTCTCCTAAGAGGGTGTAACTGAAGAAGATGGGGTCCTCTGCACAACTTGGGTTTGGTCATCATCTACCCACCGAGTTACAATGCTAATCTGCAAATCAGTAAACTTCCACACCTCCCAGATAAGGATGAATACTAGCGGTAGATACACAGTGGTGTCGGGGGCCTGGGAAGGGACCCCTCTAACACTAGTGAATATCTTTTCCCCCTCCCCCAGGCCTACATGTGGACACTGGAAGGATACCTCCAGCCATTTGGGACTGGGAATATCTGGAGAATGCTACAACCACAGGAAAGATTCTACTCCTATTTCTCAGGAGCACACGACTCCCACTCAAGAATTGGTCACTTCTTCACACCATGCACCTACCTAAAAAATTTCAAGACAGCAGAGTACTTAGCCAGAGGCATATCGGATCACCTGCTGCTATGGGGTACACTAGGCACACTGCTTCGTCGAGAGACAGTGTACTGGACAATGGTGACATGACGCCTGGCAGACGCCAAAGTGGTAGAGAACCTGGGTAAAGCCACAGAGCCTTATTTCAAAGAAAATTCACAGGTACAGGGTGCAGACACACTATGCAGAACTCCCAGGATTTTGTGGTCTGGTTTGCCAAATTTTGCGGCCCCAAAATAAAAAAATTATTATTTATTTATTTGAATAGTTTTATAAAGCGCGAACAAGACCCACAACGGTATCAGAGCGCTGAACAAAGTTGGCACCAGCAAGGGTACAAAAAATAATGAAAGTAAGTGAAGTTACAAACATGTGGGAAAACATTCAAGTTAAAGAGTAGGGGTTATCAACGGTGCCTTAGAACACGCAGAGTAAAACATCATAAAATTAGAATGCATAAAGAAGTACAATACGAATCAGGGAATTTTAACAAAAACAAGAGCGAGATCATCAGTTAATGCAGTTAAGGAGCCATCGACGATTAGCCCAAAAAAGCAAAACTTGCTGTATTTTTGTGACAGGCGCTAAATGTGCTTGTCACAAAAATATCATGGTGCAGGTGTGGGGCCACCAAACCAGCACAGCTTGACAGAGCTGGGAGACAAATGTTTGGTGACAAAGAGAGTGCAGATTTAAATTTTGAAGCTGCGCTCTCTCCTTTGCCACATTGCCATCATTCTTCCCAGAATCAAATGCATGGTGCTGGAGAGACAAACCCCTCTGCCCTCCTCAACCTTTGAATGAAGTTGTGAGGAGGGCGGAGGGGGCTAAAGTAACAGTTCACCTTCAGCACAATGTATGTTGTGCTAATTGTGCCTGACGGGTGCTAGAGATGGGGGTGGCATCAAGGAATCAGGCTAGGGAGGGAGTTATTATCTGGGATATTACCATACCTGTTTAGTCCCTGTCTCCTGCAGTCTTTTAATTTGCTCCTGGATGTGGAAGGTGTGAGAGTAGGAAAAGACCTCTCTCCTGACAAGCCTCCTTTTATTGTCACAGCGCGGCAGAACAAGGTCAATAAAAAGATGGTTAAACAAAGAGTTTAATTAAGATTTTGCAGGGTTTTTGTAAAAATTGTGCCATTTTTACAAAAGTTCCTATTTCACGATTATTTTGCAATCACGAAATTGCTAAATCCTGGAAGGTCTGACTATGGGAGGCATATAAGGCAACTATCAGAGGGGTGATCATATCAGGCGAGGTGGAGTGAAAGCGAAAGAGGACGACATAGATGATAGAACTAGAGCAGGACATTAGGAAATTAGACACGGAACATGCACTGAGACCCATGACGGGACTCGTTCGAGACTAAGCAATGAAGAGAGCATAATATAGACTTACACTGACTAACAACGTTAAAACCTCCTATCTCCTCAAGCAGAAACTCCTGTATGAAACAGGTTACAAGGCTGTTAAACTACGAGCCTGAATGAGCAGTCAGGAGTGTGGACAAAGCCCCATCCATAAGATAATTACACCTGAGACACAAGAGATGACTAGTGTCCAAGATATAGCAGGAACATTCACTGAATTGCTCTGGGCCTCTTACCAGTCATGCCACATACCAACGCCACCGTACCTCAATGGCCTCAATCGGCACACCCCCACGCAACACCTAATGAAGGTACAGAGGGACTCCCTAGGAGAGAAGCTCATGGAGGCAGAGATAGGACAGGTGATCACAGAATTACAAACAGGGAAAACGCCTGGACCCACTGGCATACCAATAAAATTTTATAAGAAAGTGGCCAATAAAGTGATCAAGCCCTTGCATACCATGTACACACATGCATGGCAATTGTAGATGTAAACAACATATTTATGTACTGCGAAAAAACACTAATCAATAAAAAAAGAAAGACCCGAGATCAATGTGAATCCTACCGGCCAATGTTGTTGGTTAATACAGATATTAAAATTTTGACTAAGGTGCTGGCCCATAGGCTACAAAATGTAGGTACTGATTTGGTTCAACCAGATCTAACCGGTTTTATTCCACAAAGATCAACTAAATTGAACTTAAGATGACTGTATAGTAATATGGCTTTGAAAAAAATGTAAATGAACTGATAGCTGTGGTATCCCTAGAACATGGATGCTCAAAGTATGGCCCGGGGGCCACGGGCAGCCCCCCTGACCTTTACATGCAGCCCGCTGGTCAACAGGAGCACTGGGCTGCTGCTTACTTGACTCAGCACTAACATTAAAAATATACTAAATAGGCAGCAATCCTTTATTTCAAGGTTAATTGGTGTTAAAGAAAGGAAGTAAATAGGGAGTCCTGCGCTTAACTCTACAAACACCTTCATTTTTAAAAACATCTTGCAGCAAAAGTGTAAAATTATGACAGTCTCTCCAAAATTCAAAGATTGTAGTTAATTAACATGCAGAACCTTTTCACCTTAGCACAATTGATTATATCAGTGGACTGAGAAGTATTCATTTATACGTGATAGTTTTCAAACATGAATTTAGAGACATTAATTCTTTCCCTTACCCTAACAACAACACCAATAGTGAACAAAAGTAGGAAGTCAGTTGTTATATGCACTTTTTGCATGGGCTGGGTTCCTACTGTACTTGAACAACATTATAGTCTATTAAATCAAACACAGGAGCAGGGTTTGTACAGCGTACACCTTGAAATTATGTATTTCACCTTGAAATCATGTATTTCAAGGTCCTCTTGTATGTGATAATGAATAAAAAGAAGGAAACGTGAAATTAAACAATTGCCTAGGATCACACAATTTGGAAAAGTGGGGAAGCCAGGATTAATCCCAGCTTTTCTGATTTCAAATCGTTCAATTCAGCCACTAGATGTATATTCTTTGCTCCGCCAATACTTACCTTACCGCTAATCCTCCAGCCCCCTCCAGCAACCACCACCTGGGTAGCATGCGGCCCATGGGCATATCACATACCAAACTTTTTTTCTCTGCAAAAATGATTGTGAGTACCCATGCCCTAGATGCAAACAAGGCTTTTGGTTCTTTTGAATCGCCGTTCTTCCTCACCATTCTTAAATTCTTAGATTCAGTGCCTGGATGCGTTTCCTGTACATAAACCCCTAGCAAGAGTAAGGGTTAATGGCTAACCCTGGGTGTAATACTTTGCTACGCTCACGGAGCATGCAAAGTTTGTGCTACTACACACTACACAAATTGCACATAGCAGAGTGAAAAATTGTGCTAATTGACGTAGCAGCAGTATAATAAACACCAAAAAATGCTTTGATGAAGCAATTTTCTATGCTAAAAAGTATATAACCAATTCACAAAAGTGAACTTTGACAATAAAATATCAAGCAATGAGAGAGGTGATGATTTTGGGGCCCCCTAACCTAGGGGAGGACCAAGCAGATGCCTTGAACACAAAAAGCATATCATGTGAACGATTCAGTGGTGGTCCCTTCCTCCTAGGACCACCCCAAGCACAGTTATGGGCAAAAATACAATCCCAACCAAAGGCCCTGCAAAGCATTATGGGACGAGATTAGCAGTGGGCAGTGAATATTATAGTGTCCAATATCAAAATAATTCTACAAAGAGCTGCAGTTCAACTAGTCGTTACTAGATGTCCCTCACGAGTCAAATGCAAAAGCATTGAAATTATTAATACATCAAGCTGCAGTTCCACTAGTTGTTGCTAGATGTCCCTCACGAGTCAAATGCAAAAGCATTGAAACCCTTTCATGAAGCTTTTGCATTTGACTCGTGAGGGACATCTAGTAACGACTAGTGGAACTGCAGCTCTTTGTAGAATTATTTTGATATTGGATACTATAATATTCACTGCCCACTGCTAATCTCGTCCCATAATGCTTTGCAGGGCCTTTGGTTGGGATTGTATTTTTGCCAATAACTGTGCTTGGGGTGGTCCTAAGAGGATGGGACCACCACCGAATCGTTCAAAAGATGTGCTTTTTGTTTTCAAGGCATCTGCTTGGTTCTCTCCCTAGGTTAGGGAGGATCCCAAAATCATCACCTCTCTCACTGCTTGTTAATTTATTGTTTTCACTTTTGTGAAATAACTATATGCATTTTTAGCATATAAAGACAGAGATATTTATTTTATCTTAACTTGCACTGTGCAAGATGCCTTTGGCAATTATTGTACAGTGCAGTCAAGCACACAGCTATGCAATTTGCATAGCTACGTGTAGTTCAAAATGTACTTCATGTAGTTACGTGTAGTGCTACTACACAAACTACGCCCGGGGTTATTAATGGCACATTATCACAGATATTCTCCTTTGGGAGAGGCATGCGACAGGGGTGCCCACTTGTAAAACAGGATGGCAATCGACGAATGGAATAACCTTAAGTATTGCCCGGCGATGTCGCCTCTATTCCCCAAAAATATGAATCAATGAAGAGGCAGGCGCTGGAGACTGGAAGGCAGGAAACAAAGGTTTATTCTCTCCGGAGGAGAACACGTCAGATCAGACCAACAGGGAATCTTCACGAGGTGCTCTCCTGCATCTCTGAGGCCTGGCCTCTTATACACGCATTTATGGCAGGAAGACATTCTTTATTACAGTAAAGATACTTTGAAGTATGAAAGACATCCCTGGGATCTTCCGCTTCAGACCCGTTCCCACGCACCCTTACAGTGAGAATCCCCTCCCCATTCACCATACAGAATCGTCATCAGATGGCAGGATCAGCAGGGCATTCCGCCGGTTCCCGGAATGCATGTGGTGTGACGGATCTCATGGTGTGGGGGCCTTGATCTACTGTAACTCCTTTGAAGAGGGGCGATTCCTTACAGTCGGGGCCATAAACTGTATCCGCAGGGCTAGGTGATAGCCTGGGACCGGCCTGGACAATCGGATACGGAGGAAGAGGGGTGTCAGAGGGTGTGATAGTGTATAGGAGGAAAGGGAGGTGTCGGGCAGGCCCGGGGTGAGATTCCCAGGGAAGTGATGCGCAGTTGGAGGGGGTTAATGGCCCGTGCATGAGAGAGAGAGAGAGAGGGTGACCAGTGCGGGGGGGCTTGAGAGGATGTGGAGCCGCGCTGGGGATTAGCGGTGTGCAGAGAGTGGGTCTGATCAAGGTAGCTAAAATGGCCGCCGCGGACGACGAAAGTGTGGCATTGGGAAAAAGGGCAAGATGGCGCAGACAATGTTTATCGATACAAATTAATTTTCCACAGTCCTCCCTTTTAACATTTCTCGCCAACTTGTTAATTCGGGTCGATCCCCATAATGCCACGTATTTCTGTCTCATACAAAGTTTTCATGTGTTCAGCCTGTAAGTCCAAAGTCTTTGGGCAAATGCAATTTGAAAATAATGAACACAGAGGAGGCAGACATTGGATACTTAAGCAACACCCGCATAGCACCACAATCGGAATCAGAATGAATGTGAACAACCTCCACCCCCAGGCTTTCAGTAAGTCCCAGAACCAGCTCCCAAGCGACCATCCTTCTTGCTCCTGGTGTACTTCAGAGGACAGTCTATGGAGGTGTTCGATGGCTTTGTAAACAGAAGGTGAATTGTCTGGCACGTAGGTGCAACAGCTGGACCCAATGATGCGGCATGCTCCTCCTCGGTCTGCCAGAACCACGTCTAGAACAGCAGCGGTTCTGCAGAGCCACCAGGCGGACTGCCTGAAGCTCTGCGGTGTTATTGGTCAAGATGCCAGCTGTGATGTTCATGGTGGTTTCAACTGCCTGGGTCAAGTGTCGGATGGCGCGGCTGTTCGTCATCGGACCCCAGAATGGCATAAGTCCTTTCGCGGCATCCAAGAACTGTGCTCCTGTCGAGTCGGCCTGGTCGATGTCCCTTGCACGCTTTTGCCGGTGATGGCTTGCTGGGGCCACATACGTAGGTGGGAGGATGAAGGCAATGTAGCATGTGCCCCCCAACCTTTGGGGAGCCAGGTGTATGCTTTGGTGCCACAAACAAAGTACATATTTGGAGAAGCAACAAAGGAGGGAGGGTCGGATGAATCCAGTGTTCTGGTGATGACGCAGGCGCTGCGGCCCACCAGTTGCGTCCCCAGGCCTTCGATGCACACAAGGCCCGAGACGTTGACAACAGACAAGGCTACTGTCAGAGTGGTGGCTGTTCGTTTCCGGAGGTAGGAGAAAGTGGGTCTGGCTGGGTTATGGAAAACTTGCATTTCCACTCGTTCTTTGGCAGGGATGTCCATGTGAATAGTGGTACCAGAGGTCAGAGGGTAAAAGGAGTAGCGGTTCGCCCAGTCTTATTCAGCCATGCCTCGTGGTAGAAATGCGAAACAGTTCTTTCTGATGTGGCATTGTCTTTAAAGCTTTCTTGCAGAAGAATCAGCCAGGCAAGACAGGAGCCGTGGATGGAAAAGGGCGAAGGAATGAACGGGATGGAGTGTCCGGCTGCATGGGGCAGCAGCCCGCAGATCCAGCAATTAGTGGCATTAGCGGCAAGGTTGTGTTGGTGCAGCAGTTGCACAAAAGAGTTATTCCAGAACTCCCTGCGTCTCTCTCGGAGCGGTGGAGAAAGGGCAATCAGGAAGTGTTCCTTGGTAGTTATCGGCAGTTCAGTGGGGAGCAATGTTTTGTGAGCGGGTGTGCTTTCTTCGATGATCCAGAAGGTTGTCATGAGGAGGAGGCAAAAGAGAAGGGTAATGAAAACGGCTATAGTCTTTGAGCTGTGCAGTTTGTTAGTCTTTGGGTTTCGGTAGGTCCTCTTCGGATATCCAGTTGCTTCCATCATTGGGGAGTCGGGCGCTTCCATCATCTTCAGAGTGCTCGGTAGCGGGCAGAACCACCGACTTTCTCTGACTTCTCTTCGGGCAACCTTGAGTGTGTTAGGCTACCGTTCTGAGATTTTACCCAGTCAGTGGTCTGCTTTGCCGAAGCTCCTCCCTTTACGTAGGTTGTACCCTTCCCTGGACGGTACGGTGGGATCGGGAAACTCTGCCAGTTCGAGCGTTTCTGTGTCGGTGTGACAGCTCAACGATGGTTTGTCTTTTGTCAGGAGCTCTTCCTGAGTCGCGATGTCTTCTTCCGTCGTCAGAGTTGGGGGCGCGTTTACAATGGTGCGCATGCACCCAGTGACGCTTGCCTTCCACTCGAAGGGCCGTCCGTGTAGTGATCAGGACTTGCCAGGGGCCCGTCCACCGAGGTTCCAAGCTTTTGGCACGCTGGAAGTTGCGGATCAAGACGTGATCCCCTGGGTGAATGTCGTGTCCTGGGCCCCTGGAAGCGTCTGGGATGGCTTGTAGCACCTGTTGATGGATGACAGTTAAGGTTTTAGTGAGGGTGCACAGATAGTCAGACATTAGGACGTCTGGGACGTCATGGATCGAGGTTGGCCTAGGCGCGGCCCAAATATTCATTGGCTGCCCGAATACTACTTCGTAAGGGGTCAAGTGGTGCTTAGTGGGGGTGGAGCGCATTGATAGCAATGCCAATGGGAGGGCATCAGGCCACTTCAGTCCGGTGGAGGCAACAATCTTAGAGATTTTTAGCTTGAGTGTGGCGTTGTGTCGCTCGACCAGGCCTGCAGATTGGGGGTGGAAGACTGCGTGAAATTTCTGTTTTACACCCAATCCCTTTAAGATAAGTTGGATGACTTCAGCTATGAAGTGGGGGCCGTTGTCACTCCATAAAATCCGACAAAGGCCATATCGGGGAAAAACTCTTTTAACAGGACTTTGGCAGTGGTCATGGCAGTGTTGTCGCGTGTGGGATAGGCCTCCACCCATTTGCTGAAGGCGCACACGACAACAAGGACGTACTTCAAACCCAGGCAACGGTCTAGCTGAATGTAATCCATCTGTAGGACTTCAAAGGGATGGTCGGGGACCCCGAACCCACCCCGAGGGACAACAGTTCCTTTCCCTGGGTTGTGTTGCAAGCAGATTAAGCATTGTTGAACTAGGCGTCTAGCAGAGTCGGGAATCTTGTCGTTGTGCCAGACTCGGGTGATGAGTTCAATCATGGGGGCAGATCCTATGTGTGCTGGGGAGTGTGCCATAGTCAGTATGGGGATCAAGTAGGAATTGGGTAGCAGCCATTTGTTCGTGTCTTTTGTCAACCAGCAGCCTTCATCATCTTTCAGTCCCACCCGTGCCCATTCAGTCAGTTCTTGGGGGAGCAGGCCATTTGTATGTCTCTAATGTGCTCTCTAGCGTCCTTCCATTTTTCCGTCTGTGACCTAGTCACGTACATGCGTGTCGTCGTCCTATTCTCAGCTGTGGTTCGAGCAGTGATGTCGGCTAGTGCATTTCCTTGTCCAATGATGTCTGTCACTTTCTTGTGTGCTTGGCATTTGATGACTGCAAGTCGTTCGGGGAGGAGGACTGCTTCGGTCAAGGCAGAGACTAGATCTCCGTGAAGGATGGGTGTGCCATGCGAAGTCAGGAATCCCCTTTCCTTCCATAAGAGCCCAAAATGATGAACCACCCCGAAGGCATACTGGCTGTCGGTGTAGATGTTTGCGACTTTGCCTGTTGCTAGGACGCATGCACGTGTGAGGGCAATTAGTTCTGCCGCTTGTGCGGACCGTTGGGTGATGCGGGCCGTCTCAACTACCGTCCGGGCTGTGGTGACTGCATAGGCAGCCGAGGTCGTGCCGTCGGGGAGTTTAATGCACGAGCCGTCTACCCATAGCTCTCCATCAGGGTCTGGGATGGCAGTGTCACGGAGGTCAGCTCTACTTCTAGTTTGCTCGTCCGTGAGGGTCACACAGTCATGCATAGGGGACACATTGGGGTCGTCATCGGGGAGGGGCAACAGAGTGGCAGGGTTCAGAGTGGTACATCGTTTCAACGTGATGTGGGGTATAAGCAGAGTTAACTCGTAACCAGTCAGTCGTGCGCTAGTCAGGTGCTGAGTCTTGGTCTGGTTCAGGAGTGTGTCGACAGCATGGGGGACCAGCACAGTGAGGGAATTCGAAAGTACGATCCCCTCACTTTGTCGGATAGAGACAGCAGCGGCAGCTACCGCTCGAAGGCAGGCGGGCAGAGCTCTGGCTACAGGGTCAAGAGTGGCAGAGAAGTAGGCACAAGGGCGTTGTTTGGGACCTATGGGTTGCGTTAGGACAGACAAAGCGCACCCCTCCCTCTCGTGGGTGAAGAGGGAGAAGGGCTTGGTGTAGTCAGGGGTTCCTAGAACAGGGGCTGAGCAGAGGGCATCTCGTAGTTCTTGAAAGGAGGATTGGCATTCAGGGGTCCAAGGGAGTGGGAAGGGAACGTCTTTCGCTAACAGAGAGAGTAGAGGTCTGACTATGAGACTAAGGTTTGGCAACCACTGCCGACAGAAGGACGTGAGGCCTACTAAGGAGCGAACCTGCTTTTGAGTCTTGGGAACGGGGGTCTCTAGGATGGTCCGGATCCGATCGGGTGTGAGCTTTCTCCCGTCCTTGGACAGGAGGTGGCCTAAGTATGTCACCTGTGGTTGGCAGAACTGCAGCTTCTTCTTGGAGACCTTGTGACCATTCTCCGCGAGGAAGTGCAGGAGTTGGATGGTGGCTGTGGTGGCAAGTGGCGTAGTGTCGGCAGCCAGGAGAATGTCGTCGACATACTGGATTAACACCACTCCGTCCGGGAGCTGGACTGCGTCCAGCTGTCTCTTGAGAGCCTGGCTGTAGATGCTGGGGCTCTCAGTGTAGCCCTGGGGTGCTCTACAGAATCTATATGAACGGGCTTTTAGGGTGAAGCCGAAGAGGTATCGGCTGTCTGGATGGATGGGGATAGAAAAGAAAGCATTTTTGAGATCTATGACGGTGAAAACAGTGGCAGTGGAGGGGATCAGGGTCAAGATGGTGGTGATGTCAGAGACTACTGGGTACTGAGGTACGACTACTTTGTTTACTTCGCGGAGGTCAATGATGAAGCGATAAGCCTTCTCATCTCCCTCGCCTTGCTTCTTGACAATGGGTAGGATAGGGCTGTTACAGATATTACTGACTACTTCCTCTACCACTCCTGCATCGACTAAGGACTGAATGATTCCTACCAATGCCTTCTCGCCCTCGGGCGATATCCGATACTGTGGGAGCTTTGGGAGCATAGCGTCTGACCGTACAGTGATGTGCACAGGGTCTATCATCATGCGTCCTACGTCTGAGTCGGTCTTGGCCCAAAGGTACGGGGGTAAAGTGTCTAGTAAGGACAAGTCAGCGTCAGTGATGGAAAACATGCGTCGGGTGGGACAAGGTCTGAACAGATTCTGGTTATCGTACAGTATGACTCGTACTCCGTCTGGGGAACATCGAATGGTGGCTCGAAAGTGCTTCAGGAGGTCAAGACCCATAATGGCGTCGGGGTGTTGGAAGATAGCAGGAAGGTCGTGTCCGTGATGTTGTTCTCTAAGTTAAAGGGAATCGGTGTAGATAAGGGATTAGTAGAGGGCGTTCCATCAAAGCCTATTGACGTCACGTGTGAGCCAGACAAGGGTGCCCTTGGAATCAGTCGTTTGGATAATGCACTACGTGTTGCCCCAGTGTCCACCAAAAATGGGGACTTCGTACTCCAGGACCTTAGCAGTGACATAAGGACCTTGCTGGTCAACACAAAGCTCGACTGGATCCCTCCCTTGTCCCTGGCTGTCCTATGCGAATTCGCGGACGTTCTCGCAATCGGACTGCTGATACTGATTCTGTCGTGGGCGGTCAAATGTGTTAGGTCGGCTTGGTCTGTCATAGTTAGCATCATTGCTGTGTCCCCGTCCCTGGTCCCTGTTCTTTTGTCCGTTTGTCCCATCCCTAGCCTCTCGGTTCTTGTTTGCTTCATGAAGGACCGGGCACTGCGACTTCCAGTGACCGTATCCTTTACAAAACGCGCATTGGTTTTCATCTAAGTCCCTTCGGCTTGTATAGGGTACGGGCATTCGTTCTCTGGAGGGTGTATTTTTAGGGGCTGTCGGCTGGTAGTTCCCTTGGAGGGTTCCCTACCTATCGTCACCCCCTGCAGTTGAGCTATCATGACCCGCTCTTTCAACTCCTTCTTTTTACGTTCGGATGCCCTATCATTCTCATTCTTCTGATGTTCATAGTATTGGGCCATCTGGAGGATAGCCGTGGGTTTAGAGGCTGCCCAGCTGATTTCGCTCGCCTGCAATTTTTGAGAAACTTCTTGCACCAGGCCTTTCACGAAATTCTGAACGAACAAGTGGTGTCCGGTTGCAGTGGCCATATCTTGGCCGCTGTAGTCGGAGAACACCGTTTCGAACCTAGAGAAGTATTCCGAAGCGTCTTCTTGTGGTTTCTGTCTACAGGCCGTCACTATTGACCAGTCTATTTTCTTCTCGGGAATCAGGGTCTTGAGTTTCTGGACGATCTTGTCCGGGAGTTCAAGGATGGCCGTTACGGGTTTCTGCCCGGCTCCTCGTTGCTTGTCGAACTCATCGAGTTGTTTCCAGGTATGTCCGAACAGCTCAAGGTGGTCGACCTTGCGGATCTGCTTCCACACATCAGCTGGCAGACATAACCCGAAGAACAAATCGAGGTCCGTTAGGGTCATGATAGTGGAACCTAAGGCTGTACCTAGTTCAGTGTAGAAGGCGGTGGGGTTTTTTCGTAAATCGGGCAGAGATTTTCGGAACGTCAGAATATCCTGTCGATCCCATGGTTGGTAGACCCAGTTGTACACTATCCTCCCTTTTGCATCCGTATGGTTAACATCATCGTGTGTTCCCTGACCTCGTGGGGGACCCAATAGGGGCGGCCTCTCTTATCGGCATCATGGTGCTAGGTTGCTCTATTCGTGGTTCGGCCGCTACGGATGTCGTAGGTTTAGCTTCCACCTCTGATTCAGTGAGGTGGCAGAAAACCCTAAGTGTACGCGCAAGGAGGTCCGTCACGTCACACTCGCCCTCATCCCCGATATCAATTTTTCTATACAGAGTCGTTAGGCTCTCGGGACCTCTATCTCGATATCGGTCCTCATAAGCGTTTAGGACATGATAACATAATCGTACGACAAAGTGTCGTCTGTGGCTTCCCGCATATGAGTTGAATATATCCATAACGTGTTCCTCCTTCTCCTTTCGTTCTACTAGTGTCCTGACTACCTTGTCAATCCTCTCTTGCTCGTTTTTGCCCAACCTGTTCGTCCTTGTGGGTTCTGTGTTTCTGGCCTCATGATCATCTAATATTGCTGCTTGTTTTGTATCTGGTGCGAGGGATTCCGCCGGTGCGGAGGCCTTGGGGGCCGAGGCCCTGGCGCTACTCTCGTCTGTGCTTGGGGGTCGCGAGTGTTGCGCTGAAGGTTGGGAAGGGGCATATGGAGGGGGCATGTAGATGATCGGAGGACCTAATAAGAGATCATCGTTGGTTCGCTGTTTCGAAGGTAATTCAGGGTAGAGCGCAGAGGGTGTTCTAACAGGACACTGGCTCGGTGTTTCGATCTCTTGTTTTCGCTTAGCCTCCTCTCTCTTCTTTATTTCTTCCTCTAGTTTCTTTGCAGCTAGGTGGGCTGCTTTACGTAGCTCTTTGTCTAACCTAGCTTCCTCTTTCTTCTTTCGCTGTACAGTTTCTTTGCACCACAGGCCAACGCTGTCTAGCATGGTCGGTGTCGTTCTACGAGTTTTTAGGGCTTCATCTAGTGCATCTAGTTTGCTTTCTTCAAAGGATCCTATCAGTGGCCACTGACTCTGCGGTTCCTTCTTCGTATACCTGTGCCATAATTTGCAATATGCTATAGCGACTAGTCCATGCTTTGTGAACATGTCTTTGTTAGGGGTGCCCTCCAGTGGGACTGGATGATCCACCTCTAACAAGCGGTCCGGGCTGAACCAGCTACCACTCAGTGGGGAGAAGATAGGCATGACAGATTACAAAAGGGGGACAAAAGTCCGCGTTACCTACCCTTCACTACCTGCAAAAGACTAGGCAGAATATTGCTATTCCAGGTTGTTTGCAGACAATGAATGTTTCAAGAGAACTAGATCCAAATAAATAATCAGTGGGGAGAAGATAGGCACGACAGATTACAAAGGGGGACAAAGGTCCGCGTTACCCATCCTTCACTATCTGTAAAGGGAGAGAGAATATTCCTATCCCTCGCCGTTTGTAGACAGGCTATGCCTCAAAAAGGAGCTACTCTGATACTCAAAGAAAAAGGGAGCTACCCTTGACAATCAATCAAACAAACAATCAGTGGGGAGAAAAGATAGGTACGACAGATTACAAAGGGGGACAAAAGTCCGCGTTACCCACCCTTCACTGTTCACAAAGGAAGATAGAGTATTTGTACTCTTCCTCGTTTGTAAGCAGCAAATGTCTCAAAGAACCGTTATCGTTTCACAATTTGTCGTTTTGTACGACCTTACCCGGACCGCATGGGCTGTTTCCTGTCTTCCGAATCCAGCGCCCGATCGTCCTCTATCTTCTATCGCGGCACTCCTGATGGTTCCCAGTCAGGACCGTAGATCACTCGAGAGAGGTCTGTTCGGAACCAGTGAAGTTCGGATGATCGGCTGTCAGACGAGGGTCTATCGGACAGGAGCTCTCCCGATCGTTGCAGTCGTTCACTCTGTCGTCAGGACCTCTCCCACTGGATCCACGTGTCGCTGATGGGCCCCACGTTGGGCGCCAATTGTAAAACAGGATGGCAATCGACGAATGGAATAACCTTAAGTATTGCCCGGCGATGTCGCCTCTATTCCCCAAAAATATGAATCAATGAAGAGGCAGGCGCTGGAGACTGGAAGGCAGGAAACAAAGGTTTATTCTCTCCGGAGGAGAACACGTCAGATCAGACCAACAGGGAATCTTCACGAGGTGCTCTCCTGCATCTCTGAGGCCTGGCCTCTTATACACGCATTTATGGCAGGAAGACATTCTTTATTACAGTAAAGATACTTTGAAGTATGAAAGACATCCCTGGGATCTTCCGCTTCAGACCCGTTCCCACGCACCCTTACAGTGAGAATCCCTCCCCATTCACCATACAGAATCGTCATCAGACGGCAGGATCAGCAGGGCATTCCGCCGGTTCCCGGAATGCATGTGGTGTGACGGATCTCATGGGGTGGGGGCCTTGATCTACTGTAACTCCTTTGAAGAGGGGCGATTCCTTACAGTCGGGGCCATAAACTGTATCCGCAGGGCTAGGTGATAGCCTGGGACCGGCCTGGACAATCGGATACGGAGGAAGAGGGGTGTCAGAGGGTGTGATAGTGTATAGGAGGAAAGGGAGGTGTCGGGCAGGCCCGGGTGAGATTCCCAGGGAAGTGCAGCGCAGTTGGAGGGGTTAATGGCCCGTGCATGAGAGAGAGAGAGAGGGTGACCAGTGCGGGGGGGGGCTTGCGAGGATGTGGAGCCGCGCTGGGGATTAGCGGTGTGCAGAGAGTGGGTCTGATCAAGGTAGCTAAAATGGCCGCTGCGGACGACGAAAGTGTGGCATTGGGAAAAAGGGCAAGATGGCGCAGACAATGTTTATCGATACAAATTAATTTTCCACACACTGTCACCTATGTTGTTCGCCCTGGCTATTAAACCACTGGCGAAAAGATGCACAGCTAAAGGGCTGGGCATGGTAGGGGAGATGGGGTGACAGAATCGCCCTATATGCAGACGATATCCTGCTTAACATTGCCAACCCGAGGAGTCTCTACACAGACTAAGACAAATATGGCGGATGGCAGCCAGGGGAGGCCCTGCCAAGACCCCTAAGGGTGGAAATGCAGCACTTCAAATACTTAGGCCTGTGGATCACTAAAGATGATAGACTGCACTACGAGGATAATTTAATACCTTTACTGACTAAATTAGAAACAAATATTAAACACTGGCATCAGTGACCGATGTTGCTAATGGAGAGGGCGGCAATTTTTAAAATGATTGCACTCCTCAGGTTCACATATATCCTACAAAATATACAAAATACCACTTACAGGATACCCAACTGTTTCTTCGACAGGCTAACCCTCATATTAATAACTCTACTGTGGGCGGGAGGAACACCCTGGATCATGCTGAGGACTCTCCAATGTTCCACATACAAAAGTGGGATTGCATTACCAAAAGTCTGTAAATACTATGAGATCACAGGTCTGTGTAGACAACGGTTGGGCGTACTCTGTGATGGATGAACCACCCCATAGACTGGGCAGATTCACATTGGGTTGGAGGGGGTACATACATGTCGTACATGGGTGTAAGCCGGAGGGTCAACTACTGCCTGCAACAGACACAATCCGGACACAGCCGGTCATGGCATAAACTAACCAGAGAAATGCGATAGGAGAAGAGACTGACACCCAAAAGGCCCTCGTGAGTGGGAATGAGATTGAGGGAAGTGACTAAGCTATCTGTGTTCAAGAAATGAGACGTAATTGGCATATCGTAAGTAGAGCATGTGTTGGATGTGAATAGGATTTTTCCGTTTGAATATCTAAAAGAAATATGACATGGCACAGGCCTCGAAAAATCGTAAAAATGTTACTAGCCCTACAGGTCTAGTGACTTGAATAACTTACTTGACCTAACTGCAATGCGCTTGACCCATAAACTGTTCCAAATGGTGTGATCCTAGGCAAATATCTTATTTCATCCAGTCACCTTTTTCTTCATTAAATATGAAAGCACCTTCAAATATGTGAGTACAGCATGCCTGCTGTACAAAAACTCTTATGTTTGATTAAATAGACTAAACTTTTGCACCATTATAATGAAAATCTAGCCCACATAATAGTTACTCATGACCCCTCACTTGCCTCTTGGTTCATCAGCGGCATTAACATCAGGGCGGGGGCAAGAATGTTTCTAAGTTCATGTTTAAAAACTCACTTTTAAAAGATATATTGCGAAAACATGATGTGGTAGTGAACTGTCATTTACAGAAAGCACATTTCCATTGAAATGAACACAAACTTTCCCACTGACATGCAGTTTTACTGATTATAACTATATAGAATAAAAACGATAATGGGGAATTTGGGTTTCTGCAAATATTTATCATTTGCACATCACCAAGTAAAGTGTTCAATTAACTATACACTTCAATAAAGAACTTGAACATTGAGAAAGTAAAGTATACTGATTTGTTCTGATACTATAAAAATATTTGTTTCCCATCACACATCAGAATTTTTCTTAAAACTGCTTTCCCTACTACTGAAATATATTTTGAAATATTTGTACAGTTCATATACAAGGTATTTAAATGTTTTTTAGAAACAAAACTGACAATCTATAGCATTTCATTGCAGACAGCATGATTATCATACAGTTTACTTTCCTTTTCTTTCTCTGACTGCAAAGTTAGAGGATTTTGGAAACACAATCTCCAGGATAAAATAAGGTACAATCTGTAAGAAGACATAAAGCTGAAGTCTGACCTCTGTTTTGAACACTCAGCAAATGTAACAAGATTTAAAAGCATCTTTATTGTTCTGTCACTTTTTTAATTATAAGAACACCTGTTCTGTGCCAGCTAGAGTCTCTCACCAGACCGGGCAAGTAGTCCCTAAAAATAGCTCACAGTGATAACATCTGACTCGCCATAGCAAGTGGGCGAGTAGATATCTCTCTGTTCAAATACCTACAGTTGAGACATATGTTAGAATCTAGAATCCTGACTGACAGAAGACAAAAGAGGATTTCCCTCTTGAAAGAAGATTACTAGATGGCCACATCACTGCCAAGGCTATATCACTCATATACAGTCCGATTATAAGTAGCACAAAAACCGAAATACACAAACTGAGGGAAAAATGGCACATCGATATTGGGGATATAGAGGAAGACGACTTGGGGGTGCAATACGATTCCCTAGAGAATTGTTTTAAGAATGGGTATAACCTGCACACCTATTTTATAACTGACTGAGGTATTATAATCAAATTGTGCTCTTTGCATCAATGTGTGCTACCTTGTTACCCTGACCTGCTCCTGTCAGGTTATGATATCCAAAAGTAAATGTGTACAGATCCTGTCACATATGACAAGGTGCACTACTCAAGCCCTTACGGTGCAATTAATAGAAAAACAATTCTCTATATTTTTTAAACAAAGCTGTGCATATACAACTGATTGTGACAATTTCAGTGAAGCCTATACATGCATCATACTGCCATGTGTTCTAGATAACTGATCACACAAAAGATAAACAACAAATCTAAATAACAAAATTAACAATGCTTCATTTTCCCATCAACCTTTTGTTAATATAAGATTTATTGAACAGTTCATGTTTCTACATCATGTTGAACAAATCATATTTTGTGCTGTGTTCCCAATGCATTTCGGGAATCCCTTCGTCTGGGGAACTCTGCAAAAACAAATAATGCAAAATTCGTAATCAAAATATGGTTCCATTACATAGTCAAATAGCAGAGCTTTTAAGGACAGAGACCCTTACTCCGAACATCTAGTGCATTCATGCTGTTGCTCACAAGGCAATACTGCCTTCTGATGTGAAGATAACCAAAAACTCGTGCTTGCCCTTAGTCTCATGCACCATACCCATTGATGCACATTACTCATGTGCCTTTGAGGTAAACGATTTACCTCATTGAGTGCAACATCAACACAACACCCTTACATAGTGTGAGTGACCAATTCCCCCCCAAAAATGTGTGAGTGACCAACACCAAAAGAAACCAGAATAACTGTCACCTACCTGGTCCTTGGTCAGCCTAGACCGCCAATGCGGGAAATATTACTGTGGGCACAAGTAAATGTGTATCTTAAACAATTGTTATCCATAGCAGACCTTTCGATTCAGAAACAAACAGATACCACACTCCAAGACACTTACTGGTGTAATATCGAGAAAACGTGAAGTCACTCGTAGTATTATAGTCGTTGCGCCTTTCCACATCTGTGTGAACAAACAAGTCCCGTAAGCTACTGTCCCATGCTTCAATTCCTCCACCACCTTGACTTAACCCGCTAAATCCTTTCCCCATGCCCTTCGCATCACTTACTGAGAAACGCTGCTTGCTGGCAGCTCTACCCGTCTTCGTACACCGACATTCAAAGCCCTCCGGACGCGCCACTAGTTAAACGTGAAAAGTGTACGTAATACGCATACATGACGTACTACCATAACAAGTGAAGACAGACTTCCCAATCACGAGCTTTCTGAATTTAAGAAAAAATATTCCAGTATTACTACAGAATCTCCTCAACCATTTCAAAACGCGGAGTAAAAAGTGTCCGCCAGAGTTTGTGCATTATATACATATGGTTAACCTCGCCTTCACAAGCGGTTATAAAAACGATACTTATGGGTATACAATCTGCTTAAATTTGAATAACGCATCGCAATGAAGGTGACTCCATGGTCTAACACATTACTGATCTCATGGGGCCTTTATAGGTGCCCAAACCTATGTTAGTGAACTCTACGACACTATTATTTTTTAAGAAGCTAATCAAAATAAATAACCACACGTAACCGGGTACTTAAACCAATAATAAATGGGCTCCTCCACCAAAACGAAAAAATGCTTAACCAAAAGTAATCAAAAGATGGCATGCCAAATAACAAACCAGCTGTTTGTCTTCTGTGCAACAGCGTGAATCACTATATAACTGTTCCTGAAATCATCCATCATTACATAATACATGAAACAATACAAGTTGGTGAACGCATTACACATGGATACAATATACCTTATTAAATTTTACAGAAAACAGGCCATTTCTAATTTATCATTTAAACCGAACGGTATCAAGGTGTTTAGATATCTTATCCAGTGCGTTTCTCTTTGTGCCAATTGCTGATTGATGTCTTTATGTGGTGCTGCTGTAATCTTTTCTAAAATAGTGCACCTGATTTGGGGTATAGTGTGTTTTTTGTCTACCCAGTGAGCGGCTAGGCTAGATTTTGTGTTGCCTGTTCTAATCAAGCTTTTATGTTCAGCGAGTCTGACTTTTATCCTTCTCGATGTTCTGCCAACATACACTAACCCACATGGGCATTTAATAGCGTAAATCACCATTTCAGAATTGCAATCTGATGTGTGTCTTAATTTGATAGTTTTGCCAGTGTGTGGGTGCGTAAATATGTTCCCTGCAATCACATTGCCACAGTGACCGCAGTTAGAACATTTACGCATCCCCAAAGTTCGGGTAGCCATTGTGTTAGAGGTTCTTTTTTTCAGAAGTTCTCTTAGATTTTTTGATCGCGAATGTGCCAACATAGGTTTTGCAATGAACACTTCCTTGAAGTCTTATTCTTGTTCAATTATCTCCCATCTGCTAAGTATGCTGCATTTGATTGCAGATGTTGCTGTCGAAAATTTTATAACAAAAACTTCCCTTTTCTCTTCTGGTTTAAACGACTTCCTTAACAGTTTATTTCTTTATTTATTTTCCACGATCCTGTGAGAGTACCGCTGGACTTGACGAAAAACCCAAATTGTTTTTTTTATTTTCGCTCCGGGCGGTTCCTCTGGGAGCCACCCCCTACAACGGCCAGGGGGCGGGGTATCCCTACCCTTGCCCCCTTATGTTGTTTTTTTCACATACTTTCAGGAGAAAGGACTCAGGGCCTGATTTAGATCTTGATGGGACTACTGCCGTCCTGCTGAGGCGGCGGTCCCAAGTTCTCCATCAAGCTGACCGCGGTCCGCCCGCTGTATTTAGATGTTGCAGCAATAGACAGTAGACTGCTGCGGCGGTGGACTTCTCTGCTAGCTAACAGTACTCCGTCGCCATCATTCCTGCAGGTTTGTGCCAGGCAGATTTAGATGTTCCCATTGTGCTGGCAGTGTCCTGGCGGCTTTGTCCTGATGGAGTGAAGTCATGGTGGTGTGGAGACAGGTAAGTGCTACTCATCATTATCTTACTACACATATATGTTGTGAATGTGTCATAATGTATATGTAGGTAATGTGTTATGCCCCTTTTTGGTACATATTACATGTCGCACAAACAATATACACACACTATTGAATGCACACCCACAGGCACCACAAGCACAACATCCATAAGCACCACAACAACAATTTTTTTTTAAGTTAAGTGTCATTGCAGGTGTGTTCATTTTACCTTGATGAGGAAAATGCACATTACTGCATCTACTTACACCTAATAAAAATGTTGCATCTAAGAGCAATGCAGAAGTAAACGAGGCTACAGAAATTGTCAATACACGATACATCGGACAATTGTAAAGAAGCTTACCGTAGGTCTTGGCGACAACAAAATCGTTTGGTATCTTGGTTGAGTTGGTGCAGCAAAGAAAGGACCTGGATGATGGGGTTCAAGATGGAAACGTAAGCAGAAAGCAGGAAAAAGGTATGTTTTTACCTAATTCCCATCGATTCAGCCAACTCAAAGTAGGAGGGATTCCTGCCACAGTTGCCACGGTGGAAAGGCACATCGTAATCAGGATGGCGGGAATCTGGGCAGGAGTCCTGCCAACAGCCACTTCTGCCTATACCGCCGTTGACGCGTTTGAGAAATCCTAGTAGAGTCAGCAGGACTTTGGGGGTCTTTAGTCTATGGACCAGCCTACATCTAAATACGGCGGGCGGACCACCAAGTCAGCGGGCAGGAAGACCATAGAACAAGCGACGGTGGGACCTCATCTGCCGAGATCTAAATCAGGCCCTAAGTACATGAAGGCCTATAATCGCTGCCACAACCTTTTTGTTCATGTTGCGACCAGTCAATCAGAGTGCATGTTCCCACTCCTGCAAGAGCGAGCTGGCCCCCTCAGCCAATCAGAGTGCTCTATTATTTGAAGTTGTGCTCGCTGGAATCTCGCGAGAGCCTCTCAAACTCAACCATCCAGATATACAAATGTTTTTGCACCTTCATTTCTCAAAAACTACTGAGCATATTTACACCAAATCACAAAAAGCATGCTTTCTGAACCAAGATCTAGCTTCCTACCAAATTTGGTGTAATTTTGTTCAGCAGTTTTGGCTGTAGTGCTCTTCAAAAATCCCTATGTAAATTGCCCTTTTTCTCGGCCCCCGCTTGACCAATCATCCCAAAACTCTCCATGTAGGAGCTGAGCAAAAAGGAGCACTTTTGTGGAAAGTTTTGTAAAGATTTGTCAAACTGAGCAAATGTTATTAGCAAAACAAATTTTTTTTCCCTATGTAGACTTAACCATAACTGCCCAGTGGGGATGGTAAGGCTTAATTTAGGGTTATTGGGTGGGTAGTGGTAAAGAAAGGTAAGGGTACCTTAGGGTTGATGGGTGGATGGTAGTAAGGCATCATAAGGGTAAGTGTAGGGTTTGAGGTGTGTATTGGTAAGGGGAGGTATGGGCAATATTATGGTTTAGGGTTGGATAGTGGTAAAGGGAAGTAAGGGTAAGTTTGGGATTTAGGGGTGGGCAGTGGTAAAGGGAGGTTAGGAGTACATTTAAAAAGGGGGGTTGGGAGTTCTACCAAGAAAGGAAAAATTACATTAAGTATTACATTTAGGGTTTAAAGGTGGGTAGTGGTAAAGTGAAGTACAGGTAATTTTAGGGTTCAGGGCTAGGTAGTGGTAGAGGAAAGTTAGGAGTAAATATTAAATGTATTTACTTATATATATTGTGATCAAGGCCTCTCGAAGGCCGAAACGCGTCATGGCGGTGGTGCGGTGTATTTGGTTTTAATAAAGAACCCTGCACTTAACTCTTGGGTCCGTGTTCGTCTTTCCTGGAGGAATTTGGAAGTTTGAGATGGAGTCCTCTGCATATATATATGTAATGGCGGTGGTGCGGGCATTCCTGGAATAAACCCGTTTTTTGCACTGAATCTGGGTCTGCCTTCTCGTCCTTGGAGAGGTTGTTGGTGGCGTGAAGTGTTGCGGATCTATTACCGAGTAGCTTCCTCGGTACTGGCAGACCCCTCCCTCGTTTAGGGCAGACGGCAAGAGGCATCTTTCTCTGGTAGCTATCGGAGGAGTTTTTTGTTACTCCGTGAAGGAGCAGCCGTCACAGCCCCCAGACAGCGGAAAAGCCCATCCTTCGGCAGTGTGAAACGGGGTGAGTGTCGGTGGACGCAAGCAACGTTGTACGGCACACGGAGGTAGGGGCCTGCCTATGTACCGGTGAGGAAGTGTGCAGTAGGGACGGGCGCGGGCACTGGCTTCAAGCACCTTCCCAGGGTTAAGGAGTTGTCCCATTGTAGTTGCACCATGTCCACCGACGTGATTCGGAGCCGTGAGGCGCGGCTGATGAAAAGGCGTAATGGCGGTGGTGCGGGCATTCCTGGAATAAACCCGTTTTTTGCACTGAATCTGGGTCTGCCTTCTCGTCCTTGGAGAGGTTGTTGGTGGCGTGAAGTGTTGCGGATATATATATATATATATATATATATATATATATATTATCTACTGGCGGTCGCCAGTAGATAGTTATAGTTACAACCTATTATCCATAGGAAATCCGCGACATTCTATTTGAAATAACTCTCTTGCCGGTTGACGTATCTTCGCGAAATTTTCAAACTTTGTGGCCCGCTCCGGTCTGCTCCTACCCTGAAAGTCTCGGGGGGATTCGTCAAGCGGGGGCCGAGAAAAAGGGGGTCCCAAAACGCGTTTTCCCCATGCACTTTTCCATAGGAAACTTTAGACACGGCTACAGCCCGAACTGCTGAACGGAATTACACCAAATTTGGCAAAGAGGTAGTTCTTGGTTCAGAAAGAACCCTTTTGTTAAATGGTGTAAATCCGTTCAGTAGTTGCTGAGAAAATGAAAAGTAAAAAGTTAGTGATATCTATGGCCGAGTAGGGTCCGCGTACCCTCAGCGCACCCTGCGCGCACCGTCCCGATCACGAGCTGCATGTTAATTGGCTGTCAGCTGGCTGTCAACATTCCGATTCAGGAAATGTTGGCAGCCATTTTGTCCCTCGGTAGAACCGAGGGACAGAAACAAGTGCGCAAAGCGCACAAAGGGGGCAGGGTAGAAACACCCTGACCCCCTAGGTTTGCTCAGGGGGTCCCACAAGGACCCCCTGGGCAAAAAAAAAAAGAAATTTTGGGTGCGCGAATCCTGCCGGAAAAAAAAAAATCGAAGCGCGGTCTCCCGCGCTTCGATGCTACTGGCCCCCGGGTGGCCCAAGTCCCGGGGGCATGGTGGGGGGGGATAATTTAATGTGTGGGGGGCCTCAAAGGGCCCCCCAAGTCCCGGGGACCGCCACCCCCCCCCGGGCTTTTTTTTAAAAATGGTGCGGGAGGGCTCTGAGCCCTCCCGCAGCCTTGGGGACCACCACCTCCCCGGGGCTTTTTTGTATACATTATAAAACCTGTGTGGGGGCTCCAGCCCCCACATGCCCCGGGACCGCCACCTCCCGGGGCACTAAACATTTTAATATGGGGGTCCGTTACAAACCCCCAGAGCCC
This sequence comes from Calotriton arnoldi, assembly GCA_963921515.1. Taxonomy (NCBI): domain Eukaryota; kingdom Metazoa; phylum Chordata; class Amphibia; order Caudata; family Salamandridae; genus Calotriton; species Calotriton arnoldi. The sequence goes on along the minus strand of CAWUFW010004493.1, from coordinate 434,505 downwards.
CGGGGACCACCACCTCCCGGGGCTGTGTACTGAATGGGAGGGGGGCCGCGCGGCCCCCTCCTGGAGCCCTTGATGGCTCTGGGGACCACCACCCCCCAGGGCCGGCTCCTGCAGTGTCCCGGGGTGCCTACCCCGGGACACTGTAGTTTGCTATGGCAGGGACGGAGCCTCGCGGCTCCCGTCCTGCCATAGCAAACTGCTTTGGATATTGGAAGAGAGAGCAGGGAAACCTGCTCTCTCTTCCAATATCCAAAGCAATTGCTTTTCCACATGGGGAGCAGCATGTCAGCTGCTCCCCATGTGGAACAGCAATGCCGGCTCCCAAGGGACGTGGGGAGCCGGCGGGACTGTGGGGGGATTGGGGACCCCCCACAGTCCCCAACGGAGAGGGCCAGCCCCGGGGGATGGGGTCCCCGGGGCAAGTAGTGGCCCGGGAGGGGGCCACGCGGCCCCCTCCCCAAAAAAGAGAATTTTTTTTTTTTTTTAAATGGAAAGGCCGGCCCCGGGGATGGGGTCCCGGGGCCTTAAAATGGCCAGAGGAGGGGGCCACGCTGCCCCCCTCAAAATAATAAATATAGAGGCCATGCCCCGGGGATAGGGTCCCCGGGGCCAATACAGGCCCAGGGAAGGGGGCCACGCGGCCCCTTCCCGTTTTTTTTTTTTTTTGTAATTTAAAAAAGGGGTAAGGCCCTGGGGGATGGGGTCCCCAGGGCCCAAAAAGAGAAAAAAGGAAGGGGGCTACACAGCCCCCTTCAGGGGACAAAAAAATAAAATAAAAAAAAACGATCGGGCCCGCAGGCCTTGCCCCTTCCTTCACCACTCTGCAAACGCGCCCCTGGCGCGTTTGCAGAGGGGGAACAAATTCCCCTTGAATACTGGGGGTCCCTGGGGGCCAACTAGCCCACCAGGAACCTCCAGTATGCGCCAGGGGCTGCCTTGCAGAGACGTGTAGAGAGGCCACACCCCTTTTACACCTCTCTGCAACGCAGCTCTGTGGCGCTTTTGGAGGTATATGGTGGGCTAGTTGGACTCCGGGGACCCTCAGGATTCAAGGGGACTTAATCCCCCAACTTAAAACACGCCACGGGGTGCGTTTGCACAGTGGTGAAGGGAGGGGCGGGGCTTCAGGTGACATGTGTGCAAACAGGCCCCGTGGCGCGTTTTAAGATGGGGAATTAAATCCCCTTCAATCCTGAGGGTCCCTGAGGGCCAACTAGCCCAACAGGTACATCCAGAAAGCGCCACAGAGCTGCGTTGCAGAGAGGTGTAAAAGGGGTGTGGCCTCTCTACACGTCTCTGCAAGGCAGCCCCTGGCGCATATTGGAGGTTCCTGGTGGGCTAGTTGGCCCCTAGGGACCCTCAGGATTCAAGGGGACTTAATCCCCCAACTTAAAACGCGCCACGGGGCGCGTTTGCACAGATGTCACCTCAGGCCCCGCCCCCTCCCTTCACCATTGTGCAAATATTCCTCTAAAATCAGCCGAAATAGGAATTCCGATTTACTCACCTGTTATAAGGAGAGACCTCAGTGCTGTATCTTTCAGCCCAGTACTGGTCCTGAAAAGTAATTTTAACCGTACTTACCAGTAACTTGAATTTCCTTCCATAGGCTAACATTGACTGGTTTCACTTGGAAATTCTTCTAAGTGTGGAGTTTTGGAACTTTAAAATATTCCTCTAAAATCAGCCGAAATACGAATACCGATTTACTCACCTGTTATCAGGAGAGACCTCAGTGCTGCATCTTTCAGCCCAGTACTGATCCTGAAAAGTAATTTTAACCGTACTTACCGGTAACTTGAATTTCCTTCATAGGCTAACATTGACTGGTTTCACTTGGAAATTCTTCTAAGTGTGGAGTTTTGGAACTTTAAAATATTCCTCTAAAATCAGCCGAAATACGAATACCGATTTACTCACCTGTTATCAGGAGAGACCTCAGTGCTGCATCTTTCAGCCCAGTACTGATCCTGAAAAGTAATTTTAACCGTACTTACCGGTTACTTGAACTTCCTTCATAGGCTAACATTGACTGGTTTCACTTGGAAATTCTTCTAAGTGTTGATTTTTGAAACATACAAATATTCCTCTAAAATCAGCCGAAATCCGAATTCTGATTTACTCACCTGTTATCAGGAGAGACCTCAGTGCTGCATCTTTCAGCCCAGTACTGGTCCTGAAAAGTAATTTTAACCATACTTACCAGTAACTTGAATTTCCTTCCATAGGCTAACATTGACTGGTTTCACTTGGAAATTCTTCTAAGTGTGGAGTTTTGGAACTTTAAAATATTCCTCTAAAATCAGCCGAAATTCGAATTCCGATTTACTCACCTGTTATCAGGAGAGACCTCAGTGCTGCATGTTTCAGCCCAGTACTGATCCTCAAAAGTAATTTTAACCGTACTTACCGGTAACTTGAATTTCCTTCATAGGCTAACATTGACTGGTTTTCAGCAAAAAAGTTTCAAAGTGTTGATTTTCACAAACTACAAATATTCCTTAAAAATCGCCTGTATGACTTAAACGCATTCTTTCAACTGTTTACAGGAGATGCACCAGTGCTGGATCCAGGATCCAACACTGAGTAAGAAAAAGTAACGTTAACAGTTTTTACCTGCTAAGTGAATTTCCTTCCATAGGATAACATTGGTGATTCTATGAGAAAAAGTTTCTAAGTGTCAACTTTTAAAATACAATAATATTCCTTAAAAATCACGACTGTAACCAAAACTTTTACTCAACTGTTTACAGGAGATGTACCAGGACTGAATCTAGGATCCAGTCCTGTGGTTAGAAAAGTAATCCATAAAGTAACTAATTGAATTTAACTAGAAATTCACATTGAGCTGAATGTTGCATTGTGTTTGAAAATGTGTTGCCCATTGCAACAACTGTAACTACTGTACTTAAAAGTCTATTGCCTATCTGCAAAGTATTTAAACTAAAGTAATTCATTAAGAGAAAGTATTTTTGTAATGTAATGTATAATGTAATTACAATGTAATTTAAAAAATAAAATATGTAAAAAAAAATTGTTTCTAAAAATGTAGTAAATCAGTATGAAAAAAATTAATATAACAATTAATACATTTAAAAATTGTCATTTACAAAACCTTTGAAATTCACTAAAAACCATAGGTTTCAGACACGTTATAGTTACAAATTAGCATTTAAAAACCTTTGAAATTCACTGAAAAAACCATAGGTTTCAGACACGTTATAGTTACAAATTAGCATTTAAAAACCTTTGAAATTCACTGAAAAAACCATAGGTTTTAGGGACAGTTATAGTTACTTGGACATTGCACTCGTACAAAACCCGTGAAATTCCCCGTTATAGTTAGTTCAGCTAACTATAACTCGCGCCCCGCAATGCACTGCTGATGACGTCACATATTACATCACTCATGACATGGTCAGTGACATCACTGATGACATCACTGATGACATCTCAAATGACATCACTGATGACATCATCCACGTGATAATCTGATGCACCTCCTCACACCCTAATATAACCTTTGATACACCCACTCTAAATTACAGACTGCCATTCGCAAAACCATAGACACTCCAACACCAATAACTACATACCCACTCACTGATTCTTAGGTCTACACACACACATCCACTCACTCACCCGTACAGTCACTCATACTTACGGTCACTCAGTACAGGACTATCATATGCACTCATACTCCTATATAGACACTCAAACACCGCCACTCATCCATAGAGGTACTCACACACCTAGTCAGTCATGCAAATAATTAAACACACTACCATTTACTCACCTATACAGTTATACACACACCAGCTCACTTACTCATACAAATACTAGCACATTCTTACGCTCTTATACAATCACTGATACAAGTACACACTCATCCATACAGCCACTATCACAATCAGTCACTCTCGCTTATAGCTATTTATATACTCCAACACACATATATACTGCCTTTCACATATGTAGTTACTCACACATGTACCACTGGGACATACATTCACTCACTAACACACTCTTACACACACTTACCCACCCATACAGTCTATCACAGATGCACTCTTGAAACCATCCACCCAGTGAATCACCCACTCACACATCTATGCACAGAGTCGCACACACCCCTCCCACACAAACACTCAGGCACCCATACAGATACTCACACAAGCATTCAATAACTCAAATAGACACTCATGTAGCTATTCACAAACACATGCAGCCACTTACACAGCAACAGACAGACGGATACAGACATTCACCCAGTTTAGTCACTAACCCATGCATTCAGTAAGATACGTTAAATCACTCACTTATACAGTCATTAACACACACCTACTAAATCATCCATACAGACACTTACACACCCACTCATTCTTCAATACGTCTTTTCCTATATATATTAAAAATATTTAAACTTTAGAGAAACACACAGTCACTGGATGATGTCATCAGTGATGTCATTTGAGATGTCATCAGTGATGTCATCAGTGATGTCACTGACCATGTCATGAGTGATGTAATATGTGACGTCATCAGCAGTGCATTGCGGGGCGCGAGTTATAGTTAGCTGAACTAACTATAACGGGGGAATTTCACGGGTTTTGTACGAGTGCAATGTCCAAGTAACTATAACTGTCCCTAAAACCTATGGTTTTTTCAGTGAATTTCAAAGGTTTTTTAAATGCTAATTTGTAACTATAACGTGTCTGAAACCTATGGTTTTTTCAGTGAATATATATATATATATATATATATATATATATATATCAATCAATCTAGATAGATAGATAGATAGATAGATCCACAGCAAAGCTGGTGGGGCGCCAGCAGGCTCCAAATCACTGTGATGCTCAGTCGGGTACATGACCTCCAAGACTTACATAGTATTGCATCACTACTGCTTTCCTTCAAGATTGAGAAAGATAAGATGTCACTCTGGGAGCGCTTTCCATAGATTTGTTTAATTTCAACTGGATGCCACGATGGAAAAATGTCAGAGCTTTTCTCACACGATCATTGCTCATGACAGTAAGAGCCATTTTGTAACGCCTTTATAAACTATAGACTATGTAAACATGTTGACATTTTCCCATTGTGGCTTCTAGTTAAAATGAAATATATATTCACCTTAAAAACACAACGTTTAAAGTAACGATATAGTTATATATAAAAATGTTCAGTAACAACTTAACTTTTTATTAAGGGTGGGCCGAGCTCGCGGAGTTGCATAAAAACTCAGTGGAATTCCGCAGAGTTCTGTGAGCAGGCGGAGTTGTTCCACTCACCCACCCCTAGTCCGAAATGCAGCTGCACTGAACTCCGGTGCTTGTTGACCTGCTTGCAAAGTGCCCAGTGCAAAACCGTTGCCGCCTCTACGCGCTGTGGGGTGGGGGAATGGAAGGGAAAATAGTAAAAGTACTTGTTTTTGTTCATCGATAATGTATACACAGTGAGGCAGTAATGTGGATGCGCAATGCCAGCTAGTTTTTATAATTTGATATCTGCATTAATTGAATTGAAAAGTTTCTTTTTATAAAAATATAACACAGTGAACCAGTTCTGTGGAGGTTGGAAGAACCCTGGCCCACATGGTAACTTATTGCTACCAATCATGTTCCTTATGTGCTTTAATGAATACATGCACCTAATGCAAAATGGTGGTATTAATCTCAACTCTTGTGATGTTTGTTGCATGGGGGGCTTTTCTGGGAAAGGGTGTTTGAAGTCTTGGTTCCTGTATGTAGACTACTTGCTACCGTTTTTTGTGCTATTCGTGCGTAGTTTGCATCACGGAGGAGGTTAGTCTAGTTTTATTCACTATTCCAGGAAACTGAGTCACTGTTACAAACTGGGCGAGACCCAGATGGCTGGTGGAGAGGGTGGCATGCCGGTGTAACTGCAATGCAGATAGAGATGTTCTTGAGATGAATCGATCTCGCTGCAAAAATCAACCTGCCCAAGTAGCGTGTACCCTCTTGATGACAACCACTTGTCTGTGTACTGGGTATCTTTTATCCAACTAGCCAGTAAATGGCAACTGTAGAACCAGAAGACACTGGCAGGGAACAGTAAGATGAATATTTGTGGCACTATTAGTGGTTTACGTATATTTGTTTAAAGTAACCTTTGACATGATAAACAATACAAGAGTTAGAAATGCGTGACACAGTGAACTCTCTTACACTGATATATGGTGGCTCACAGAGACGCTTGAAATGGGGCAGTCTTGAAGCACACTTTAGACCCGCTTATGAATGTGGTTCCTCTGTGTCTGTATAAAGTAGCCATTGTGCTGCAGTATCCAGACTTTACTGATGTTGGCAGCCTTTCACTCTTGGTCATTCATTTCAAGGGCTGCTCTGAGACTGCCCTTGTGCTAGGACTAGGCTGTGGTTATTGACTCAATCACAGTCACCTCATCCCTCTAGCCTGGGAACACCAAATCTCCCCTTACCTGAGGTCCGCGGAGGGCTCAGCTACTGAGTCAGCATGCAGTCCAAATCACCCAAACGCAAAGTTGCGGCTGGGCTGCAAGCTGTTGAGGGAAATCAGTCACCGCTTCACTGCATCCCAAACTCCTTCTTCATTCTTCTCATATCAAACGGGAAGAGTCCCTACTCCCCATCAGGGGCGTATCATGTTCGGGACCGGGTGCACTGGCTCACTGCAGAGCTGTGCAGTATCATGTGCAGAGTAATATAACACATGCGCATGGATGGGATCCCGCTATACTACGCTCACGCATCTCTCAAGCCCTCAGGTTCACGACTATTGCGCATGCGTATTGGTGAAAGACTTTCCCGAGGCGCATGCTCAGTGCTGCCGGAGGCGCAGCCCTACAAAACATGCTCACAATGAGCTTGAATCCATGATTGACAGTAGTGGTGGGTCACGTGGGTGCTGGTAAACTCCGCTATGCTGCGTAGGTGGAGTTTTTGCCAATATCCGCCCTCCAAGCAGAGTGCGGAGTGACAAAAACTCTGTGAACTCTGCCGGCGGAGCGGAGTTTACCGCCCACTGTTTATACTTTAAAAACCACAGATATTCACCAGTTATAGTTATCTCAAGTAACTATAACTCATCCCCTAAGGTAACTATAACTCGTGCGCCCACCATGCACAGTTTTCTCATCAATAATGTCATGAAAACTGTTGCAAAGATATCATCAATGATGTCATAGAGGATGTCATGAGCAATGTAATATGTGAAGTAATTAGTAGTGCATAGTGAAGTGCGAGTTATGGCTACCTTAGAACCTTAGAACACGAGTTACAGTTACTTGAGATAACTATAAGTATAACTGGTGAATTTCCAATTATAACGTAACTTTAACTTTTGTTTTTTTTGTGAATTTCTAGTTTTTTTTCTTCTAAAGTAATATTTTATTACCATACATAAATACAACCACCGCTGAACACAGGCCGTGCAAGGCAGGGGCTGGCTGCAGGGCCTGCAGCCAACTCCCAGCATGCAGCCAACCCCATGATGTGAATGGCTTTTATCCTTGCCCGGTGGAGGGTTGGCCGATCTTCTTGGGCACCAGGGACCCCATCCCATGGGGCCAAATATAATAAAAAAGGGAAGGGGGCCGCACGGATACCCCTCTTTGAACCTTATAGGCCCTGGGGACCCCATCCCCCAGGGCCAAGTAATCAATAAAGGGAGTAGGGGGCCACGAGGCCCCCCTCCCTGAGCCTAATTACGCCCAGGGGGACCCATCCCCCAGGGCCAAAATTTAAATAAAGTCGGAGGAGCGTCCCAGAATGGCGACGGTGCTGAGGCAGGCGCTGCCATTGGGATTTCGATATCTCTTTCCGACAGCCTTTTTATGGCGGGAACCCCTCCATGAGAAGGTTGACGGAAAGGAATCTGGGGCCCCAAACAGTCCCCCGGCCAACGCAAATGCACTTACCTCCGTGCACCATGTGCCATTCACGACATGGGGCATGGCACATGATGCATGGATGTGCAGGAGGTGCTGCATGGCGGCAGCATGTGCTACAGTGCTATTCCCTGGCAGCAGAATTCCCCCGCCATGCTTCCAACGAGTTTCCGACTGCCAGCCCGGCGGTCTAATCCAATAGTCAGGCCACCACATGCTCGTTGGGCAGTCTCCCGACCACCGCAATAGCGGCCAGGGGTCCGACTGCCCGGCATTGTAATGATGCCCTTAGTCTATGCTCCCATTTGGTGGGAGATTAGGAAATGCTCCTGCCAGACATGTTTTCCTGCCCGCAGTAATGCGGGCAGGGAAACTACTGTATCCTAGGGGTGTGCTCCCTGGGACACAGCAAGTAAGCTGGCCCTGGGGGATGGGTGATGGGGTCCCCATGGCCATTACTGGCTCAGGGAGGGAGGCCACACAGCCCCTTTCCTTTCCTTCCTTTCAATTTAACTTACGGCCCTGAGGGATGGGGTCCCCAGCTCCTTTTTAAGGCTCGGGGAGGGGACCACATGGCCCCCTCCCCTTTTTAGGTTTCGCCTGCACAGCACTTGTGCTATGCTTGAGAAATCTATTGTTTTTAATATAAACTTAAAAGGGACTTACATAGTGCCTCCTCTCTTACCTGGCTTCTCATTGGTTCCTGTGTGTGCCACTTACCTTTCCTCCATTTCTATTGGCTGTAGCATATGTTCCTGCATTTAACAATGCTTGTTCCTCGTCTGCTTCTCTTATCAGTTTCCCGCCGCCAAAATACTGTTAACATCCGCTTTGGTGGAACTATATTTTCATAAAGTTTTACCTTTTACTATTGCAGCATATTTATATAACAATTTATCACCAAGAGAGATTAAGTGATTTGCAAAAAATCACAGGATGTTGAGTGGGCCGCCGAGACTCGAACCGCAAACCTCAGCTCTCGAGTCAGCAGCTCCAGCTTCCTGGGGTTCCTGGGGCCTAATCAGGGTCCAGGGGGGCACACGACCCCTCCCTTATTTTTTACCTCAGCCCGGGGGCGGGTAGAGTCCCAAGGGCCTCACCCTCCCCCCCAAAAAATAACCTGTGTTGCCCCGTCGATCCCTGGCCCATCCTGGGGAGTTAATAAAACAAGCACAGGAGTCCATGCTTGTTTTTTAAAAATAAAATTTGTATATACATATATACTTCTGCACCACCTTTAAAATAATATCTCTCGTGCACCTCCATATACAGCCTTGTCACCTCACTCGCCACATTACATTAACATTAACTATAACTCGCCCCTTCACCATGCACTAGTTATACCCTTGGATATTACATAAGTTATACATGTGAAATCATTGCATTAATTAAAACACTTACAACAGTTGAAATTATATTATTTGCCAGAACACAGTGCATGGTACAGGGTCCAGTTATAGTTAGTGTAGTGTGGCGAGTGAGGTGACAAGACTGTGTACGCATGTGTGTGAATGATGTTAATTTAAAGGAGGTGTGGAAGTATAAATGTGAGTTATAAGTATGACTTATAGTAATTTGAAAGTGGTGCGTAAATGATAAATTCAAAACATAAATATAATTTTTGGATTTGCTATGGTTGTGTACATTAAGATGTATTTGTCACAAATAAGATATGAATTACTTTGTATGTGGTGCATAGATCATAAATTAAAGAGATAACTATAACTTTAGAATTTCTAATGTTTGCATAGTTTAAATTGGGTTTGTATACCAAATATAAATAAAGTTTTCCTAACTTTAACTTATCTTTAACATTAGTTTTTTTTCTGTGAATTTCAATGGTTTTTATAATGTTAGTAACAATTTTGTAATAATCTTCTAGTTTAGTCTTGTGGAGTGGAGTGTTATTAAGTGGAGTGTGGTACAATATAGTGGTGGATAGTGTTGTTAAGTGTACTGTGGTACAGTATATTGTTGTATAGTGGAGTGGAGTAAAGTGGAATGCGGTATACTGGGATGGCATACAGCTAGGTGGTGTACAGTGGAGTCGCATACAGTGGTGTGGTGTAGAGTGAACTTGGATACAGTAGAGTGGTGTATATTGGAGTTGCATAGAGTGTAGTGGTGTACAGGGCAATGGTATAAAGTTGAGTGAGGTAAAGTGGATTTATGTCCTGTAAATATTATACATTGTATTCATGTACACTGTACTGGCGTACAGAGGAGTGCTATACACTGGAGTGTTGTAGAGTGTAGGGGCAGATATTGGAATATTGTGTACTGAAATGGAATACAGTGGAGTGCGGTACAGTGGAGTGACATAAACTGGAATAATGCACAGTGGAGTGTCATACAGTGGAGTGGGGTACCATTAAGTGGTGAACAGTGGGCTTATGTAAAGTGGAGTGTTGTACAGTGTAGTGTTGTAAAGTAAAATTGTGTAAAATGGAGCGGAGTATATTGGAGTGCCGTACAGTACAGTGGTGCAGAGCGGAATAGGGTACACTACATTGGGGTGCAGTGCAATAGGGTATAGTGGAGTGAAGCGTGATACAGTGGAGTAGTGTAGAATTGAGTAGTGTTCAGTGTTATAACATTGAGTTTAGTGGTGTTAAGTGTTCAGACGTACACTGGAGTGCCATATAGTTGAGTAGTGTACAGAAGAGTGTCGTACAATTCAATAGGGTTCATTATAGAAGGGTAGAGTCTAATGATGTACGGATTGGAAACAAAGATGATGCACTCAGATGGATAGCATACTTCCTCACAGGATGCACCGAAAGAGTACACCTCCCCATCACCTTGCACAATAAGCACTCCATCTGCGGAGTACCCCAAGGCTCATTCCTCAGCCCCACCCTTTTCAACATCTACGTGACACCACTTGCAGACATCATCAGATCACACAACATCAACTTTATCTCCTACGCCGACGACACACAACTCATCCTCTCACTCTCAGCGAACCCCACCCAGACGAAGACCAACTTCCACAATTGCATGAAGAACGTCTCAACATGGATGAGAGACAACTGGGTCAAACTCAACACAGACAAAACAGAAGCTCTGACCTTCTGCAGACACACCGCCCTCTGGAGCGACTCCTGGTGGTCAAGCAGAGCTCAGACCCACCCCCACATCAAAAGACCACGCCCACAACCTCAGCATCATACTTGAAGGCAAACTCTCCATGAAATGGCAGGTCAAAGCTGTAGCCTCAGCCGGCTTGCACCCAATTCGCTTGCTCTGAAAAATCTTCAGATGGCTCCCCATGAGCACCAGGAATACCGTAGTGTAGGCCCTCATCACCAGCCAACTCAACTATGGCAATGCATTCTATGCCGGCACAACCTCTGAGCTCTTGCAGCAGCTAGGCTGATCCTCAAGCTGCCCAAGAGAACACATATCACACAGCAACTAAAGGATCTCCACTGGCTCCCTGTCCAGAAAATATGCCAGTTCAAGCTCCTGACCCACGTCTATAAAGCCCTCCACAACCACAGACCACACTATATGAACCACCGACTGACCTTCCACAAATCTTTCAGAAACTTTTGCTCCTCACACCCCACCCTCGCTCAAACACCATGCATACGCTGCAGCTGCACCAGAGGAGGCTCATTCTCCCACCTCACCGTCAAAGCCTGGAACACCTTCCCTCTCCACCTCCTCACTTCAACATCGCTGGACCACTTCAAAAAGGGAGTAAAGACCTGGCTCTTCGACTGAGAACTGCAGCACAGCACTGGGATAACCCCTGGGGTGATGAGCTGCGCTATACAAACACTAGTTGATTGACTGATACAGTGAAATGTGGTTTAGTAGAGTGGCGCAAAATGTAGCCTTGTAAAGTGAAATAGCATAATGTAGATTGTGGTACAGTCCAGTGGCATATACTGCATTTCAGTACAATAGAGTGCCTTAGAGTGGAGTACCATACACTGGAACAGCGTACACTCCAGTAGTGTACCATCAAGTGGACATAGTGGAATAGCATATATTTGAATAGCGTAAAGTGGAGTTGTGTACAGTGGAATTGTGTACTGTTGTGAGCAGTACAGTTTAGGGATGCCCAGGAAACTGGCAAACACAAACGTGTATTCGAATACAGTGGGGAACAGTATAATAGCGTAGAGTATAGCAGTGTAGATTGGAATGGCGTATAGTGGACTTGGGTGGAGTAGAGTGGAGTAATATACAGTGTATTTGCGTTTGATCTAGTGGCATATACTGTAGTGTCATAAACTGGAGTAGTATACTCTAAACAGTGTACAGTGGAGTGTAATAAAGTCAACAGTTTTACAGTGGAGTGGCGTAAAGTGGAGTGTGTAAATTAAAGTAAATGGACCGTTAATATGTGTTAAAAGTTGTCAATGTTATAACTCCAAAATATATGTTATAATATTTCAATGTTGGGGGAGCTCTCAAAACCTGCTTAAATGCAATGTATTTTACATATACTTCTGTAGTTTGCCTATTGGGAAAACTGTAATTTGGATTTTGTTGAAACTTGGCAGGATTACATAATATGGTGCACAAATGATTATATTGGGTAGTGCCGGTAAGTAGTGTAAGTATTTTATAAGTTTTAATGTATTTAAACTTTGTGAGATCTGTTGCTGCATTATTTTAGAGAAATGTGAGGATATTTCGCTTTAATATCATGGTACCTAGTGATGAACGTCATTAGCTAATTGGCTAAATACTGCCTTTACAACAGTTAAAGGCAGGCATGTTGTTTTTAGGTACACTTTGCCCTTGTTCAGCGTTATGCCTTCCGATGTAGGTAAGTATTAGTTTTGATATTTTTGCCCTAACTATTACCAGTGGTAATAGGTAGTGCAAAATATTTAAACGTTTCTATATAGTTGTTTTAAAAAATATGAAGTAGCGCGGTATTACTGCTGCACCCCAAAAATAATTTCTATGGTTACCATTTTTATTTATAAATTTCTATATATTTTTGTAGCACTCTACTTTGCACTGCGTTTTTTTTTAAGTAGTGTGGTAATTTTTTGTAATAAAAGAGCTACTCCGTACACTTTTTTCTGCATATTTAAATATGTTAAAATTTGAAAATACACTTTAGCACTCTATATTTATAAAATATAATGTCTTATAGTGTATTTTGAATTTAGAAAAATGTATGTCTTTTGGTACCGTGGTAGTACCGGGGTGCTGTGTATATTTTTGTTAAGTATATATAAACTTAGAAATATTTTTCCCTACCTATTACTAATTACTAAAGTAGTATTAGGTATGGAAAAAATACCAAACCTAATACTTATCAACATTGCAAGGCATAATGCAGAACACAGGGAAACTTGAGTTGGAAGCAACAAGGCTCCCTTAAACTTTTGTAAAGGCAGTCATTAGTAATGACTTGTCATTGCTATATACTTCGGTAGTACTGCGGCCACAGATATCACTGTTAAAAATACTTAAAACATATAAAAGACTTACTCCACTACCCCACAGAATCATCTTCGCATCACAATCTATTATCCGGACAAATTTCGTCAAAATCAGACTGACAGTTTTTGCACTTCACAAAATACAAAAATCTATGTAAAATACATTAGATTTAATGCCTGTTTTGTAACCCTCCCCCTTTTTTCTTTGCATCTCCTTGACCAAACGCCGCAAAAACTTCAGTACTCTGACAATGAAACGGCTGGACTAAGTCTGAAACTTTCCACGGACATTCGTCAAATGAGTGCAAAGTTATTAAGGGAAAAAAATCCCATAAATGCCTATCTATGTTGACCCAAACTACAACTATAGAGTGTAGCCACTCTATGTTTGTCTGGGTGTGTATATATATATATATATATATATATATATATATATATATATATATATATATCAACCAAAACTTGCCCTGTAACGAGGACAAACACAGCAGCAGGTTGGTTAAAAAACCTTTATTGCATAAAACCGGCAGTGCACACTCCGATGAACATCTTTATCCTGACGCGTTTCGGGGCTGGCAAAGCTCCTTATTCATAGGATGACAAATCAGAAATGCGCTGAAATGCTTGTTAAGGCGCCATTACTGCATGCTGTTTATTTAAATAGTCCCCAGTGGGCCTCTCAAGTGAATCAACAATTCCTAGCATGCTGGTACCTGTTGTTTGTAGTTCTCGAGCATGCATTCCTCCCCAGTGGGATCTGCGCAATATCAAAATCTTTCATGTTTCTAACAATAGTTAACCCCAGCGGGTCTCCGAGTGTGCATTGCCGGTTTTATGCAATAAAGGTTTTTTAACCAACCTGCTGCTGTGTTCGTCCTGGCATCAGGGCAAGTTTTGGTTGGTATTAAACATGGCAGTCCGGCCGTGGGGGACGAACCACCGCATTAACTGTGCTTTGGGCCCAGAGGCTGTGAACTTTCTAACCTTGGGGCACAGCTGAGGAGAAAATTACCGATAATCTGCACTCGGAGACCCACTGGGGTTAACTATTGTTAGAGACATGAAAGATTTTGATATTGAGCAGATCCCACTTGGGAGGAATACATGCTCGAGTACTACAAACTACAGGTACCAGCATGCTATGAATTGTTGATTCACTTGAGAGGCCCACTGGGGACTATTTAAATAAACAGCATGCAGTAATGGCGCCTTAACGAGCATTTTAGCTCATTTCTGATTTGTCATCCAATGAATAAGGAGCTTTGCCAGCCCCGAAACGCGTCAGGATAAAGATGTTCATCGAAGTGTGCATTGCTGGTTTTATGCAATATAGGTTTTTTAACCAACCTGCTGCTGTGTTCGTCCCCGCATCAGGGCAAATTTTGGTTGGTATTAAACACGGCAGTCCGGCCGTGGGGGACGAACCACCGCATTAACTGTGCTTGGGGCCCAGAGTCTGTGAACTTTCTAACGTTGGGGCGCAGCTGAGGAGAAAATTACCGATAATCTGCACTCGGAGACCCACTGGGGTAAACTATTGTTAGAGACATGAAAGATTTTGATATTGCCCAGATCCCACTGGGGAGGAATACATGCTGGAGAACTACAAACTACAGGTACCAGCATGCTAGGAATTGTTGGTTCACTTGAGAGTCCCACTGGGCACTATTTAAATAAACAGCATGCAGTAATGGTGCCTTAACGAGAATTTTAGGGCATTTCTGATTTGCCATCCTATGAATAAGGAGCTTTGCCAGCCCCGAAACGCGTCAGGATAAAGATGTTCATCGGAGTGTGCATTGCCGGTTTTATGCAATAAAGGTTTTTTAACCAACCTGCTGCTGTGTTCGTCCTGGCATCAGGGCAAGTTTTGTTTGGTATTAAACACGGCAGTCCGGCCGTGGGGACGAACCACTGCATTAACTGTGCTTGGGGCCCAGAGGCTGTGAACTTTCTAACCTTGGGGCGCAGCTGAGGAGAAAATTACTGATAATCTGCACTCGGAGACCCAATGGGGTTAACTATTGTTAGAGACATGAAAGATTTTGATATTTCTCAGATCCCACTGGGGAGGAATACATGCTCGAGAACTACAAACTACTGGTACCAGCATGCTAGGAATTGTTGATTCACTTCAGAGGCACACTGGGGAAAATTTAAATAAACAGCATGCAGTAATGGCGCCTTGACGAGCATTTCAGCGCATTTCTGATTTGTCATCCTATGAATAAGGAGCTTTGCCAGCCCCGAAACGCGTCAGGATAAAGATGTTTATCGGAGTGTGCATTGCCGGTTTTATGCAATATAGGTTTTTTAACCAACCTGCTGCTGTGTTCGTCCTCGCATCAGGGCAAGTTTTGGTTGGTATTAAGCACGGCAGTCTTGCCGTGGGGTACGAGCCACTGCATTAACTGTGCTTGGGGCCCAGAGGCTGTGAACTTTCTAACCTTGGGGCGCAGCTGAGGAGAAAATTACAGATAATCTGCACTCAGAGACCTACTGGGGTTAACTATTGTTAGAGAGATGAAAGATTTTGATATTGCGCAGATCACACTGGGAAGGAATACATGCTCGAGAACTACAAACTACAGGTACCAGCATGCTAGGAATTGTTGATTCACTTGAGAGGCCCACTGGGGACTATTTAAATAAACAGCATGTAGTAATGGCACCTTACCAAGCATTTCAGCGCACTTCTGATTTGTCATCCTATGAATAAGGATTTGCAAGCCCCGAAACGCGTCAGGATAAAGATGTTCATCAGAGTGTGCATTGCCGGTTTTATGCAATAAAGGTTTTTTAACCAACCTACTGCTGTGTTCGTCCTCGCATCAGGCCAGGTTTTGGTTGGTATTAAACACGGCAGACCGGCCGTGGGGGACGAACCACTGCATTAACTGTGCTTGGGGCCCAGAGGCTGTGAACTTTCTAACCTTGGGGCGCAGCTGAGGAGAAAATGACCAATAATCTGCACTCAGAGACCCACTGGGGTTAACTATTGTTAGAGACATGAAAGATTTTGATATTGCGCAGATCCCACTTGGGAGGAATACATGCTCGAGTACTACAAACTACAGGTACCAGCATGCTAAGAATTGTTGATTCACTTGAGAGGCCCACTGGGGACTGGTTAAATAAACAGCATGCAGTAATGGCGCCTTAACGAGCATTTTAGCGCATTTCTGATTTGTAATCCTATGAATAAGGAGGTTTGCCAGCACCGAAACGCGTCAGGATAAAGATGTTCTTCGAAGTGTACATTGCCGGTTTTATGCAATAAAGGTTTTTTAACCAACCTGCTACTGTGTTCGTCCTCACTTCAGGGTAAGTTTTGGTTGGTATTAAACACGGCAGTCCGGCCGTGGGGGACGAACCACCACATTAACTCTGCTTGGGGCCCAGAGGCTGTGAACTTTCTAACCTTAGGGCGCAGCTGAGGAGAAAATTACCGATAATCTGCACTCGGAGACCCACTGGGGTTAACTATTGTTAGAGAAATGAAAGATTTTGTTATTGCTCAGATCCCACTGGGGAGGAATACATGCTTGAGAACTACAAACTACAGGCACCAGCATGCTAGAAATTGTTGATTCACTTGAGAGGCCCACTGGGGACTAATTTAAATAAACAGCATGCAGTAATGGTGCCTTAACGAGCATTTCAGGGCATTTCTGATTTGTCATCCTATGAATAAGGAGCTTTGCCAGCCCCGAAACGCATCAGGATAAAGATGTTCATTGGAGTGTGCATTGCCGGTTTTATGCAATAAAGGTTTTTTAACCAACCTGCAGCTGTGTTCGTTCTGGCATCAGGGCAAGTTTTGGTTGGTATTAAACACGGCAGTCCGGCCGTGGGGGACGAACCACTGCATTAACTGTGCTTGGGGCCCACAGGCTGTGAACTTTCTAATCTTGGGGCGCAGCTGAGGAGAAAATTACCGATAATCTTCTCTCGGAGACCCACTGAGGTTAACTATTGTTAGAGACATGAAAGATTTTGATATTGCGCAGATGACACTGGGAAGGAATACATGCTCGAGAACTACAAACTACAGGTACCAGCATGCTAGGAATTGTTGATTCACTTGAGAGGCCCACTGGGGACTATTTAAATAAACAGCATGCAGTAATGGCACCTTAACGAGCATTTCAGCACATTTCTGATTTGTCATCCTATGAATAAGGAGCTCTGCCAGCCCCAAAACGCGTCAGGATAAAGATGTTCATCGAAGTGTGCATTGCCGGTTTTATGCAATAATGGTTTTTAACCAACCTGCTGCTGTGTTCGTCCTCGCATCAGGGCAAGTTTTTGTTGGTATTAAGCACGGCAGTCCGGCCGTGGGGTACGAGCCACCACATTAACTGTGCTTGGGGCCCAGAGGCTGTGAGCTTTCTAACCTTGGGGCGCAGCTGAGGAGAAAATTACCGATAATCTGCACTCGGAGACCTACTGGGGTTAACTATTGTTAGAGACATGAAAGATTTTGATATTGCACAGATCCCACTGGGGAGGAATGCATGTTCGAGAACTACAAACTACAGGTACCAGCATGCTAGGAATTGTTGATTCACTTGAGAGGCCCACTGGGGACTATTTAAATAAACAGCATGCAGTAATGGTGCCTTATCGAGCATTTCAGCGCATTTCTGATTTGTCATCCTATGAATAAGGAGCTTTGCCAGCCGCGAAAAGCTTCAGGATAAAGATGTTCATCGGAGTGTGCATTGCCGGTTTTATGCAATAAAGGTTTTTTAACCAACCTGCTGCTGTGTTCGTCCTCGCATCAGGGCAAGTTTTGGTTGGTATCAAACACGGCAGTCCGGCCGTGGGGGACGAACCACAGCATTAACTGTGCTTCGGTGCCCGGAGGCTGTGAACTTTCTAACCTTGGGGCGCAGCTGAGGAGAAAATTACCGATAATCTGCCCTCGGAGACCCACTGAGGTTAACTATTGTTAGAGACATGAAAGATTTTGATATTGCGCAGATCCCACTGGGGAGGAATGCATGCATGAGAACTACAAACTACAGGTACCAGCATGCTAGGAATTGTTGATTCACTTGAGAGGCCCACTGGGGACTATTTAAATAAACAGCATGCAGTAATGGCGCCTTAACGAGCATTTCAGCGCATTTCTGATTTGTCATCCTATGAATAAGGAGCTTTGCCAGCCCCGAAACGCGTCAGAATAAAGATGTTCATCGGAGTGTGCATTGCCGGTTTTATGCAATAAAGGTTTTTAACCAACCTGCTGCTATGTTCATCCTCGCATCAGGGCAAGTTTTGGTTGGTATTAAACACGGCAGTCCAGCCGTGGGGGACGACCCACCGCATTAACTGTGCTTGGGGCCCAGAGGCTGAGAACTTTCTAAACTTGGGGCGCAGCTGAGGAGAAAATTACCGATAATCTGCACTCGGAGACCCACTGGGGTTAACTATTGTTAAAGACATGAAAGAATTTGATATTGTGCAGATCCGCAGGGGAGGAATACATGCTCGAGAACTACAAACTACAGGTACCAGCATGCTAGGAATTGTTGATTCACTTGAGAGGCCCACTGGGGACTAGTTAAATAAACAGCATGCAGTAATGGCGCCTTAACGAGCATTTTAGCGCATTTCTGATTTGTCATCCTATGAATAAGGAGGTTTGCCAGCACCGAAACGCGTCAGGATAAAGATGTTCATCAAAGTGTGCATTGCCGGTTTTATGCAATAAAGGTTTTTTAACCAACCTGCTACTGTGTTCGTCCTCGCATCAGGGCAAGTTTTGGTTGGTATTAAACACGGCAGTCCGGCCGTGGGGGATGAACCACCGCATTAACTGTGCTTGGGGCCCAGAGGCTGTGAACTTTCTAACTTTAGGGCGCAGCTGAGGAGAAAATTACCGATAATCTGCACTCGTAGACCCACTGGGGTTAACTATTGTTAGAGACATGAAAGATTTTGATATTGCTCAGATCCCACTGGGGAGGAATACATGCTTGAGAACTACAAACTACAGGCACCAGCATGCTAGGAATTGTTGATTCACTTGAGAGGCCCACTGGGGACTAATTTAAATAAACAGCATGCAGTAATGGTGCCTTAACGAGCATTTCAGGGCATTTCTGATTTGTTATTGTAGGAGGGTGGAATCTGACTACATGGTTGCCCCCACTTTTTTTCCTGGTGTTTTGTTGGTTTTTGACTTAGTTTGGCTGGGAACCTGCTATTCAGGTCCCCAGCCTATCTGCTTTCTTTTTAAACGACTTGGAGTGCACTCTAGGTGCACTAGTGATTGGATACTGTGGTACCTTATGAGTCCCTAGTATATGGTACCTTAGGTACCAAGGGCATAGGTACTTCACAGGCCTACCAGGGGCTGAAGCATGTATTATGCCACCCCTGGGAAGCAGACTAAATCTGACACCACAGGCCTGCTACTGCAGCCTGGGTGAGGTGGTGCTAGCACTCCTCACTGAGATATAGGTTTCCTATATCTCCCTGCACACACATTTAAACCTATCAGTCACCCCTAAGGCAGGCCCTATCAATCCTGAGGGCAGGGTGCTTGGTTCCTATGTGAGAGGGTGCCTCTGCCTGAGCAGGGCCCCTCTGCAGCTCTCAGAGTCCATTCTCTGGGGCTGTTTGTGGATGCGGTTAAACCATATACTCTTAAGTGCATTATATCCTCGCGGTAGAATGCTAACTTTGGAATGGCTGCATAAAACATGTCGTGTTTGGTGTCAAACATCTTGGAATACTACCCCCCGCCAGTTCTGGCGGCGGGGGTAGCATTCCACCCTTCTAGAGGGATAGACATGTACCTACTGTGGAAACACGGTAGAATCCTGCAGAGCCCTGGCATCACAAAATGGATGCCACCAGTCACAGACACTGGGCTGCCCTCCTGCTGATGACCGAAACTCGCAGTGGAGGAAGCCCAACAATAGATATCCTGTCCCAAGGGGGTGTGACCACCTCCCAGACAGGGTTTAGTGTATTGGGGCTGGGTGGGTGCACTCTTAGAGTGCTTTGAAGTCCTGCACTGGGGGAGCAGAAGGCTCCTCTGTGCATATGCCAGTTCAAACTGGCTACCTGCCCCTGCTCTGGCGTGAAACTGGACAAAGGGAAGTGGGTGTAGCCACCCACTCCCCTGACCCTCCCATAGGTGGGGTCATAGAGCTAGTCCCTCCCTTTCTTTTAGTATAAGAGGGGGAACCTGTGCATTACAAACTAGATACCCCTGGACGACGCTCTACAAGAAGAATCCCGGACCTTCGACGTTCCACTACCTTTGGAAGACTGAAGAATCTCCCTTGGAGTCAAGGAGTGACTCCCCTGCTTGGCAGGCACCAAAAACAACAACGACAGTCGCAAACTATGCTGCTCCCGCCGGAGCCCGAAGTCCCTGCAGCCCAGGAAGAGGATTTCCTGACTTCTCCAAGGCCATCGTGAGTCCCCAGCGAAGCTGAGGCAAGTGGACCCCACGAGCAATGAGGAACCGCAGATCCTGGGTACCGTGCACTATTGTCAAGTGCAACCCCTTCACGACGTTCTACGAACTTGTGCTTTGGACCACCTGTGGTCCCAGCCTCCAGCAGAGATTCCTCCTAAAATCAGAGGCCTACACTGTTCCGATTGACCGTGGGCCCCTGTTGAGTGCATCCGCCCGAGGCGTCTTCGCGATCCCTTCCCAGCCAGCTTGTGGGTCCCCAGAAGACTTTCCAAAGAAACCAAAGGGCTCCCCTGGTTGCTCCAGGCCTGCCCTAACCTACCCTCGCTGGGTAAGTGCCTCAGACCTTGCTGGTCTGCACCATTGACTTTTCCGTTCCACTACGAGACTTGCTGCTACCAAGGCTTGTTGGCTCCAATCGAGTCGCCGACACCTCAGTAAGCTGCAAACATTATGGGATACACCGAATCCAGCTCCTGGTCATCATCGACGCTGCCTGGACCACGTGGTCAAAGAGTCAAGACACCAGTGAACGACCTGAATCTGTCGACGACGGTGGGCATTCATCTTCCTTGCCCCGGGTCACTGCCAAGTGACTGTGAACACTGTCCCCTCTGCTTTCAGGTCTTCCTCCTTCCGAATCCAGGCTTGGATTCCAACGGACACTTCTTCTGTCGCCGCAAGCAGCAAGTCTTCACTGGCTCCCATTGAAAACGACGCCGCGACCCGACACCAAAGGACACCTATGCACCCGGCTCCCTGGGTGAGGTAACTCTAGCATTACGGTGCTCCCGTGGGTGTGGGCCCTAGAACTACTTACCCTGTAAGTGGCTTGCTTGTAGCTACCCTAGAAGTCCCCTAAAACTCTTATTTTCTAAGTGCGACAATTGCGCTGACTCAGTACAGGGTTCGCGGTCTGTGTTAGACACATCGCGTCCATCTCCCTTGTAACACTATCTATAACCGTGTCCTTCGACTCGTACTGAGTCCGATCGGTGTTCGCTCGAACACACAAGGGGCCTGTAACATTGGAATATCCATTGCGCTGACTCGTACAAGGTTCGCGTCTGTGTTAGACACAGCGCGTCCATCTCCCTTGCAACTCTATCTGTAACCGCGTCCTTCGACTCGCACAAGGACCGATCGGTGTGTTCGCCTCGAACACGCAAGGGACCCTTAACATTGAAATCTCAATCGCGCCTGTTCGCATAGACTCGTACAGGACTCGCACCGGTGCTAGGACACCGCGTCCGTCCCCTGTGGGTCTCCTACAACTACCTGGGGTGGTTCTTGGGGGTCCTCGATTCTAACTGCTCTAGACCTAGGTCTAGCCAAACTAAGATTGTGATATTTGATTGTGCTAACTTATTTTGATAACATTTGATTTGTACATATGTTCCTGACTTCTAATCTCATAAAGAGATTAGTAGAGAGTTGTTTATTAATAAATACATATATATTTGATATATATACCTGTGTGGTGTCTTTTCATTTGGTGATTCAAGAGATTGTGTGGTAAAACAAGCTGCTTTACATTCCTCCAAGACTTAGCCTGAAGGCTGCTCTCCACAGCTACCACTAGGATAGCTTTCTATAAAGGTTGTCTTAAACCTACCAACCATAAGAGTCGAATTGTTCTGGTGCAAGGTGTCCACTTTAATTAGTGAACAGCATATACCAGGCCAACTTCTCACAGTCATCCTATGAATAAGGAGCTTTGCAAGCCCCGAAACGCGTCAGGATAAAGATGTTCATTGGAGTGTACATTGCCGGTTTTATGCAATAAAGGTTTTTTAACCAACCTACTGCTGTGTTCGTCCTCGCATCAGGCCAAGTTTTGGTTGGTATTAAACACGGCAGTCCGGCCGTGGGGGACGAACCACTGCATTAACTGTGCTTGGGGCCCAGGGCCTGTGAACTTTCTAACCTTGAGGCGCAGCTGAGGAGGAAAAAAACTGATAATCTGCACTCGGAGACCCACCGGTGTTAACTATTGTTAGAGACATGAAAGATTTTGATATTGCGCAGATCCCACTGGGGAGGAATACATGTTCGAGAACTACAAACTACAGGTACCAGCATGCTAGGAATTGTTGATTTACTTGAGATGCCCACTGGGGACTATTTAAATAAACAGCATGCAGTAATGGCGCCTTAACGAGCATCTCAGAGCATTTCTTATTTGTCATCCTATGAATAAGGAGCCTTGACAGCCGTGAAACGCGTCAGGATAAAGATGTTCATCGGAGTGTGCATTGCCGGTTTTATGCAATAAAGGTTTTTTAACCAACCTGCTGCTGTGTTTGTCCTTGCATCAGGGCAAGTTTTGGTAGGTATTAAACACGGCAGTCCGGCCGTGGGGGACGAACCTCCGCATTAACTGTGCTTGGGGCCCAGAGGCTGTGAACTTTCTAACCTTGGGGCGCAGCTGAGGAGAAAATTACCGATAATCTGCAATCGGAGACCCACTGGGGTTAACTATTGTTAGAGACGTGAAAGATTTTGATATTGCGCAGATCCCACTGGGGAGGAATACATGCTCGAGAATTACAAACTACAGGTACCAGCATTCTAGGAATTGTTAATTCACTTGAGAGGCCCACTGGGGACTATTTACATAAACAGCATGCAGTAATGGCGCCTTAACGAGCATTTCAGAGCATTTCTGATTTGTCATCCTATGAATAAGGAGCTTTGCCAGCCCCGAAACGCGTCAGGATAAAGATGTTCATCGGAGTGTTCATTGCAGGTTTTATGCAATAAAGGTTTTTTAACCAACCTGCTGCTGTGTTCGTCCTCGCATCAGGCCAAGTTTTGCTTGGTATTAAACATGGCAGTCCGGCCGTGGAGGACGAACCACTGCATTAACTGTGCTTGGGGCCCAGAGCCTGTGAACTTTCTAACCTTGGGGCGCAGCTGAGGAGAAAATTACTGATAATCTGCACTCGGAGACCCACCGGGGTTAACTATTGTTAGAGACATGAAAGATTTTGATATTGCGCAGATCCCACTGGGGAGGAATACATGTTCCAGAATTACAAACTACAGGTACCAGCATGCTAGGAATTGTTAATTCACTTGAGAGGCCCACTGGGGACTATTTACATAAACAGCATGCAGTAATGGCGCCTTAACGAGCATTTCAGAGCATTTCTGATTTGTCATCCTATGAATAAGGAGCTTTGCCAGCCCCGAAACGCGTCAGGATAAAGATGTTCATCGGAGTGTTCATTGCCGGTTTTATGCAATAAAGGTTTTTTAACCAACCTGCTGCTGTGTTCGTCCTCGCATCAGGGCAAGTTTTGGTTGGTATCAAACACGGCAGTCCAGCCGTGGGGGACGAACCACAGCATTAACTGTGCTTGGGGCCCAGAGGCTGTGAACTTTCTAACCTTGGGGCGCAGCTGAGGAGAAAATTACCGATAATCTGCACTCGGAGACCCACTGAGGTTAACTATTGTTAGAGACATGAAAGATTTTGATATTGCGCAGATCCCACTGGGGAGGAATGCATGCTCGAGAACTACAAACTACAGGTACCAGCATGCTAGGAATTGTTGATTCACTTGAGAGGCCCACTGGGGACTAATTTAAATAAACAGCATGCAGTAATGGTGCCTTAACGAGCATTTCAGCGCATTTCTGCTTTGTCATCCTATGAATAAGGAGCTTTGCCAGCCCCGAAACGCATCGGGATAAAGATGTTCATCGGAGTGTGCATTGCCGGTTTTATGCAATAAAGGATTTTTAACCAACCTGCTGCTGTGTTCGTCCTGGCATCAGGGCAAGTTTTGGTTGGTATTAAACACGGCAGTCCGGCCGTGGGGGACGAACAACTGCATTAACTGTGCTTGGGGCCCACAGGCTGTGAACTTTCTAACCTTGGGGCACAGCTGAGGAGAAAATTACCGATAATCTGCACTCGGAGACCCACTGAGGTTTACTATTGTTAGAGACATGAAAGATTTTGATATTGCGCAGATGACACTGGGAAGGAATACATGCTCGAGAACTACAAGCTACAGGTACCAGCATGCTAGGAATTGTTGATTCACTTGAGAGGCCCACTGGGGACTATTTAAATAAACAGCATGCAGTAATGGCACCATAACGAGCATTTCAGCACATTTCTGATTTGTCATCCTATGAATAAGGAGCTTTGCCAGCCCCAAAACGCGTCAGGATAAAGATGTTCATCGAAGTGTGCATTGCCGGTTTTATGCAATAAAAGTTTTTTAACCAACCTGCTGCTGTGTTCGTCCTCACATCAGGGCAAGTTTTGGTTGGTATTAAACACAGCAGTCCGGCCGTGGGGGACGAACCACCGCATTAACAGCGCTTGGGGCCCAAAGGCTGTGAACTTTCTAAACTTGGGGCGCAGCTGAGGAGAAAATTACCGATAATCTGCACTCGGAGACCCACTGGGGTTAACTATTGTTAGAGACATGAAAGATTTTGATATTGCTCAGATCCCACTGGGGAGGAATACATGCTCGAGAACTATAAACTACAGGTACAAGCATGCTAGGAATTGTTGATTCACTTGAGAGGCCCACTGGGGACTATTTAAATAAACAGCATGCAGTAATGGCGCCTTAACGAGCATTTCAGCGCATTTCTGATTTGTCATCCTATGAATAAGGAGCTTTGCCAGCCCCGAAACGCATCAGGATAAAGATGTTCATCGGAGTGTGCTTTGCCGGTTTTATGCAATAAAGATTTTTAACCAAGCTGCTGCTGTGTTCGTCCTCGCATCAGGGCAAGTTTTGGTTGGTATTAAGCACGGCAGTTCGGCCGTGGGGTCCGAGCCACCGCATTAACTGTGCTTGGGGCCCAGAGGCTGTGAACTTTCTAACCTTGGGGCGCAGCTGAGGAGAAAATTACCGATATTCTGCACTCGGAGACCCACTGGGGTTAACTATTGTTAGAGACATGAAAGATTTTGATATTGCGCAGATCACACTGGGAAGGAATACATGATCGGGAACTACAAACTACAGGTACCAGCATGCTAGGAATTGTTGATTCACTTGAGAGGCCCACTGGGGACTATTCAAATAAACAGCATGTAGTAATGGCACCTTAACAAGCATTTCAGCGCATTTCTGATTTGTCATCGTATGAATAAGGAGCTTTGCCAGCCCCGAAATGCGTCAGGATAAAGAAGTTCATCGGAGAGTGCATTGCCGGTTTTATGCAATAAAGGTTTTTAACCAACCTGCTGCTGTGTTTGTCCTCGCATCAGGGCAAATTTTGGTTGGTATTAAACACGGCAGTCCGGCCGTGGGGGACGAACCACCGCATTAACTGTGCTTGGGGCTCAGAGGCTGTGAACTTTCTAACCTTGGGCACAGCTGAGGAGAAAATTACCGATAATCTGCACTCGGAGACCCACTGGGGTTAACTATTGTTAGAGACATGAAAGATTTTGATATTGCGCAGATCCCACTTGGGAGGAATACATGCTCGAGAACTACAAGCTACAGGTACCAGCATGCTAGGAATTGTTGATTCACTTGAGAGGCCCACTGGGGACTATTTAAATAAACAGCATGCAGTAATGGCACCTTATCGAGCATTTCAGCACATTTCTGATTTGTCATCCTATGAATAAGGAGCTTTGCCAGGCCCAAAACGCGTCAGGATAAAGATGTTCATCGAAGTGTGCATTGCCGGTTTTATGCAATAAAGGTTTTTAACCAACCTGCTGCTGTGTTCGTCCTCACATCAGGGCAAGTTTTGGTTGGTATTAAACACGGCAGTCCGGCAGTGGGGGACGAACCGCCCCATGAACTGCGCTTGGGGCCCAGAGGCTGTGAACTTTCTAACCTTGGTGCGCAGCTGAGGAGAAAATTACCGATAATCTGCACTCGGAGACCCACTGAGGTTAACTATTGTTAGAGACATGAAAGATTTTGATATTGCGCTGATCCCACTGGGGAGGAATACATGCTTGAGAACTACAAACTACAGGTACCAGCATGCTAGGAATTGTTGATTCACTTGAGAGGCTCACTGGGGACTATTTAAATAAACAGCATGCAGTAATGGTGCCTTAACGAGCATTTCAGCGCATTTCTGATTTGTCATCCTATGAATAAGGAGCTTTGGCAGACCCGAAACGCGTCAGGATAAAGATTTTCATCGGAGTGTGCAGTGCCGGTTTTATGCAATTAAGGTTTTTTAACCAACCTGCTGCTGTGTTCGTCCTCGCATCAGGCCAAGTTTTGGTTGGTATTAAACACGGCAGTCCGGCCGTGGGGGACGAACCACTGCATTAACTGTGCTTGGGGCCCAGAGGCTGTGAACTTTCTAACCTTAGGGCGCAGCTGAGGAGAAAATTACTGTTAATCTGCACTCGGAGACCCACCGGGGTTAACTATTGTTAGAGACATGAAAGATTTTGATATTGCGCAGATCCCACTGGGGAGGAATACATGTTCGAGAACTACAAACTACAGGTACCAGCATGCTAGGAATTGTTGATTTACTTGAGATGCCCACTGGGGACTATTTAAATAAACAGCATGCAGTAATGGCACCTTAACGAGCATCTCAGAGCATTTCTTATTTGTCATCCTATGAATAAGGAGCCTTGACAGCCTTGAAACGCGTCAGGATAAAGATGTTCATCGGAGTGTGCATTGCCGGTTTTATGCAATTAAGGTTTTTTAACCAACCTGCTGCTGTGTTCGTCCTCGCATCAGGGCAAGCTTTGGTTGGTATTAAACACAGCAGTCCGGCCGTGGGGACGAACCACCGCATTAACAGCGCTTGGGGCCCAAAGGCTGTGAACTTTCTAAACTTGGGGCGCAGCTGAGGAGAAAATTACCGATAATCTGCACTCGGAGACCCACTGGGGTTAACTATTGTTAGAGACATGAAAGATTTTGATATTGCTCAGATCCCACTGGGGAGGAATACATGCTCGAGAACTATAAACTACAGGTACAAGCATGCTAGGAATTGTTGATTCACTTGAGAGGCCCACTGGGGACTATTTAAATAAACAGCATGCAGTAATGGCGCCTTAACGAGCATTTCAGCGCATTTCTGATTTGTCATCCTATGAATAAGGAGCTTTGCCAGCCCCGAAACGCGTCAGGATAAAGATGTTCATCGGAGTGTGCGTTGCCGGTTTTATGCAATAAAGATTTTTAACCAAGCTGCTGCTGTGTTCGTCCTCGCATCAGGGCAAGTTTTGGTTGGTATTAAGCACGGCAGTCCGGCCGTGGGGTCCGAGCCACCGCATTAACTGTGCTTGGGGCCCAGAGGCTGTGAACTTTCTAACCTTGGGGCGCAGCTGAGGAGAAAATTACCGATAGTCTGCACTCGGAGACCCACTGGGGTTAACTATTGTTAGAGACATGAAAGATTTTGATATTGCGCAGATCACACTGGGAAGGAATACATGATCGGGAACTACAAACTACAGGTACCAGCATGCTAGGAATTGTTGATTCACTTGAGAGGCCCACTGGGGACTATTCAAATAAACAGCATGTAGTAATGGCACCTTAACAAGCATTTCAGCGCATTTCTGATTTGTCATCGTATGAATAAGGAGCTTTGCCAGCCCCGAAAAGCGTCAGGATAAAGAAGTTCATCGGAGAGTGCATTGCCGGTTTTATGCAATAAAGGTTTTTAACCAACCTGCTGCTGTGTTTGTCCTTGCATCAGGCCAAGTTTTGGTTGGTATTAAACACGGCAGTCCGGCCGTGGGGGACGAACCACTGCATTAACTGTGCTTGGGGCCCAGAGGCTGTGAACTTTCTAACCTTAGGGTGCAGCTGAGGAGAAAATTACTGATAATCTGCACTCGGAGACCCACCGGGGTTAACTATTGTTAGAGACATGAAAGATTTTGATATTGCGCAGATCCCACTGGGGAGGAATACATGTTCGAGAACTACAAACTACAGGTACCAGCATGCTAGGAATTGTTGATTTACTTGAGATGCCCACTGGGGACTATTTAAATAAACAGCATGCAGTAATGGCACCTTAACGAGCATCTCAGAGCATTTCTTATTTGTCATCCTATGAATAAGGAGCCTTGACAGCCTTGAAACGCGTCAGGATAAAGATGTTCATCGGAGTGTGCATTGCCGGTTTTATGCAATAAAGGTTTTTAACCAACCTGCTGCTGTGTTTGTCCTCGCATCAGGGCAAATTTTGGTTGGTATTAAACACTGCAGTCCGGCCGTGGGGGACGAACCACCGCATTAACTGTGCTTGGGGCTCAGAGGCTGTGAACTTTCTAACCTTGGGGCACAGCTGAGGAGAAAATTACCGATAATCTGCACTCGGAGACCCACTGGGGTTAACTATTGTTAGAGACATGAAAGATTTTGATATTGCGCAGATCCCACTTGGGAGGAATACATACTCGAGAACTACAAACTACAGGTACCAGCATGCTAGGAATTATTGATTCACTTGAGAGTCCCACTGGGGACTATTTAAATAAACAGCATGCAGTAATGGCACCATAACGAGCATTTCAGCACATTTCTGATTTGTCATCCTATGAATAAGGAGCTTTGCCAGCCCCAAAACGCGTCAGGATAAAGATGTTCATCGAAGTGTGCATTGCCGGTTTTATGCAATAAAAGTTTTTTAACCAACCTGCTGCTGTGTTCGTCCTCACATCAGGGCAAGTTTTGGTTGGTATTAAACACAGCAGTCCGGCCGTGGGGACGAACCACCGCATTAACAGCGCTTGGGGCCCAAAGGCTGTGAACTTTCTAAACTTGGGGCGCAGCTGAGGAGAAAATTACCGATAATCTGCACTCGGAGACCCACTGGGGTTAACTATTGTTAGAGACATGAAAGATTTTGATATTGCTCAGATCCCACTGGGGAGGAATACATGCTCGAGAACTATAAACTACAGGTACAAGCATGCTAGGAATTGTTGATTCACTTGAGAGGCCCACTGGGGACTATTTAAATAAACAGCATGCAGTAATGGCGCCTTAACGAGCATTTCAGCGCATTTCTGATTTGTCATCCTATGAATAAGGAGCTTTGCCAGCCCCGAAACGCATCAGGATAAAGATGTTCATCGGAGTGTGCTTTGCCGGTTTTATGCAATAAAGATTTTTAACCAAGCTGCTGCTGTGTTCGTCCTCGCATCAGGGCAAGTTTTGGTTGGTATTAAGCACGGCAGTTCGGCCGTGGCGTCCGAGCCACCGCATTAACTGTGCTTGGGGCCCAGAGGCTGTGAACTTTCTAACCTTGGGGCGCAGCTGAGGAGAAAATTACCGATATTCTGCACTCGGAGACCCACTGGGGTTAACTATTGTTAGAGACATGAAAGATTTTGATATTGCGCAGATCACACTGGGAAGGAATACATGATCGGGAACTACAAACTACAGGTACCAGCATGCTAGGAATTGTTGATTCACTTGAGAGGCCCACTGGGGACTATTCAAATAAACAGCATGTAGTAATGGCACCTTAACAAGCATTTCAGCGCATTTCTGATTTGTCATCGTATGAATAAGGAGCTTTGCCAGCCCCGAAATGCGTCAGGATAAAGAAGTTCATCGGAGAGTGCATTGCCGGTTTTATGCAATAAAGGTTTTTTAACCAACCTGCTGCTGTGTTTGTCCTCGCATCAGGGCAAATTTTGGTTGGTATTAAACACGGCAGTCCGGCCGTGGGGGACGAACCACCGCATTAACTGTGCTTGGGGCTCAGAGGCTGTGAACTTTCTAACCTTGGGGCACAGCTGAGGAGAAAATTACCGATAATCTGCACTCGGAGACCCACTGGGGTTAACTATTGTTAGAGACATGAAAGATTTTGATATTGCGCAGATCCCACTTGGGAGGAATACATGCTCGAGAACTACAAGCTACAGGTACCAGCATGCTAGGAATTGTTGATTCACTTGAGAGGCCCACTGGGGACTATTTAAATAAACAGCATGCAGTAATGGCACCTTAACGAGCATTTCAGCACATTTCTGATTTGTCATCCTATGAATAAGGAGCTTTGCCAGGCCCAAAACGCGTCAGGATAAAGATGTTCATCGAAGTGTGCATTGCCGGTTTTATGCAATAAAAGTTTTTTAACCAACCTGCTGCTGTGTTCGTCCTCACATCAGGGCAAGTTTTGGTTGGTATTAAACACGGCAGTCCGGCAGTGGGGGACGAACCGCCCCATGAACTGCGCTTGGGGCCCAGAGGCTGTGAACTTTCTAACCTTGGTGCGCAGCTGAGGAGAAAATTACCGATAATCTGCACTCGGAGACCCACTGAGGTTAACTATTGTTAGAGACATGAAAGATTTTGATATTGCGCTGATCCCACTGGGGAGGAATACATGCTTGAGAACTACAAACTACAGGTACCAGCATGCTAGGAATTGTTGATTCACTTGAGAGGCTCACTGGGGACTATTTAAATAAACAGCATGCAGTAATGGTGCCTTAACGAGCATTTCAGCGCATTTCTGATTTGTCATCCTATGAATAAGGAGCTTTGGCAGACCCGAAACGCGTCAGGATAAAGATTTTCATCGGAGTGTGCAGTGCCGGTTTTATGCAATTAAGGTTTTTAACCAACCTGCTGCTGTGTTCGTCCTCGCATCAGGCCAAGTTTTGGTTGGTATTAAACACGGCAGTCCGGCCGTGGGGACGAACCACTGCATTAACTGTGCTTGGGGCCCAGAGGCTGTGAACTTTCTAACCTTAGGGCGCAGCTGAGGAGAAAATTACTGATAATCTGCACTCGGAGACCCACCGGGGTTAACTATTGTTAGAGACATGAAAGATTTTGATATTGCGCAGATCCCACTGGGGAGGAATACATGTTCGAGAACTACAAACTACAGGTACCAGCATGCTAGGAATTGTTGATTTACTTGAGATGCCCACTGGGGACTATTTAAATAAACAGCATGCAGTAATGGCACCTTAACGAGCATCTCAGAGCATTTCTTATTTGTCATCCTATGAATAAGGAGCCTTGACAGCCTTGAAACGCGTCAGGATAAAGATGTTCATCGGAGTGTGCATTGCCGGTTTTATGCAATTAAGGTTTTTTAACCAACCTGCTGCTGTGTTCGTCCTCGCATCAGGGCAAGCTTTGGTTGGTATTAAACACAGCAGTCCGGCCGTGGGGGACGAACCACCGCATTAACAGCGCTTGGGGCCCAAAGGCTGTGAACTTTCTAAACTTGGGGTGCAGCTGAGGAGAAAATTACCGATAATCTGCACTCGGAGACCCACTGGGGTTAACTATTGTTAGAGACATGAAAGATTTTGATATTGCTCAGATCCCACTGGGGAGGAATACATGCTCGAGAACTATAAACTACAGGTACAAGCATGCTAGGAATTGTTGATTCACTTGAGAGGCCCACTGGGGACTATTTAAATAAACAGCATGCAGTAATGGCGCCTTAACGAGCATTTCAGCGCATTTCTGATTTGTCATCCTATGAATAAGGAGCTTTGCCAGCCCCGAAACGCGTCAGGATAAAGATGTTCATCGGAGTGTGCGTTGCCGGTTTTATGCAATAAAGATTTTTTAACCAAGCTGCTGCTGTGTTCGTCCTCGCATCAGGGCAAGTTTTGGTTGGTATTAAGCACGGCAGTCCGGCCGTGGGGTCCGAGCCACCGCATTAACTGTGCTTGGGGCCCAGAGGCTGTGAACTTTCTAACCTTGGGGCGCAGCTGAGGAGAAAATTACCGATAGTCTGCACTCGGAGACCCACTGGGGTTAACTATTGTTAGAGACATGAAAGATTTTGATATTGCGCAGATCACACTGGGAAGGAATACATGATCGGGAACTACAAACTACAGGTACCAGCATGCTAGGAATTGTTGATTCACTTGAGAGGCCCACTGGGGACTATTCAAATAAACAGCATGTAGTAATGGCACCTTAACAAGCATTTCAGCGCATTTCTGATTTGTCATCGTATGAATAAGGAGCTTTGCCAGCCCCGAAAAGCGTCAGGATAAAGAAGTTCATCGGAGAGTGCATTGCCGGTTTTATGCAATAAAGGTTTTTAACCAACCTGCTGCTGTGTTTGTCCTTGCATCAGGCCAAGTTTTGGTTGGTATTAAACACGGCAGTCCGGCCGTGGGGGACGAACCACTGCATTAACTGTGCTTGGGGCCCAGAGGCTGTGAACTTTCTAACCTTAGGGCGCAGCTGAGGAGAAAATTACTGATAATCTGCACTCGGAGACCCACCGGGGTTAACTATTGTTAGAGACATGAAAGATTTTGATATTGCGCAGATCCCACTGGGGAGGAATACATGTTCGAGAACTACAAACTACAGGTACCAGCATGCTAGGAATTGTTGATTTACTTGAGATGCCCACTGGGGACTATTTAAATAAACAGCATGCAGTAATGGCACCTTAACGAGCATCTCAGAGCATTTCTTATTTGTCATCCTATGAATAAGGAGCCTTGACAGCCTTGAAACGCGTCAGGATAAAGATGTTCATCGGAGTGTGCATTGCCGGTTTTATGCAATAAAGGTTTTTTAACCAACCTGCTGCTGTGTTTGTCCTCGCATCAGGGCAAATTTTGGTTGGTATTAAACACTGCAGTCCGGCCGTGGGGGACGAACCACCGCATTAACTGTGCTTGGGGCTCAGAGGCTGTGAACTTTCTAACCTTGGGGCACAGCTGAGGAGAAAATTACCGATAATCTGCACTCGGAGACCCACTGGGGTTAACTATTGTTAGAGACATGAAAGATTTTGATATTGCGCAGATCCCACTTGGGAGGAATACATACTCGAGAACTACAAACTACAGGTACCAGCATGCTAGGAATTATTGATTCACTTGAGAGTCCCACTGGGGACTATTTAAATAAACAGCATGCAGTAATGGCGCCTTAACGAGCATTTCAGAGCATTTCTGATTTGTCAATCTATGAATAAGGAGCTTTGCCAGCCGCGAAACGCTTCAGGATAAAGATGTTCATCGGAGTGTGCATTGCCGGTTTTATGCAATAAAGGTTTTTTAACCAAACTGCTGCTGTGTTCGTCCTTGCATCAGGGCAAGTTTTGGTTGGTATCAAACACGGCAATCCGGCCGTGGGGGACGAACCACAGCAGTAACTGTGCTTGGGGCCCAGGGGCTGATTACTTTCTAAACTTGGGGCGCAGCTGAGGAGAAAATTACCAATAATCTGCACTCGGAGACACACTGGGGTTAACTATTGTTAGAGACATGAAAGAATTTGATATTGCTCAGATCCCACTGGGGAGGAATACATGCTCGAGAACTATAAACTACAGGTACAAGCATGCTAGGAATTGTTGATTCACTTGAGAGGCCCACTGGGGACTATTTAAATAAACAGCATGCAGTAATGGCGCCTTAACGAGCATTTCAGCGCATTTCTGATTTGTCATCCTATGAATAAGGAGCTTTGCCAGCCCCGAAACGCGTCAGGATAAAGATGTTCATCGGAGTGTGCGTTGCCGGTTTTATGCAATAAAGATTTTTAACCAAGCTGCTTCTGTGTTCGTCCTCGCATCAGGGCAAGTTTTGGTTGGTATTAAGCACGGCAGTCCGGCCGTGGGGTCCGAGCCACCGCATTAACTGTGCTTGGGGCCCAGAGGCTGTGAACTTTCTAACCTTGGGGCGCAGCTGAGGAGAAAATTACCGATAGTCTGCACTCGGAGACCCACTGGGTTTAACTATTGTTAGAGACATGAAAGATTTTGATATTGCGCAGATCACACTGGGAAGGAATACATGATCGGGAACTACAAACTACAGGTACCAGCATGCTAGGAATTGTTGATTCACTTGAGAGGCCCACTGGGGACTATTCAAATAAACAGCATGTAGTAATGGCACCTTAACAAGCATTTCAGCGCATTTCTGATTTGTCATCGTATGAATAAGGAGCTTTGCCAGCCCCGAAATGCGTCAGGATAAAGAAGTTCATTGGAGTGTGCATTGCCGGTTTTATGCAATAAAGGTTTTTTAACCAACCTACTGCTGTGTTTGTCCTCGCATCAGGCCAAGTTTTGGTTGGTATTAAACACGACAGTCCGGCCGTGGGGGACGAACCACTTTATTAACTGTGCTTGAAGCCCAGAGGCTGTGAACTTTCTAACCTTAGGGCGCAGCTGAGGAGAAAATTACTGATAATCTGCACTCGGAGACCCACCGGGGTTAACTATTGTTAGAGACATGAAAGATTTTGATATTGCGCAGATCCCACTGGGGAGGAATACATGTTCGAGAACTACAAACTACAGGTACCAGCATGCTAGGAATTGTTGATTTACTTGAGATGCCCACTGGGGACTATTTAAATAAACAGCATGCAGTAATGGCGCCTTAACGAGCATCTCAGAGCATTTCTTATTTGTCATCCTATGAATAAGGAGCCTTGACAGCCTTGAAACGCGTCAGGATAAAGATGTTCATCGGAGTGTGCATTGCCGGTTTTATGCAATAAAGGTTTTTAACCAACCTGCTGCTGTGTTTGTCCTCGCATCAGGGCAAATTTTGGTTGGTATTAAACACGGCAGTCCGGCCGTGGGGGACGAACCACCGCATTAACTGTGCTTGGGGCTCAGAGGCTGTGAACTTTCTAACCTTGGGGCACAGCTGAGGAGAAAATTACCGATAATCTGCACTCGGAGACCCACTGGGGTTAACTATTGTTAGAGACATGAAAGATTTTGATATTGCGCAGATCCCACTTGGGAGGAATACATACTCGAGAACTACAAACTACAGGTACCAGCATGCTAGGAATTATTGATTCACTTGAAAGTCCCACTGGGGACTATTTAAATAAACAGCATGCAGTAATGGCGCCTTAACGAGCATTTCAGAGCATTTCAGAGCATTTCTGATTTGTCAATCTATGAATAAGGAGCTTTGCCAGCCGCGAAACGCTTCAGGATAAAGATGTTCATCGGAGTGTGCATTGCCGGTTTTATGCAATAAAGGTTTTTTAACCAAACTGCTGCTGTGTTCGTCCTCGCATCAGGGCAAGTTTTGGTTGGTATCAAACACGGCAATCCGGCCGTGGGGGACGAACCACAGCAGTAACTGTGCTTGGGACCCAGAGGCTGATTACTTTCTAAACTTGGGGCGCAGCTGAGGAGAAAATTACCAATAATCTGCACTCGGAGACACACTGGGGTTAACTATTGTTAGAGACATGAAAGAATTTGATATTGCTCAGATCCCACTGGGGAGGAATACATGCTCGAGAACTATAAACTACAGGTACAAGCATGCTAGGAATTGTTGATTCACTTGAGAGGCCCACTGGGGACTATTTAAATAAACAGCATGCAGTAATGGCGCCTTAACGAGCATTTCAGCGCATTTCTGATTTGTCATCCTATGAATAAGGAGCTTTGCCAGCCCCGAAACGCGTCAGGATAAAGATGTTCATCGGAGTGTGCGTTGCCGGTTTTATGCAATAAAGATTTTTTAACCAAGCTGCTTCTGTGTTCGTCCTCGCATCAGGGCAAGTTTTGGTTGGTATTAAGCACGGCAGTCCGGCCGTGGGGTCCGAGCCACCGCATTAACTGTGCTTGGGGCCCAGAGGCTGCGAACTTTCTAACCTTGGGGCGCAGCTGAGGAGAAAATTACCGATAGTCTGCACTCGGAGACCCACTGGGTTTAACTATTGTTAGATACATGAAAGATTTTGATATTGCGCAGATCACACTGGGAAGGAATACATGATCGGGAACTACAAACTACAGGTACCAGCATGCTAGGAATTGTTGATTCACTTGAGAGGCCCACTGGGGACTATTCAAATAAACAGCATGTAGTAATGGCACCTTAACAAGCATTTCAGCGCATTTCTGATTTGTCATCGTATGAATAAGGAGCTTTGCCAGCCCCGAAACGCGTCAGGATAAAGAAGTTCATCGGAGTGTGCATTGCCGGTTTTATGCAATAAAGGTTTTTAACCAACCTACTGCTGTGTTTGTCCTCGCATCAGGCCAAGTTTTGGTTGGTATTAAACACGGCAGTCCGGCCGTGGGGGCCGAACCACTTTATTAACTGTGCTTGAAGCCCAGAGGCTATGAACTTTCTAACCTTAGGGCGCAGCTGAGGAGAAAATTACTGATAATCTGCACTCGGAGACCCACCGGGGTTAACTATTGTTAGAGACATGAAAGATTTTGATATTGCGCAGATCCCACTGGGGAGGAATACATGTTCGAGAACTACAAACTACAGGTACCAGCATGCTAGGAATTGTTGATTTACTTGAGATGCCCACTGGGGACTATTTAAATAAACAGCATGCAGTAATGGCGCCTTAACGAGCATCTCAGAGCATTTCTTATTTGTCATCCTATGAATAAGGAGCCTTGACAGCCTTGAAACGCGTCAGGATAAAGATGTTCATCGGAGTGTGCATTGCCGGTTTTATGCAATAAAGGTTTTTAACCAACCTGCTGCTGTGTTTGTCCTCGCATCAGGGCAAATTTTGGTTGGTATTAAACACGGCAGTCCGGCCGTGGGGACGAACCACCGCATTAACTGTGCTTGGGGCTCAGAGGCTGTGAACTTTCTAACCTTGGGGCACAGCTGAGGAGAAAATTACCGATAATCTGCACTCGGAGACCCACTGGGGTTAACTATTGTTAGAGACATGAAAGATTTTGATATTGCGCAGATCCCACTTGGGAGGAATACATACTCGAGAACTACAAACTACAGGTACCAGCATGCTAGGAATTATTGATTCACTTGAGAGTCCCACTGGGGACTATTTAAATAAACAGCATGCAGTAATGGCGCCTTAACGAGCATTTCAGAGCATTTCAGAGCATTTCTGATTTGTCAATCTATGAATAAGGAGCTTTGCCAGCCGCGAAACGCTTCAGGATAAAGATGTTCATCGGAGTGTGCATTGCCGGTTTTATGCAATAAAGGTTTTTTAACCAAACTGCTGCTGTGTTCGTCCTCGCATCAGGGCAAGTTTTGGTTGGTATCAAACACGGCAATCCGGCCGTGGGGGACGAACCACAGCAGTAACTGTGCTTGGGGCCCAGAGGCTGATTACTTTCTAAACTTGGGGCGCAGCTGAGGAGAAAATTACCAATAATCTGCACTCGGAGACACACTGGGGTTAACTATTGTTAGAGACATGAAAGAATTTGATATTGCGCAGATCCGCTGGGAAGGAATACATGCTCGAGAACTACAAACTACAGGTACCAGCATGCTAGGAATTGTTGATTCACTTGAGAGGCCCACTGGGGACTAGTTCTATAAACAGCATGCAGTAATAGCGCCTTAACGAGCATTTTAACGCATTTCTGATTTGTCATCCTATGAATAAGGAGGTTTGCCAGCACCGAAACGCGTCAGGATAAAGATGTTCATCGAAGTGTGCATTGCCGGTTTTATGCAATAAAGGTTTATTAACCAACCTGCTACTGTGTTCATCCTCGCATCAGGGCAAGTTTTGGTTGGTATTAAACACGGCAGTCCGGCCGTGGGGGACGAACCATCGCATTAACTGTGCTTGGGGCCCAGAGGCTGTGAACTTTCTAACCTTAGGGCGCAGCTGAGGAGAAAATTACCGATAATCTGCACTCGGAGACCCACTGGGGTTAACTATTGTTAGAGACATGAAAGATTTTGATATTGCTCAGATCCCACTGGGGAGGAATACATGCTTGAGAACTACAAACTACAGGCACCAGCATGCTAGGAATTGTTGATTCATTTGAGAGGCCCACTGGGGACTAATTTAAATCAACAGCATGCAGTAATGGTGCCTTAACGAGCATTTCAGGGCATTTCTGATTTGTCATCCTATGAATAAGGAGCTTTTCCAGCCCCGAAACGCATCAGGATAAAGATGTTCATCGGAGTGTGCATTGCCGGTTTTATGCAATAAAGGTTTTTAACCAACCTGCAGCTGTGTTCGTCCTGGCATCAGGGCAAGTTTTGGTTGGTATTAAACACGGCAGTCCGGCCGTGGGGGACGAACCACCGCATTACCTGTGCTTGGGGCCCACAGGCTGTGAACTTTCTAACCTTGGGGCGCAGCTGAGGAGAAAATTACCGATAATCTGCACTCGGAGACCCACTGAGGTTAACTATTGTTAGAGACATGAAAGATTTTGATATTGCGCAGATGACACTGGGAAGGAATACATGCTTGAGAACTACAAACTACAGGTACAAGCATGCTAGGAATTGTTGATTCACTTGAGAGGCCCACTGGGGACTATTTAAATAAACAGCATGCAGTAATGGTGCTTTAACGAGCATTTCAGCGCATTTCTGATTTGTCATCCTATGAATAAGGAGCTTTGCCAGCCCCGAAACGCGTCAGGATAAAGAAGTTCATCGGAGTGTGCATTGCCGGTTTTATGCAATAAAGGTTTTTAACCAACCTGCTGCTGTGTTCGTCCTCGCATCAGGGCAAGTTTTGATTTGTATTAAACACGTCAGTCCGGCCGTGGGGGACGAACCACCGCATTAACTGTGCCTGGGGCCCAGAGGCTGTGAACTTTCTAACCTTGGGGCGAAGTTGAGGAGAAAATTACTGATAATCTGCACTCGTAGACCTACTGGGGTTAACTATTGTTAGAGACATGAAAGATTTTGATATTGCACAGATCCCACTGGGGAGGAATGCATGTTCGCGAACTACAAACTACAGGTACCAGCATGCTAGGAATTGTTGATTTACTTGAGATGCCCACTGGGGACTATTTAAATAAACAGCATGCAGTAATGGCACCTTAACGAGCATCTCAGAGCATTTCTTATTTGTCATCCTATGAATAAGGAGCCTTGACAGCCTTGAAACGCGTCAGGATAAAGATGTTCATCGGAGTGTGCATTGCCGGTTTTATGCAATAAAGGTTTTTAACCAACCTGCTGCTGTGTTTGTCCTCGCATCAGGGCAAATTTTGGTTGGTATTAAACACGGCAGTCCGGCCGTGGGGGACGAACCACCGCATTAACTGTGCTTGGGGCTCAGAGGCTGTGAACTTTCTAACCTTGGGGCACAGCTGAGGAGAAAATTACCGATAATCTGCACTCGGAGACCCACTGGGGTTAACTATTGTTAGAGACATGAAAGATTTTGATATTGCGCAGATCCCACTTGGGAGGAATACATACTCGAGAACTACAAACTACAGGTACCAGCATGCTAGGAATTATTGATTCACTTGAGAGTCCCACTGGGGACTATTTAAATAAACAGCATGCAGTAATGGCGCCTTAACGAGCATTTCAGAGCATTTCTGATTTGTCAATCTATGAATAAGGAGCTTTGCCAGCCGCGAAACGCTTCAGGTTAAAGATGTTCATCGGAGTGTGCATTGCCGGTTTTATGCAATAAAGGTTTTTAACCAAACTGCTGCTGTGTTCGTCCTCGCATCAGGGCAAGTTTTGGTTGGTATCAAACACGGCAATCCGGCCGTGGGGGACGAACCACAGCAGTAACTGTGCTTGGGGCCCAGAGGCTGATTACTTTCTAAACTTGGGGCGCAGCTGAGGAGAAAATTACCAATAATCTGCACTCGGAGACACACTGGGGTTAACTATTGTTAGAGACATGAAAGAATTTGATATTGCTCAGATCCCACTGGGGAGGAATACATGCTCGAGAACTATAAACTACAGGTACAAGCATGCTAGGAATTGTTGATTCACTTGAGAGGCCCACTGGGGACTATTTAAATAAACAGCATGCAGTAATGGCGCCTTAACGAGCATTTCAGCGCATTTCTGATTTGTCATCCTATGAATAAGGAGCTTTGCCAGCCCCGAAACGCGTCAGGATAAAGATGTTCATCGGAGTGTGCGTTGCCGGTTTTATGCAATAAAGATTTTTAACCAAGCTGCTTCTGTGTTCGTCCTCGCATCAGGGCAAGTTTTGGTTGGTATTAAGCACGGCAGTCCGGCCGTGGGGTCCGAGCCACCGCATTAACTGTGCTTGGGGCCCAGAGGCTGTGAACTTTCTAACCTTGGGGCGCAGCTGAGGAGAAAATTACCGATAGTCTGCACTCGGAGACCCACTGGGTTTAACTATTGTTAGAGACATGAAAGATTTTGATATTGCGCAGATCACACTGGGAAGGAATACATGATCGGGAACTACAAACTACAGGTACCAGCATGCTAGGAATTGTTGATTCACTTGAGAGGCCCACTGGGGACTATTCAAATAAACAGCATGTAGTAATGGCACCTTAACAAGCATTTCAGCGCATTTCTGATTTGTCATCGTATGAATAAGGAGCTTTGCCAGCCCCGAAACGCGTCAGGATAAAGAAGTTCATCGGAGTGTGCATTGCCGGTTTTATGCAATAAAGGTTTTTTAACCAACCTACTGCTGTGTTTGTCCTCGCATCAGGCCAAGTTTTGGTTGGTATTAAACACGGCAGTCCGGCCGTGGGGGACGAACCACTTTATTAACTGTG
Source organism: Calotriton arnoldi (assembly GCA_963921515.1). Lineage (NCBI taxonomy): Eukaryota > Metazoa > Chordata > Amphibia > Caudata > Salamandridae > Calotriton > Calotriton arnoldi. The sequence goes on along the minus strand of CAWUFW010004493.1, from coordinate 393,323 downwards.
CTTGAAGCCCAGAGGCTGTGAACTTTCTAACCTTAGGGCGCAGCTGAGGAGAAAATTACTGATAATCTGCACTCGGAGACCCACCGGGGTTAACTATTGTTAGAGACATGAAAGATTTTGATATTGCGCAGATCCCACTGGGGAGGAATACATGTTCGAGAACTACAAACTACAGGTACCAGCATGCTAGGAATTGTTGATTTACTTGAGATGCCCACTGGGGACTATTTAAATAAACAGCATGCAGTAATGGCGCCTTAACGAGCATCTCAGAGCATTTCTTATTTGTCATCCTATGAATAAGGAGCCTTGACAGCCTTGAAACGCGTCAGGATAAAGATGTTCATCGGAGTGTGCATTGCCGGTTTTATGCAATAAAGGTTTTTTAACCAACCTGCAGCTGTGTTCGTCCTGGCATCAGGGCAAGTTTTGGTTGGTATTAAACACGGCAGTCCGGCCGTGGGGACGAACCACCGCATTAACTGTGCTTGGGGCCCACAGGCTGTGAACTTTCTAACCTTGGGGCGCAGCTGAGGAGAAAATTACCGATAATCTGCACTCGGAGACCCACTGAGGTTAACTATTGTTAGAGACATGAAAGATTTTGATATTGCGCAGATGACACTGGGAAGGAATACATGCTTGAGAACTACAAACTACAGGTACAAGCATGCTAGGAATTGTTGATTCACTTGAGAGGCCCACTGGGGACTATTTAAATAAACAGCATGCAGTAATGGTGCTTTAACGAGCATTTCAGCGCATTTCTGATTTGTCATCCTTTGAATAAGGAGCTTTGCCAGCCCCGAAACGCGTCAGGATAAAGAAGTTCATCGGAGTGTGCATTGCCGGTTTTATGCAATAAAGGTTTTTAACCAACCTGCTGCTGTGTTCGTCCTCGCATCAGGGCAAGTTTTGATTTGTATTAAACACGTCAGTCCGGCCGTGGGGGACGAACCACCGCATTAACTGTGCCTGGGGCCCAGAGGCTGTGAACTTTCTAACCTTGGGGCGAAGTTGAGGAGAAAATTACTGATAATCTGCACTCGTAGACCTACTGGGGTTAACTATTGTTAGAGACATGAAAGATTTTGATATTGCGCAGATCCCACTGGGGAGGAATACATGTTCGAGAACTACAAACTACAGGTACCAGCATGCTAGGAATTGTTGATTTACTTGAGATGCCCACTGGGGACTATTTAAATAAACAGCATGCAGTAATGGCGCCTTAACGAGCATCTCAGATCATTTCTTATTTGTCATCCTATGAATAAGGAGCCTTGACAGCCTTGAAACGCGTCAGGATAAAGATGTTCATCGGAGTGTGCATTGCCGGTTTTATGCAATAAAGGTTTTTAACCAACCTGCTGCTGTGTTTGTCCTCGCATCAGGGCAAATTTTGGTTGGTATTAAACACGGCAGTCCGGCCGTGGGGGACGAACCACCGCATTAACTGTGCTTGGGGCTCAGAGGCTGTGAACTTTCTAACCTTGGGGCACAGCTGAGGAGAAAATTACCGATAATCTGCACTCGGAGACCCACTGGGGTTAACTATTGTTAGAGACATGAAAGATTTTGATATTGCGCAGATCCCACTTGGGAGGAATACATACTCGAGAACTACAAACTACAGGTACCAGCATGCTAGGAATTATTGATTCACTTGAGAGTCCCACTGGGGACTATTTAAATAAACAGCATGCAGTAATTGCGCCTTAACGAGCATTTCAGAGCATTTCAGAGCATTTCTGATTTGTCAATCTATGAATAAGGAGCTTTGCCAGCCGCGAAACGCTTCAGGATAAAGATGTTCATCGGAGTGTGCATTGCCGGTTTTATGCAATAAAGGTTTTTTAACCAAACTGCTGCTGTGTTCGTCCTCGCATCAGGGCAAGTTTTGGTTGGTATCAAACACGGCAATCCGGCCGTGGGGGACGAACCACAGCAGTAACTGTGCTTGGGGCCCAGAGGCTGATTACTTTCTAAACTTGGGGCGCAGCTGAGGAGAAAATTACCAATAATCTGCACTCGGAGACACACTGGAGTTAACTATTGTTAGAGACATGAAAGAATTTGATATTGCGCAGATCCGCTGGGAAGGAATACATGCTCGAGAACTACAAACTACAGGTACCAGCATGCTAGGAATTGTTGATTCACTTGAGAGGCCCACTGGGGACTAGTTCTATAAACAGCATGCAGTAATAGCGCCTTAACGAGCATTTTAGCGCATTTCTGATTTGTCATCCTATGAATAAGGAGGTTTGCCAGCACCGAAACGCGTCAGGATAAAGATGTTCATCGAAGTGTGCATTGCCGGTTTTATGCAATAAAGGTTTTTTAACCAACCTGCTACTGTGTTCATCCTCGCATCAGGGCAAGTTTTGGTTGGTATTAAACACGGCAGTCCGGCCGTGGGGGACGAACCATCGCATTAACTGTGCTTGGGGCCCAGAGGCTGTGAACTTTCTAACCTTAGGGCGCAGCTGAGGAGAAAATTACCGATAATCTGCACTCGGAGACCCACTGGGGTTAACTATTGTTAGAGACATGAAAGATTTTGATATTGCTCAGATCCCACTGGGGAGGAATACATGCTTGAGAACTACAAACTACAGGCACCAGCATGCTAGGAATTGTTGATTCATTTGAGAGGCCCACTGGGGACTAATTTAAATCAACAGCATGCAGTAATGGTGCCTTAACGAGCATTTCAGGGCATTTCTGATTTGTCATCCTATGAATAAGGAGCTTTTCCAGCCCCGAAACGCATCAGGATAAAGATGTTCATCGGAGTGTGCATTGCCGGTTTTATGCAATAAAGGTTTTTTAACCAACCTGCAGCTGTGTTCGTCCTGGCATCAGGGCAAGTTTTGGTTGGTATTAAACACGGCAGTCCGGCCGTGGGGGACGAACCACCGCATTAACTGTGCTTGGGGCCCACAGGCTGTGAACTTTCTAACCTTGGGGCGCAGCTGAGGAGAAAATTACCGATAATCTGCACTCGGAGACCCACTGAGGTTAACTATTGTTAGAGACATGAAAGATTTTGATATTGCGCAGATGACACTGGGAAGGAATACATGCTTGAGAACTACAAACTACAGGTACAAGCATGCTAGGAATTGTTGATTCACTTGAGAGGCCCACTGGGGACTATTTAAATAAACAGCATGCAGTAATGGTGCTTTAACGAGCATTTCAGCGCATTTCTGATTTGTCATCCTATGAATAAGGAGCTTTGCCAGCCCCGAAACGCGTCAGGATAAAGAAGTTCATCGGAGTGTGCATTGCCGGTTTTATGCAATAAAGGTTTTTAACCAACCTGCTGCTGTGTTCGTCCTCGCATCAGGGCAAGTTTTGATTTGTATTAAACACGTCAGTCCGGCCGTGGGGGACGAACCACCGCATTAACTGTGCCTGGGGCCCAGAGGCTGTGAACTTTCTAACCTTGGGGCGAAGTTGAGGAGAAAATTACTGATAATCTGCACTCGTAGACCTACTGGGGTTAACTATTGTTAGAGACATGAAAGATTTTGATATTGCACAGATCCCACTGGGGAGGAATGCATGTTCGCGAACTACAAACTACAGGTACCAGCATGCTAGGAATTGTTGATTTACTTGAGATGCCCACTGGGGACTATTTAAATAAACAGCATGCAGTAATGGCGCCTTAACGAGCATCTCAGAGCATTTCTTATTTGTCATCCTATGAATAAGGAGCCTTGACAGCCTTGAAACGCGTCAGGATAAAGATGTTCATCGGAGTGTGCATTGCCGGTTTTATGCAATAAAGGTTTTTTAACCAACCTGCTGCTGTGTTTGTCCTCGCATCAGGGCAAATTTTGGTTGGTATTAAACACGGCAGTCCGGCCGTGGGGGACGAACCACCGCATTAACTGTGCTTGGGGCTCAGAGGCTGTGAACTTTCTAACCTTGGGGCACAGCTGAGGAGAAAATTACCGATAATCTGCACTCGGAGACCCACTGGGGTTAACTATTGTTAGAGACATGAAAGATTTTGATATTGCGCAGATCCCACTTGGGAGGAATACATACTCGAGAACTACAAACTACAGGTACCAGCATGCTAGGAATTATTGATTCACTTGAGAGTCCCACTGGGGACTATTTAAATAAACAGCATGCAGTAATGGCGCCTTAACGAGCATTTCAGAGCATTTCTGATTTGTCAATCTATGAATAAGGAGCTTTGCCAGCCGCGAAACGCTTCAGGTTAAAGATGTTCATCGGAGTGTGCATTGCCGGTTTTATGCAATAAAGGTTTTTTAACCAAACTGCTGCTGTGTTCGTCCTCGCATCAGGGCAAGTTTTGGTTGGTATCAAACACGGCAATCCGGCCGTGGGGGACGAACCACAGCAGTAACTGTGCTTGGGGCCCAGAGGCTGATTACTTTCTAAACTTGGGGCGCAGCTGAGGAGAAAATTACCAATAATCTGCACTCGGAGACACACTGGGATTAACTATTGTTAGAGACATGAAAGAATTTGATATTGCTCAGATCCCACTGGGGAGGAATACATGCTCGAGAACTATAAACTACAGGTACAAGCATGCTAGGAATTGTTGATTCACTTGAGAGGCCCACTGGGGACTATTTAAATAAACAGCATGCAGTAATGGCGCCTTAACGAGCATTTCAGCGCATTTCTGATTTGTCATCCTATGAATAAGGAGCTTTGCCAGCCCCGAAACGCGTCAGGATAAAGATGTTCATCGGAGTGTGTGTTGCCGGTTTTATGCAATAAAGATTTTTTAACCAAGCTGCTTCTGTGTTCGTCCTCGCATCAGGGCAAGTTTTGGTTGGTATTAAGCACGGCAGTCCGGCCGTGGGGTCCGAGCCACCGCATTAACTGTGCTTGGGGCCCAGAGGCTGTGAACTTTCTAACCTTGGGGCGCAGCTGAGGAGAAAATTACCGATAGTCTGCACTCGGAGACCCACTGGGTTTAACTATTGTTAGAGACATGAAAGATTTTGATATTGCGCAGATCACACTGGGAAGGAATACATGATCGGGAACTACAAACTACAGGTACCAGCATGCTAGGAATTGTTGATTCACTTGAGAGGCCAACTGGGGACTATTCAAATAAACAGCATGTAGTAATGGCACCTTAACAAGCATTTCAGCGCATTTCTGATTTGTCATCGTATGAATAAGGAGCTTTGCCAGCCCCGAAACGCGTCAGGATAAAGAAGTTCATCGGAGTGTGCATTGCCGGTTTTATGCAATAAAGGTTTTTAACCAACCTACTGCTGTGTTTGTCCTCGCATCAGGCCAAGTTTTGGTTGGTATTAAACACGGCAGTCCGGCCGTGGGGGACGAACCACTTTATTAACTGTGCTTGAAGCCCAGAGGCTGTGAACTTTCTAACCTTAGGGCGCAGCTGAGGAGAAAATTACTGATAATCTGCACTCGGAGACCCACCGGGGTTAACTATTGTTAGAGACATGAAAGATTTTGATATTGCGCAGATCCCACTGGGGAGGAATACATGTTCGAGAACTACAAACTACAGGTACCAGCATGCTAGGAATTGTTGATTTACTTGAGATGCCCACTGGGGACTATTTAAATAAACAGCATGCAGTAATGGCGCCTTAACGAGCATCTCAGAGCATTTCTTATTTGTCATCCTATGAATAAGGAGCCTTGACAGCCTTGAAACGCGTCAGGATAAAGATGTTCATCGGAGTGTGCATTGCCGGTTTTATGCAATAAAGGTTTTTAACCAACCTGCTGCTGTGTTTGTCCTCGCATCAGGGCAAATTTTGGTTGGTATTAAACACGGCAGTCCGGCCGTGGGGGACGAACCACCGCATTAACTGTGCTTGGGGCTCAGAGGCTGTGAACTTTCTAACCTTGGGGCACAGCTGAGGAGAAAATTACCGATAATCTGCACTCGGAGACCCACTGGGGTTAACTATTGTTAGAGACATGAAAGATTTTGATATTGCGCAGATCCCACTTGGGAGGAATACATATTCGAGAACTACAAACTACAGGTACCAGCATGCTAGGAATTATTGATTCACTTGAGAGTCCCACTGGGGACTATTTAAATAAACAGCATGCAGTAATGGCGCCTTAACGAGCATTTCAGAGCATTTCAGAGCATTTCTGATTTGTCAATCTATGAATAAGGAGCTTTGCCAGCCGCGAAACGCTTCAGGATAAGGATGTTCATCGGAGTGTGCATTGCCGGTTTTATGCAATAAAGGTTTTTTAACCAAACTGCTGCTGTGTTCGTCCTCGCATCAGGGCAAGTTTTGGTTGGTATCAAACACGGCAATCCGGCCGTGGGGGACGAACCACAGCAGTAACTGTGCTTGGGGCCCAGAGGCTGATTACTTTCTAAACTTGGGGCGCAGCTGAGGAGAAAATTACCAATAATCTGCACTCGGAGACACACTGGGGTTAACTATTGTTAGAGACATGAAAGAATTTGATATTGCGCAGATCTGCTGGGAAGTAATACATGCTCGAGAACTACAAACTACAGGTACCAGCATGCTAGGAATTGTTGATTCACTTGAGAGGCCCACTGGGGACTAGTTCTATAAACAGCATGCAGTAATAGCGCCTTAACGAGCATTTTAGCGCATTTCTGATTTGTCATCCTATGAATAAGGAGGTTTGCCAGCACCGAAACGCGTCAGGATAAAGATGTTCATCGAAGTGTGCATTGCCGGTTTTATGCAATAAAGGTTTTTAACCAACCTGCTACTGTGTTCGTCCTCGCATCAGGGCAAGTTTTGGTTGGTATTAAACACGGCAGTCCGGCCGTGGGGGACGAACCATCGCATTAACTGTGCTTGGGGCCCAGAGGCTGTGAACTTTCTAACCTTAGGGCGCAGCTGAGGAGAAAATTACCGATAATCTGCACTCGGAGACCCACTGGGGTTAACTATTGTTAGAGACATGAAAGATTTTGATATTGCTCAGATCCCACTGGGGAGGAATACATGCTTGAGAACTACAAACTACAGGCACCAGCATGCTAGGAATTGTTGATTCATTTGAGAGGCCCACTGGGGACTAATTTAAATCAACAGCATGCAGTAATGGTGCCTTAACGAGCATTTCAGGGCATTTCTGATTTGTCATCCTATGAATAAGGAGCTTTGCCAGCCCCGAAACGCATCAGGATAAAGATGTTCATCGGAGTGTGCATTGCCGGTTTTATGCAATAAAGGTTTTTTAACCAACCTGCAGCTGTGTTCGTCCTGGCATCAGGGCAAGTTTTGGTTGGTATTAAACACGGCAGTCCGGCCGTGGGGGACGAACCACCGCATTAACTGTGCTTGGGGCCCACAGGCTGTGAACTTTCTAACCTTGGGGCGCAGCTGAGGAGAAAATTACCGATAATCTGCACTCGGAGACCCACTGAGGTTAACTATTGTTAGAGACATGAAAGATTTTGATATTGCGCAGATGACACTGGGAAGGAATACATGCTTGAGAACTACAAACTACAGGTACAAGCATGCTAGGAATTGTTGATTCACTTGAGAGGCCCACTGGGGACTATTTAAATAAACAGCATGCAGTAATGGTGCTTTAACGAGCATTTCAGCGCATTTCTGATTTGTCATCCTATGAATAAGGAGCTTTGCCAGCCCCGAAACGCGTCAGGATAAAGAAGTTCATCGGAGTGTGCATTGCCGGTTTTATGCAATAAAGGTTTTTTAACCAACCTGCTGCTGTGTTCGTCCTCGCATCAGGGCAAGTTTTGATTTGTATTAAACACGTCAGTCCGGCCGTGGGGGACGAACCACCCAATTAACTGTGCCTGGGGCCCAGAGGCTGTGAACTTTCTAACCTTGGGGCGAAGTTGAGGAGAAAATTACTGATAATCTGCACTCGTAGACCTACTGGGGTTAACTATTGTTAGAGACATGAAAGATTTTGATATTGCACAGATCCCACTGGGGAGGAATGCATGTTCGCGAACTACAAACTACAGGTACCAGCATGCTAGGAATTGTTGATTCACTTGAGAGGCCCACTGGGGACTATTTAAATAAACAGCATGCAGTAATGGTGCCTTATCGAGCATCTCAGAGCATTTCTTATTTGTCATCCTATGAATAAGGAGCTTTGCCAGCCCCGAAACGCATCAGGATAAAGATGTTCATCGGAGTGTGCATTGCCGGTTTTATGCAATAAAGGTTTTTTAACCAACCTGCAGCTGTGTTCGTCCTGGCATCAGGGCAAGTTTTGGTTGGTATTAAACACGGCAGTCCGGCCGTGGGGGACGAACCACCGCATTAACTGTGCTTGGGGCCCACAGGCTGTGAACTTTCTAACCTTGGGGGCGCAGCTGAGGAGAAAATTACCGATAATCTGCACTCGGAGACCCACTGAGGTTAACTATTGTTAGAGACATGAAAGATTTTGATATTGCGCAGATGACACTGGGAAGGAATACATGCTTGAGAACTACAAACTACAGGTACAAGCATGCTAGGAATTGTTGATTCACTTGAGAGGCCCACTGGGGACTATTTAAATAAACAGCATGCAGTAATGGTGCTTTAACGAGCATTTCAGCGCATTTCTGATTTGTCATCCTATGAATAAGGAGCTTTGCCAGCCCCGAAACGCGTCAGGATAAAGAAGTTCATCGGAGTGTGCATTGCCGGTTTTATGCAATAAAGGTTTTTAACCAACCTGCTGCTGTGTTCGTCCTCGCATCAGGGCAAGTTTTGATTTGTATTAAACACGTCAGTCCGGCCGTGGGGGACGAACCACCCAATTAACTGTGCCTGGGGCCCAGAGGCTGTGAACTTTCTAACCTTGGGGCGAAGTTGAGGAGAAAATTACTGATAATCTGCACTCGTAGACCTACTGGGGTTAACTATTGTTAGAGACATGAAAGATTTTGATATTGCACAGATCCCACTGGGGAGGAATGCATGTTCGCGAACTACAAACTACAGGTACCAGCATGCTAGGAATTGTTGATTCACTTGAGAGGCCCACTGGGGACTATTTAAATAAACAGCATGCAGTAATGGTGCCTTATCGAGCATCTCAGAGCATTTCTTATTTGTCATCCTATGAATAAGGAGCCTTGACAGCCGTGAAACGCGTCAGGATAAAGATGTTCATCGGAGTGTGCATTGCCGGTTTTATGCAATAAAGGTTTTTTAGCCAACCTGCTGCTGTGTTTGTCCTCGCATCAGGGCAAGTTTTGGTTGGTATTAAACATAGTAGTCCGGCCGTGGGGGACGAACCACCGCATTAACTGTGCCTGGGGCCCAGAGGCTGTGAACTTTCTAACCTTGGGGCGCAGTTGAGGAGAAAATTACCGATAATCTGCAATCGGTGACCCACTGGGGTTAACTATTGTTAGAGACGTGAAAGATTTTGATATTGCGCAGATCCCACTGGGGAGGAATACATGCTCGAGAATTACAAACTACAGGTACCAGCATGCTAGGAAATGTTGATTCACTTAAGAGGCCCACTGGGGACTATTTACATAAACAGCATGCAGTAATGGCGCCTTAACGAGCATTTCAGAGCATTTCTGATTTGTCATCCTATGAATAAGGAGCTTTGCCAGCACCGAAACGCGTCAGGATAAAGATGTTCATCGGAGTGTTCATTGCCGGTTTAATGCAATAAAGGTTTTATAGCCAAACTGCTGCTGTGTTCTCCTCGCATCAGGCCAAGTTTTGGTTGGTATTAAACATGGCAGTCCGGCCGTGGAGGACGAACCACTGCATTAACTGTGCTTGGGGCCTAGAGGCTGTGAACTTCGTAACCTTGGGGCGCAGCTGAGGAGAAAATTACCGATAATCTGCACTCGGAGACCCACTGGGGTTAACTATTGTTAGAGACATGAAAGATTTTGATATTGCTCAGATCCCACTGGGGAGGAATACATGCTTGAGAACTACAAACTACAGGCACCAGCATGCTAGGAATTGTTGATTCATTTGAGAGGCCCACTGGGGACTAATTTAAATCAACAGCATGCAGTAATGGTGCCTTAACGAGCATTTCAGGGCATTTCTGATTTGTCATCCTATGAATAAGGAGCTTTGCCAGCCCCGAAACGCATCAGGATAAAGATGTTCATCGGAGTGTGCATTGCCGGTTTTATGCAATAAAGGTTTTTAACCAACCTGCAGCTGTGTTCGTCCTGGCATCAGGGCAAGTTTTGGTTGGTATTAAACACGGCAGTCCGGCCGTGGGGACGAACCACCGCATTAACTGTGCTTGGGGCCCACAGGCTGTGAACTTTCTAACCTTGGGGCGCAGCTGAGGAGAAAATTACCGATAATCTGCACTCGGAGTCCTACTGAGGTTAACTATTGTTAGAGACATGAAAGATTTTGATATTGCGCAGATGACACTGGGAAGGAATACATGCTTGAGAACTACAAACTACAGGTACAAGCATGCTAGGAATTGTTGATTCACTTGAGAGGCCCACTGGGGACTATTTAAATAAACAGCATGCAGTAATGGTGCTTTAACGAGCATTTCAGCGCATTTCTGATTTGTCATCCTATGAATAAGGAGCTTTGCCAGCCCCGAAACGCGTCAGGATAAAGATGTTCATCGGAGTGTGCATTGCCGGTTTTATGCAATAAAGGTTTTTTAACCAACCTGCTGCTGTGTTCGTCCTCGCATCAGGGCAAGTTTTGGTTGGTATTAAGCACGGCAGTCCGGCCGTGGGGTACGAGCCACCGCATTAACTGTGCTTGGGGCCCAGAGGCTGTGAACTTTCTAACCTTGGGGCGCAGCTGAGGAGAAAATTACCGATAATCTGCACTCGGAGACCCACTGGGGTTAACTATTGTTAGAGACATGAAAGATTTTGATATTGCTCAGATCCCACTGGGGAGGAATACATGCTTGAGAACTACAAACTACAGGCACCAGCATGCTAGGAATTGTTGATTCATTTGAGAGGCCCACTGGGGACTAATTTAAATCAACAGCATGCAGTAATGGTGCCTTAACGAGCATTTCAGGGCATTTCTGATTTGTCATCCTATGAATAAGGAGCTTTGCCAGCCCCGAAACGCATCAGGATAAAGATGTTCATCGGAGTGTGCATTGCCGGTTTTATGCAATAAAGGTTTTTAACCAACCTGCAGCTGTGTTCGTCCTGGCATCAGGGCAAGTTTTGGTTGGTATTAAACACGGCAGTCCGGCCGTGGGGGACGAACCACCGCATTAACTGTGCTTGGGGCCCACAGGCTGTGAACTTTCTAACCTTGGGGCGCAGCTGAGGAGAAAATTACCGATAATCTGCACTCGGAGACCCACTGAGGTTAACTATTGTTAGAGACATGAAAGATTTTGATATTGCGCAGATGACACTGGGAAGGAATACATGCTTGAGAACTACAAACTACAGGTACAAGCATGCTAGGAATTGTTGATTCACTTGAGAGGCCCACTGGGGACTATTTAAATAAACAGCATGCAGTAATGGTGCTTTAACGAGCATTTCAGCGCATTTCTGATTTGTCATCCTATGAATAAGGAGCTTTGACAGCCCCGAAACGCGTCAGGATAAAGATGTTCATCGGAGTGTGCATTGCCGGTTTTATGCAATAAAGGTTTTTTAACCAACCTGCTGCTGTGTTCGTCCTCGCATCAGGGCAAGTTTTGATTTGTATTAAACACGTCAGTCCGGCCGTGGGGGACGAACCACCGCATTAACTGTGCCTGGGGCCCAGAGGCTGTGAACTTTCTAACCTTGGGGCGAAGTTGAGGAGAAAATTACTGATAATCTGCACTCGTAGACCTACTGGGGTTAACTATTGTTAGAGACATGAAAGATTTTGATATTGCACAGATCCCACTGGGGAGGAATGCATGTTCGCGAACTACAAACTACAGGTACCAGCATGCTAGGAATTGTTGATTCACTTGAGAGGCCCACTGGGGACTATTTAAATAAACAGCATGCAGTAATGGTGCCTTATCGAGCATCTCAGAGCATTTCTTATTTGTCATCCTATGAATAAGGAGCCTTGACAGCCGTGAAACGCGTCAGGATAAAGATGTTCATCGGAGTGTGCATTGCCGGTTTTATGCAATAAAGGTTTTTTAACCAACCTGCTGCTGTGTTTGTCCTCGCATCAGGGCAAGTTTTGGTTGGTATTAAACATAGTAGTCTGGCCGTGGGGGACGAACCACCGCATTAACTGTGCCTGGGGCCCAGAGGCTGTGAACTTTCTAACCTTGGGGCGCAGTTGAGGAGAAAATTACCGATAATCTGCAATCGGTGACCCACTGGGGTTAACTATTGTTAGAGACGTGAAAGATTTTGATATTGCACAGATCCCACTGGGGAGGAATACATGCTCGAGAATTACAAACTACAGGTACCAGCATGCTAGGAAATGTTGATTCACTTAAGAGGCCCACTGGGGACTATTTACATAAACAGCATGCAGTAATGGCGCCTTAACGAGCATTTCAGAGCATTTCTGATTTGTCATCCTATGAATAAGGAGCTTTGCCAGCCCCGAAACGCGTCAGGATAAAGATGTTCATCGGAGTGTTCATTGCCGGTTTAATGCAATAAAGGTTTTATAGCCAACCTGCTGCTGTGTTCGTCCTCGCATCAGGCCAAGTTTTGGTTGGTATTAAACATGGCAGTCCGGCCGTGGAGGACGAACCACTGCATTAACTGTGCTTGGGGCCTAGAGGCTGTGAACTTCGTAACCTTGGGTCGCAGCTGAGGAGAAAATTACCGATAATCTGCTCTCGGAGACCCACTGCGGTTAACTATTGTTAGAGACATGAAAGATTTTGATATTGCTCAGATCCCACTGGGGAGGAATACATGCTTGAGAACTACAAACTACAGGCACCAGCATGCTAGGAATTGTTGATTCATTTGAGAGGCCCACTGGGGACTAATTTAAATCAACAGCATGCAGTAATGGTGCCTTAACGAGCATTTCAGGGCATTTCTGATTTGTCATCCTATGAATAAGGAGCTTTGCCAGCCCCGAAACGCATCAGGATAAAGATGTTCATCGGAGTGTGCATTGCCGGTTTTATGCAATAAAGGTTTTTTAACCAACCTGCAGCTGTGTTCGTCCTGGCATCAGGGCAAGTTTTGAGTGGTATTAAACACGGCAGTCCGGCCGTGGGGGACGAACCACCGCATTAACTGTGCTTGGGGCCCACAGGCTGTGAACTTTCTAACCTTGGGGCGCAGCTGAGGAGAAAATTACCGATAATCTGCACTCGGAGACCCACTGAGGTTAACTATTGTTAGAGACATGAAAGATTTTGATATTGCGCAGATGACACTGGGAAGGAATACATGCTTGAGAACTACAAACTACAGGTACAAGCATGCTAGGAATTGTTGATTCACTTGAGAGGCCCACTGGGGACTATTTAAATAAACAGCATGCAGTAATGGTGCTTTAACGAGCATTTCAGCGCATTTCTGATTTGTCATCTTATGAATAAGGAGCTTTGCCAGCCCCGAAACGCGTCAGGATAAAGATGTTCATCGGAGTGTGCATTGCCGGTTTTATGCAATAAAGGTTTTTTAACCAACCTGCTGCTGTGTTCGTCCTCGCATCAGGGCAAGTTTTGGTTGGTATTAAGCACGGCAGTCCGGCAGTGGGGTACGAGCCACCGCATTAACTGTGCTTGGGGCCCAGAGGCTGTGAACTTTCTAACCTTGGGGCGCAGCTGAGGAGAAAATTACCGATAGTCTGCACTCGGAGACCCACTGGGGTTAAATATTGTTAGAGACATGAAAGATTTTGATATTGCGCAGATCACACTGGGAAGGAATACATGATCGGGAACTACAAACTACAGGTACCAGCATGCTAGGAATTGTTGATTCACTTGAGTGGCCCACTGGGGACTATTTAAATAAACAGCATGTAGTAATGGCACCTTAACAAGCATTTCAGCGCATTTCTGATTTGTCATCCTATGAATAAGGAGCTTTGCCAGCCCCGAAACGCGTCAGAATAAAGAAGTTCATCGGAGTGTGCATTGCCGGTTTTATGCAATAAAGGTTTTTTAACCAACCTGCTGCTGTGTTCGTCCTCGCATCAGGGCAAGTTTTGATTTGTATTAAACACGTCAGTCCAGCCGTGGGGGACGAACCACCGCATTAACTGTGCCTGGGGCCCAGAGGCTGTGAACTTTCTAACCTTGGGGCGAAGTTGAGGAGAAAATTACCGATAATCTGCACTCGTAGACCTACTGGGGTTAACTATTGTTAGAGACATGAAAGATTTTGATATTGCACAGATCCCACTGGGGAGGAATGCATGTTCGCGAACTACAAACTACAGGTACCAGCATGCTAGGAATTGTTGATTCACTTGAGAGGCCCACCGGGGACTATTTAAATAAACAGCATGCAGTAATGGTGCCTTATGGAGCATCTCAGAGCATTTCTTATTTGTCATCCTATGAATAAGGAGCCTTGACAGCCGTGAAACTCGTCAGGATAAAGATGTTCATCGGAGTGTGCATTGCCGGTTTTATGCAATAAAGGTTTTTAACCAACCTGCTGCTGTGTTTGTCCTCGCATCAGGGCAAGTTTTGGTTGGTATTAAACATAGCAGTCCGGCCGTGGGGGACGAACCACCGCATTAACTGTGCTTGGGGCCCAGAGGCTGTGAAATTTCTAACCTTGGGGCGCAGTTGAGGAGAAAATTACCGATAATCTGCAATCGGTGACCCACTGGGGTTAACTATTGTTAGAGACGTGAAAGATTTTGATATTGCGCAGATCCCACTGGGGAGGAATACATGCTCGAGAATTACAAACTACAGGTACCAGCATGCTAGGAAATGTTGATTCACTTAAGAGGCCCACTGGGGACTATTTACATAAACAGCATGCAGTAATGGCGCCTTAACGAGCATTTCAGAGCATTTCTGATTTGTCATCCTATGAATAAGGAGCTTTGCCAGCCCCGAAACGCGTCAGGATAAAGATGTTCATCGGAGTGTTCATTGCCGGTTTAATGCAATAAAGGTTTTATAGCCAACCTGCTGCTGTGTTCGTCCTCGCATCAGGCCAAGTTTTGGTTGGTATTAAACATGGCAGTCCGGCCGTGGAGGACGAACCACTGCATTAACTGTGCTTGGGGCCTAGAGGCTGTGAACTTCGTAACCTTGGGGCGCAGCTGAGGAGAAAATTACCGATAATCTGCACTCGGAGACCCACTGGGGTTAACTATTGTTAGAGACATGAAAGATTTTGATTTTGGGCAGATCCCACTTGGGAGGAATACATACTCGAGAACTGCAAACTACAGGTACCAGCATGCTAGGAATTGTTGATTCACTTGAGAGTCCCACTGGGGACTATTTAAATAAACAGCATGCAGTAATTGCGCCTTAACGAGCATTTCAGAGCATTTCTGATTTGTCATCCTATGAATAAGGAGCTTTGTCAGCAGCGAAACGCTTCAGGATAAAGATGTTCATCGGAGTGTGCATTGCCGGTTTTATGCAATAAAGGTTTTTAACCAACCTGCTGCTGTGTTCGTCCTCGCATCAGGGCAAGTTTTGGTTGGTATCAAACACGGCAGTCCGCCCGTGGGGACGAACCACAGCATTAACTGTGCTTGGGGCCCTGAGGCTGTGAACTTTCTAACCTTGGGGCGAGGCTGAGGAGAAAATTACCGATAATCTGCACTCGGAGACCCACTGAGGTTAACTATTGTTAGAGACATGAAAGATTTTGATATTGCGCAGATCCCACTGGGGAGGAATGCATGCTCGAGAACTACAAACTACAGGTACCAGCATGCTAGGAATTGTTGATTCACTTGAGAGGCCCACTGGGGACTATTTAAATAAACAGCATGCAGTAATGGCGCCTTAACGAGCATTTCAGCGCATTTCTGATTTGTCATCCTATGAATAAGGAGCTTTGCCAGCCCCGAAACATGTCAGGATAAAGATGTTCATCGGAGTGTGCATTGCCGGTTTTATGCAATAAAGGTTTTTAACCAACCTGCTGCTGTGTTCGTACTCGCATCAGGCCAAGTTTTGGTTGGAATTAAACACGGCAGTCCGGCCGTGGGGGTCGCACCACTGCATTAACTGAGCTTGGGGCCCAGAAGCTGTGAACTTTCTAACCTTGGGGCGCAGCTGAGGAGAAAATTATTGATAATCTGCACTCGGAGACCCACCGGAGTTAACTATTGTTAGAGACATGAAAGATATTGATATTGCGCAGATCCCACTGGGGAGGAATACATATTCGAGAACTACAAACTACAGGTACCAGCATGCTAGGAATTGTTGATTCACTTGAGAGTCCCACTGGGGACTATTTAAATAAACAGCATGCAGTAATGGCACCTTATTGAGCATTTCAGAGTATTTCTGATTTGTCATCCTATGAAAAAGGAGCTTTGCCAGCCGCGAAACGCTTCAGGATAAAGATGTTCATCGGAGTGTGCATTGCCGGTTTTATGCAATAAAGGTTTTTAACCAACCTGCTGCTGTGTTCGTCCTCGCATCAGGGCAAGTTTTGGTTGGTATCAAACACGGCAGTCCGGCCGTAGGGGACGAACCACAGCATTAACTGTGCTTGGGGCCCAGAGGCTGTGAACTTTCTAACCTTGGGGCGCAGCTGAGGAGAAAATTACCGATAATCTGCACTCGGAGACCCACTGAGGTTTACTATTGTTAGAGACATGAAAGATTTTGATATTGCGCAGATGACACTGGGAAGGAATACATGCTTGAGAACTACAAACTACAGGTACCAGCATGCTAGGAATTGTTGATTCACTTGAGAGGCTCACTGGGGACTATTTAAATAAACAGCATGCAGTAATGGCGCCTTAACGAGCATTTCAGCGCATTTCTGATTTGTCATCCTATGAATAAGGAGCTTTGGCAGACCCGAAACGCGTCAGGATAAAGATTTTCATCGGAGTGTGCATTGCCGGTTTTATGCAATTAAGGTTTTTAACCAACCTGCTGCTGTGTTCGTCCTCGCATCAGGGCAAGCTTTGGTTGGTATTAAACACAGCAGTCCGGCCGTGGGGGACGAACCACCGCATTAACAGCGCTTGGGGCCCAGAGGCTCTGAACTTTCTAAACTTGGGGCGCAGCTGAGGAGAAAATTACCGATAATCTGCACTCGGAGACCCACTGGGGTTAACTATTGTTAGAGACATGAAAGATTTTGATATTGCGCAGATCCCACTGGGGAGGAATACATGTTCGAGAACTACAAACTACAGGTACCAGCATGCTAGGAATTGTTGATTTACTTGAGATGCCCACTGGGGACTATTTAAATAAACAGCATGCAGTAATGGCGCCGTAACGAGCATCTCAGAGCATTTCTTATTTGTCATCCTTTGAATAAGGAGCCTTGACAGCCTTGAAACGCGTCAGGATAAAGATGTTCATCGGAGTTTGCATTGCCGGTTTTATGCAATAAAGGTTTTTAACCAACCTGCTGCTGTGTTTGTCCTCGCATCAGGGCAAATTTTGGTTGGTATTAAATACGGCAGTCCGGCCGTGGGGGACGAACCACCGCATTAACTGTGCTTGGGGCTCAGAGGCTGTGAACTTTCTAACCTTGGGGCACAGCTGAGGAGAAAATTACCGATAATCTGCAATCGGAGACCCACTGGGGTTAACTATTGTTAGAGACGTGAAAGATTTTGATATTGCGCAGATCCCACTGGGGAGGAATACATGCTCGAGAATTACAAACTACAGGTACCAGCATGCTAGGAATTGTTGATTCACTTGAGAGGCCCACTGAGGACTATTTACATAAACAGTATGCAGTAATGGCGCCTTAACGAGCATTTCAGAGCATTTCTGATTTGTCATCCTATGAATAAGGAGCTTTGCCAGCCCCGAAACGCGTCAGGATAAAGATGTTCATCGGAGTGTTCATTGCCGGTTTTATGCAATAAAGGTTTTTAACCAACCTGCTGCTGTGTTCGTCCTCGCATCAGGCCAAGTTTTGGTTGGTATTAAACATGGCAGTCCGGCCGTGGAGGACGAACCACTGCATTAACTGTGCTTGGGGCCCAGAGGCTGATTACTTTCTAAACTTGGGGCGCAGCTGAGGAGAAAATTACCGATAATCTGCACTCGGAGACACACTGGGGTTAACTATTGTTAGAGACATGAAAGAATTTGATATTGCGCAGATCCGCTGGGAAGGAATACATGCTCGAGAACTACAAACTACAGGTACCAGCATGCTAGGAATTGTTGATTCACTTGAGAGGCCCACTGGGGACTAGTTCAATAAACAGCATGCAGTAATGGCGCCTTAACGAGCATTTTAGCGCATTTCTGATTTGTCATCCTAGTAATAAGGAGGTTTGCCAGCACCGAAACGCGTCAGGATAAAGATGTTCATCGAAGTGTGCATTGCCGGTTTTATGCAATAAAGGTTTTTAACCAACCTGCTACTGTGTTCGTCCTCGCATCAGGGCAAGTTTTGGTTGGTATTAAACACGGCAGTCCGGCCGTGGGGGACGAACCAACGCATTAACTGTGCTTCGGGCCCAGAGGCTGTGAACTTTCTAACCTTAGGGCGCAGCTGAGGAGAAAATTTCCGATAATCTGCACTCGGAGACCCACTGGGGTTAACTATTGTTAGAGACATGAAAGATTTTGATATTGCTCAGATCCCACTGGGGAGGAATACATGCTTGAGAACTTCAAACTACAGTCACCAGCATGCTAGGAATTGTTGATTCACTTGAGAGGCCCACTGGGGACTAATTTAAATCAACAGCATGCAGTAATGGTGCCTTAACGAGCATTTCAGGGCATTTCTGATTTGTCATCCTATGAATAAGGAGCTCTGCCAGCCCCGAAACGCATCAGGATAAAGATGTTCATCGGAGTGTGCATTGCCGGTTTTATGCAATAAAGGTTTTTTAACCAACCTGCTGCTGTGTTCGTCCTCGCATCAGGGCAAGTTTTGATTTGTATTAAACACGTCAGTCCAGCCGTGGGGGACGAACCACCGCATTAACTGTGCCTGGGGCCCAGAGGCTGTGAACTTTCTAACCTTGGGGCGAAGTTGAGGAGAAAATTACCGATAATCTGCACTCGTAGACCTACTGGGGTTAACTATTGTTAGAGACATGAAAGATTTTGATATTGCACAGATCCCACTGGGGAGGAATGCATGTTCGCGAACTACAAACTACAGGTACCAGCATGCTAGGAATTGTTGATTCACTTGAGAGGCCCACCGGGGACTATTTAAATAAACAGCATGCAGTAATGGTGCCTTATGGAGCATCTCAGAGCATTTCTTATTTGTCATCCTATGAATAAGGAGCCTTGACAGCCGTGAAACTCGTCAGGATAAAGATGTTCATCGGAGTGTGCATTGCCGGTTTTATGCAATAAAGGTTTTTTAACCAACCTGCTGCTGTGTTTGTCCTCGCATCAGGGCAAGTTTTGGTTGGTATTAAACATAGCAGTCCGGCCGTGGGGGACGAACCACCGCATTAACTGTGCTTGGGGCCCAGAGGCTGTGAAATTTCTAACCTTGGGGCGCAGTTGAGGAGAAAATTACCGATAATCTGCAATCGGTGACCCACTGGGGTTAACTATTGTTAGAGACGTGAAAGATTTTGATATTGCGCAGATCCCACTGGGGAGGAATACATGCTCGAGAATTACAAACTACAGGTACCAGCATGCTAGGAAATGTTGATTCACTTAAGAGGCCCACTGGGGACTATTTACATAAACAGCATGCAGTAATGGCGCCTTAACGAGCATTTCAGAGCATTTCTGATTTGTCATCCTATGAATAAGGAGCTTTGCCAGCCCCGAAACGCGTCAGGATAAAGATGTTCATCGGAGTGTTCATTGCCGGTTTAATGCAATAAAGGTTTTATAGCCAACCTGCTGCTGTGTTCGTCCTCGCATCAGGCCAAGTTTTGGTTGGTATTAAACATGGCAGTCCGGCCGTGGAGGACGAACCACTGCATTAACTGTGCTTGGGGCCTAGAGGCTGTGAACTTCGTAACCTTGGGGCGCAGCTGAGGAGAAAATTACCGATAATCTGCACTCGGAGACCCACTGGGGTTAACTATTGTTAGAGACATGAAAGATTTTGATTTTGGGCAGATCCCACTTGGGAGGAATACATACTCGAGAACTGCAAACTACAGGTACCAGCATGCTAGGAATTGTTGATTCACTTGAGAGTCCCACTGGGGACTATTTAAATAAACAGCATGCAGTAATTGCGCCTTAACGAGCATTTCAGAGCATTTCTGATTTGTCATCCTATGAATAAGGAGCTTTGTCAGCAGCGAAACGCTTCAGGATAAAGATGTTCATCGGAGTGTGCATTGCCGGTTTTATGCAATAAAGGTTTTTTAACCAACCTGCTGCTGTGTTCGTCCTCGCATCAGGGCAAGTTTTGGTTGGTATCAAACACGGCAGTCCGCCCGTGGGGGACGAACCACAGCATTAACTGTGCTTGGGGCCCTGAGGCTGTGAACTTTCTAACCTTGGGGCGAGGCTGAGGAGAAAATTACCGATAATCTGCACTCGGAGACCCACTGAGGTTAACTATTGTTAGAGACATGAAAGATTTTGATATTGCGCAGATCCCACTGGGGAGGAATGCATGCTCGAGAACTACAAACTACAGGTACCAGCATGCTAGGAATTGTTGATTCACTTGAGAGGCCCACTGGGGACTATTTAAATAAACAGCATGCAGTAATGGCGCCTTAACGAGCATTTCAGCGCATTTCTGATTTGTCATCCTATGAATAAGGAGCTTTGCCAGCCCCGAAACATGTCAGGATAAAGATGTTCATCGGAGTGTGCATTGCCGGTTTTATGCAATAAAGGTTTTTAACCAACCTGCTGCTGTGTTCGTACTCGCATCAGGCCAAGTTTTGGTTGGAATTAAACACGGCAGTCCGGCCGTGGGGGTCGCACCACTGCATTAACTGAGCTTGGGGCCCAGAAGCTGTGAACTTTCTAACCTTGGGGCGCAGCTGAGGAGAAAATTATTGATAATCTGCACTCGGAGACCCACCGGGGTTAACTATTGTTAGAGACATGAAAGATATTGATATTGCGCAGATCCCACTGGGGAGGAATACATATTCGAGAACTACAAACTACAGGTACCAGCATGCTAGGAATTGTTGATTCACTTGAGAGTCCCACTGGGGACTATTTAAATAAACAGCATGCAGTAATGGCACCTTATTGAGCATTTCAGAGTATTTCTGATTTGTCATCCTATGAAAAAGGAGCTTTGCCAGCCGCGAAACGCTTCAGGATAAAGATGTTCATCGGAGTGTGCATTGCCGGTTTTATGCAATAAAGGTTTTTAACCAACCTGCTGCTGTGTTCGTCCTCGCATCAGGGCAAGTTTTGGTTGGTATCAAACACGGCAGTCCGGCCGTAGGGGACGAACCACAGCATTAACTGTGCTTGGGGCCCAGAGGCTGTGAACTTTCTAACCTTGGGGCGCAGCTGAGGAGAAAATTACCGATAATCTGCACTCGGAGACCCACTGAGGTTTACTATTGTTAGAGACATGAAAGATTTTGATATTGCGCAGATGACACTGGGAAGGAATACATGCTTGAGAACTACAAACTACAGGTACCAGCATGCTAGGAATTGTTGATTCACTTGAGAGGCTCACTGGGGACTATTTAAATAAACAGCATGCAGTAATGGCGCCTTAACGAGCATTTCAGCGCATTTCTGATTTGTCATCCTATGAATAAGGAGCTTTGGCAGACCCGAAACGCGTCAGGATAAAGATTTTCATCGGAGTGTGCATTGCCGGTTTTATGCAATTAAGGTTTTTTAACCAACCTGCTGCTGTGTTCGTCCTCGCATCAGGGCAAGCTTTGGTTGGTATTAAACACAGCAGTCCGGCCGTGGGGGACGAACCACCGCATTAACAGCGCTTGGGGCCCAGAGGCTCTGAACTTTCTAAACTTGGGGCGCAGCTGAGGAGAAAATTACCGATAATCTGCACTCGGAGACCCACTGGGGTTAACTATTGTTAGAGACATGAAAGATTTTGATATTGCGCAGATCCCACTGGGGAGGAATACATGTTCGAGAACTACAAACTACAGGTACCAGCATGCTAGGAATTGTTGATTTACTTGAGATGCCCACTGGGGACTATTTAAATAAACAGCATGCAGTAATGGCGCCGTAACGAGCATCTCAGAGCATTTCTTATTTGTCATCCTTTGAATAAGGAGCCTTGACAGCCTTGAAACGCGTCAGGATAAAGATGTTCATCGGAGTTTGCATTGCCGGTTTTATGCAATAAAGGTTTTTAACCAACCTGCTGCTGTGTTTGTCCTCGCATCAGGGCAAATTTTGGTTGGTATTAAATACGGCAGTCCGGCCGTGGGGGACGAACCACCGCATTAACTGTGCTTGGGGCTCAGAGGCTGTGAACTTTCTAACCTTGGGGCACAGCTGAGGAGAAAATTACCGATAATCTGCAATCGGAGACCCACTGGGGTTAACTATTGTTAGAGACGTGAAAGATTTTGATATTGCGCAGATCCCACTGGGGAGGAATACATGCTCGAGAATTACAAACTACAGGTACCAGCATGCTAGGAATTGTTGATTCACTTGAGAGGCCCACTGAGGACTATTTACATAAACAGTATGCAGTAATGGCGCCTTAACGAGCATTTCAGAGCATTTCTGATTTGTCATCCTATGAATAAGGAGCTTTGCCAGCCCCGAAACGCGTCAGGATAAAGATGTTCATCGGAGTGTTCATTGCCGGTTTTATGCAATAAAGGTTTTTTAACCAACCTGCTGCTGTGTTCGTCCTCGCATCAGGCCAAGTTTTGGTTGGTATTAAACATGGCAGTCCGGCCGTGGAGGACGAACCACTGCATTAACTGTGCTTGGGGCCCAGAGGCTGATTACTTTCTAAACTTGGGGCGCAGCTGAGGAGAAAATTACCGATAATCTGCACTCGGAGACACACTGGGGTTAACTATTGTTAGAGACATGAAAGAATTTGATATTGCGCAGATCCGCTGGGAAGGAATACATGCTCGAGAACTACAAACTACAGGTACCAGCATGCTAGGAATTGTTGATTCACTTGAGAGGCCCACTGGGGACTAGTTCAATAAACAGCATGCAGTAATGGCGCCTTAACGAGCATTTTAGCGCATTTCTGATTTGTCATCCTAGTAATAAGGAGGTTTGCCAGCACCGAAACGCGTCAGGATAAAGATGTTCATCGAAGTGTGCATTGCCGGTTTTATGCAATAAAGGTTTTTTAACCAACCTGCTACTGTGTTCGTCCTCGCATCAGGGCAAGTTTTGGTTGGTATTAAACACGGCAGTCCGGCCGTGGGGGACGAACCAACGCATTAACTGTGCTTCGGGCCCAGAGGCTGTGAACTTTCTAACCTTAGGGCGCAGCTGAGGAGAAAATTTCCGATAATCTGCACTCGGAGACCCACTGGGGTTAACTATTGTTAGAGACATGAAAGATTTTGATATTGCTCAGATCCCACTGGGGAGGAATACATGCTTGAGAACTTCAAACTACAGTCACCAGCATGCTAGGAATTGTTGATTCACTTGAGAGGCCCACTGGGGACTAATTTAAATCAACAGCATGCAGTAATGGTGCCTTAACGAGCATTTCAGGGCATTTCTGATTTGTCATCCTATGAATAAGGAGCTTTGCCAGCCCCGAAACGCATCAGGATAAAGATGTTCATCGGAGTGTGCATTGCCGGTTTTATGCAATAAAGGTTTTTTAACCAACCTGCAGCTGTGTTCGTCCTGGCATCATGGCAAGTTTTGGTTGGTATTAAACACGGCAGTCCGGCCGTGGGGGACGAACCACTGCATTAACTGTGCTTGGGGCCCACAGGCTGTGAACTTTCTAATCTTGGGGCGCAGCTGAGGAGAAAATTACCGATAATCTGCACTCGGAGACCCACTGAGGTTAACTATTGTTAGACACATGAAAGATTTTGATATTGCGCAGATGACACTGGGAAGGAATACATGCTCGAGAACTACAAGCTACAGGTACCAGCATGCTAGGAATCGTTGATTCACTTGAGAGGCCCACTGGGGACTATTTAAATAAACAGCATGCAGTAATGGCACCTTAACGAGCATTTCAGCACATTTCTGATTTGTCATCCTATGAATAAGGAGCTTTGCCAGCCCTAAAACGCATCAGGATAAAGATGTTCATCGAAGTGTGCATTGCCGGTTTTATGCAATAAAGGTTTTTAACCAACCTGCTGCTGTGTTCGTCCTCACATCAGGGCAAGCTTTGGTTGGTATTAAACACAGCAGTCCGGCCGTGAGGGATGAACCACTGCATTAACATCGCTTGGGGCCCAGAGGCTCTGAACTTTCTAAACTTGGGGCGCAGCTGAGGAGAAAATTACCGATAATCTGCACTCGGAGACCCACTGAGGTTAACTATTGTTAGACACATGAAAGATTTTGATATTGCGCAGATGACACTGGGAAGGAATACATGCTCGAGAACTACAAGCTACAGGTACCAGCATGCTAGGAATCGTTGATTCACTTGAGAGGCCCACTGGGGACTATTTAAATAAACAGCATGCAGTAATGGCGCCTTAACGAGCATTTCAGCGCATTTCTGATTTGTCATCCTATGAATAAGGAGCTTTGCCAGCCCCGAAACGCGTCAGGATAAAGATGTTCATCGGAGTGTTCATTGCCGGTTTTATGCAATAAAGGTTTTTAACCAACCTGCTGCTGTGTTCGTCCTCGCATCAGGCCAAGTTTTGGTTGGTATTAAACATGGCAGTCCGGCCGTGGAGGACGAACCACTGCATTAACTGTGCTTGGGGCCCAGAGGCTGATTACTTTCTAAACTTGGGGCGCAGCTGAGGAGAAAATTACCGATAATCTGCACTCGGAGACACACTGGGGTTAACTATTGTTAGAGACATGAAAGAATTTGATATTGCGCAGATCCGCTGGGAAGGAATACATGCTCGAGAACTACAAACTACAGGTACCAGCATGCTAGGAATTGTTGATTCACTTGAGAGGCCCACTGGGGACTAGTTCAATAAACAGCATGCAGTAATGGCGCCTTAACGAGCATTTTAGCGCATTTCTGATTTGTCATCCTAGTAATAAGGAGGTTTGCCAGCACCGAAACGCGTCAGGATAAAGATGTTCATCGAAGTGTGCATTGCCGGTTTTATGCAATAAAGGTTTTTTAACCAACCTGCTACTGTGTTCGTCCTCGCATCAGGGCAAGTTTTGGTTGGTATTAAACACGGCAGTCCGGCCGTGGGGGACGAACCAACGCATTAACTGTGCTTCGGGCCCAGAGGCTGTGAACTTTCTAACCTTAGGGCGCAGCTGAGGAGAAAATTTCCGATAATCTGCACTCGGAGACCCACTGGGGTTAACTATTGTTAGAGACATGAAAGATTTTGATATTGCTCAGATCCCACTGGGGAGGAATACATGCTTGAGAACTTCAAACTACAGTCACCAGCATGCTAGGAATTGTTGATTCACTTGAGAGGCCCACTGGGGACTAATTTAAATCAACAGCATGCAGTAATGGTGCCTTAACGAGCATTTCAGGGCATTTCTGATTTGTCATCCTATGAATAAGGAGCTTTGCCAGCCCCGAAACGCATCAGGATAAAGATGTTCATCGGAGTGTGCATTGCCGGTTTTATGCAATAAAGGTTTTTAACCAACCTGCAGCTGTGTTCGTCCTGGCATCATGGCAAGTTTTGGTTGGTATTAAACACGGCAGTCCGGCCGTGGGGGACGAACCACTGCATTAACTGTGCTTGGGGCCCACAGGCTGTGAACTTTCTAATCTTGGGGCGCAGCTGAGGAGAAAATTACCGATAATCTGCACTCGGAGACCCACTGAGGTTAACTATTGTTAGACACATGAAAGATTTTGATATTGCGCAGATGACACTGGGAAGGAATACATGCTCGAGAACTACAAGCTACAGGTACCAGCATGCTAGGAATCGTTGATTCACTTGAGAGGCCCACTGGGGACTATTTAAATAAACAGCATGCAGTAATGGCACCTTAACGAGCATTTCAGCACATTTCTGATTTGTCATCCTATGAATAAGGAGCTTTGCCAGCCCTAAAACGCATCAGGATAAAGATGTTCATCGAAGTGTGCATTGCCGGTTTTATGCAATAAAGGTTTTTAACCAACCTGCTGCTGTGTTCGTCCTCACATCAGGGCAAGCTTTGGTTGGTATTAAACACAGCAGTCCGGCCGTGAGGGATGAACCACTGCATTAACATCGCTTGGGGCCCAGAGGCTCTGAACTTTCTAAACTTGGGGCGCAGCTGAGGAGAAAATTACCGATAATCTGCACTCGGAGACCCACTGGGGTTAACTATTGTTAGAGACATGAAAGATTTTGATATTGCTCAGATCCCACTGGGGAGGAATACATGCTCGAGAACTATAAACTACAGGTACAAGCATGCTAGGAATTGTTGATTCACTTGAGAGGCCCACTGGGGACTATTTAAATAAACAGCATGCAGTAATGGCGCCTTAACGAGCATTTCAGCGCATTTCTGATTTGTCATCCTATGAATAAGGAGCTTTGCCAGCCCCGAAACGCGTCAGGATAAAGATGTTCATCGGAGTGTGCATTGCCGGTTTTATGCAATAAAGAGTTTTTAACCAAGCTGCTGCTGTGTTCGTCCTCGCATCAGGGCAAGTTTTGGTTGGTATTAAGCACGGCAGTCCGGCCGTGGGGTCCGAGCCACCGCATTAACTGTGCTTGGGGCCCAGAGGCTGTGAACTTTCTAACCTTGGAGCGCAGCTGAGGAGAAAATTACCGATAGTCTGCACTCGGAGACCCACTGGGGTTAACTATTGTTAGAGACATGAAAGATTTTGATATTGCGCAGATCACACTGGGAAGGAATACATGATCGGGAACTACAAACTACAGGTACCAGCATGCTAGGAATTGTTGATTCACTTGAGAGGCCCACTGGGGACTATTTAAATAAACAGCATGCAGTAATGGCACCTTAACGAGCATTTCAGCACATTTCTGATTTGTCATCCTATGAATAAGGAGCTTTGCCAGCCCCAAAACGCGTCAGGATAAAGATGTTCATCGAAGTGTGCATTGCCGGTTTTATGCAATAAAGGTTTTTTAACCAACCTGCTGCTGTGTTCGTCCTCACATCAGGGCAAGTTTTGGTTGGTATTAAACACGGCAGTCCGGCAGTGGGGGACGAACCGCCCCATGAACTGCGCTTGGGGCCCAGAGGCTGTGAACTTTCTAACCTTGGGGCGCAGCTGAGGAGAAAATTACCGATAATCTGCACTCAGAGACCCACTGAGGTTAACTATTGTTAGAGACATGAAAGATTTTGATATTGCGCAGATCACACTGGGAAGGAATACATGATCGGGAACTACAAACTACAGGTACCAGCATGCTAGGAATTGTTGATTCACTTGAGAGGTTCACTGGGGACTATTTAAATAAACAGCATGCAGTAATGGCGCCTTAACGAGCATTTCAGCGCATTTCTGATTTGTCATCCTATGAATAAGGAGCTTTGGCAGACCCGAAACGCGTCAGGATAAAGATTTTCATCGGAGTGTGCATTGCCGGTTTTATGCAATTAAGGTTTTTTAACCAACCTGCTGCTGTGTTGTCCTCGCATCAGGGCAAGCTTTGGTTGGTATTAAACACAGCAGTCCGGCCGTGGGGGACGAACCACCGCATTAACAGCGCTTGGGGCCCAGAGGCTCTGAACTTTCTAAACTTGGGGCGCAGCTGAGGAGAAAATTACCGATAATCTGCACTCGGAGACCCACTGGGGTTAACTATTGTTAGAGACATGAAATATTTTGATATTGCTCAGATCCCACTGGGGAGGAATACATGCTTGAGAACTACAAACTACAGGTACCAGCATGCTAGGAATTGTTGATTCACTTGAGAGGCTCACTGGGGACTATTTAAATAAACAGCATGCAGTAATGGCGCCTTGACGAGCATTTCAGCGCATTTCTGATTTGTCATCCTATGAATAAGGAGCTTTGGCAGACCCGAAACGCGTCAGGATAAAGATTTTCATCGGAGTGTGCATTGCCGGTTTTATGCAATTAAGGTTTTTTAACCAACCTGCTGCTGTGTTCGTCCTCGCATCAGGGCAAGCTTTGGTTGGTATTAAACACAGCAGTCCGGCCGTGGGGACGAACCACCGCATTAACAGCGCTTGGGGCCCAGAGGCTCTGAACTTTCTAAACTTGGGGCGCAGCTGAGGAGAAAATTACCGATAATCTGCACTCGGAGACCCACTGGGGTTAACTATTGTTAGAGACATGAAAGATTTTGATATTGCGCAGATCCCACTGGGGAGGAATACATGTTCGAGAACTACAAACTACAGGTACCAGCATGCTAGGAATTGTTGATTTACTTGAGATGCCCACTGGGGACTATTTAAATAAACAGCATGCAGTAATGGCGCCTTAACGAGCATCTCAGAGCATTTCTTATTTGTCATCCTATGAATAAGGAGCCTTGACAGCCGTGAAACGCATCAGGATAAAGATGTTCATCGGAGTGTGCATTGCCGGTTTTATGCAATAAAGGTTTTTTAACCAACCTGCTGCTGTGTTCGTACTCGCATCAGGCCAAGTTTTGGTTGGTATTAAACACGGCAGTCCAGCCGTGGGGGACGAACCACCGCATTAACTGTGCTTGGGGCCAGAGGCTGTGAACTTTCTAACCTTGGGGCGCAGCTGAGGAGAAAATTACCGATAATCTGCACTCGGAGACCCACTGGGCTTAACTATTGTTAGAGACATGAAAGATTTTGTTATTGCTCAGATCCCACTGGGGAGGAATACATGTTCGAGAACTACAAACTACAGGTACCAGCATGCTAGGAATTGTTGAATCACTTGAGAGGCCCACTGGGGACTATTTAAATAAACAGCGTGCAGTAAAGACGCCTTAACGAGCATTTCAGAGCATTCTGATTTGTCATCCTATGAATAAGGAGCTTTGCCAGCCCCGAAATGTGTCAGAAAAGATGTTCATCGGAGTGTGCATTGCCGGTTTTATGCAATAAAAGTTTTTTAACCAACCTGCTGCTATGTTCTTCCTCGCATCAGGGCAAGTTTTGGTTGGTATTAAACACGGCAGTCCGGCCGTGGGGGATGACCCACCACATTAACTGTGCTTGGGGCCCAGAGGCTGAGAACTTTCTAAACTTGGGGCGCAGCTGAGGAGAAAATTACCTATAATCTGCACTCGGAGATCCACTGGGGTTAACTATTGTTAGAGACATGAAAGAATTTGATATTGCGCAGATCCGCTGGGGAGGAATACATGCTTGAGAACTACAAACTACAGGTACCAGCATGCTAGGAATTGTTGATTCACTTGAGAGGCCCACTGGGGACTATTTAAATAAACAGCATGCAGTAATGGCGCCTTAATGAGCCTTTCAGCGCATTTCTGTTTTGGCATCCTATGAATAAGGAGCTTTGCCAGCCCCGAAACGCGTCAGGATAAAGATGTTCATCGGAGTGTGCATTGCCGGTTTTATGCAATAAAGGTTTTTTAACCAACCTGCTGCTATGTTCGTCCTCGCATCAGGGCAAGTTTTGATTGGTATTAAACATGGCAGTCCGGCCGAAGGGAACGAACCACCGCATTAACTGTGCTTTTGGCCCAGAGGCTGTGAACTTTCTAACCTTGGGGCGCAGCTGAGGAGAAAATTACCGATAATCTGCACTCGGAGACCCACTGGGGTTAACTATTGTTAGAGACATGAAAGATTTTGATTTTGCACAGATCCCACTTGGGAGGAATACATGCTAGAGACCTACAAACTACAGGTACCAGCATGCTAGGAATTGTTGATTCACTTGAGAGTCCCACTGGGGACTATTTAAATAAACAGCATGCAGTAATGGAGCCTTCACGAGCATTTTAGCGCATTTCTGATTTGTCATCCTATGAATAAGGAGTTTTGCCAGCCCCGAAACGCGTCAGGATAAAGAAGTTCATCGGAGTGTGCATTGCCGGTTTTATGCAATCAAGGTTTTTTAACCAACCTGCTGCTGTGTTCGTCCTCGCATCAGGGCAAGTTTTGATTGGTATTAAACACGTCAGTCCGGCCGTGGGGGACGAACCACCGCATTAACTGTGCCTGGGGCCCAGAGGCTGTGAACTTTCTAACCTTGGGGAGCAGTTGAGGAGAAAATTACCGATAATCTGCACTCGTAGACCTACTGGGGTTAACTATTGTTAGAGACATGAAACATTTTGATATTGCACAGATCCCACTGGGGAGGAATGCATGTTCGCGAACTACAAACTATAGGTACCAGCATGCTAGGAATTGTTGATTCACTTGAGAGGCCCACTGGGGACTATTTAAATAAACAGCATGCATTAATGGTGCCTTATCGAGCATTTCAGCGCATTTCTGATTTGTCATCCTATGAATAAGGAGCTTTGCAAGCCCCGAAACGCGTCAGGATAAAGATGTTCATTGGAGTGTGCATTGCCGGTTTTATGCAATAAAGGTTTTTTAACCAACCTACTGCTGTGTTCGTCCTCGCATCAGGCCAAGTTTTGGTTGGTATTAAACACGGCAGTCCGGCCGTGGGGGACGAACCACTGCATTAACTGTGCTTGCGGCCTAGAGGCTGTGAACTTCGTAACCTTGGGGTGCAGCTGAGGAGAAAATTACCGATAATCTGCACTCGGAGACCCACTGGGGTTAACTATTGTTAGAGACATGAAAGATTTTGATATTGCGCAGATCCCACTGGGGAGGAATGCATGCTCGAGAACTACAAACTACAGGTACCAGCATGCTAGGAATTGTTGATTCACTTGAGAGGCCCACTGGGGACTATTTAAATAAACAGCATGCAGTAATGGCGCCTTAACGAGCATTTCAGCGCATTTCTGATTTGTCATCCTATGAATAAGGAGCTTTGCCAGCCCCGAAACGCGTCAGGATAAAGATGTTCATCGGAGTGTGCATTGCCGGTTTTTTGCAATAAAGGTTTTTAACCAACCTGCTGCTGTGTTCGTCCTCGCATCAGGCCAAGTTTTGGTTGGTATTAAACACGGCAGTCCAGCCGTGGGGGACGAACCACCGCATTAACTGTGCTTCGGGCCCAGAGGTGGTGAACTTTCTAACCTTGGGGCCTAGCTGAGGAGAAAATTACCGATAATCTGCACACGGGGACCCACTGGGGTTAACTATTGTTAGAGACATGAATGATTTTGATATTGCTCAGATCCCACTGGGGAGGAATACATGATTGAGAACTGCAAACTACAGTTACCAGCATGCTAGGAATTGTTGATTCACTTGAGAGGCCCACTGGGTACTAATTTAAATAAACAGCATGCAGTAATGGTGCCTTAACGAGCATTTCAGGGCATTTCTGATTTGTCATCCTATGAATAAGGAGCTTTGCCAGCCCCGAAACGCGTCAGGGTAAAGATGTTCATCGGAGTGTGCATTGCCGGTTTTATGCAATAAAGGTTTTTTAACCAACCTGCTGCTGTGTTCGTCCTGGCATCAGGGCAAGTTTTGGTTGGTATTAAACATGGCAGTCCGGCCGTGGGGGACCAACCACCGCATTAACTGTGCTTGGGGCCCAGAGGCTGTAAACTTTCTAACCTTGGGGCGCAGCTGAGGAGAAAATTACCGATAATCTGCACTCGGAGACCCACTAGGGTTAACTATTGTTAGAGACATGAAAGATTTTGATATTGCGCAGATCCCACTGGGGAGGAATACATGCTCGAGAACTACAAACTACAGGTACCAGCATGCTAGGAATTGTTGATTTACTTGAGAGGCCCACTGGGGACTATTTAAATAAACAGCATGCAGTAATGGCGCCTTAACGAGCATTTCAGAGCATTCCTGATTCGTCATCCTATGAATAAGGAGCTTTGCCAGCCGCGAAATGCTTCAGGATAAAGATGTTTATCGGAGTGTGCATTGCCGGTTTTATGCAATAAAGGTTTTTTAACCAACCTGCTGCTGTGTTCGTCCTCGCATCAGGGCAAGTTTTGGTTGGTATTAAACACGGCAGTCCAGCCGTGGGGGACGAACCACCGCATTAACTGTGCTTGGGGCCCAGAGGCTGTGAACTTTCTAAACCTTTGGCGCAGCTGAGGAGAAAATTACCGATAATCTGCACTCGAAGACCCACTGGGGTTAACTATTGTTAGAGACATGAAAGATTTATATATTTCTCAGATCCCACTGGGGAGGAATGCATGCTCGAGAACTAGAAACTACAGGTACCAGCATGCTAGGAATTGTTGATTCACTTGAGAGGCCCACTGGGGACTATTTAAATAAGCAGCATGCAGTAATGGTGCCTTAACGAGCATTTCAGGGCATTTCTGATTTGTCACCCTATGAATAAGGAGCTTTGCCAGCCCCGAAACGCGTCAGGATAAAGATGTTCATCGGAGTGTGCATTGCCGGTTTTATGCAATAAAGGTTTTTTAACCAACCTGCTGCTGTGTTCGTCCTGGCATCAGGGCAAGTTATGGTTGGTATTAAACACGGCAGTCCGGCCGTGGGGGATGACCCACCGCATTAACTGTGCTTGGGGCCCAGAGGCTGAGAACTATCTAACCTTGGGGCGCAGCTGAGGAGAAAAATACCGATAATCTGCACTCGGAGACCCACTGGGGTTAACTATTGGTAGAGACATGAAAGATTTTCATATTGCGCAGATCCCACTGGGGAGGAATACATTCTCGAGAACTATAAACTACAGGTACCAGCATGCTAGGAAGTGTTGATTCACTTGAGAAGCCCACTGGGGACTATTTAAATAAACAGCATGCAGTAATGGCGCCTTAACGAGCATTTCAGCACATTTCTGATTTGTTATCCTATGAATAAGGAGCTTTGCCAGCCCTGAAACGCGTCAGGATAAAGATGTTCATCGGAGTGTGCATTGCCGGTTTTATGCAATAAAGGTTTTTTAACCGACCTGCTGCTGTGTTCGTCCTCGCATCAGGGCAAGTTTTGGTTGGTATTAAACACGGCAGTCCAGCCGTGGGGGACGAACCACCGCATTACCAGTGTTTGGGGCCCCGAGGTTGTGAACTTTCTAACCTTGTGGCGCAGCTGAGGAGAAAATTACCGATAATCTGCACTCGGAGACCCACTGGGGTTAACTATTGTTAGAGACATGAAAGATTTTGATATTGCGCAGATCCCACTGGGGAGGAATACATGCTTGAGAACTACAAACTACAGGTACCAGCATGCTAGGAATTGTTGATTCACTTGAGAGGCCCACTGGGGACTATTTAAATAAACGGCATACAGTAATGGCGCCTTAACGAGCATTTCAGCGCATTTCTGATTTGTCATCCTATGAATAAGGAGCTTTGCCAACCCTGAAACTCGTCAGGATAAAGATGTTCATCGGAGTGTGCATTGCCGGTTTTATGCAATAAAGTTTTTTTAACCAACCTGCTGCTGTGTTCGTCCTCGCATCAGGGCAAGTTTTAATTGATATATATATATATGATTCCAGCTTCCAGTGCGCTCCCAGCCGGAGCAGGCAATACGGATGGAATCAACCCGTGGAGAAATTCAATAAACAAAAAGGATGCCTCACTTCAGGAATTCGTGTTCAGTAGATTTATTCACACCACTAACACCAACGTGTTACAACACAAGGTCTTGATCACGGTATGATATGTCTATATTGTGTTTGGTACTACATCTCCTAAAATTATGGTCAAGATGGGATACTAGTATATAATGGCAATTAAGGTAGGACTTACCCAACTGCAATCAAGATCTTGTGCCGAAACGCGTTGGTGTTAGTGGTGTGTGCTGCATCCTTTTTGTTTATATATATATATATATATATATATATATATATATATATATATATATATATATATATATATATATATATATATATATATATGTATATCTCAATGAAAAAACAAACAATGTAAAAATAAAGGTTACAGGGACATTATAGTTAGGCTCACATTTCATATGTACAAAACCATAGAAATTCAGCAGTTATAGTTACCTGAGCTAACTATAACTTATGCCCCCGCAATGCACTGCTTATGACCTCACATATTACATCACTCATGACATGGTCATTGGTATCACTGATGACATGTCAATTGACTTCACTGATGACATCATCCAGTGATTCTGAGTGTTTTCTAAACGTTAATGACTGTCAAACATATATACTAACGTAAAATTTGTCTATTTTGTGTACTACTAATTAGTGATACTATTTGTAACATATATTATGTGAGTGGCTGTGTAAGTGTGTCTATCCGTGTGAGTGGGTGTGTGAGTGGATGTATGAGTGTGTGAATGGGTGTGTGAGTGAGTGTATGGATGTTTAAGTGGGTGTGAGTGACTGGTTAAGTGGCTGTATTGGTGAGTTTGTGAGTGACTTATGGGTGAGTGAGTAGCTGCATCAGTGGCTGTATGTGTGGGTGAATGAGTCACTGTATGGGAGGCAGCGTGGCTGTATGAGTGAGTGACTGTGTGTGTAAGTGGTTGTATGCGTGAGGGGGTGGCTATTGAGAGGATGTTTGGTTAAATGAGTTGGTGTGTACATGGCTGTATTGGAGAGTGAATGTTTGTGTGAGTGGCTGTGTGGGTGACTGAGCAGATGTATGAATGGTTGTATGGTTGTGTGAGTGGGTATTTAGGTGGTTGTGTGGGTGTGAGTGGCTATCTGGGTTGTTGTATGGGTGAGTGAGTGTATGTGTTGAGAGGTTATAGTGGTGAGTGAGTGGGTGTGTGAGTGGGTGTATGGGTGAATAAGGGTACATGTGAGTGGGTGTATGGGTGAGTTAATGTCTATGTGATTAGCTGTATGGGTGAGTGAGTGGGCGTGTGAGTGGCTGTATGAGTAAGTGTATGAATGGCTATGTGAGTAGGTATAGGGGTAAGTGAGTGGGTACATGAATGGCTCAGTAGATGAGTGAGTGGGTGTATAACCGGTTGTATGAATGTCTGAGTGGGTGTATGAGTGGTGTATGAGTAGTTGTGTGGGTGTATAAGTGGACAGCTGAGTGGTTCTGTGTATGATGTCATCAGTGATGCCATCAGTGATGTCACTGACCATGTAATGAGTGATGTAATATGTGAGGTCATAAGCAGTGCATTGTGGGGGGCATAAGTTATGGATAGTTCAGGTAACTATAACTGATTAATTTCTATGGTTTTGTACGTGTGAAATGTGAGCCTAACTATAACATCCCTGATACCTTGGTTTTTTCATTTAATTTTTCTAAGTTTTTCTTTTATTCAATTGCCTAACTATAACATCCCTGTAACTTCTGTTGTTTCAGTGAATTTCAAAAGTTTTTTTATAATTGTATTTTCTAACTAAAACGTCCCTGTAATGCTTAGTTTTCATAATGAATTTCTATGGTTTATTACAGAGCTTGTAAGGTGTCTACAGTAATATGTTGTCGCTTATTTATTTATTTGAAATATTTTGGGAGTCGCTGACCCATTGCAACTGGTTCCGAGGAGGGGCTGCAACTCCTATGTGATTTTAGGCAGTATAGAAACAGATCTGTAGAGAGTTTTAATGTTTTGTGTATTGTAAGTGGTTTACTAATAAAGTAATAAAAGTACTATAATTTAAAAAAATATATATTTTAAAGGTCGTTATAGTACATTTAGAGGAGTCATGACGCTGTCGCGACCAGTGCCCATAGGTATTTCCAGAGCTGTGGTGTGGACAACACTCTGGCATATTTTTGGTAGTAGTAAAGTCATAGTTACACAGTTTATAGGTTTTCTTGAAAGTAAGAGGTTTATTAATAAAGTAAAAAAAGCAGCATAATTATTGTAAGAAAACATTTTAAAGGTTATTTTAATACATTTTGTCGAGTCGCGACAGAGTCGCAACCCGTGTTGGCATGTATTTCTGGTGACGCGGGAGGGACAGGACTTAGGCGAAATTTTGGTAGCAGTATAACACACATACAGAGGTTTATTCAGAAAGTATGGAAACTACTGCAATTGTGGAGAGAAGCATTCTAAAGGTCATTTTAATATATATGCCTAGTTGCGACGTCACCGCGATGTAAGCGCGACAGCGTTGCGAGTCCCATGTGACACAGAAACAAATGGATTTGATAGGTTAAACAGCTTTCCATCATTAAAAGAGGAAGGTCACACCCATTTTCCTCCTTTTTTTGTTTTTGTTTTTGTTTTGTTGTGCTTTGATACCTATGCATTGTATCTGACAATTCTGTTTTTTTGGTGTTTGTGTCCCATTTTTCTCATGTGGAAGATGGTGTCGGCTCCTGCTAAAACTCCTGAGGAACATGGAAACTTAACGCAGGATGAGGAACCAGTGAAGCCAAAAAAAGGAGAGTATTGTCTGGACCTTTTTCACAACACCAGCTGGAGAGAAGAAGGTTAAAGCATGAACAGTGACATGCACCCTGTGCAATAAGATCCTCTCTAGAGGAACAGACAAGAAATACTCTTGTGGTACTTCATCCATGATGAAGCATCTTTGTACCACACACTCAGCACGGCTTCTAAGAGAAGAGAGAGGGAAAGGAGCGAGAAAACATCTGGTGCAGAAAATGCATAACCAGGTACCTCATCTACTCCTGTGCTGTCCTCAGATCCTCCACCGAGTGTCCAGGAATTTACAGCTGGAGGACAGTTTTGTCTTAAAAGTAAGACCATTTTAAGCATGGGGGAGCAATCTGTCCTTTCTATTGTTGCCAGCATTAATACTCACAACTGTTACTTTTTTTCTCCCCAGTTGGTGGTGCAAGTTTTGTGCTTTCCATTAACAAGCACTACGTTGCAAAGTTGTGTTTCAAGAAACTAAAAAAAGAAACACCCAAAAAAAAATCATTAGAAAACACAAAACGTTTTTTTAAAAAAACATTTCTTGTTAGAACCACCTCTTCTGGTTTAAGAAAGAACAATTATATGTTACATGTATGTTTGTAACAGTGTGAATATGTCTTGTTTTGTCTGTCGGTGTGTCAGTATGTATATTGATGAGCGAGTGGGTGTCTCAGTGTCTGTATGGGTGAGTAAGTGGGTGTGTCAGTGGCTGTATCGGTGAGTGAGTGGTATGTGAGTGGCTATATAGGTGAGTGAGTAGATGTCTGGGTGGCTGTATGAGTGATTTAAAGGGTGCATGAGTGGCTGTATGGGTGAGTGAGCCGCTGTGTGAGTGGCTGAATGGGTGGCTGTATGGCTGAGTGCATGAGTGGATGAGTGGTTGAGTGGGTCTGTCACTGGATGTGTCAGTAGTTATATGGGTGAGTGAGTGGGTGTATGAGTGGTTGCATGGGTGAATGAGTGACTATATGGGTAAATTAGGGCATGTGTTAGTATCTTTATGAGTAAGTGAGAGGGTGTCTGAGTATCTGTATGATTGACTGAGCAAGTGTCTGAGTAGCTGTATGAGTGAGTGAATGAGTGTGTGAGTGGTTTTATAAGTGAGTGAGAGGGTGCATGTGACTGCATGGGTGAGTGAGAAGGTGTCTCAGTATATGTATAGATGACTGAGTGGGTGTCTGAGTGGCTGTATGAGTGAATGAAAGGATACATGAATGGCTATATGGGCAAGTGAGTGGGTATATGAGTGGCTATTTTGGTGGGTGTGTCAGTGGTTGAGTGGGTCTATCACTGGATGTATATGAAACTGTATGGGTGAGTGAATTTATGAGTGGTAGCATGGGTGAATGAGTGGTTGTGACAGTGAATTTATAGGTGAGTTAATGCATCTGTTAGTATCTTTATTGGCAAGTGAGATGGCACATGAGTATCTTTGTGGATGAGTGAGTGGGTGTGTGAGTAGCTCCATGGGTGAGTGACTGGGTATGTAAGTGGCTATATGGGTGAGTGAGGGTATGCTTGAGTGTTGGGATGAGTGAGTGAGTGGCTGCATGAGTGGTTGTATGGGTGACTGAGATGTTGCATGGGTGACTGAATGAGTGAGTGAGTGGCTGAATAGATGAGTGAGTGGGTATATGAGTGGTTGCATGGTTGAATGAGTGGTTGTGTCAGTGACTGTATAGGTGAATAAGTGCATGTGTTAGTATCTGTATGAGTAAGTGAGTGGATGTATGAGTATATATATGGGTGACTAAGTAGGTGTGTGAGTGACTGTATGAGTGAATGTGAGTGGTTGTATGAGTGAGTGAGTGACTGTCTGCATGGCTATGTGGGGGAGTGAGTCAATATCTGAGTGGCTACATGAGTGAGTGAAAGGGTACATGAATGGCTATATGGATGGATGTCTGAGTGGCTGTAAGGGTGAGTGGATGAGTGGTTGAGTGGGTCTGGTGCTGGATGCATCCATAGCTGTATGGGTGAGTAAGTTGGTATATGAGTGGTTGCATGGGTGAATGAGTAGTTGTGTCAGTGACCGTATAGGTAAATGAGTGCATCTGTTAGTATCTGTATGAGTAAGTGAGTGGATGTGTGAGTATGTATATGGGTGACTGAGTGGGTATGTGAGTGGCTGTATGAGTGAGTGTGAGTGTTGTATGAGTGAATGAGAGGGTGTGCGGGTGGCTGTATGGGTGAGTGAGTAGCTGTGTAAGTGGCTATATGAGTGAGTGAGAGGGTGAATGAGTATATGCATGGGTGACTGAGTGGGTGTGTGAGCAGCTGTAGGAGTGGATAAGTGGATGTATGACTGGTTATATGGGTGAGTGAGAGGGTATGTGAGTGGATTTATAGGTAAGTGGGTATCTAAGTGGGTCTATGAGTGAGTGAAAGGGTACATGAATGGCTGGGTGAGTGAGTGAGTGAGTGAGTGAGTGGGTGTATGAGTGGCTGGTTGGATGAGGGTGACAGTGGATGAGTGGTTCAACCTGATATTTGTAAAGTGCCAACTACTCACCCATAAGGGTATCAAGATGCTGGGGGCCGGCAGGGAGATTAAGTGAGCTATTGCCCAGAGTCACATGGTGCTGAGCTGCCGCCGGTGCCAGAGATTGAACTGTGAGCCCTTTGCTGGCTGCTGCACCACACCTCTCCCTGGTGGTTGAGTAGGTCTGTCACTGGATGTGTCAATAGCTGAATGGGTGAGTGAGTGGATACATGAGTGGTTACATGGGTGAATGAGTGGTTGTGTCAGTGACTGTACAGGTGAATGAGTGCTTGTGTTAGTATCTGTATGAGTAAGTGAGTGGATATGTGAGTAGCTCTTTGGGTGAGTGAGTGGCTGTATGGTTGACTGAGTGACTGTGTCAGTGGCTGTATGGGTGAGTGAGTGTCTGTGTAAGTGACTGTATAGGGGATTGAGTGGGTCTCTGAGTGGCTGTATGA
Organism: Calotriton arnoldi; assembly: GCA_963921515.1. Lineage (NCBI taxonomy): Eukaryota > Metazoa > Chordata > Amphibia > Caudata > Salamandridae > Calotriton > Calotriton arnoldi. The sequence continues at coordinate 353,915 of CAWUFW010004493.1, read as the reverse complement.
GTGAGTTAAAGGATGCATGAATGACTGTATGGGTGAGTGAGTGGGTGTGTGAGTGATTGTATGAGTGAGTGAGAGGGTGCATGACTGCCTTTTTGGGTGAGTGAGTGGCTGTGTGAGTGGCTGTATGGGTGACTGAGAGGGTGCATGAGTGTCTGTATGGGTGACTGAGTGAGTGTATCAGTGGCTGTATGGGTGAGTGAATGGCTGTGACAGTGGCTTATAGGGTAGTGAATGGGTCACTGAGTGGCTGTATGAATGAGTGAAAGGGTGCATAAATGGCTATATGGGTGAGTGAGTGGGTGTGTGAGTGGCTCTATAGGTGAGTGTATCAGTGGATGAGTGGTTGAGTGGATCTGTCACTGGATGTGTCAGTAGCTGTATGGGTATTCTGAGTGGTTGCATGGGTGAATGAGTGGTTGTGTCAGTGACTGTATAGGTGAGTGAGTGCATGTGTTAGTATCTGTATGAGTAAGTGAGTGGGTGTCTGAGTATCTGCAAGGGTAAATGAGTGGGTGTGTGAGTAGCTATATGGGTAAGTGAGTGGCTATCTAAGTGGCTATATGGGTGAGTGAATGGATGCATGAGTGGCTGTATGTTTGAGTGAGTGTGTGTGTGTGAGTGCTGATATGGGTGAGTGAGTGGCTGTATAAGTGGCTATATGGCTGAGTGAGAGGGTGTATGAGTGGTTGTATAGATGAGTGAGTGGCTGTATGGGTCTGTGACTGGGTGTGTGAGTAGCTGTATGGATAAGTGAATAGATATATGAGTAGCTGTATGGGTGAGTTAGGATTAGTTGCCAGAGCTCAGCAAAGTAGCAAACAATTACATGGGAGTTTTCTAGCATCCCCTCTGGTAAAAGAAACTGGTGGCAAAAGATATCAAGTACTCTTTATACAAGAAGATCCTCTGCACGAGTATGTCAAAGAAATATTTCTGTGACACTAAAAGTATATTGATACATCTGAACACATATCACTCCAAAAACCTGTTGTAAGAGAAAAATAATACAAATGTAAGTTGGTTTTTGATTTACAAATTTCCAGAAACATAACAGTACACATTTCCCATGCTGTAACGGTATATCGCAATATAGTAAAACATTTCCTTTTTTTAATGTTCTCAGAGTTCATACTTTTATACCATAAACGATGTACTATATGAAGCTTCATCCCTAAACAGTGGGGCAAAAAACAATCGTATGGATTGTAGAAAAAAAACTGCACAGTACATCACTGTAATTAAGTGACACTACGCATTGCACTCACTGCAATTCGTTAATCAGTTATTTTACTTACAGCTACTACACTACTCTAAGCAAACCTATCTTCAAAATATTTGTTTTATTATTATACCTGGTACAATACTACTAATAAATATAAGCCATACTTGAATTTTGCAAATCCTTTTCAAAACATCACCTCTAGTATGTTGAATGATGTCTAAAACACTGATAATCCATGTAGACAAAATCCCAATTATTACTTTTATCCCACAAATAATACATAGAAGTTTGCTTGAAGAAACAAGAGGTGACAGCTTTGTAGTTTGAAAGCCAGTTTTGGTTTCAATTTAATTTTCCTGTGATTGCAATGTGTCCATTCAGTTTCACTCTTTCATTCATTAATCAGTGTAGTATCCAGATGTTATTTTAACTCCTTTGTGGAAGACAAAAGCACTCTTGAATTAAAGGGCCAGATGTACGACCCTTACATTTTGCGACTCGCAAATTGCATCGCTTTGTGACTCGCAATTTGTGACTCGCAAAATGCAATGTACAACAGTGTCACAGACACTGTTAGCGATTCCCAATGGGGTCGCAAATTGCATTCCTCATCAATATTCATGAGGCAAGCGCAATTTGCGACCCCATTGGGAATGGCTAGCACTCCCAGGGTTGGTGGCCTGCTGGGGTCAGCAGACCACCATGTCTGGGACTGCTTTTTAAATAAAGCAGTTTTTTTTTTTTTTAAATGCAGCCCCTTTTCCTTAAAGGAAAACGGGATGCATTTAAATTAGAAAAATGAAACTTTTCAGTTTCATTTTTTAAGAGCAGGCAGTGGTCCTTAGGACCACTGCCTGCTCTTAAAAAATATTTTCGCACCCACTCACAAAGGGAAGGGGTCTCCTGGGAATCCCTTTTCGTTTGCGAATGGTTTACCACCTATTTGAAGTAGGTGGTAACTGCGAGTGTTTTGCGACCGCAAATGCGGTCGCAAAACAATGGTACATACCATTTGGACTCGCTATTAGGAAGGGACGCCTTGGAATGCCCCTTCCTAATAGCGAGTCGCAGAACGCTATTTTGCGAGTCTGTGACTTGCAAAATAGCATTGGTGCATACCACCACCGTTTTTTGCGTTCGCAAAAGGGTTGAGTACATCTGGCCCTTGGAAAACAATTTAAAGACATCACCCCTGATAGGCCGAATGATGTCTAAAACACTGATGATCCACGTAGAAGAAACACCGTACATTACTTTTTTTCCAGAAATCCTCCTTAGAACTTTGGTTGAAGAAACAAAAGGTAAACATTTCGTAGTTTGAAAGGCAGCTTTGGTTTGAACTGAAAGTTGCTGTCATTGCATTCCATCCATCCTGTTTCACTCTTTAAATAGACAGTATGGTGTCCTGATGTTAAATTAACTCCTTCATGAAAGATGATAGCCATAGTAGCATACGTTCTTCCAGAAATTTATATTTGTCCTGCTTTGAAGTTTGTATTTCGGTTTCCAATTTAGATCCATCACCTCTGCATCGTTGCAACATTAATTTAAGGTATTTTGCATTTTTTTATTTGTAATATAGACATTACATCTGACCTGCAATTTTGGCAGGTTATAATTTGAAAAGCAGTTTTTATTAATCTGTCAAATGGCTCAGTTATGGAATCTGTTAGTGTTAAGTACAGAAATATCTCAGAGTTTATTTGAGTGGTAGATGTAAAAAAGCAATCTTCACCGCCATGGTTCCATAAGTAACTCAATCCAAAGAAATCATCTATGTTTATTTCTTCTTCTTCTTCTAAAACTCCAAGCAGGATCATTATAAATTCCTGTGGGTGTTGTTGAGTGTTCTGAGTAAATAGTACTGATGCAGTACATATATTGACTAGTTCTCAAATGCCTGTAGCACAATGTAGTATAGTCCTTTCACTAAGTAAACATTGCTGCAAAGCACACAGTAGGAACATAATGTTTTCTGTGGTTTCTGTTTGATTGCATTTATAAGTTGTGGCAAATGAAACAGTACATTGAGAACAACATTTGCATAGCAGTTGACACCAGAACTGCTTGACAACTGGTAACCTACAATCTCTCCCTCATTCTCCATTTTTCTTTTCTTAATACCTTTCTTGTTCAGAAACATCTGTAGATTCTTTTGTGAACTTCCAATATGGACAAATGATAAATTTTTCATAAATGGGATACTGTCCTAAATGAGGAGCGTACACACTTCTTGACTGATTGTATTCTTTGACACAACTTGTATTTGCACTAACTTTCCTGTCATCAAAATCAACCAAAAACCAGACAATGTTCTCACTCAAGACAATGCAAAATATGCCATACCTTCTTTAGACACAGTACTACCAATATTAATAAAAGCTGCGTCTACACTTAAACCTTGAGATTTATGGATAGTTACAGCGTACGCTAGAGACACTGGGAAGTGCTGTTGCCAGACATATAAGTCTTTTAATAGCAAAAAAATACCACACATCGGCCAATCTGCTTGACACCATCAATCTGACCAAACTTTGTGGCTAAGTATTCAACCTCATCCGTAGTTTGAAAATTAATGAAATCAATAACTTTACCTATAGCACCATTTACAAATTCTTCCTCAACACTTAAATTTCTATGCAAAATTCACAGTTTTTGCATAGGCATAAACACTTTTCTAATCCTGTAGTCTTGGATACAGATTTCTCCAATGAATCCAGTTTTGCTTCCAGCTTTCCACTTAGCAGTACTGTTACACCCTGGTGTTCCATTTTGTCAGTAGTTGTAAGTTCCAGAATATCTTCTTTTTCCAGTTTTAGTAATTGTTCATTAAAATTGGAGCACTCTTGAAGTGTAGGCATTAAACAGACTATAGATTTGCCTTATTCAATGAAATTGAACATTAACTGTGCTGCTGTGTTCTTAGAGGAGAAAAGTTTGCTGATAAGTCTTTCTAAGGTACGTTTCCCTCCTTTGTCAGAACTCCTACCCTCGTGTCCTTCAGAATATTTCCACATTCCATGTCGGATGTTTGAAACATATTCCTCAGTAGTTCCTTGTATTCAAAGTTTAGGCAAATGTTTACATTGCCAATACTTCCCAAAGAATTCTGAGTTTCATCATGCAGAAGTGCCTTGAACACAGGCTATACCTTGACAGGGGTAGGTTTTAGTAGGTCACCGATGAGGATTAAATGCTTTCCTCTAAACAGCACATCATACTCTGTTTCTAAAATCTGTTGCATCCTCAAGTGTATGAAGGCAAGCACTACGTTTGAGACCATGCTCACCTCATCAATGATCAAAAGCTTTAGTTTCTTCAAACACTCTTGACACCTCATGACAAGCTTCACCAGATAACTTCTGATATTGTAATTTATTGTCATGTTCAACAGGTAGCATTAGTAGACGATGTACAGTAATTTCTTTAATGTGTGCAACCAATCCAGTGGGTGCTGTTACTACACACACTAAATTTGACTCTGTAGTCTTCTGTAGGTAAGAGGTGAGAACTTTAATTAAAAATCTTTTCCCAGTGCCAGCTTGACCAATGATGTATAATAATATTGGCTTATATGATAAACATTTGCATTTTTTCTTCTTAAGGAGGAATCCAGGTTCTATTTTCTCTTTTACCTCCATATAGCTTTCTTTGTGCTCGTTGTTCAATTGTCCAACTAACTGTTTCCTGTCTTGCTTGTTCCATTGCAGTTTCTACCTCATTCATAGCTATTGCAGCTTTGTTTTCAATAATGGGTTGTCCAAGAGGATCTTGGCTCAGTGGTCCAGAACTTTGGCTGCTTTCTGAGCTCTCCTTAGCTATCTCAGCAGCAATCGTTTCCTCCTGTTGAATCTCATCATTTAACATTTACAGATAGTTTACAAAAATTGAACACTGAATGCTGTCCTTCACAGCATTGAAAAACTATTCGTAGCAGTCATAGTCTCCATGTAATTCTGATACAGCATGCCAAGACTTGAAGAGTTGTAGAAGTGCCCCATAGAAAAACTCTCTTCTGTCTGAAGTTTGGCAGCTAAGTTTTCTGTGGTTAATCAGATTTCCTTTTGCATGTTTCACCAAACAACCGTCATATCCAACTACAGCATATTTCTCTTCTTCTATGTTTTCTATCACATTCCTATTGTATCTGTAGAGTTGAAGTACTTCATAAAGGCACATGTCTTCTAGATGTGGACTCCTTCTTGGATCGTATGTGTCTCACATATTTGATTTCACAATCTCTGTACTATTTGGTCAAACTCTGCTAGGTGCTGGATTTCTGGGAAAGACTTTAACACTCTATTTCATGTACTTGCTAGGCATAGACCTACCCACACAATTCCCTTTGATCTTGAGAACAAACTGGCTGAGCTTAACCCGTCACAGCACTCATAGGATACCATCTCTCCATGGGAAAGCATTTTCAAGTTGAAGCTGTGCAATTTCTTAGAAAGAGTCTTTTCTGCAGAAATCTCTTCCCTTTTCTCCTTCATCTCTGTCTTCACAGATTTTGTAATGTATGAAGTGACATACTGAGCAACAGCGATAGAGTTGTCTGCAACAAATTGTAGATCAATATTTGCATTCCACATTTTGAGAATCACAGGGTTGTAGTCATTAATATAATTGAAAGCCTCTGTTCTTCTCAGGTTGTATGTGTTTTTTGGTGCTTTCCGTGTCAATGTATATCTGACTGCAGACAAAAAGCTGTTCACTCTTCCTTGAGAAATCACAGGTTGTGGAAATCCAAATCGACATCTCCTGTAAAATTTTCCTTTGCCTCTGTATTTTCAAAGACAGCGCTGCCTACATATATGAGTTTAAAAGCATAGAACCTAATGTCTCAAGCCCTTTGCCCCGCTTTTTGGGATGGCGCATTTCACATACTGTTCTATGAAAGACAAAACAGAATAATCACTGTCTGTTACAAATTTCGGTGCATCTTTTATCCATAACAGCATGTGAATATGAGGAGCACCTCTTGCTTTGTACTCTTTACTCCAAAAGAAATCAGTTACTTCGCCAAGGGGAGGATTTCTTTTGTTGCAGATGAAAGTCATCATAGCTTGAACCCACTGGTTAAAATATCTGCAAATATTAGTGGGATCCAAGGAGCAAGGTTCTGCAGCTGTCTTCACTTTGATATCTTCAATGGGGCACAGACAGAATATCGAGTTTTAAATGTCGACATACACAAATATCGAGTTGGAAATATCGTGATGCAGAAATATCGACAGCAAGAATATCGACGGAGGTAAGAAATATCGTTTTGGAAAATATCGAAGTCATTAATATCGTTTGCAAAAATATAGTTGTTGAAAATATCGATGTTTTAATTAGTGTTATGTATTTTAGTATGTATTTTAAAAGTATGTGAACTATTTTTTTGTATAAGTATTGCTTTTGTTTTTTAATATATGTGTTACATTTTTAGTAGTTATTAATTTTATTTTAATAAAATGTTGCGATTTTTAGTTCTGTAGCCGGTTGTGGGTTTATAGGGGAATAGGGTGGGAAGTAATTTAATTATAATAAATTAATTATTATTATTATTTATTTATTAGTATTTATTTAATTTCGATTTTATAGTGTTAATTGTGGGAATTAATTTATTATTAATTAATTATTAATTAGTTGTTAATTATTATTACTTAATTAATTGGTAATTATGTTAATTGTGTCATTTTTTTAGGAGTGGATTGTGGGTTTATAGGAGAATAGGGTGTGAAGTAATTTAATTATAATAAATGTATTAATATTTTGTATTTATTAATATTTATTTAATTTATATTGTATAGTGTTTTGCTGTGAGAATTAATTTATTATTAATTATTTATTAATTGCTTGTTAATTATTAATTCATTAATTGGTAATTAATTATGTTAATTGGGTTTTTTTTTAGGAGCGGGTGGTGGGGTTTATAGGGGAATAGGGTGGGAAGTAATGTATTTATAATTAATTAATAATTATTTGTTAATTAATGTTAATTAATTATTTAAAATGTAAATATGGTAATTGTGTAATTAATTTTAGATGTGAGTTGTGGGGTTTATAGTGATGAAGGGTGGATAGTAAAATCTTTTAAATTAATTAATAAGTTGTTGTTAATTGATATTAATTTATTCATGTAAAATTAGTTATGGAAATTGTGTAATGATTTTCAGGTGTGGGTTGTGGTGTTTATTCGGGCAGAGGGTGGAAAGTAATTTATGTTTAATTAATTAATAATTAGTTTATCATTAATATTAATTCATCAATTCATAAATATTTATAGTAATTGTTTATTTTTATTTTGTGTGTGGGTGTCGGTTTTATAGGGGTAATGTTTGGGGAGTACATTAATTTGTATCTGTTTTCATTTGTTTTTTAATTAATTATATTTCTTTAATTGATAATTAATTATGTTAATTATGGAGATAAATTGTTTTTAAATTTAGATGTGTGTTGTGAATTGTGTGGTGTTATACGGTAGGAAATAAAAAGGATTATATTTATGTAATAAGTAATGTTTTTAATTATAAATAATTTCTATTAAAAATAGTTATTTGTTTGTAAATTATTTGTAAATTTGTTTTAAAAAATCTTTCTAGGTATTTGTTAGATCTTTTTAACATTATAATATGTTTTTATCTTTTTTAAATGTTTAATATTTTTATATATGTTCCCTTTTTTTGTTTTTTAAAATCTTTAGTGTGGTAGTTGATATTTTGTTTGTTTTTAATTTTGAACTGACATCAATGGGAATATTAATTTTTACCCCTCTGCTATCCAACACTTTCCCTACTGTTGCACTCACTGGTGGGGGAATAGTAATTTTTACTCCTCCGCTAGCCAACACTTTCCCTGCTGTTACACTCACTGGAGTGGGAATAGTAATTTTTACCCCTCCGCTATCCAACACTTTCCCTACTGTTGCACTCACTGGAGTGGGAATAGTAAGTTTTACCCCTCCCGTATCCACCACTTTCCCTACTGTTGCACTCACTGGAGTGGGAATAGTCATTTTTACCCCTCCGCTATCCAACATTTTCCCTACTGTTTCACTCGCTGGAGTGGGATTAGTAAGTTTTACCCCTCCGCTATCCAACACTTTCCCTACTGTTGCACTCACTGGAGTGGGAATAGTAATTTTTACCCCTCCGCTATCCAACATTTTCCCTACTGTTGCACTCACTGGACTGGGAATAGTACGTTTTACCCCTCCGCTATCCAACACTTTCCCTATTGTTGCACTCACTGGACTGGGAAGAGTAATTTTTACCCCTCCGCTATCCAACACTTTCTCGACTGTTGGACTCACTGGAGTGGGAATAGTAATTTTTACCCCTCGGCTATCCAACAATTTCCCTACTGTTGCTCTCACTGGAGTGGGAATAGTAATTTTTACCCCTCCGCTATCCAACACTTTTGGTACTTTTGCACTCACTGGAGTGGGAATAGTCATTTTCACCCCTCCGTAAAATTTAAGTTTAAAGACTACTAAATATTTTAATGTTTTAATTTATAATATAATATTTTTTTAATTAGATTTTCTGTTATAGGTGTATGTATATATATCTATTTATTTGTACATTTTTATATATTTATAAAATTTAAAAATAAATTAAAATTAATAGTTTATTTGTTTTAAAGTAAATATATATACATATATATTACATTTTATATATGTATGTTAAAAAATTAAATAAAATGTATTTCTTATATTTGTTAAAATGTATATTAAATCCAAATCATTTTTTTAAAGTTAATTTTATTATTTAATATATTTAACATTATTTTTTACATATATAACAAAACAATATTTTGTACATCAATATTTTTACATCGATATTTTTTCCGATATTTTTATACTTCCCATTATAAATATAGGATGTCAATATTTTTGACATCGATATTTATGACTCGATATTTGTGTATGGGGATATTTTGGGCGTATATATTCTATCAGTGAACCATCTTCAATGTTAGAGTTTGTTTCTCTCAAAAATTCAAGCAGGTCATCCCAGGCGTACTCAGCACAACTGAGGGGCCGATTCCGATTCGGGCCGGAAATCCCTCCGACCGAGCCGGACCCGGAGAGATTTCCGACCGAATCGGACCCTAGCAGCCCGACCGAACGAGTACGATGCACACGTATGCTATCGGACTCGAGTCGGTCGGACTCCCATTGAAGTTAATGGGAGCCGGTCGTACAACGTGTACGCGGGCTTGCATTGACTCAATGGGTGCGAGGCGTACAAGGGCGCCCCCCTACAGCGGGTACGCCTCGAAGCGACTCGCGGCATACATGCACAGGTAGGGGGGACCCATGGGTCCCCCCTGTGTGCGACTCGCGCGGCTATGCGTATAGGGGGGGTCCGACACGGACCCCCAAAGTACGGCTCCGACTACTTCTTGGAGCCGGACGGCGCGAGTCGGTCGGACTGCTCGCGGCGCGCATCGTACTTGCCCGGTCGGGGAACGTCTCCATTGCGCGGTGCGAGGCGCATCCGTGCGAGTCGGTCGGAGCGGTTGGGACCCGTGAACGACTCGGTCGGCGAATTCACATGCGCTCGCATCGTACTCGCTCGGCCGGACGCACGTACGAATCGGTCGGGAATAAGGGCTCCGAATCAGATCCGGTTCAGCCAAATCCGATTCGGTGCCCTACCGGCCGAGATCGGAATCGGCCCCTGAGTGTCAGAAACCAAGTGGATACACCTAGATTTCCCAAAATATATTTCAGTTCTCTATGAAGGCGATACCAATAATTGATAATTGTCTGTGCCACATTGGGACACCATCAAATTAATCAAGTTGTACTCCATTTTTTCGTCCTTGCCATGAACTCTGTCACTTAATTCCTTTGCAGAGATATTTTGAAAATTAACTCCTGCCTTCAGTATATGGTTAACAGCATATCAAAGTCCAGACAAGTCACTCGCCATTAGAGGATGGAAAATGTAGGGAATATACTGCTGAAATCTTGGATCCTCTGAGTATAATCTGGTTGACAGGTATTCAGCAGCTGGCATCTGTACAGGGCGGTTATCAAATCGGCCACCTTCTCCGGTGGGAAACAGTTGTGGAAAACAGCGAGCTTCTAAACTTTTCACTCACACACTCATGGGAGCTCCTTTTGCTTGCTTCATTTGAAAGAGATCAATAGCATCACCGATGACTTCTTTAGAATGCAGAGGATGGATACTGTAGAGTTTGTAAATCTCTTCTGATCTGGCTCGATCCAATTTTTCAATCTGTCCACATTTTGTACCAGGTATACTGTTGCTTTTTACTTTACTAACATCCGCTAACTCTTGCCAGATTTTTTTATTCTTTGTAGGCACACCATTTACTAGAATGATAAGTGGTTCATAATCATCTCTGTGTACACCAGCAGTTTCAATATTCTGTTTAAAATCTAAAGGCAGGAGACAACTCTTCCTTTAAGGCCTTTCTGAAGGTCAGTTGGTGGCAGCTTCCCTGTCTTTGGCTCAATACAAACTATAGCCTGAAATGGGTGTACGCATTTGTAAGATATCCAGATCCAGGTAAATGATGTAGAAGATATTTATTCAGCGGCACAGCAATGAGCAGCCACACAGGTTGAAGCTGCTGAACCAACTGAACTGGTTCCTGCATTCCATGGGAGTGTTCTCATGGAATGCTGAGAGCCAGTGCATGAGAACACAGTGCGATGCAACACATCTCCCCCCTTAAACAGAACACCAAACAAAAAGAAGCAGGGAAGAAAGAATGAAGAGTAAACAAAGGAACAGAACAGGAAGAAGAAAGAAAACAGGGAAAGAACAGAAAACAAGAGAAGAAAAGAACAGGCAAGAAACAAGAATAAAGAGTAACTGCTAAACAAAATCAGCATACCGTTTAGGAGCAACACGATTCCTGCTGGCTTCCTTAACACGGGAAGCAACTGAGTTCTCAGACAATTGAGGCACCTTGGAAACATCTTGGTGAACATTTTCCGGGAAACCACATGCTCCCGGTACCTTAAAACTCACTATGAAATCACTGCCATTCCCATCACCTTTCTCGTTTTACCGACCATGGTCCAAGGGTTTGAAGCACTTTGAAACTTTTCTAACATTCCACACCTTACCATCCTGAGTTATGATAGAATTGGGAAAAACCTTATGCACCTTCATAGCCTTACCGAACCTAGGCGCACCTTTGCCCTCATAAACAGGTTTGCGTACCCTCACCCAATCTCCCACAGCAAATCCATGAGGTTTGGCCCTCCAAAACTTGTCATACCACTCCTTGGCCTTATTTTGTTTCCTCTTGACTCTCTCAGCGACATCAGCTACATCACATTCCTCACCAAGACAACACCATTTCTTTTTAAACCACCAAGGAGACAACCGAGAAGCAGGATTCCTTCCTTTCAAAAGTTTGAAAGGACTAACTTCGGTGCTGGTGTGCATGGTAATCCTGTACATCCATAACTTCTCTCTTAAAACACTCCTCCAATTATTCCCCGCAGCATGTGCTTCCACAACAAATTTTTTTTAAACATGATTAAACCTTTCAACTTGACCGTTTTGTTTCGTGGGGCTCATACAATGATGTCGTAACATGTTTTATGTTGCAGTGTTTAAGAAATGCTTCCATGTCATTAGACGTTAATTGTACTCCATTATCAGTCACCAGAGTGGAGGGACAACCCTCCCTAGCAAACACCTCTTTGAGGAAATCGATCACAGCGCCGGTAGTGGCATGTGGGACAAACTTGACCTCAGGCCATTTGGAATGGTAATCCTCCAAAACCAAAGCAAAATGGAGGTCTACAGGCAAAAAATTGAACGGACCAGATACATTAAAAGCTAACCTCTGCCATGGCAAAACAGGCCATTCCACACTCTTCAAAGGCGGAACATTTAACTTCAGCATCTTCTCACTTGAAGCACAAAATTCACATTCCCTCACAACACGATCTATCATCCTGCCCATCCCCGGCCACCAAAAGTGAACCCTTGCCATACGCTTCATGGCTGACATACCCGGATGTTCCTTGTGAGCTAACTTGAGAATGACATCACGAACACCCCTTGGTGGAACGCACTTGCCCCCTTTGAATAACAAACCACCTTCCACCTCAAGCTCCTCAGCCACTTTGTACAAGCCCTCCAACTCTGGCTTTACTTGCCCCTTCTTGGGCCAACCTTCCATCACAAATATTTTCACATCCTTCCAAACCTCATCAGACTTCGCACTGCTTCAACAACGCCTCAGAGATACCAGTAAACTCGCCATCAAACACATCTTTGATACCGTCCACCATATCCACCTCACCTACTTCAATAACATCACTAAGTTGGAGCGGCAACCAAGAAAGACAGTCCGCAGTCACATTCTTCTTACTAGGCACGAATTCAGCATTAAAATTGTACACTTGGAGCTTGGAAACCAACCTGGCAATGCGTGCCGTGGAATTCCATCAACCACCAGGAGCCAAGATGTTGACTAACGACTTATGATCAGTCCTGAGCACGAATCTGCAGCCCCACACTTAGGGGCTCATTATGATGACGGACGGAAAAGCCCTCCGACCGCCATGGTATCGGAAAGAATCCCCCCGCATGACCCGCGGCATTTCCGTCGCACAAATTATGATGCAATGTATGCAGAATCAGACCGCAGCGGAAGGATGCCACAAAAGACCGCCCACCACGTTCAGACAAGCTGCAAATCCGACCGTGTCGGACGGGTAAAGCTGTGCAAAGGCTTGAAAAGGCCACCCCTGCCGCGGCATGACCGCACAGCCAATTACGATGAGAATGCGGAGCTGGCGGACCGAGCACTGCGTCTGACCGCCGCGCACGCACACAGGCCAAATGAATGGCGGACGGAACCAACCTCACAACAACGCCCGAAGTGTGCCTGTACCCCCTGCCTCCCACAACCACAACACACACGCCACAATGACACACCCCAACTTGCTCCTGGTAGGGAAAGCCATGCGCAGCATGGAAGAGACATCTGGAGGTCATCACCCATGTGGACACACCCACAGACCACAGTATAAAACCAACCACATCCTGGACCAGCATCCTTTGCACACCACAAGCCAAGACAGAGAGACAGGACACCATTGACCCACACTGCACAACATCATACCCACCTATCCCCACACAACACCACTTCCACCCACACACCTCACACACTACACATATCTCCAACATCACCTTGTACCCTTCACCCCTCATTCATTTGCACCATGCCCCCCAAGAAAATGCCCAACTTCACTGACTCAGAGTTGAAAGTGATGGTAGACGAGACAATCAGGGCAGAACGTACGGGCACCTGGTCCAACACACCCCACCTGCGCGCAAGAATCAGATGCGGGCAAGGATCCACAGTGAAGTCAATGCTGTAGGGACCACCCTATGCACTGTGCGTGACATCAGGAAGCGGTGGTGCGACCCCAAGGGCCGGCTCAAGCTACGGGCCCAGAGGAACCAAGCGGCGGCACAGAAAACTGGTGGCGGCCCTCCCATCCCACCACCAACCTTCACTGAATGGGAGGAGAAGGTGCCTGCCATAAGGCATCCAGAGAGTCCCACATGAATCGAGGGGGGACTGGAGGCTGGTAAGTACCAACAAACATGGACATGACGGAAGTTGTCACAGCTCACATAGCGCAGACCAATGAAATCCTTAGCAGTGTGACCACAGGAGCCAGCATCACACCACATCCTGTCATGTGGTCGATGTGGACATTGTCGCATGAACACACTCAACTACTGTAGCACAGGGATTTTCTGAATACACTTGCGATTTATGCATGTTCAACCACATGAATACCAGTCCCTGACAACATGCACACGCCAAATCCGGTTTCAAAACGCACTTCCCTGTTCCTGCAACAGCTGCGTGCACAGGCCAGGCATCACGTATATAGGATCTGCTGCACGACGTGTCCTTTTTGTGGCAATGTTCAGCTAACTACCCCATGAGTGGTTGTGGGTAGTCATTTGTGGCCTCACATTCACACAGCGAAAGCATACTTCAATAAGTGTGCATGCACAATGGGCCTCTGTTTAGACAAGTAGTTGCTCCCACACCAGACCGGAGACCTTCGAATTGCAGGTGTCTTGACCATCCCGCGCTATTCAGTCACTGCTGAACACGGCTCTCCCACTATTTTCACGGTGAACTGACACACAAATTATTGATAGCGTCTGATGCTGAAGGCCGTTGCACACTTTTTATCAGACTTGTGGGCTCTGGCCTTGTCCCTTCCTTCCATGCTTTTCCGGGAGTACCACCGGGTGTCATTCCTCCAAATTTCAACACTGCATTTAGCGGTCTCAGTTCATTACTTTTGCTGTACAGCTGAGCGCTGGTTCTGAGATTGCTCTCACGCCATGTCTGACCGTCCTGTGGTCCAGGCCGAGCCTAGTCAGTTGCAACTGTACCGTGCCCGCATGCAGCTTCTCTTTGGGTGTGTCCCATTGGCTGTGCTGGGCATCAGTTATGGGCTAACGTTCCGCAATGCCTATTTCACCTGTGTGCAACCTGTCTTTTCCTGCAGGAGATGTCTGTTTGAGTGGGCCATGGATGTCTGCCTTTCAAACACATGCCTTGCCGACCTGGATCATGAGCTATGGGTGACTCCTTTGTTGGTCCACGTGCAAGACTGCTTCGGTGAGACACGTCTATGGGATGCCTTACAATGTGTCAGGCAGGCGGACAGCTGCACCTGTGCATTAGCGCAATGGCTCCTGTGCAATGCCTACACCAAACCTCTCCCAGGTTGCGATGGGATGCTCCTTTCAACCTCGTGGTGCGAGGAGCACATCTGTTCCTTCATACTGCTGGATTGGATGGCGGTCCTCTTCGCGGAAGATGA
Source organism: Calotriton arnoldi (assembly GCA_963921515.1). NCBI lineage: Eukaryota > Metazoa > Chordata > Amphibia > Caudata > Salamandridae > Calotriton > Calotriton arnoldi. The sequence goes on along the minus strand of CAWUFW010004493.1, from coordinate 338,844 downwards.
TTTGGATCGTCTTTTGGAACTGATTGCCTACAAAGCTGCCTGTGCCTTCTTGGATTCGTAACTACTTAACAGCAACAGGGACTGTTGGTGACTAATTCAATTTTCATTTCCCTTTCTTCACGCCTCCTGACGGGAATTGTCATCCAGCTCTCTGACTTTAGCCCTGTCGACATTGGCTTGGACTATGCTGAGCTCTGCGGGCTGTCTCGCTTGGTACCACGGACCGGAGCAATTGGAGTCTGTCATCTGCCCGTCGTGGACATTGTCGTCTGGCATGGGCCCGGCTTCCATTATGCAGATGTGGCGCACGAAGATTACATGGCGTTGTTGTATTGCAAGTACCCAGGGCTCGGGTTGGGTATACACGCAGGTACACGGCGTCCCCCCATCTTTACACGGGGTGGACGCCGTCCCCCCTGCCAGGACGCTGGTCCCCACAGGAATATGCATAACTTGTCCCGGTGTACTCTCCAGTTACCGGGACATGTTCAGCAGCACCTGCACGTTGACTGCTCTCCATTCCCTGCATCAACGTGCAGGCAGCGAGTGAGCCTTTTTTCACCTCCAGCCGTGCAAAAGTAAAGGGGCCATCCGGCCTACTTTTGTTTGTACATGCTGACTGGGGGCTGCCTTGAACCTTACATTTGAATGTGGATGCCACAGAGGGAAACATAGGCACACAGCTTGCCTTCTGTTCACAGGGACTTAAGGAAGGCATGCTTTTGCCTGTGTTCTGTCCATGTGTATCAATGCAGACACTGTGAGACTGTCAGATGGGTTAGTCTGTCCCAGTATTTGCACAAATCATTTCTGTCGCACTATTTTACCTCTTTCTTAGCGCTACGTCGGAACGTTGTGAGGTCATTTGCATTTTGTCTTACTTGGTCAGTCCCCCCACTTCTTTTTTTGAGACCTGTGCCCTGCAAGTACCTTAGTATATGTCTGTCACATGAGAGGTGTCCGCAGAGCTTGTCCTCTGCGCGGCCCTAGAGTACTGTCTGTACATTCTGTCCGTGGTCGGAGGACAGTGTCCCTTGTCATCCTGTTCTGGTGTGGCCCTGGCACCCCGACCCAACCAAGTCTCACAGCTGTAAGAGGACACGGATCCCCTTTGGATGACATGGGAATGCGGGCTAGATGCCCCACACTTGGAGAGTGATTTATCCAGTGATAAGAGCGACACAGCAAATGTGATGCAAATATCACCATATATGGGCAGAGGGATGGGTTCTGCTGACAAAGCCCATAGATCAGGGACATCCCAATCAACTCCTACCTCCAAGGGGTGGGGGGATATGCTCGTGGTTCTACGTCCAGAGGGATTATTGATGCGAAATCTTGCTTCATGTTAAATGGATATGTCACTGTGGTTACTGGTTGGGTACTCATGCATTTTCAACCTGTTGTGGTACGTATGTTGCATGCTTTGACACTGTAGTAAAAACTGGCGCTTGAATGCCTCAGAGTGAGTAGGAGAGCAAGTGAGGCAGTATGGCAATGGTGTCCTGTGCGTAGGGGTGCTTCGTTGTGCTCAGTCCCTGCATGCACAGGTTCTCAAATCCTGCGCATAGTCCAGTATGTGTACGAAATCTCATGAACATTTGTCAAAGTCTGTGAGACAACAGCAAGGCCCACAGACACAGTCATAGTCGATCATTGTGGAATCACACTCAACGGAAGTAGTTGACGATGAGCTGTTGACGCTGGTCAAGGCCTTCTTCGTCACCACTGTCATCATCAGTGGGCATGTGTGGGTTGGGAGCGGGGGTGATGTTGCTGGTCCTCAAGATGTAGCAGTCATGTGCCGACCCCGGATACTCTGCACACACGTGTGAGATGATCTGCTCCGCCTGTCGTACCACTTGCACGTTGATGGAGTGGTAGTGTTTGAGGATCCTATAATGGGTTCACTTGCCTGTGGTGGTACGAGGCCAATGTGTGTACCATCAATGGCTCCCATCAACATTTGGCATGCCTCACAGGCAGGGCCGGCTCCAGGAATCTTTATTTGTGTGGTCCAACAAGGCATTCGGGTGGGCCACTGCGTGCCCGATTTGTCACTGAAGTCTCTCGCCAGGCCTGCTTCAGGGCCCTCCTTTATCTCTCCTCAGTTTTACAAGGGCCAGGGAGACGCATTCTTTCCTTCCATATTCTCTTTCTAGATGTTATCACTCTCATGAAGTGTGTTTATCCATGAAGGGTCCTCATGATGGGAGGAGGAGGTTACCTGAGGTGGGAGTATCAGGCAAGTGACACTTCTCATGCTCTCACTCATGCCCTCCTGCTCGGCTTCCCTCTCTGCCACCCTCGTCCAGTGCCCCTCATCTCTCCATAGCCACTCGCTCATGTGCATTTTATTTGTTGTAGGGCGCTACTGATATCAGTGTAGGGCCGAGGTCTTCAAACTTTTGGATGCCGAGACCCCCCTGTCAACATTTTCAGGTGTGAGGACCCCCTCCTAACAAAAATTTCTAAACCTGTAGGCAGGGCTACTGGAATTATGAGGCAGGTGAGGACAAAATTACGCGACAGGTTTGACTAAATTGTGTGGGAAGAAAATGTAAATAATATTATGTTATGCCGCGTATTTTGGGATAGCATTGCTTCATTATTTTGACATTTTTTACACACAGTAACATTGAGGAAAGATTTCACCACATCAATACCAGTTTATAACCAAAATACAGCAATTAACATCAGAAAGATGTCTAGTCAACCTTTGTGAAGGGCACTCCACTCTGCAGGAATACGTGCTGCCACATTAGAAGCTCACCTGGCCCTGGGCATGAGCAGCAGGGGTCCCTTAAAACCCTGGCGGTCTTGTGCAGAGTTAAGCAGTTTACCTATGCTGCTTTCCTCTCACCCCCTCCCTTCCATCCCTCTCTTCTCTCGTCTCCCAACCCTGGATCCCTCTCACTTTGCAGGCCATTTTCTTTCACCCCTTTTTACATCTTCTGAACTCTCCCCATGCAACCTCTCACTTCACCTTTAATCACCCCTTGCCATTCTGTATTTCACTGCCCTCATCTCTAACAGACTCTCGCATTTATCTCATAGCCTCTCTGGCCTCGTCACCTCTCGTGCCCCTCAGCACTTCTCATTCACCTCAAGTCTCTCCATTCAAATTTTTGTCTATTTGTATCTTACAACTCTCCAGTCCCCCCATTCATCTTTAACATCTCCCCTTTGTTCTTCCACACCTTCTTGAACCAATGTCCCTCTCCCCTGTTACCTCAGCACCAGTGCCTAATGTGAGCAGGTGGTTTCCGGTGCTCCGCACTGCCACCTAACTGTGCGCACTGGCACTATGACAGGCTTCCACATGGTGGCTCTGTCTGTGTAATTTAGAGATGAGCAGAACAGCTGTTTATTAATTCAATATACATTAAAAACGATAAACTCCTGACACCCATGCCATTCTTATAGCTTTGGGGGCTTGAAATAGTCTGAATAGTCACACTTGTACAAGTGTTATGGTTGGTAGTTGCATAGGTATTGTCATTGGCCGCGCACGCCAGGCAATGGGTGGGTGGTTAAAGTTGCAGTGACCTACTGGTGAGGGCCCTGGCACATGTTTTATTACAAATTAATCACTGCTCAGCACCCACCCCAGTACTCCCTCTCTTCCCCTATCGCTGCTGTCCCTCACCCATGTCGCATCAAATTATCTTTTTAGGTCACAGATCATCTCTCAGCTATCTTCTCTCATGGTTTAACAGTAGCCCTCACCTTTCGCTCACACTCACTTCTTTCGTGTCCGCACTTCCCTTCGGCACTTCACATTTCTCCTCATCCCTGACCTCTTCAATCGAATTCTCTCACTCCTTTGCTGTCCTCTCTCATCCTCTCATCTCTCCTCACAGAGCATACGGTCGGACCGGTATGCTCCCCTCGGCCTGTGCCACTCTGCTTATTGTTCCCTAATTCAGGAAGGCATGAATTGTCTGTCTCACTGTTTCGGTGCAGGCCGCGCAGTTATGGAACTTGCACCCTCCTTTGCTTCGCTCCACCAAGAATCTACATCTAAATCTGCATATTCATCAAACTCCAGCTCTGGTCCAGGAAGCACAACAAGTTTTGGTCCCAGAGCAGGAGTGGGCAAAAAGCCTGGATTCATGGCTCTGCCAATGCCACTGGTTAACAAACGGTTCCCTAAGCCTACATACTCAGTGCTTTAAAAAATTTACAACTCCAGCACATCCACAGGACCAAATTCTCACGAATTGGAGTGCCGAGATGCAATGGGACTTGTATATAATGTTTTTATAAGATAAATTATTCTTATAATAGAAATTGGCAAAAGTGGAAAACACTTTGGGGCCGATTCCAATTCGGGCAGGAAATCTCTCCGACCGAGCCGGACCCGGAGAGATTTCCGACTGAATCGGACTCTAGCAGTCCGACCGAACGAGTACGATGCGTTCGCATGCAATCGGACTCGATTCGGTCGGACTCCCATTGAAGTCAATGGGAGCCGGTCGTACAACGCGTACGCGGGCTCCCATTGACTCAATGGGTGCGAGGCGAACAAGGGCGCCCCCTACAGCTGGTACGCGTCGAAGCGACTCGCGCCGTACATGCACAGGTAGGGGGGACCCATGGGTCCCCCCTGTGTGCGACTCGCGCGGCTACGCATACAGGGGGGTCCGACACGGACCCCCAAAGTGTGGCTCTGACTGCTCTTTGGAGCCGGACTGCGCGAGTCGGTCGGACTGCTCGAGGCGCGCATCGTACTTACCCGGCCGGGGAACGTCTCCATTGCGCGGTGCGAGTCGTGTCCGTTTGAGTCAGTCGGAGCGGTTGGGTCCCGCGAACGAGTCGGTCGGCGATTTCGCGAGCGCTCGCATCGTACTTGCTCGCCCGGACGCACGTTCGAATCGGTCGGGAAAGAGGGCTCCGAATCGGATCCGGTAAAGCCGAATCCGATTCGGTGCCCTACCGGCCGAGATCGGAATCGGCCTCTTTGTGTACAGAAAAAAACCTTTTAGGATATATGAAGCCCTGGGAATTAGATCAAAGGTGGGATATTGGTGCTTTACAAATACACAGATAAATTGTTTCATTAAGGGACAGCTTGCTTATGTGCTGTTTTCAGACAAGCAGTATCAATAAACACCATGTAAAATAAGTGTTACTGCACACGATCCCTGCTAAATGGCCCTCTCTTTAATGACCTCAGATAAAGGAAAGTTTGTGCAATCCCTCCGTGATTTGCTCACGAGACTTGAAGTCTGTATGAACATTTATTCACTTATTTGTACAGCGCTATTCCACCCTTCTGTCACTTCTGAGCGCTAGGGCATTAAATGATTTTTTGTTCTTGGTTAATTTCATTTGTTGTTGAACTGTGACATTCTTAACTTCCTGGAGTTTTATTCACAGCTGCGTTTCGTAGAACTGTTTAAATGTAAGGAATAGGCAGAGTGGGGGCCCAGGGGGTACTGGGGGTACTGGAACCAGAAAAAAAAACTAAGCCTCGGTAAGCAGCTTACAAAGGCATGTAAATATGCAAATGGTTTTTAACGACCTGTTAAAAACTCGGGCGTGTCGAAGATAAGACTCCAGACACTGCCCAGCCGAGCCCACAGCTGCAGCAGCCCGGGCTGAGACACGACGGGAGGAGGGGGGCTGAAGCCCTTATAGTTCTATGGGCCTGGGCAGAAGTGTGACTGGGAATGCGCGACCCCCTTTGTATCACTCCACGCCCCCCCTGGGGGTCGCGCCCCACAGTTTGAAGACCCCTGGTGTAGGGTGTGACAGTACTTTACGTCACGCACACATTGTACAGAGACAATCAGTCATGCAAGTATGTAAGTACATCAGTCTACACGGAATGTAATGAAAGCCAATGAAGTTTACAAGGTGTGGTAATCACATGTCATCCATACTGGTGGGCAGGATTTTTGAGGGCGCTTGGTCTGGAGAAGCACTGACTCAGGACGTGTGTGGGAACATTTGCAGGCAATGGCAGCTAGGCACACTGCACGCCACACCAGTACGTGTGTTGGGAGTGCTAGGGATTACAAGTATGTCTGATTTGCAGACAATGGACACCTCAGATTGTCTGCCTACGTCACTGGCCCTTCACAGGACGACCCCTGGCCAAGAGATGCCAGTCAGATGTCAAGGGATATACAAGTGATGTTCACAGGTTGGATGTTTCATTACACAACATTGGTACAGTGCAAGAGACCTTTGTCCTTTTTGACTCCTTCCCTCATTTCAGTCCATGCTGGCCACGAGGCATGACAATGTATGTAATTTCACTCTCCTTTCTTGGACATACCATGTGTGTGAAGACTTGACTCTAAGGTCACACTCTCTCATCCCTTCACAGTGTAGTGAGCAGCTGGTCACTGTTCTAGTTGTTCTGATGTACCAGCCACTCCCAGAGGGCTGGCTTACCCCCACCTCACAGCCACCCAGCACAGGCGTCACTGGACCTGTGACCCTGCCAACAAATGGGGCCGGACGCACGTGCCCTGGGCCAGTTCTCCCATACAAGTACAGTGTCTGTGTGGTTACTTTATATGCATGGGGGCCTCGTGCCCCACAACTTTACACATGGGGTGCACCAATCACTTTAGGCAAATGAGCTGTGATGTGTGATGTAATTCGCAGGTCGCCAATGCAAATGCAGTATGTGTTCACATGCGCGGGAGCTGGCATCCGCAGCGTTGACACGCATTGGCTCCAATTGAATGTTGCAGGGTTGCGGTTGCAGCTTCCGGGCCGCCGCGGTGTGGCACACACTATGGGGTCGATTCCGATGTCGGCCGGAAGCGCACCTAACAGTATTCGTCTGGATAAAATACGAGCCGAACGCGTGTTTTCCGACCAACTCGAACACTCTACCGAACGAACAAGTACGATGCGCATAACAGCCCAGATTCCGAGCGAGCCGTACTTACCCATTCCAGCTCCTGTTCCCCGCCCGAGCCGGATCCGTAAACGCCGAATCGAGTCGCACGGAACCAAATACACAGCACCTTCCGGCCGGACTAGTACGATGCGTCTCCCGTACGCGCCGAACTCGGCGCTACGTACGGCACGTTTGAGCATCCGGGAGAGCTGCACATAAGCTCCGATTCGCGCCACAAGACGATCCACGGCGATGAGACGAACAAGCCAGCGACGAGTACGAGTCGAAGACACGAGAAACCCGAACGAGATGAACCAACCATGAATCCCATTGCGCAGGTCCTACCAATACTCTACATCTATTACCGGGACCGGCACGGACGCGTACGGCGCAGACGGTAAGTCAAACACCCACAACACAAACAAACGACACGTACCCGAAATATGTCACACACACATAGGGATGCACAAATGACGTACACAAGCAACAGCAGAACCATAGGGGTGGGATGGCCAACACCAATGCCATACACACCCGTAGGGGGATGGATGCCTACCACCAACACCACCCTACAACTACCCCTACTCATGGGTGGCTAGATGCCTGCCACCACCCCCCCCCACTCATGGGGGGCTGGATGCCTACCACTACTACCAACCCCACCCATAGGGGGCTAGATGCCTACCACTACTACCATCCCCACTCATGGGGGGCTGGATGGCTGCCACTACTACCATCCCCACCCATAGGGGGCTGGATGCCTACCACTACTACCATCCCCACTCATGGGTGGCTAGATGCCTGCCACCACCCCCCCCACTCATCGGGGGCTGGATGCCTGTCACTACAACCATCCCCACTCATGGGTGGCTAGATGCCTGCCACCACCCCCCACTCATGGGGGGCTGGATGCCTGTCACTACTGCCATCCCCACTCATGGGGGATGGATGCCTACCACTAACACCACCCCCACTCAGGGTGGGCTGGATGCCTACCACTACTACCATCCCCACTCATGGGGGGCTGGATGGCTGCCACTACTACCATCCCCACTCATGTGGGGCTGGATGCCTACCACTACTACCATCCCCACCCATAGGGGGATGGATGCCTACCACTAACACCACCCCCACTCAGGGTGGGCTGGATGCCTACCACTACTACCATCCCCACTCATGGGGGGCTGGATGGCTGCCACTACTACCATCCCCACCCATAGGGGGCTGGATGCCTACCACTACTACCATCCCCACTCATGGGTGGCTAGATGCCTGCCACCCCCCCACTCATGGGGGGCTGGATGCCTGTCACTACTGCCATCCCCACTCATGGGGGATGGATGGCTGCCACTACTACCATCCCCACTCATGGGGGTTGGATGCCTACCACTACTACCATCCCCACTCATGGGGGGCAGGATGCCTGTCACTACTACCATCCCCACTCATGGGGGCTGGATGCCTACCCCTACTACCATCCCCACTCATGGGGGGCTGGATGCCTACCACTACTACCATCCCCACTCATGGGGGGCAGGATGCCTGTCACTACAACCACCCCTACTCATAGGACGGGTAATGCATGACACAACTAGCATACTCCCACATAAGGACTGTCTGTAAATTACATCCCACCCCCAACACCATGACAAGCGTGTGTGGTCTGTGTCAAATGCATACAACACTGAACATGACATTGAACATATAATGTGACCCCCTAACACATGTGTCACACATAATTGTGTGTGTGGCCTACACAATGCAAGCAGACCATGACCACTGTGGCAATGTGGCCCAAAGCCCCATCACCACAGTGCCCAAAAGGTAAGTGTGTGCACCATAGCTGAAGCACATTTTGAACAGTGTGGCAATGGGGCCCAAAGCCCCATAACCACAGTGCCCAAAAGGCAAATGTGTGCTCCATAGCTGAAGCACATTTTGAACAGTGTGGCAATGGGGCCCTAAGCCCCATCACCACAGTGCCCAAAGGCAAGTGTGTGCTCCATAGCTGAAGCACATTTTGAACAGTGTGGCAATGGGGCCCTAAGCCCCATCACCACAGTGCCCAAAAGGTAAGTGTGTGCTCCATAGCTGAAGCACATTTTGAACAGTGTGGCAATGGGGCCCTAAGCCCCATCACCACAGTGGCCAAAAGGTAAGTGTGTGCACCATAGCTGAAGCACATTTTGAACAGTGTGGCAATGGGGCCCTAAGCCCCATCACCACAGTGCCCAAAGGTAAGTGTGTGCTCCATAGCTGAAGCACATTTTGAACAGTGTGGCAATGGGGCCCTAAGCCCCATCACCACAGTGGCCAAAAGGTAAGTGTGTGCACCATAGCTGAAGCACATTTTGAACAGTGTGGCAATGGGGCCCTAAGCCCCATCACCACAGTGGCCAAAAGGTAAGTGTGTGCTCCATAGCTGAAGCACATTTTGAACAGTGTGGCAATGGGGCCATAAGCCCCATCACCACAGTGCCCAAAAGGTAAGTGTAGTCCTGGTAAAAGCTGCTAAACCAAAAATGCAGGGATTATTCCTGGCCACACAACACCAAACACTACAGTGGCATTGTAGTGCTTGTGTCCCATAGCAACATAGATTGTGTGAGGCAAGCAGTGCAGTGCCAATGACACATCGTTCTAGCCATGTGCACACAAACATCAGCCATGGGGGCCCACATTGTCTACATTCACAAATAACACAATGACAGAAGTGAGCATCATAATGCAGACCCACATATCTGCAGCAATGGACACACAAATGTAGATATCCTGTGGAGACTGTAGATGTCATGTGAACAAATACCATACCATGGCAGCAATGGGACATACTAACCATGATCAATGTGCTGACTGATGACCTAGCAGTCCCAGGGCCAGCAGGGGAAAGCCAACAAACAACATACAGCCAATGGCAAACTAAAGATATGCCAATGCAGTGGTGCAAATGCACAAACACAAACAGGCAGACTCACACTGCATATCATACACAACAGGTGAGGGGGTTGTGTGCCAGTGTCCCCAGGCAAACACACAACACATGAGGAGGCCAGATTCACTAATACACAGATGTCAACACAGTCACATACAAAACTAACTCAGGGATTGGATTCCCCTATGTGGGCAAACAGGCGTTGTGAGATGAGAGGGAGCCCAAATTACACATGTCACACAAGCTTGTAGGAACAGCAACAAACACAGCAAGAGACAGAACCACCACAGCACTCCCCCAGGGACCCCACATTGTGGTGACACTAGCCTGCATGACAATCACACTGTGATGGCAAAGGTAGATGTCATCCACACTGTGGACCACAGCCATGTGTCCTGAGCAACAAACTACCATCACACCTATACAAGCACAAAGCACTCAGCATGGCCTGCCAGCCAAGGACAACATGGAGGTAGTGCCCCAGCCGTGCAACAACTCACATTTGCACACACTCAACGACACACACCTTGTACTCCACCAATGTGCAGCAGTGAAGCTCACATGGACTGCTGACATTGCACATGCACCCATGAAAATCCCAGTGGTGGTGGGGGGAAATAAGGTGCAGAGACCCATCACACATGGCCAGTCAACAATACTTGTGAATGTCTGACACACTGCACAGTATGCCGTACATGGGCATGACGTCAAATCCACCCCAAACAATGGGATCCTGGCCATAGTCACACACCAATGAAGAAGCCAAGCTGACCCACAAAGGACACACATAGACAACTTCCAACATTGCAGCTCTGACCCTGAGGAGTGGCAGCAGTCACACACACAATGTGTCACAATCACTGAAAGCATACACAAACAGAAAATCACATTACTCGTGTAACCAACAAGTGCCAAGAGGAATCTTGACTGTGTCCCATCTGCGTTTGCCCACATCCCCAGCCCTGACAACAAAGACAACTAGGGATGACAACCTCATTAACATTAGTTTGCCATGCACCCACATCCCGGAGAAACCAGGTCCAAGATGCTGGATGAACACAGAACAACTCAGCAAGCATCACAAACAGGAACATCCGTAGGGACACAGCCTGTGTAGGAAAAGGAGAAGGGTACACGCACAGACATGCCTACACAACACACAACACGGGCACAGCCTATATCACGGAATCACGCACTGCCATGAGGGCACTCTACTCCTGTGGAAGGTCAGCTGTGCCAAACCTTGTCTGTGCACGACTCAAACCTGTCAGCAGAACACTCGGTCAGTGAGTCAACAACTACAACACACTGAAGGCTCTGCTCATATCAGCCTGGGCACGGGAGTGTCACGTCAGTCATCTGCATACACCCAAGACACGTGTCAAGCAACTTGCACTGTGTACACAGATGAGTCCTCCAAATTTGATGTGCCAAACTGCATGTCCATTGGAGACGGGCACACAGTCAGGGTACTAGGAACATTGGACAGTGGTAAGCCCACCAGATGTGCATCAGTGTAGGACAAAGATGGTAATCTACAAATGCTAAACGTACATCCCTGTGTCAAATGCTGAACATTACACCCTCAGACTGCAGCAAAGGATGCTATAGATCCAGACTAGATTAGGACACATATCCCATGGACCACATGGAGCCCATCACAGCAAAACTTCATTTACCTGATCTGAACACTATTACAACAGCAAATGCATGATTCCACACATCTACATCATGTACCTCCAAAGATTAACCACAAGTAAACAAAAAGAGGCTTTATTCAGCAAGTGTGCAACTCAAATCAAAAGTCCAAAATAAACTAAGGCCAATGGCCAGTCCAAATATACAGTCCCAACAGGGTGATGTGTGACAACTTGTCAACAATTGCTTGCCTGCACAGGTACGGACAGGGGACATCCCCCTTGGAGGGGCATACGAGGGGCAGGCCAGGCACCGCAGGGACAGGATCAGGGGATGCCAGAAGGAGGCAGTGAAGGGGAGGTGGGTGCAGGAGTGTCACCGGCAACTGCAGTGGAGGGGTCTGACTCAGGGGGGGCTGGCACCACCGCAGGGCTCAAGTCAGATGGTGTTGGTGCTGCAACCACTGCAGTGGGCTGGTCAGATGGAGTGGACTGGGTCCCCAATGCTTTGCCCGAGTCAGACGGGGTGGTTGTGGACTCCACCGCAGTGCATGACTCCAAGGTAGTGTAAGGGGGGGCAGAAGAGCTGGGCAGGACAGAGGGGGGACACGGTCTCCACACCAGTGGCACAAACAGGCAGAGCGTCTGGTTTGGGGGTGGAAGAGCAAGTGGCAGGGGGGGAGGGCCTAAGCAGTTTGGGGATGCGGTATCGGTGTGTGGGGGAACGTGGGGCAGGTGTGGCGGTGGAACCTGTGGAGTGGTGGCCTGGGGGATGGAGGTGAGAGACTGGGTGGTTGACTTGCAGGGCGGTGGCGGGGTCTTGCTCTTCCGGGACTGGGGGGACTTGCAGGTGGGGGGCTCACTCTGCCTGCACCTGGGGGAGGGTGTCCGGGGCGAGGGGCACTCCCCTCTGTGTGGGTGGACTTCCTCTTCCCCGGTATGCTGGATCAGCGGGATTGGAGGGGAAGAGGCCGAGGTCACTGAGGAAGAGCTGCTGATCAGGTGGGGTTGCAGGTGAGGCAAGGGAAGGGGTCTTGGAGGGAGAGGATCTTGAGGATTGCGGAGTGACTGTGGTTGCCTATGTGTGTGTGTGTTCCCCATCCCCTGTGTCTGTGGTATCAGTCCCCTGAGGATGCTTGTGTGCACGTCTTGCCTTTCTCTTGGGTGTGTCTGTGCTGCTCGTGTCTGTGTGTTTGGGTGACTGCAGGTGTGCATGTGCTTTGGACAGGTAGGGGGGCAGGAAGTGTGGATGGGGCAGAGGTGGGAGGGGTGAGGGACTGTTGGAGGAGGGACACTGCTGCCGTCAGACTTATTGCTCCTCTGTAGGGCAGACATACCCGTCGAGATGCCCTCCATGAACGACACCAGCTGTGTCAACAGAGTGGTGTGTGCATGGAGGACACTCAGCATTGCTGTCTGCCCTACATGGAGCTGCCGAAGGAGGTACACAGACTCCTCACTCAGGGCAGCAGGGGACACAGGGGCAGGGGGTGCGGTGCCTGGCACGAAGGAGACACGCTCCCGAGTACGGGAGCCTCCACGGACCTCAGGAATGGGAGCCAATGGGAGGGTGGTGGTGGTGGTGGTGGTGGCGGGGCCAGACACACTAGCTGGCCTTTGGTGGCTGCTGACACCCGCCTCCACAAGGGAGTCATCCTCCGAGCTGCTGTGGTCCTCAGCTGAGGTGGATGGTGCTGAGGACTCCTCGGTGTGGCTCCCCTCACCCTCCGTGCCACTGGGTCCCTCTGACCACTCGTCCAATGCTGACCCAGTCTGGCTCCGCTGCTCCTCCTGGTCCGTGGAGCTGTCCCCTCCTGTGGCCGTGGATGTATCTGCAAACAATTAGGGAAACAGACAAACATCAGTCACCTGCACTGACCGCACACACCACAGTAAGTACAGAACATTACAGAGCAAGCCCTGGCATCCTTAGTTGAACATTGCCTAAAGTCCCCACACAGATTCGGGGAAGCCAATTGTCAGTCTGATGGTCAACCATGGGACTCACACCCCTCCTGCCCTTGCACCCATCTGTCTGGTGCCTGTCTGATGGTAAGACCCCAGTGCGGACACATGCACCACCTACACAGTTGTTGGACATTGCAGGGAACACGGTGAAGTATGTGAACATGCACACATCACATCTCTTGCCACTGAGTCAGTGCAGGTGTCCGGATAAAGGGATGGCCAGAGTCTAAATAGAAATGCATGTGATGCATACCAGCACCAGACACCTTGATGCACCCATGTCCGGATAGTCAATGCCACAATGGGGTGCATGTTGCACATGTCACTCCCCTGCAGGATCAGTCTCAGGAAGTTTAATGCCATGACACAGGAATGCGTGCAAAGTCATACATTACTGTCTCAAGTCACATGGCCATGGCAGCCTGCCAACAACAGTCTGCACTGTGTCACAATCCGAGGGCATGGGGAATGCAAGTTATGTGACTGACAAGTGCACATGTCCATCCCCCAAATACCACATCATCTGTACTACTATTTGTCCACGTCATACCAACTGGACATATGGGGGACATGAAACACAACTCTCTGAACATGAGCACCTCACAGTGTGCTGTGAATCACAACACAGCTGCCTGAAAGTCACAGTCGCAAACACCTGTGTGCACAGTCAAGTGATCAGACACCTATAAGTCACAGAAGTATCGTCTATCATGGTGACATCTCAGATGGCATGCTGAGCCCTAACCCATAAACATACCAGTAGTCCTGACAACGAAGACACAGCACAATGAGACAGAGGCAGACACCTGAGGGTACATTTCACTGATCACAACATGCCAGATGATACACGGGAGTGGGAGTACAGAGTGTATTGCATGCCCTGGAGTAGGCATGACTGTCCAGCTCCACCTGTAAGAGGGATGAGTCCTGGACAGTAGGCAGGTGGCTAAGCATGTGTGACACACTGGATACACATACTCCTGAGGCCCAAACATTGTTCCCACCAGCAGCATGGGTGTGTGGCAAATTCCCCAGGGACATGTGGTGAGTCAGAGCAGCAAGCGGACCACATATCAAAGTTACACCCAGATCACATGTCAGAACTTAGGCATTGTGTAAGCAATTGAGCCACCCATTAATCGCACAACATAGTCACGGGAACAAATGCTGTCCCCCACCTTGAGCAAAGCAAAATGCAATGACACAGTCCCCAAATGACACAATTTCCCGACTATAAGGGCCACACATATGCGTATCAGAGGAGAAGTGGGCATGTCACAAATGAGGGACATGGGTCCTGGACCACATGACTGATGTACTGTGGAAGTTTAACCAGGCCAGAGGAGGGCACATAGCATGTCAGACAAAGTGCACAGTGCAGTCATGGACTCACCCCCTCCTTGCTGCTGTCTGTCCTTCAGCTGCCCATCCAGGTCAGGGAAGACCACCGCCAGGATCCGGAGCATGTGGGGGGTCAGGGTCCGGTGTCCGCCCCTCCTGCAAGGAGGCGACAGCTTCAGCTGGACCCTTGCGATCCTCCGGGTCCAGCCACGAAGGTCCTGCCACCTCTTCTGGCAGTTGCGGATCCTGCGCCTGTAGACCCCCACGGATCTTACTTTCCGGACGATGGTCAGCCAAATTTCCTGCTTCTGGTGGGCATCAACCTGTGAGGATGACAAAGTGAAAAGGCCATTACTACATGCAACATATACGTGCATCACACAGTTGGATATACATGTCTCAATCACAGGGGCATATGATGTACACAGGCAGTGCAACAATGGCTATGAACAGTTTGCCAGCAGTCACTACATGGTATCATTGCATGGGAAGTAAACCTAGTTGGAATGCACTGTTACTGCACTGTACCAGTTCAGTGCATGTAACTACACACTTTGGGGTGTGACAACTACTCAGTGGGCATGCTAGCCAGTGGTGTGCACACTGAAAGCCCTGCTAGTCAGACAACATGCACAATTAGTGAGGCAGTGGACAGCACACTCACCTGCTCCCCTGGTTTCCCATACAGCTTGCTGTACTGTGGAAGGAGGCTGTCCAGCAGGGCCTGGTTCTCCTCAAGGCTGAAGGCTGGGGCTCTCTCCACAGTACGTGCCATTGCAGGAGCCAGAGGATGCATAAACAGCAGCAGTGTTGGTGGCAGATGTCGTCCTGGAGCATGTAGTGCAGGCAAGTGAGCTCTCAGGGGAACAGCCAGCATTATATGTGTGCTGCAGAGGCAGATACTGTCCCATGTGTCCAAAGTGATAATTCCAAGTCGTTTGCATCTTCTGAATTTGACCAATCCATGGAATAGCAGCACTAATACACGCCCACAGCATCCTTCAAATCTTCAACTTCATGACACCCATGATTTTGCAACATTGTTGTGGCTGGCCAACTGAATTCACTGCATCAGACTCGTTGGAGCTTCGAAAACGCGTCCGTTGCCATGCCAGGCCCCAGCCAATGTGTGTGCACCGTTCTGTCCATTGCTGTACAACGCGTACCAGGCATACAACGCGTACCCGCTCACATACAATGCAATGGGCCGACCGGGCACACCGATCGGTCCATTGCTGTACAACGCGTACCAGGCATACAACGCGTACCCGCTCACATACAATGCAATGGGCCGACCGGGCACACCGATCGGTCCATTGCTCTACAACGCGTACCAGGCATACAAAGCGTACCCGCTCACATACAATGCAATGGGCCGGCCGGGCACACCGATCGGTCCATTGCTCTACAACGCGTACCCGCTCACATACAATGCAATGGTCCGACCGGGCACACCGATCGGTCCATTGCTGTACAACGCGTACCAGGCATACAACGCGTACCCGCTCACATACAATGCAATGGGCCGGCCGGGCACACCGATCGGTCCATTGCTCTACAACGCGTACTCGCTCACATACAATGCAATGGTCCGACCGGGCACACCGATCGGTCCATTGCTGTACAACGCGTACCAGGCATACAACGCGTACCCGCTCACATACAATGCAATGGGCCAGCCGGGCACACCGATCGGTCCATTGCTCTACAACGCGTACCAGGCATACAACGCGTACCCGCTCACATACAATGCAATGGGCCGGCCGGGCACACCGATCGGTCCATTGCTCTACAACGCGTCCCTGGACAGGTCACGCGCATATGTCACCATGCTGGTCACTGGTGAACCTATGCCAGCCACATTTACTTTCCAGGGACTCAGGGGCACACCTACAACACCACACCCAGTCCACACTGTATATAAGGCATGTGTGGCAGCATAACCTTATCTGTGTATGGGGGAGAACATGTGGATTTTGGGGTGGCACTTGGGGGCAGACACACCCAGGCTGTGCACGTGTTCATGTGGACAGGGTCCTTTGTGTGTTGTGCACCTGACCACTGTGGTGTGCAACTTTTCATTTCTGAGCATGTGTCATGGTCACATTTCCAGGTTGTGTATGTGTATGACATGTTACATACCCCCATGCTCACATGTGGGAAGGCATGAACGTCACAGGGTGGCCATTCCAACAATAGTGATGTCGCTCCACAGTCTGTGTGCATGTTGTGTATCACATGTCTCTGACTCCATGTGCACAATGGGAGACAGTCTCCACATCCACGTGGTTTGTGCATGAACTTTGATGGTGTGTGTGTGTGTGTCACAGACGTCCATGTCTGTCCTGCAGAGGCTACAGGGACCACTACCTGTGGGTGTCATGTTTGTTTTTCTGATGTGTACATGATACGCCATATCATGCCAGTGTCCATGTGGCAAGACAGGGTCCCTGGGAATCTACCTGTCAATGAGCTGTGATGCCTGTGGAGCATCTGTCCAGACATGTCACTGTGGTATGTGTGTGGAACGTGAGAGCAGTTAATGGGTACTGTGACACAGCCTAATGGTGTCCCATAGCACACCCTGGAACCTGTTGTCAACACTTGTTGAACAGAGATGTTAGATGATGTCCATGTAGGTGCCATATATGTCCAAACGGAACGACACACACATCAAGTACTTGTGTTTGTTAATGATGTATCATGTGAAATTGAGTATGGTGAACGGCACATAGGTGGGGTGACTGAC
Source organism: Calotriton arnoldi (assembly GCA_963921515.1). NCBI lineage: Eukaryota > Metazoa > Chordata > Amphibia > Caudata > Salamandridae > Calotriton > Calotriton arnoldi. The sequence continues at coordinate 321,355 of CAWUFW010004493.1, read as the reverse complement.
AATCTTGCTTTCTTCACCTATGCACTGCAGGGCTCCTGCTGTCCATCGACCATTCCCAGACCTGGCAACGATGGTGGAACGTGACAGCATCCGACGGTACCGCTTCACCAGGCAGCTGATTGAGGATTTGGCAGTGCGGTTGGACCCACATTTGCAGCCTGGCCGGCCGTATCCTACAGCGCTGACCCCCAAGGTGAAGGTGATGGCAGCCCTACACTTCTTTGCCACTGGTACCTTTCAACACACTGTGGCAACTACTGGTGGGATGTCACAGACTATGTTCAGCCGTGTGCTACGCGATGTTTTGGGGGCAATGTTGAGATACCTCAACCAGTACATCTATTTCCCAACACGTCAACGACTCACTGACGTCAAGAGTGACTTCTATGCCCTGGGGAGGATGCCACATGTAATTGGCTCCATTGATGGGACACATGTGGCTTTGATACCACCACAGGCACATGAGCAGGCATACCGGAACCGTAAACATTACCATTCGATCAATGCTCTGGTGGTATGTCTTGCAGATATGACCATCTCACATGTGTGTGCCCGTTTCCCCGGTTCGGCACACGATGCCTACGTGATGAGGAGTAGTCGCATCCCGAGGATGATGTCACAGATGCCGAACCAGCGTGCCTGGCTTGTTGGTGTGTACTGACTTTGTACCATTGTGTGTGTTCTGCTATGTTGTTTTCCGCACACATTTTCAAATCGGCTAATGTGCAATTGTCTGTCTGTAGGTGACTCGGGATACCCCAACATGCCGTGGTTGCTGACACCCCTCAGGAACCCTGTGACACCAGCGCAGATGCGCTACAATGAGGCACATGGTCGGACGAGGAGGGTGATTGAGCGGACCTTTGGTCTCCTGAAGAGCCGCTTCCGCTGCCTGGACAAGACAGGAGGGGCCCTCCCATATGCCCCAGCAAAGGTGTGCAAGATTGTCATCGTCTGCTGCATGCTACACAACCTGGCAGTGCGGAAGGAGTTGCCTCTCATCCTGGATGACGATGACCAACGTCCGCCACCTGTGGAAGATCCTGGCCTGGGTCACGATGCCAGTGAAGATGATGATGATGATGATGGTGATGTCCGCACACAGCTCATCACCAACTTCTTCAGCTGAATGTGAGTCTCCAGAGGGTTGTAATGTCAATGATTTGAGTTTGCATGATATGTGTGTGTGGTGCTCTGGTGCTGTTTGAGTGTGGCCATGTGCTACTTGACTGGATGCGTGCAGCGATGTGTCCTTGCAGGTGGTCTGTACTGCCCAACAGTGTTGACATGCTAACTTGGTTTTGTGTAGTTATCTCGTGACATGTATTAGACATGAGTATTGCCGTTCTGTGCTGTTCTTCAGTGGTTTTGACTGTGTGTCATGTCTGTCCTTCACAGGGTGCTGCCGGAGTTGTCTGATCAACTTGGATCCCCCGAATCCATGATTCAACTTCCAAGGTGGAAGCAGTCGTTTCCCTACAGGTGATGTGCCACACACCCCTGGACTTTCTATCTTCTGCACTTTTTGACTTTGTGGCCACAGCCAGGTTGGATTAGCTTGCATTTGTAGTGGAAACAACATGTTGCAAATGTGTAATAAACCTGTGCTTCACTTTGGGATGTGCGTTGTCTGTAGTCACACTTCTGACTGACATTTGCTTACTGCACCTGTAGTCTAGTTGACAGTGACTGTGAATAGGTGGCGTGTCTGTGCATTCCACTGTATTTCGTTGCAACATCAGTATAGGTGATGAGTCTGATGGCCCTGGTATGTATGTGTTGTGTGGCCCTAGTGGTGTGTCTCCCTCATATGTGTCACGTCGCCATGACTGACATGACGGTGTTGGACTTGCTGTAGCAGTTAGCATGCACAGTGTCATTTAGCAGCTCACCATCTACATGACAAAAACCACGTTGGAATCACAACAGAGGCAGATATGGTGTATTGGTGAGTTTATTTACATACAGGTGTGAGGATGGTTCACAGGATGGTGGGTGCTGTACATAGAAATTGGAATCCAAAGTTCCCATGTGTATTGGAAGTCTTGGTAGCTGAAATGTCCAGAGTAAAGTCCACAATCATCTGATAAATTTGGCCAACTAGAGCTCCCCATGTCATGTGGGAGAGTTGGGTTGGCTTCGACAGGGCGTGCAGTTTGCACACAGAGGAAAAGTTCCAGAACAGGTGTTGGCTTCCTGGGGGATGTAGATGGCCATCGGCCTCTCAGTTTGGCCTCCTCGGACGGCCCCTCTTCTTGGGGGGGACCCTCAGGTGCAGGCTGCGGCAGTGCAGGGGACTCTCTGCCAGAGTCCTCCTCCCTCCCTGTGGCATTTGCAGTTGTTTCAGCAGCAGTTGTTGTGGGCACACAGGGAGGTGAGGCCATGTTGGTGCTGATCTGGCGGAGGCATGTCAGTATGTCCCTATGCACCGCTGTCAGTTGTTCCAATGTGTCCCACTTGGACTCCATGCCAGACATGTGTGTCTCGACACGTGACATGTGTGTCTCGACATGTGACATGTGTGTGTCGACACGGGACATGTGGGAGTCCAAGCGGGCATGATGGGCAGCCTGCTGCTGTTGTATGTCCTTGAGGATCCCCACTACCTGGCTGACCTCTCCGGTGCTAGTCTGGTACGCATCCGCGATGCGTGCCAGTTGTGGGTCATCATGCAGTCCAGACCCCTCTGCAAAGAGCGACCTATGTCTACCACCCCTCCCACCACCCCTGGCGACACGTGCAGGACCTGCGGTGGCACGCACAGGTGACCGTGGGCACACTTGGGTGTTGCTTCCTGGGCTCGTTGTCACCAGCTCCAGTTTGGGCCTGGGTCACTGCGCTGTTGTCATCTGTGGTCCTTGGTCTGTCCGTGTTGGCAGGGGTGGCCTGTGTGTTGGCAGTTGTTGGAGGGGTGGGTGCAGGGGGTGCAGATGTTGGTCCTGCTGGTGCTGCATGATGACTCACACCGGAGGGTCCAGCTGGTTCTTCGCCATCCGAGGTGTGCAGTGGCTGATCCACACCAGTGAGCTCAGTGTTCCCCGCAGCCTGGGACAGGGACTCCTCCTCGTCTGCTGCTGTGTCCCCATCATCACCTGTTTTGGGGAGAGACACAGATTGTATGTTATGTTTCTACTGGCATCAATTGTTCAAACACCTGACAGTTGTGACTGTACCTCTGGATGTGGGCCAGGACATTGCATTCTCCTAAATTGTGACAGTCAGAGAGTGATATTGGTGTAGCACATTGTCCTGCCAACCTGTGGCATGTCAATGTGAATGTTGAGGTGTGTGCATGACCAGCATTGGTGGTATTTGGTTGCCATCCAGGCCTCCTTCTCCCCCCAGCCCAGTTATCCCACCATGAAGCGTGCTTCCATTCCAGGGAGTGCAAGTTGTCTTTCAGGATGTCAGTCAGTGGTGTCCTGCTGTTGGTTGTTGCACAGTTCCCAGCAGGGCCTTGTGCTCCCCCAGCAGTACCCAGTGTCAGCCATCTTGTGAGTCCTTTTCCACTCCCTGTGATGTGAGCATGGTTGAGAGTGGTGTTGATGGGCCAATTGTGAGGGTGAGCAATATCTGTGCCTACAACTCCCATCATGCTATTGCCTCCACCCCCTTCCCAGCATGCCCATCCTTCCTTCCTTTTGACTCTGCTTCCCTGTGGGGTGGGGTGCCTGTGCTGACAGGATGGCTGGGAGTGTTGTCCTGGCAGTTGTTTGGCTACAAGTCCCAAGAGTGTCCCTGTGCTTCACACAGCATAACCCAGGGTGGTGGTTCTTTGTGGGATCTTCAGTTAGGATGTGAGGCATTGCATTCTCCCAGGTGGGTTATGTGGAGTTAGTGTTGAGGGTGTGTGTGAGGGGAGGTGCTTGTAACTATGGTCAGTGCTGTGAGTCCTCCTTCCCACCCAGCCAGATATCCCACCATGGGACGTGCTTCCATTGCAGGGAGTGCAAGTTGTCTTTCAGGATGTCAGTCAGTGGTGTCCTGCTGTTGGTTGTTGCACAGTTCCCAGCAGGGCCTTGTGCTCCCCCAGCAGTACCCAGTGTCAGCCATCTTGTGAGTCCTTTTCCACTCCCTGTGATGTGAGCATGGTTGAGAGTGGTGTTGATGGGCCAATTGTGAGGGTGAGCAATATCTGTGCCTACAACTCCCATCATGCTATTGCCTCCACCCCCTTCCCAGCATGCCCATCCTTCCTTCCTTTTGACTCTGCTTCCCTGTGGGGTGGGGTGCCTCTGCTGACAGGATGGCTGGGAGTGTTGTCCTGGCAGTTGTTTGGCTACAAGTCCCAAGAGTGTCCCTGTGCTTCACACAGCATAACCCAGGGTGGTGGTATCTTTGTGGGATCTTCAGTTAGGATGTGAGGCATTGCATTCTCCCAGGTGGGTTATGTGGAGTTAGTGTTGAGGGGGTGTGTGAGGGGAGGTGCTTGTAACTATGGTCAGTGCTGTGAGTCCTCCTTCCCACCCAGCCAGATATCCCACCATGGAACGTGCTTCCATTGCAGGGAGTGCAAGTTGTCTTTCAGGATGTCAGTCAGTGGTGTCCTGCTGTTGGTTGTTGCACAGTTCCCAGCTGGGCCTTGTGCTCCCCACAGCAGTACCCAGTGTCAGCCATCTTGTCAGTTGTTTTCCACTCCCTGTGATGTGAGCATGGTTCAGAGTGGTGTTGATGGGCCAATTGTGGGTGTGACCAATATCTGTGCCTACAACTCCCATCCTGCTATTGCCTACACCCCCTTCCCAGCATGCCCATCCTTCCTTCCTTTTGAGTGGACTTCACTGTGTGTGAGTGTGACAGCAATGGCAAGATGGCTGACAGTGTGGTCCTGTTGTTTGTTGGTGCCCAGTTCCCAGCAGGGCCTTGTGCTCCCCACAGCTGTGGCCAGTGTCAGACATCTTTGAAGTGGCTTTTGACTCCCTGTGAGGTGTGCATGCTTCAGTGCTAACTTGCTGGGCCATGTGGGTGTGAGATGTTGATCTGTGACTACCACTCCCATCATGCTATTGCCTACACCCCCTTCCCAGCATGCCCATCCTTCCTTCCTTTTGAGTGGACTTCAGTGTGTGTGAGTGTGACAGCAATGGCAAGATGGCTGACAGTGTGGTCCTGTTGTTTGTTGGTGCCCAGTTCCCAGCAGGGCCTTGTGCTCCCCACAGCAGTAGCCAGTGTCAGCCATCTTGTCAGTTGTTTTCCACTCCCTGTGATGTGAGCATGGTTCAGAGTGGTGTTGATGGGCCAATTGTGGGTGTGACCAATATCTGTGACTACCACTCCCATCATGCTCTTGGCTACACTGACTTGACCAGCATACACAGAATTCCTTCCTTTCAGTGAGCTTCCCTGTGAGGTGGTGTTCTAGTGGTGGGTAAATATCTGGGAGTATTTGTTGGTTCTATTTGTGCCACTGCCTTGCTGTATTTGTTGTTAGGTTTGTAGATGTCATGACACAGTTACATATCACTATGAGATGGCAGGTATTGTGTTTGTCTGACTAGCATTCACATCTTGGGATGGATATCTTTTGGTTGCTGTGTATTTGCTAAGTGTGCATGGTTTGCCTATCCCCTTGACTGTGATGTGTGTGTGTTGTCACACCATATTGTGTATATTAGTTGTGTACTCACCAGGCTCTGGGATGTCTGTTAGTCCGTATACGCTCACTGGTGGTAGGATGGCCCGCACCTTCTCCTCCCAGGGCCTGAGGTATACTGGTTTTGCAGGAGGGCCACTGCCGGTGTGCTGGCTGAGGAGGTAGTCCTTTATGAGTAGGTCCCTGACCCTCCTGCGCACATCATACCACCTGTTCTGGATGTCTTCCTTTGTGCGCAAACATGGTGATTGTGCGTTGACCCTGTCGACAATCCTCGCCCACATCTTGGTTTTCTGCGACATGGGGGTCTGTTGTACCAATGTACCAAACAACTGTGGCTCTACCCTGAGGATCTCGTCTACCAGGACTTCCAATTCACAATCTAGGAACTTATGGTTCTTCTTTGGGGGCATGGTGATGGGTGGTGGTGGTGATTGATGTGTGTGTGTGTGTGCAAGTGGGGGGTGTGAGTGTAGGTTTAGCTGGGTGTGTGTGAGGGTGCTATTTGTAGGTGTGGTAATGGTGTGTGGCTTGTGTGATGTATGAGCTGTGAGTGTGTCTGTGGTTGCTGTGTGATGGTGTTCTGTCTGGCAGGTCAGTGGAATTTGCAAGGGATCATGGTAGGGATTTGTGGCCTTTATGTAGGTGGAGTTGGAGGTGTGTCCTTGTTCCATTTTTTTTCCTCCCTGTATTTATTGGCTTAGTGGTTGCTTGTTTGACCCTTTTTTTAAAAAAAATTCCTTGGTGTTTTTGGTGCATGTAGGAGTCGTTCTTGTGTCCGAGTAGGATGCTGCAGTTGTCTGGTGCGATCTTGTCCGACTCGTTCCCGCTGTGTGTCAGCTAGGTTTCATATGCGGCGTACGAGTCGGTCGCGTAGTATTGGGTTGCTTCGGCTGGGTTTTGTATGCGTGTCGGTCGTACGGCTTGTGCTCCGGGCGAGTCGGTCGTGTTTTGCACGCACAGTATCGTACTACGCGGGTCGGAGTTCGCGGGTACGTTTCGTTCGGGTTCAATCCGAGTGCGTGTCGGTCGGTTCGTTTCGCGTGGTTTCACGGCCGGATGGCTTGTTTCCGTCCGGCTCGGTCGGTCGTTTTGTATTCCGTCCGAGTCTGTCGGATTTCACATGCATTTCATCGTACTACCCGGGTCGTGCGGCGCCGGTCCGAGTCGGTTGGACTAAATTCCCGTACCGAGTCGGTCGGTATGTTTTCCGGCCTGAATCGGAATCGGCCCCAGAGCGGATGAGCCATCAGCCAATGGGAGCCATCGGCGGCGTACATTTCATGATGTTGCGGTGTGCGCGCTCTGCAACTGCGGGGCTCGGCAGTGGCCCCATTTGCCTTCAGGGGCACCGAGGGTCACTCATGGGGATTGGGTGGGCCTCGCACTTTGCATTTGGCAGGTTGCCACATTCGTCGTGGTGCCTCCACGCTTGCTGGGAGTTGTAGTTGTTCAGGGGTTGCATGCGTGGAGATGTTTGGTACGTACCTCTGCTGTTGAGCGGGGTGGCATCTTATCTGCCGGAGGTGCAGCAGGTAGAGCAGTGGGAAGGCCTGTGGCGCAGGATCCATGGCGGCTCCGGTGGTTTAGATGGCTTCTGTATCAGCTCTTCCTCTCCGTTGTTGTATTTCCGCCATCCGCAATGTGGTGGTTTTTACGCGGCGGTGGGAAGGGCTGTTTGCAACATCGTGATCTGGTTGGCGGACGGAATGTGTTTCCGCACGTCGGTCCTGCTCTGTTTGCTCCGCCCGCCACCCTTGCGTACTCAAAAAACGTGCGGAGCCTGACAGACTGCGGCGGATGGTAAATGCCTCTGTTGGACCATTGTGATTTGGTGGTTGCAAAGACCGCACCTGGGGAGGAAAACATTAAGGTTTTCTGCCACCGCCACCAGAACGGATGGCCTTCCGTCCGTCATCGTAATGGGCCCCATAGTTCCTAAAGTGCTCCACCGCCACACACAAGCAAGGAGTTTCCTTTCTATGACTGCATACCTGCGCTCGGTTTCATTCAAGGTACGGGAAGCAAAAGAAACATTCCACTCCTCCTTGCCACACCTCTGGGATAGCACAGCTCCAAACACCATACAAACTGGCATCCACAGTGATCACACATAATTTTCCCATACAGAACGGTTTCAACATGGGCGCTTTCACAATGTCATACCATATGTTATCAAAAGCTACTTGTTGGGCTTCGGACCACTCAAACGAGACATTGTGTCTCAGCAAAGCTCTCAAAGGATCCGTCTTGGTAGCAAAGTTGTCAATAAACTTGCTATAATACTCACACATACCAGCAAACGACAACAACTGATCCTTGTTGGTGGGCGCAGGAGCACAAACAATGGATTCCACATTGGATTTTTTAGGCACTACACCATTACCAGACAAAGGGGCCGATTCCGATTCGGGCCGGAAATTTCTCCGACCGAGCCGGACCCGGAGAGATTTCCGACCGAATCGGACCCGTGCAGTCCGACCGAACGAGTACGATGCGCACGTATGCCATCGGACCCGAGTCGGTCGGACTCCCATTGAAGTCAATGGGAGCCGGTCGTACAACGCGTACGCGGGCTCCCATTGACTCAATGGGTGCGAAGTCGGACAAGTGCGCCCCCTACAGCGGGTACGCGGCGAGCGGTTCGCGCCGTACACGCACAGGTAGGGGGACCCATGGGTCCCCCTGTGTGCGACTTCGCGCGGCTACGCGTACAGGGAGGTCCGACACGGACCCCCAAATTACGGCTCCGACAGCTCTTTCGAGCCGGAGTGCGCGGCTCGGTCGGACTGCTCGCGGTGCGCATCGTACTTACCCGGCCGGGAACGTCTCCATTGCGCGGTGCGAGTCGAGTCCGAGCGTGTCGGTCGGTGCGGTTCGAGCCGGGAACGAGTCGGTCGGAGCGGTCGGGACGCCCGGACGAGTCGGTCGGCGAGTCGCATCGTACTCGCTCGGCCGGACCCGCGTACGATTCGGTCGGGAAACAGGGCTCCGAATCGGATCCGGTAAAGCCGAATCCGATTCGGAGCCCTACCGGCCGAGATCGGAATCGGCCCCAAAGTGTGCCCCAAATGCTCCACATCCTTTTAAACAGTTTGCATTTATGCCTTTTGAGAGTAAAGCCATGACACTTCAACCTACTGCACACCTCTATGAGATGCTCCATGTGTTCATCCTTATTTTTAGAGAAAATCAAAATATCGTCTTGGAAGCACTTGACATAGCTATCGATGTCTCTAAAAATATGAAACATAGCCCTTTGGAAAACTGAGGCAGCCGACGCTAAGCCGAAAGGCATCCTGGTAAATTGTTTTAGGCCTTGTGGAGTGATGAAAGCGGTGAGTTGCTTGGATTCCTCAAACAGTTCGATCTGATGATACGAAGGCCTAAGGTCCAAAGCTGGCACCCTCTAACATGGAAACCATTTCATTGATATTGGGAAGAGGATGACAGTCAATAACAATGTTAGCATTTAATGCTCTCAAATCAACACATAGCCTCAATTGTTGGTCCGCCTTGCGTGCTAATACGATGGGAGAAACCCATTCAGCAGATTCTATGGCTTCAATTATACCACCATTCACCAGATCATCCAACATGACTTTTAGTTCCCCCCTCACATTAAGGGGAACACCACGCAATCTTTGCTTCACGGGAATAGCAATTGTTTAAGTCTGATTTTATGGGGAAAATCACGTAACTTTCCTAAATTCCCTGAAAACACTTCATGAAAGCGTTATACTATTACTTCTCCACATGCACTCTCATCAATGGACATAACCTGCAACACTTCAGTTTCCTCGCACAACTGGACAGGATCATCCGTATGCAGGTTCAGAATGATTCCCAATTTCCACTGGTCCCTCCAGCCTAACACGTTCCCTCCTTTGGCCGCCACATACAATTTGATCTGAGCACCCCTGTTCTTAAACATTAAGGAAATGCTCATATAACCATCCAGGTCAATAACGCACCCATCAAAACTTTCGGCTACCACATCTGGTTGCTCCAACTGCCCTAAGCTAAAAATATCTTGAAATTTCTCACTGAAATACTCTCGAGTAATAATAGTCCAGGGGGAACAAGAGTCCACCATTAAAGTCAACTCTATACCAGCTACGGTCACAATGCACTTGGGAGACAACTTGTTGGGCTGTTCAGAAGAAGTAGCGACAATATCGCTTTGCTGAATGTAGAGTAAGATGCCTTTGTCAGCGTGACCTTTACAACTACACACACATCCATACTTACATGTAGAGGATTCCCTAGTGCATGAAATCCTACCCGCACCTTGACTGGTACCTTTCTTGGAATTTTTACACACACGTGCGAAATGCCCTATGCGGCCTCACTACATGCATTCTTTGTTGATTGCAGGACAACCACCATATGAAGCTAAATAGGAACTACTCCCGCACCTGTAACACACATGTGGCCCAGATCTATCAGTTTTGTCCCACCTCTTAGAGTTGCCATCGCCATTGTGACGCATACCACTGGCATTTGTACCCCATTTGTCAGGGCGGGAATCATCCATACGCCTCCCAACCTCAGCATACTTAACCGCACACACATCTTCATCCTCCTTCACATGCTGAGAAACATTTGTAACCGTAGACATCCATTTCTCCGATTGTTCCAATGCCTTAGCAGTGGAAATAGCTTCCTCTAATTTGTGATCACCCATTACCCAGAGTAGCTCTTGAGTTTTTTTGTTCAGATGCGGTGCAAAGCATCTTCTTAATCTGATAACGGCAATCTTCAGGCAACTATAATAGAATGCGGTGAGTGCTTGGAAACGGGAAAAAAAATCCTTTGAAAACGTGCCAACGGCAAAACGGTGTGGCGAGGGAAAAAATAGAAAGAAGTCCAATGAAAACATCGACCCGAAGCAGTGACCAAAGGTTCCAAAAGTAGAAATAGAAGCTCAAAAGTCACAGCTCCTTAGCAGCGTAGTGAAAGTAAGGAAATCCCAAAGAGCAGAAATATGAGGCATGGGTGAAGGAAACAATCCGTTCCTGTGTCGCAGAGATGACAGGAGGTTTCCTTTTCAACTTGTCGCCATTGTAAGATATCCAGATCCAGGTAAATGATGTAGGAGATATTTATTCAGCGGCACAGCAATGAGCAGCCACACAGGTTGAAGCTGCTGAACTAACTGAACTGGTTCTTGCATTCCATGGGAGTGTTCTCATGGAATGCTGAGAGGCAGTGCTTGAGAACACAGTGTGATGCAACAACATTGTATCATTTTGGGGTCACTGCGGGATACTATGTTGTAGAAATACATAAGGTTGGAGCGTGAAGACTATTGTAGGGTCTTTGGAATGTGACCAGGCCAGGGCTCTAACGTAACACTGTTCCCATATTACAGACTTGTTTTTTTCTAAGATCTACTGACTGTTGGATATGGAATTAGGATGTTGTGATAGCGGTTTTTGAAGGCCAGGGATGCCTAGATACGATACAGTTGAACTGGTGGGTTTTATTTATACACTTTCACTTTTAAATAACATGGCTTGAATCACGTGCTATGTTTTCTCTAAAGCACATTTAGATGAAGCATGGATTATTTTTGGGTTCTTTTATTAGAAGATCCTTCTTTAATCTTCGGTACTCTTTTCTTTCAACAATTTTTCTTTGCGGGTTAAACTTTGGGTCACATAGAATATTTAGGTTTGGCTTATTTCTTTGGCTTGTACAAAGATCACTCACTGCACTTTAAAGATACATATTCCTTGTTTCACGAAGCTCTTTCCCACTATCTGTTATCTGGCTGTTTGCTAAAGAATATGTAACATAATTGACTGCATTTTATAAATCATGTTGGATGTATCAAGACATTGTATATTACATTTACATTCCAGCCTTGAAAAAGTCTTTTGAATAAGACGAAACACGTGTCGGCTGAAGGCTGAATTTGTGCTGAAAGAATTGGGCTGATTGTTGCTGAATATATCAAAGAATAAAACCAACACTTGAACTAATGAACCAAATGGACTCTGATACTTGTCTTCGTCATGAGAAGAGAGACCTTTAACAGTGGATCTTTGCTTAGAATAATTGCTACTATATTAATGAATTAATGGTCAAATGTTTTATGAAAGAGAGTGCTGTAAAAGGGTTCTAGTACATTTATTGTTTGAGCACATTAGTTTTCTAATTTGCAATTAGCACCTACTGGTAGTAAGGTGGCTGAACCCATTTAGCACCTCAATTTACAATATAGTAATATTTTGAAGTGCGGTAAATTTCCCTTTGAGGAACCACTACTACCATAATTTGAAGTGTTAACATTATATGAGAATTGATTCATAAACATTTAAATCTCACAGTTCTTGTGGAATAGATACTAATCCTAACTTGCTATGTACTATTCTAGCTGGCATTTTGTTTTCCTCTAAATTATCATAGTAGTACTTACATATAATCTGTCGTGTAGACAACAGAAACGTTTCTTCTGCAAGTAAATAAACAGCAAATACTTGCGATCCGCCCGCTATTTCTCACTGCCCGCATACAATTTCCCCCTCGCCATATTACGATGGCGGGGGGGACCCTGGTGGACGGAAAGACCGTCTGCCGGTTTTCCGCCGGTCTGACAGGAGACCGGGCGGAAAAGGGCTCTGATATGGTGGCGGTGTCTGCAAGACACCACCATCCATATTAGCATGCAGGCGGAGATGTGCCTTCCGAAGGCATGTGGTCTTTGCCTTTGGGTGCCCGTAGCGGGCCCCCATATAGTTGGGGGGGTGGGGGGTGCACATGGGGGGTACCTATGGTACCCCCCTGCATTGGCATGGACAAAGTGGCACGCACCGCGCGGTGCCTGTCACCTTGTGCATGCCAATGCACAACGTCTATTCCCAGCATTGTGGCGGGCGGTGCTGTGAGCACCGCCCGCCACAATGCTGGGAATAGGGCTTGCCACAGTGGCGGTGGCATCCTAATATCAGGTGCGGGACCGCCGCAGCCCTTGCGGACGGTCCCGCATTCCGTTGCGCTGGCGGGCATCGTAATGACCCCCAAAGTTTGGTTTCTCAGAAGAAACTGTGTTAAACCTCCTAATCTCATCTGTAAAGTTATCAACATTAATACCTGTGTCCTGTTCCTCAACACCTACACATACCAAATCCTCATTTTCACTGCACTCCTGTTCGGGACCAAAGAAACAAAACTGAACATCTTCACAAACATGCAAAAGAGCTCTGTTCATTTCTCCTAAACATAGGGCAGGAGTGTTGCCATAGTAAATCTTTCTTACTAAATTTCGCATTTTAGAGTGGTGAACAACTAACATTCGGAAGTTATGAAAGCTACTTTGGCACACTTTCTTAAATAGAAAACCCTGAAGCACGCACCACCTACAGGACTGCCACTACAGCACACCACCAACTCATCAGATCTACGAAGAGGAACTTCATCCACTCCAACTCCCGCAACTCCAAGGAACTCTTCAACATCATACAAGAATTCACCAGAACACCCAGCAAAACCTCCGACTTCCCTCCCTCCCAGGATTCCCAGGATCTCTACCACAAACTCAGATCCTACTTCCACCACAAGATCAGGACACTATACGACAACTTCGACGAACAGAAACAAGGCACAGACCCAACACCTTCCACCAGCAACTCCACCCTGCTGACCATCCTCGCCTAGACCCCTGTCACCACAGAAGACACTGCAAACACCTTGAGGAGCATACACTCCGGAGCGCCACACATCTTCCACAGGGCAGCCTCCGCCATCGCACCAGAACTACGACGGACAATCAACTGCACCCTTGAAACAGGCAAGTTCCCCAATGACTGGAAATGCGCAGAAGTCAAACCCCTCCTCAAGAAGCCCTCCGCAGACCCAACGAACTGCATGAACTGCAGGCCCATCTCCCTCCTCCCCTTCGCCGCCAAAGTCACCAAGAAGTTCATCAACATCCAGCTAACAAACTTCATAGAATCCAACGACATCCTCGGCACTTCTCAAACCGGCTTCCGCAGCAACCACAACACCAATACAGCACTCCTAGCCGCCATGGTGACATCCGCACACTCCTCGACCAAGGCCACACTGCAGCCCTCATTTTTCTAGACCTCTCAGCAGCTTTTGACACCATCTTCCACCGCACACTAGCCGCCAGACTCCACAATGCCGGCATACAGGGAACTGCCCTAGACTGGATCTGCTCCTTCCTCGCCGGCCGAACTCAAAGAATCAGACTCCCGCCCTTCCTCTCCAAACCCACAGAGATCAGATGCAGAGTTCCCCAAGGATCCGCCCTCAGCCCCACACTCTTCAACATATACATGGCCCCCCTTGCAACCATCGTCAGAAAACACGGACTCAGCATAGTATCCTATGCCGACGACACCCAGCTCATCCTCTCCCTCACCAAGGTACCTGATCTCACCAGACACAACTTCCAGGAAGGAATGAAAAACGTTGCAACCTGGATGAGTAGAAGCTGCCTGAAGCTCAACTCGGAGAAAACGGAAGTCCTTATCCTCAGAGCCACCCCCTCCGCATGGGACGACACCTGGTGGCCCCCGCCTATGGCAACTCTTCCACCCCTACGGACCACGCCCGCAACCTCAGCATCATACTCGACTCCTCCCTCACCATGAACCGACAGATCAACGCTGTATCCTCCACATGCTTTAACACCCTCCGCATACTCCGCAAGACCTTCAAATGGATCCCCCCGAATCCAGGAAGACTCTCACCCACGCACTCATCCCTAGCAAGCTGGACTATGGGAACGCCCTCTACGCCGGAGTCAACAAATCTCTACTCCACAAACCAGACCGTCCAGAATGTCGCAGCCAGACTCATCTTCACCATCCCACGACAAGACCACATCACCCAGCACCTACGAGACCTCCACTGCTCCCCGTCGAAAAAAGAGTGACCTTCAAGCTGCTCACACACGCCTACAGAGCCCTCCACAACACCAGACCTCAATACCTCAACAAAAGAATCTCCTTCTACGCCCCCAAGAGAAACCTCCGCTCCACTGACCTAACCTTGGCCGAAATCCCCCGCATCCACAGAGCCAGAACGGGAGGCATATCCTTCTCCTACACCCCGGCCAAGACCTGGAACGAATGCCCCCTCAGCATCAGACGCAGCCCCACACTGCAAGCATTGAGGAAGAACCTCAAGACCTGGCTTTTCGATGGCCGGAGCTGCTTGAGCCCCCTCCCCCCCCCCCAGCTCCTTGAGACCTTCACGGGTGAGTAGTGCACTCTATAAATCCCTGATTGATTGATTGATTGATTGATTGATTGACATGGCATTGAATGTCCCTGTACATTTTTATACTTCCTTACTTTGAATGGATTTAATCCCTGCAAAATACCTATTTTCTGTTTCAGACTTCTGCATGGAAATATACGTAGGAAACTTCTCAATATATTAATTGTATCCTGGTGAACACTGCAAATACTACTACAGTTCCATTTGTTTACAGAGGCCTGTCTATGTCTTCCTTATATCTCTTCAGCCAATATATTCTCAACACTCCGAGGAACCATCTCCTCTTTGGAATAGGAGTACCATCTTTCACTTCATAACATCAACCAGTTGTTTCAACTGCATGCACTAACATGTTCTCTTGGAACTAGCTTTCTTCATTAAAGAAAGGCTCTGTACTGAAAGTGTGCTTCCATTCGTCACTGCAAACTTTGCAAAAATTACGTCTATTCACAATTCTTTTCTTTTGGCTTCTTCTCCTCATAGACAACACTATTTTGTCCAGTGTTCTCATTCTACTCACTATCAAAATGAATTGCTTCCTCTTTAGGGCAAATGCCTTATTAAATGCAGCATCAACACGTTCCTTTTGTTTGACTACTTCTCTTCTCCTTTTTATGCTGTTTCATAGTTCGCATGAGCTTCTGAGTTACCCTAGTATGGAACATTCTGACTCAAATTTCTTTAAACTGCCTCTGTCTCCTTGTTAAAGTATCTCCTTTCTTATATGATTTAATAGTTTTGCTGTCACTTACTTTTTTTCCTTTCTTAGCTGATTTGACATTTCCCATTTTATTAACTTGGTTTAGTTCACTTTCACTTTTCCACATACTATTTAAGAAACTTTTTAGTTTTCTTACCAGCAGATCTCTTCTCTTTAACCACATTGTCCACATTCTGTTCCGTTTGTTTCCCCGTTGTAACTAAATAGTATTCATTCCTCTGTTTCTTTCTTCTTTCTGTTTTTTGGCATCATAACTATCTTGTTTTATATACAAGTAGATCTATGAAATTAAAAAGAAGAGAATGTGTCTAGGTTTCCATTATATGTTATTAAATTACATATGATAACCATTTAACTTAAATACAAACAGTCATGTCACTATGTGATAGTCATTCCAAGTCTCTTAGTTTTTTTGTTAAGAGTATGTGTACCTGTGCTACCATATGCATTACTGTGTGACTGAATATATCATTGTGTGCATCACTGTATATCTGGGTGTGCCAGTGTACGCATTACTGTATTTGTGTCTCATTGGGTGTGCTAGAGGTTGTAACCTTTTGTAGATAGCTATGTGAGTTGCAGTATGGGTGGCAGACTAGATATATACCTGGACATATGGGTTTGGAAGTGCACATGTAACTCATTGAAACTTCAAAGTACAAGTCTTATTTTCCGAACACATAGCTACCTGCCCTATGGCCTACCTACAACCTACCTTAGGGAGTGAGTTGTCTGTAGTAGAAGATGAGTTTAGGGATTGGCAACGTGTTTTAAATCTCAAGTGGGCCTAGCAGTAAATCTGCCCAAACAGCCTCTACAACAGCAGGCCCGAGACATGTTGAAAAGGGTATTTGTCTGCATGGGTGACTCTTTAATGTCGATTCTTTGGTACATCTCTGAATGAGTGTCTCAGTCCCTATTTGGGTATGTTGTGGGATATTTAGGGAGCTATGTTGGTATATGACTGGCTCTCTTAGTTGGTGTATGAGTCACTAAATGCGTATTTAAGGGGCTGCATGGATTGCTTACTGGCTCTGTTAGTGAGTTTTGAGGTATTTAACTGTGTGTGCAAGTGCCTCTATTAGTGCTAGATACAGAAGAGCTGTGTGTGTGAGTGAATGTTTAAGTGCCTCTGTCACTATCTGATTGGCTGTATCCTTTTGCACAAAGCTATGTGAGTTGGAGTATGGGTGGAAGACTATTTGTATAACTGGACATATGGGTTTGGAAGTGCACATGTAACTCATTGAAACTTCGAAGTACAAGTCTTATCTTCCAAGCACATAGCTACCTGCCCTATGGCTACCTTAGGGGGTGAGTTATCTGTAGTAGAAGACGAGTTTAAGGATTGTCAACATGTTTTAAATCTCAAGTGGGCCTAGCAGTAAAACTGCCCAAACAGCCTCTACAGCAGCAGGCCTGAGACATGTTGAAAAGGGTATTTGTCTGCATGGGTGACTTGTTAGTGTTGGTTCTTCGGTACATCTCTGAATGAGTGTCTCAGTCCCTATTTGGGTATGTTGTGGGATATTTAAGGAGCTATGTTGGTATGTGACTGGCTCTCTTAGTTGGTGTATGAGTCACAAAATGTGTATATAAGGGGCTGCATGGATTGCTTACTGGCGGTGTTAGTGAGTTTTGAGGTATTTAACAGTGTGTGCAACTGCCTCCATTAGTGCTAGATACATAAGAGCTGTGTGTGTGAGTGACTGTTTAGGTGCCTCTGTCACTGTCTGATTGACTGTATTAGAGGCTGTATCCTTTTGTACATAGCTATGTGAATTGCAGTATGGGTGGACGACTATATGTATAACTGGACATATGGGTTTGGAAGTGCACATGTAACTCACTGAAACTTCAAACTAAAAGTCCTAGCTTTTAAGCACATAGCTCCCTACCCTATGGCCTACCTACAGCCTACCTTAGGAGTGAGTTATATGTAGTAGAAAACAGCCCAAACAGGCTCTACAGCACCAGGTCCGAGACATGTTGAAAAGGCTACTTGTCTGCATGGGTGTTTTGTTAGTGTCAGTTCTTCAGTTCATATCTGAATGAGTGTTGTTGAATATTTAAGGAACTATGGGCCACATGCATCAAAGGAAAAACCCGGTCGCAAGTGGGCAGATTCTCAGAATCTGCCCCTTTGCGACAGGTATTTTTGCATTTGGGATGCATCATCCCAAATGCAAAAATCGCAATTTAAGGAATCGCAAAATTTGTGATTACTTAAATTGCGATTGCATTTAAGGAATCGCAAATTGCGATGCCTCAAATGCAATGCATGATGCCATTAGAAATAGCGATTTTGCTCTTAGGGGACTCAAATTTCCGTCAAATGAAACTTGATGGTATTTTGCAAAAATTTTGAAAAATGCACTTTAGTGCATTTTTCAAAGTTCCAGGTTACACAAACACATGCCCTTGGGGCATGTGTGTGCGCAACATGTGTTCACTTAACAATTTCAGGGGTGCAACAGGGTATCCTTTTGGCACACTTGCACCCTTGAAATTGCATGCGCAATTTGCGAGTACCTATTGGGTACTCGCAAATTGCGCATGCAATTCCCTTTAATTCCTATGGGCCTCTGGGCCCATAGAAATGATTGGGAATCAATTCCTCAATTGCAACTCGCAATTTGCGACTCGCAATTAAGGAATTTGTAGGAATTTGTAGGAATAGGCAATAGCGATTCTTTAATTGCGATTCCTTAATAATCGCAATTAAAGAATCGCTATTGTCTATGTTGATGCATGTGCCCCAAAGTTGATATATGACTGGTTCTCTTAGTTGGTGTATGAGTCTCTAAATGTATATGTAAGGGGCTGCATGGATTGCTTACTGGATGTGTTAGTGTGTTTTGGGGTATTTACCTGTGTGTGCAACTGCCTCTGTTAGTGCTACATACATAAGAGCTCTGTGTGTGTGTGTGTGTGTGTGTGTGTATGTGTGTGTGTATGAATGTTTAAGTGCCTCTGTCACTGTTTGATTGGCTGTATTAGCGACTGTATCCTTTTGTACATAGCTATGTGAGTTGCAGTATGGCTGAAAGACTGAAACTATAACTACACATATGGCTCTGTAATTGCACATCTAGCTCACTGAAACGTCTAAGTACATGTCTTACCTTTTAACCACTTAATACTCTGCTCAGTGGGCTATGTGCAGCATACATTAGGAACAGCTTATATGTACTATAAGGGAAGTTTAAAGATTGGCAAGCAGTTTTAAATGTCAACTCAGAGTAGCTGTAAAACTGCACACACAGGCTCTGCAGTAGCAGGCCTGCCACATGTTTAAAGAGTGACTTTCCTGGATAGCTCACTTGGTTGTGTCAGTATTGGAGTATATATCTAAGTGAGGCCAGCATTTTCTCTATGAGTGTGTTACTAGACATCTAATTACTATCTCACTATATGACCAGCTATTTTTACAAACCATATAGCTCTCTCAATGTGTATGTTAGTAGCTGTATGAATTCATTAAAACTGTGAACTACACACACAGGTTCTACATTAACACACCTCACCCATATTTCAAATCCTACTTCTCTGTGTTACACAATCAGATGTACAAGGCATCTAGTAGTATTACATTTACAGACCCTGGCTTACAAATACATTAAATATACCATTTGTGGATAAGGTAATGAAACTACATCTAGAAGGTAAAAATATTCAGTTGACAACTGTCTACCACTAATAAAGTTTTCACTCACCTAATTCCAACTACATGACTCACTATGTAGCTATATTTGTCAGTGACTGTTCATTGTCCAAATGCCTATATAACAGACTTTTTAGATGTATATCTCAGTTACTGTTCAAATGGGGGACTACTCCCAGGAGCACTGGAATGACACCAAATTTGTCAGGAAGCTAGATGTTGGTACACAGATCGTGCTTTTTGTGATTTGGTGTAAATCCGTTCAGTAGTTTTGGAGATATTAACTGGAAAACAAATTTGTATAACTAGGGACACAGATTACTCACGGATCCTCCCTCGGGTAATCTGCGGATTCACGCGCCCTGACAAACTTCTGATTGGCTGGCCGAACCTACACAAAAAAGTTGCGGCTGCCATTTTGTTTGTTGGGGAAACGGTCCCTGGGGCTGAAGATTTGTTTGCAAACTGCATAAAGGGGTCAGGTGAGAGGTTTGCTGACCCCTTGAACATGTTATAAAAGAAGGGTGAGCATGTGTCCTGGGGTCAGAAATCTGGAAAAAACATTTTTTGGGGCCACTGGGTAAGTCTGCGGATCCCGTACAGGGCTCAGTGCGGCTCCCCGTGTAACTCCGTGGGGGATCCTCAGAGTTAGCGGAATTGGAAAAAAAACTATATAAATGTTTACACTCACTCCTACTCTCACACCCATTACGATACTAATACAGATAGTGTTGCATCCAGTTACATACCCATACAGAAACTTTCCCACCCACTGCTATACCCATGCAAACATCAATTAACACAAAATTTACTGTGAAACGGACAAACAGTGCAGAAGGACAAAACTTTGTGAGACAGAAAACTGAACAAAAAAGATCTACACATACAACTAAACAGAAAGCTCTCATTAAAGGTAAGAACAAGACTTTTTAAAATAAATAAATAATATTATCTTAAAACAAAAATATATACAAACAAAGGGGGTCATTAGGATGGCGTAACGTTCGCCACCGCCGAGCCGGCGGTGGTGACCGTTACGCCATTGTAATGAGTAATACCCCCCACCATATTATAATGGCGGGGGTATCGCGGCGGACGCAAAGTCCGTCCGCCGGTTTTCCGCACGGTCGGAAATCATTCCGATTGCCGGCCGGGCGGACTTGGGCCTCTAATATGGTGGCGGTGCCTAGCAGGCACCGCCATCCATATTATGATGCATGTGGTGTTTGGCCTTTCCATGGCGGCGATGCCGCCATGGAAAGGCTGGCGGGGAATTGCTTTGGGGGCCCGTTGCGGGCCCCTGGGGGGGTGGGGAGTGCACTTGGGGGGTACCCATGGTACCCCCCTCCATTTCCATGCACAAGGTGGCAGGCACCGCGCGGTGCCTGCCACGTTGTGCATGGAAATGCACAACATGTCTATTTGACATTGCGGCGGGTGCTGCTGTAAGCAGCACCCGCCGCAATGTTAAACAGCGGAATGCGACCGCATCCTAATCAGGGGTGCGGGAGCGCCGCATGTCTGGCGGCCGGTCCCGTTACCACTGGGATGGCGGGCGGACTAAAGTCCGCCCGCCATCCTAATAGGCTCCAAAGTAACTTAAAATATAATATGGTTTCCTTTATATTTCACAGACTAAACTTAACTAAAACTCTACTTAGAAAATTCAAAACAACGATTTCCTTCCAAAACAACTACAAAATCAACATTAACGAAAAATATAAAACAAAGGGGCATATTAGCAAGAAGAGGCGATAATCATCGCTAACCCTGCTTAGCGTGATTTTTTTATCGTCGAGCTATCGCTGGAATATATCGCCACGCTAACGCTGTATTAGCAACGATTAGCGCTATGGCGATGAATATTCCAGTGATAGCGGGGAAATGGGCCAACATCGCTGAAAAACCAGCGATGTTGCATGGAGAAGGAGAACACCTTGCTGATACGACCCTGTGGTCGTATCAGCATAATCCACCCCCCATGTTAGGTATGGCTAACACCTGCTAATTGCAGGTGTTAAATAAATGGCGATGACCCCGGTTAGCGCGACTTTTCACGTCGCTAACTGGGGCCATGGCCACCTTGCTAATAGGCGATAGGCCTGTTAGCGGGTGTTTCCCAGGTTTGTTCGTCGGGAACGCCCACTTTGCATGTCATTAGCGATAAATATCGCTGACATGCAAAGCGGTAAAAAACGGGCGCTAATGCCCGCAAACTGTCGCTAACTGCTGTTAGAGACAGTTTGCTGATAGGGCGATATGAATATCGCCGCTTTAGCGGCAAAAAGTGCCGCTAAAGCGGCGATAGTGCCCTTGCTAATATGCCCCAAAGTAAGTAAATATTTTAACTAACTAATAGAGTTAACTTATTAAAACTAAAAAATGTATTAAAAAAGCAAAACATAACTAACAAATACTTTTATTTTAACTGCTTCTACAGACTACAACAAAACAACAACATCAAAGAAATAAACTACATCAACTAAAAATAGTAAGTATTTTTTTTAGAATAAAAACAACTAAATAAAAATAGGGACTAAATAAATGAAACTAGCAAACTAAATGCAACACTTCAATAAAAATAACATTCTATTTTTTAACCAACAGAAAAATAGAAACCAGTGAATGACCTACAAACTTCGAAAAAGTTTCTAACAAGAAAAGAAAAACAAGATATATGTAAGTATATTTTGAGATGTAATAACTATATATACATGTTTACTCTTCAATAATTAACAAATATATATATATGGGCTGCTCCATTGCCCACTGCGTGAGGTCTCCCTGAAGGGTCTGGGACTCCGGAATGGGGAAATGCTGTTTTGGATATATATATATATATATATATATATATATATATATATATATATATATATATATATATATATATATATATATATATATATATATATATATATATATATATATATATATATATATATATATATATGTCCACAATGTGATCCCTTTGATCAGTGCGCTCGTGCAGCGGGTGCTCAGCGTGGGGGCCGGATCCTGGCCCCAAATTCAATTTTTTCACACAAAGGACGCGGCACTCAGGAGTGAAGATAGTTCAAATGTGTTTATTGCACAACTCAACCAACGCGTTTCAGCCCTCTCACGGCTTTGCTCACGGTGAGCAAAGCCGTGAGAGGGCTGAAACGCGTTGGTTCCTGAGTGCCGCGTCCTTTGTGTGAAAAAATATATATATATATATATACATTTACAGATATATGAAGAAAATAACAGATGGGGCAAAGTTCAGTTCCTCACCAAAAGGAAAACTACTTCTGTGCTACATGGGCTATACTTATACACAAGAGAAAATAACCGAAAATAAAACCCATTGGAAATGTAGTAAATACTACTCCAATTCTTGCTATGGGAGAGCAACGACAATAGAAACAAATGTTATTAATTTTAGGGAACACAACCATCCCCCAACGTCACAGAAATTGAGGTGAGAAATGCTTTAGAAACCATCAAAGAAGCAAGCACCAGCTCACAACAAACCACTACCCAAATATTAAAAAACGTACCAACTAGGGTTCCTGAACATGTAACAGGACAATTACCTTCCATCCCAACTCTAAACCGCCTCATAGCCAGAACTAAAAGATCTACTTCTCAAACACCACCCCCCCAAACTTTTGCAGAAATCGAAATTTAACAAGAATACACAGTCACACACAAAGATGAAAAATGCATTCTTTATGACAGTAATAGTCATGAAAAAAGAATTATCATCTTTGCCACCAACATTCAAAAGTTAAAACAATGTGAAACATGGATGATGGATGGGACATTTAAAGTTTGCCCTAAGCCTTTTTATCAACTCTATACCATCCATGGCGAATATGAAGAAACTAACATTCCCTTCATATATGCCCTACTCCCCAACAAACAAAATACTACCTACATAGAACTCCTTACAATAATTAAACAACAGACAGAAAACTACTTCCCACAAAAAATAATAATAGATTTCGAGCAAGCAATGATTCAGTCAATTTTATAAATATATCCAAATACTGCAATACATGGTTGCTATTATCATTTCACCCAAAATATCTGGAGACATCTCCAAAAATCTACCCTAAGTATAGATTATGCCACAAACAGCAACTTTGCTTACCAAATAAACAAATTAATAGCCCTGGCCTATGTACCAACAACAGAAGTAGCCAACCACTATAATATACTTATTGAAAGTCCTTTCTACCAAGCCAACGAAGCAAAACTAACACAGTTGTTTGACTACTTTGTAGACACCTGGGTAGGAAAACTACATAGGTCAGGGCACAGAAGACAACCCAAATTCCAAATCCCCTGGTGGAATGTCTATGAAAGCACCCTAGCACAAAAAGCTAAAACAAATAACGCAGTGGAAGGATGGCATAATGCCTTCCAAGCCACAATAAGAAGAGCACAACCAACTTTCCACAAACTAATGGAATCCATCAACAAAGAACAAATGGGCTCATTATGATGGCGGTGAACCCGCCACCAGCAGCCTGCCGGTGGCGGATTCACCACCATCGCAAAGCACTTTTCCGCCTGCCAGATTACAATGGCGGGCAGTGTGCATGGCGGACGGAAAGTCCGTCCGCCACGGGTCTGACTCAGGCAATCGTTACGATTGCCTGGCGGACCCAGAAAGCATACCTAGGGGTCTATTACGATGGCGGTCGGATGACCACCGCTGGCGGTGGCGCCCGCCATACCGGCGGTGGACATCCGCCCGCCATCGCAACCAGGAAAACCGCCGGTCACATTAGGATGGCGGTGGTGACCGTGGCGGTGGGAAATTCCGACCGCCGCATTACCGCCGGTTGCCATCCGCACTCCTGCCTGGCGGACGGAGCAGGACCGGGATAATGGTGGCGGTGCAGAGCAGGCTCCGCCGGCAGGATTATGATGCCGGTGGTAGCCAGCCTTTCCTCAGCGGTCAGACCGCCATTGAAAGGCATGCAGTGAGTGTCTTCCGGGGGCCCGCTGAGGGCCCCCAATGTGTTGGGGGGGTGTGGTGGCAGTGGGGGGGTACCCATGGTCCCCCACTACATTTCCCTGTACCAGGTGGCAGGCACTGTGCAGTGCCTGACACACAGTGCATGGAAATGCAGGACATGCTCCTTTTGACATCGCGTCGGTGCTGCGTGCATCAGCAACCGCCGCAATGTTAAAGCCCGCGATCCGACCGCAGCGGTTGGATTTCGAGCATGGAACATTGTAATATGACCGGCGGTTATGTCACGGGCCTTGCGGGCGGTCTTTTCCCGTTACCATGGCGGTCGGGGAGGTTTTCCGACCGCCATCGTAATAGGCCCCTAAGAATGGTGGCGTGCCTAGCAGGCACCGTCCACCGCATTAGGATGCTTCATCCCCGCCAGCCTTGAATGGCGGTTCAACCGCCATTCAAAGGCTGGCAGGGATTGACTTTGGGGGCCTGTAGGAGGCCCCCCTTCAGCAGGGGCACTCCAGTTTTGCACTTGGGGGACACCTATGGTGCATTTTTGCCAATGCGGCGGGTGCTGCAGCCTGCAGCACCCGCCGCTATGGTAAACATGATGCCCAATGCTACCACCACCGTGACGGTCGCATTGTAATTCCATGTGCTGGGCCGCCGCCGTACAGGCGGCCAGTCCCAATTCCTGTGACGATGGCGGATGGACTAAAGCCCGTCTGCCATCGTAATGACCCCCAATGTTATCAAGAACTAAGGCTAGAACAATCTCTCAATAAAATAGGTCCTAAATTTAGTAAGCAAACAAAAACAATGTACGAATACCTACAGCACAAAACTAGACTCTACCCAAACACCAAAGGACTAGAATACCTAGACACAATAGCCAAATCTATACTTTAAACATAAAACAATAGCAAACACCATGCAGCATTTAAAAATTACAAAACAATTAAACAACATATTTCTACTTTTTTTAATTAATAATTATAATTATGTCATTTAAAAATTAAAAACTTACATAAAAATATATGACATAATATAATTATTAAAATAAAAAAGAAGCAAGCAAACAAAATGTTAACAACACACATTTCCCACCCATAATAATTAAAAATAACTTACAGTTTTGTTGCGGTAGATGGTCATCAAAAACAAACATGTCCATAGTATTTAAAACTAAATAAGAATCCGTTAAAAAAGGAATGCCCCAAAAAAATGTAAAAATACAACTGTAAAAAAAGGGCTCCAACTACGCAATCCTCTCAATAACGAAATCCTCAAAAACCCGAAAATTTGTTTAAAAAAAAAAAAAACGCTCCAACAATCCCAAAAAATAAAAGGAAATATAAAAAATGTGTTCATTTCAAGGAAACAAAACACATTTTCCTTTTCTTAAAAAAAACGCATCTTCAGCACCATCGGTTATTGAACGGGAAACCGGCCAAAAAAAAAAAAACTACACCCTCCTACATTAACACATACAAACCCACACACATTAATTACAACATTAAATACAACATAACATAATTAAACATCACATAACTAACAATATATATAACACTCTACTACTCTTCAAAACTACGTCAAACACATCAAACTCTAATCTACCAAAACAACACCAAACTACACAAAAAACAAACATTTAAAACACTAACAAGTCTACCTACACTACTACTACATTCCCCCTGTCCTAAAATTACCTTAAAAGTAAATTAAATCAAACTTACCTTAAGTGACGAAATGCAGCTCCCAACCACGAGGTTCCGTCTTCCAAAATGACCTAAAAACGAAATAGATAGACAGAAAAGTGAGCAAATGGAAAACAAAATGGCTGCGTAGTAAAAATGAAAAAAAGACTACCTCTCCATAGACAAGAATAGAGAAATAATAAAAAAAATCCCCAAAATGAAATATATATTTTTATATTTTGAAAAAATAATATAAAAATATACAAAAAAATTACACATTTTTAAAAATATATATTCAATATTATATTAACACAAATCATAAAATATAATATTCAATATATATTAAAATGTATATTTCTTTAATATACTTACTTTCAACATATAAAATTACAAGAAAACTATATTTTGGAAAAATGTGTTAATCGTTTAATATATTAAATATTATTTTGATAAAATAATAATATTTAATAAACTGATTATTAAAAAGAATTACAAACTATAACAATGTAAAATACATATTATATAATTTTATTACAAAAAATAAAATTATCTAAAATGTATTAAAAAAATATGTAAAACCAACTGTACCAAAATGTTTACTTTTCTTTTTAAATAAATGGGAAAAAAATAATCAAAAAGTCTATAATGAAACTACCGAAAATATACTTATTTTTCTACTGCATAACTGGGCTTGCATAGAAATGTACCATTTTTCAAAACTGTTTAAAAAAATATATATGTATTTAAAAATAAATTTGTAATGTAATGTACATTAAAAATATATGTTAAAATGTTTTATGCTTTATAATGTATTCTGATTAACATCAAAATTTGTTAATCTTGCTTTTTATTATTTAAAAAAATTGTTAAATAAAACTAAATAAAAACAATTTAATTGTGAACAACTAAAATAAATACATTTTTTGTGAATACAAATTTTAACAATAAAACTCACATAAGTCTCCTTTTTTATTTAAAATTTACGTATAAAGTCAGAGAAAATGCTATATAATAAACCATAAAAAATTACTATTCCAACTCCAAAACAACTAAACTCAGGGAAAGTGCTGGATAATAAAATATGAAAAATGTCTATTCCAACTCCAAAACCAACTAAACTCAGGAAGAGTTCTGGATAATAAACCATAAACAATTACTATTCCAACTCCAAAACAACTAAACTCAGGGAAAGTGCCGAATAATCAAATATACAAAATTACTATTCCAACTCCAAAACCAACTAAACTCATGGAAAGTGCTGGATAATAAACCATGAAAAATTACTATTGGAACTCCAAACAAACTAAACTCAGGGAAAGTGCTGGATAATAAAATATACAAAATTACTATTCCAACTCAAAAACAACTAAACTCAGGGAAAGTGCTGAATAATAAAATATTCAAAATTACTATTCCAACTCCAAAACCAACTAAACTCAGGGAAAGTGCTGGATAATAAACCATAAAGAAATTACTATTCCAACTCCAAAACAACAAAACTCAGGGAATGTGCTGGATAATAAACCAATTAAATTTACTATTCCAACTCCAAACCAACTAAAATCAATGAAAATGCTGTATAATAAACAAACTAAAATTAGTATTCCAACTCCAAAAACAAAACTCAGGGAAAGTGCTGGATAATAAACAAATTAAAATTACTTTTCAAACTCCAAAACAAATAAACTCAGAAAAAGTGCTAGGTAATGTAAAAAGTATTAAAAATATTAAAATGTCCAAAACTATGAAAAAACATAAATTTATAAAAATATACAAATATTTATAAAATTTTAAAATTTAACACAAACATTTTTAAAATATTGTTAAGAACATTAAAAAATAACAATTTTTTAAAACTAGATATAAATTACAATCTTTCAAAAAAAATATAAAGTTTTTTTCTTACTAAAATTAAATAAATGAAAATTTTTCATTCAAAATTTCCCTAGATTTTTTTAAATATTTAAATTTCTAAATTTTTTAACATTTGAAAAATAAAAAACTTTATTAACATTTTACACATTTGTAAAACAAGCACAATAAAAAATAATATATACATAAAAATAAACATATAGGGGCTGATTAGGATGGCGGGTGGACTTTAGTCCGCCCGCCATCCCAGTGGAAACGGGACCAGCCGCCAGACATGCAGCGGTCCCGCACCCCTTATTAGGATGCGACCGCCACCCTGGCGGTCACATTCTGCATATTTGACATTGTGGCGGGTGCTGCTTACAGAACAACCATTCACATAGCCATACACAGACTCTCACACACTCCGATATACCCAGGTAGAGACCCTTATATCCATTTACATACCTATACACAGGCTCTCACACCCTCTCACATTTCAATTCATAAACTGTCAGAACCTTTTACATACCTATGCAGACACTATGACAACCATTCATATACCTATAGAGATACTCTCACACCATCTCATATATATATACAGATACTCTTATAACCATTTACATACCCATACAGAGACTCTCATACTCTCTGTTAATGTGTTCTATTGTTTCATAAATAAACTAGTCGCTTAGGGGTCCATTACGATAACCGGCGGTAAAAATACCGTTAACCGCCATAGCCTGAAAATACCGCCCGCCTGCAACATTGAAATAGCGACCGAGCTATTATGGTGACGCGAAACAACCACCGCCCGCAGCGGAAAAAAATAACAGAATACCGCCCGTCCACGACAGAGTCCAAGACAAACCGCCCGCCACGGACGCAATACCGCCCGAAAAAGCAAAGACGACCGCGCGGACGGACCACACACCGCACGTCAAATTATGATCTCCCCGACATGAAGGCGGGAAACCAACACAAATCCCGCCCGCTACGACGAACAACAGAAATGAAGAACTGACAATGCGGAAGGCCTGGCGGCCACGTCCGTGCACGGAAATCAGTGGCGGCACAAACAAATACACACAACACAGCCAACAAGTACACACAGTAAACAACGCCAAAATACACAGACACAGAACCCATCCCAAAGACACATCCCCCTGTCAAAATATAGATTTAGCATAAATCCCAGGACACCACGCCCAACACACCTGAAAACGATAGACCATCATGACACACCCACATAGGTGAGTACAAAAGCAGCCCCCTCACAGACCACAAACCCTTGCACCACGACAAAGCCAATACCACAGCAGAGAACACGGAGAGACACAGAGGAAAGCAGCATACCACACGCACACACACATCACATCCATCACCACAACCACCACAACCACCACCTAAACACCGGCACCACAAACCCCCGCACATCACACACCAAACACACCACACCAGCATCCACAACAACCACACTACGCACCATGGCAACACAACAAATGCCCAAGTTCACTGCCACAGAGTTGACGGTCATGGTCGACGAGGTCATCAAGGTGCACCCACAAATCTATGGGAACCAGGTCCAACAGACACCAATAGCCACCAGAAACAGGATGTGGAAAAGGATCGTAGACCAGGTGAATGCAGTCAGGAACGTGCCACGCAACCGGGGGGAAATCACCAAGAGGTGGCAGGACAGGAAAACCCTTGTCAGGAAGAAGGAGGCCGAGAACCGGGAGCTGGCTGCCAGGACTGGCAGCGGACCACCCGCGCCATTCAAGACCTTCAAGGCGTGGGAGGAGAAGGTGCGAGGCATACTACATCCGGAGAGTCTCATCGGAATACCAGGGGAGTGGAGGCTGGTAAGTACAAACAAATGTATACCAGCACACCGCTATGTACTGACATGCACTAACACAATGCCATAGCACCCAGGCCCAAACACCCCCATGTCCAGCACACAGCACACCAGACATCTCGCACACATGCAACAGACACACCCACACCCACAGCCCAAAGGTACCAACAAACAAAACCATGGGGGCATGTGCACAGGCAGCCAGCACCACAACTCCCACCAGGTCCCTCTGTCCCAGAGAAGTTCGATAAGGAGCACTAACAAACCAACACCCATGTGTCAGCCATATCTGCACCAACCAACAAGTAACAGGGAAGGAGCCGTACCACAATCTCCGAGTATCAGAGGGGGGACAGCAGAAGTCCCCCCACCCAGGCCCCCACCCCTACAGCGCAGCAAGATGGAGCACTCCCCACACCCATGTCACAGCCATAGCAGTGCACACCCACACCCGACAAGTAGACATGTCACTCTACATGGAGGGCTGTCTGTTGATGGTAAACCATCACCACGACTCACAACACGGCCCCCACACCCACAGACCAGCAAGATGGAGCACCCCTCCCTCCCACAACCATGTGGTAGCCATTGCATCTCACCCTCAGAACCAACAATTGGGTAGACAACTGTATAGGGCGGGGTGTCTGTAGGCATGTGGACTGTACTACGATCAACATGTGGGACATGTCACCTAGCAGAGCGACAGGTAGCACTGCTCCCTGCCACAAACATCTGACCAATGTGCACACGGACAGCAATCACAGAGTCACATCCCACATGAGCCATCACAAATGCAGAAACACGTAACAAGTCACGTCAGCATGCACAGGTCTAACTGGAGTACTGACCCACATGGCGTGCACTGTGTCAGTCATCACACACAACAGCAACACCATCCAGGTCTTGTCCATGTAGTCGTGTCTGCTTCTACCCTTGACATAGTACAACATCAACCATGTAAGACTATCTCGTCCAAATGAAACATAGTGGAACCCCAGTAATGTCACATACACCACTGGACCCATGAACCACACAGCTACACAATGCACATTTAAGATCCCATCAATCCCATCTTCCAGCCCCAGTGACAGGAAAGGTATATCATCCCAACAGTTGCCCCATAGACGGTAGTACAGCAAAGAGTCCTGCCGATGACCAATAATGTATCTGCTGTGTCTGAAGCACTCGTCACACTGTGCGTAACAACATACAGAATGCAATCAACACTCCAAGAGCACTGCACTGCTGCACATGGGTGAGAGTAGCACGCACACCAAGGAATCGTACCATCTGCAATACGTCGTGTGGCATACAACCATTACTCACCCACTACAATGCCTGCTGTGGAATGCCCATAAATGACAACAGTGAGCAGATATGCTGGCTAAGACAGACATACACACACCTCTGTCCCTGTAGTGTCGTGTGGCCAAAACACATGTCCCCCTCTGCACCCATATGTCACTGTATGTACCACAGTACCATATTCCAACACCAAACCGTCCATGGGGCTGTACCCCGTTCCCACCAAAGCCACAAAATGTAGGGGCACTGCAACACACACCAATTGGCAATTCAAATCCGTCCCATGCCAGATGCACCCATCACACTATTCCAGTGACTTGATCACGCACACACATTGGAGAGACATACACACGCATCCTGCAAATCAGTGCACAAACTGTGCATGGCAGACATCTAACACAAACCCTGCAAGGTGCAACACAATAACGTTTCGTCTCCGCCCCACAGGTGACGACCAGCAGGATGCTGAGGATGGAGACACCAGCCATCACAGCCAGTCCACAAGCCCCCCACACGGACTCACGGATGTAGAAGACCCGGACACCTCTTCGGACGAGGACCACCGAGCAGGCCCATCTGGTGTGGCAGGGCCCAACCGCTCCCCAGGGCCTCTCCTACCCACCAACCCATCTCCCAGGGCTGGTGACCAGTCCCAGGCCCCTGCTGCCACGGTCATAGCGGCCACCACCACCGCCGCAACCACCACCACCGCCACAACCACCACCACCATCACCACCACCACGGCCTCCCTGACCACGCAGCCATCCCAAGAGGTGGCGCGAACCACAACATCTACCCTCGGAGCCAGGAGGAGGACCCGGATGAGCAATGTGGCTAGTGGGCAGGCC
Source organism: Calotriton arnoldi (assembly GCA_963921515.1). Taxonomy (NCBI): domain Eukaryota; kingdom Metazoa; phylum Chordata; class Amphibia; order Caudata; family Salamandridae; genus Calotriton; species Calotriton arnoldi. The sequence goes on along the minus strand of CAWUFW010004493.1, from coordinate 289,603 downwards.
GGTGGCAGCAGTCCAGGTGGGAGGAGCAGGGTCAGGCCAACGCCAACAGAGCCTGGGAGCCAAGCCCTGCCGCAAATAGCCAGAGTCCTTGGGGCCTATGAAGAGGCCCAGGGACAATGGGCCAGGTCAGCTTCCGACACGAGGGAAGTCCTTGGTGTGTTGAGGTCCATGGACGCCCACATGGGCCGACTTGTGGACCTCATGGGCCAGCTAGTGGTGGAGGTGAGGGCCCACAGAAGGCCAACCACAACACCTACGACACCACCTGCTGGGGCGCAGGGACGTGCCACATCCAGTTCCCCGGCGTCCACAGCGAGTGGGCAATCCACAGCCACCACCAGCAGCCCACAAACACCCCCCTCCCAAACGTGGAAGGGGCCGTCCAAAGAGGAAACAAATGTCCAGGGAGGACTTCGCACGCACCAAACGCCAGTGAGTCAGCCAGCCATGGTGGCCACCCCTGCATTCACTTGGACTACCATCCTACCCCACACTGCCAGTCGAGTGGCAAATGTCTGTTGGACTGCGGACCCAGGACTACATGGGTACACCTTGACCATCACGCGGACATGACCGTCCACTCATTGTACAGCATGCACCACCTCCTTGATCACCTTCCCCACAATCACATGTCAGCTTTTAAATAAATACACCTGTATCACATCCTATGTCATCTGCTATGTTTATTAGCAATGGTGCACAAACGTCAGCATGTTCAGAAAATCATCTGTACTGTGTCCTGTCGATAGGGCAGGAGAGGCTGTAGGGACCTAGGGGTGACAAACAGAACAAGAGTCCATTGACTGTGTGTGTCACACACTCATCACACAGTACTTCTCATCAGGCCTAAGCAATGTACACACATCTCACAGAGCAACAGGGCACAATGTCACAGCCACCCTCAGTGGCATACTACCCTGGACAAGGACCATTGCCACACAGCACTCAGTCAACAATAGGCCGCCCTGACAATGCACACATACACATACACAACTACAGCGACATCAGCCGTCGTACATGGTCACTCACCGTCAGGTGACGTAGCGGGCGATGAGCTGCTGACACTCATTCACTGCTTCCTCCTCTCCACTGTCCTCGTCACTGGACACGGCTTGGCCTGCAGGCGGGGGCCCTGGCTGATCACCGTCATCCACTATCAGGGGGATCCGCCTGCGAATAGCGAGGTTGTGCAGCATGCAGCATGCCACAACAATCTGGCACACCTTCTGTGGGGAGTATGCCAGTGCACCCCGGTGCGATCCAGGCACCTGAATCTGGATTTCAGGAGTCCAAATGTCCGCTCCACCACACGTCTGGTCCTCCCATGTGCCTCATTGTACCTGACATCCGCTGGTGTACGAGGATTGCGTAGTGGACTCAAAAGCCAAGGGCCATTAGGATATGCAGAGTCACCAACAATCCACGCACGGTCCGGTTGAAGATTGGTCATCAGACGTGGGAGGATGCTGTGGCGCATGACGTGCGAGTCATGGGTGGACCCGGAAACTTCGCACACACGTGGGTAATGATCATGTCCGCCAGGCACACCACTTGCACATTCAGGGAGTGGAAATGTTTCCGGTTCCTGTAGATGTGCTCAGTGGCCTGTGGTGCAACAAGGCCAACATGGGTGCAATCAATTGCACCAACAACCTGGGGGATGCGTCCGAGTGCATAGAATGCACCCTTCACCGCTGGCAAATCACGGGCCCTGGGGAATCTGATGTACCGGTTCCTGTACCGCATCATAGCCGACAGGACATCCCGTAGCACCTTGCTGAACATGGGCTGGGACATCCCACCTCCACTGCCCACCGTGTGTTGGAATGACCCGGTGGCGAAGAAATGCAGTGCAGCCAACACCTTGGCCATGGGGGTGAATGCAGTTGGATACACCCTGCGAGGACGAAGGTGGGGTTCCAACATGGCACATAGGCGATGCAGGGTGGGCCGGTCCAGACGGAACTTCCTGATGACCTCCACATCCTCCATGGCCGACAGCAATTGGTAGGGGCAATGTATGTTTGGTCTCCTCCTAGGACAGATGGAAGTGGACACATGTCAATGCAACACACAACATGGCATCTACACATACACAACACAAAGAACACCATCAAAGCAATAGTATCAACGAACAGCTGACAAGTAGGGACAGCACAGCAACATTACTCTTACACAGATCCCCTTACCAGTAGCAAGGACCACTGACACATACCATTGCCATGAGCAGACACATGGGGATTGAGGCCATATCAGCTTGATAGGCATGATGATGGAGTCAGACTGCATATGTGAGTAGCGGCAACACCACAGCATTATACCTAGCTGCTGTGCCTGACACCTCTTCCGAGGCTGGGTGAGTATGGCACACACCAACAACACAACGTACACAGGCAGAGCGGTACACCAAGCGCAGCAGCTTGGTCATGCAGAATCAGCCCCAAGGGGGCTATATCAGTGTGGGAGGGAGACAGGCTTTACCACAGCTACCAGGGACTGCTGACTGCCACCCCACGACAATACCTGCTGCTGCTGCCACCTGTCCACCTTAATGTCGACGACTCTGAGGACATGTCCATGCCCACTCACCGGCGAGGAGCTGCAGTCCCTGGAATCCGAGCTCCACGCACACTGCCCAAGGCAAATACCGGCAAAAGTCATGTGTGTGTAAGACAACTACAGTGTGTAGGAGTGCATGTGGGGGACACACATGTCGGTCATCCGCAGCACAATGATACTGAGCCTGTGGGGTCCCAACATGCACAGGAGATGGCTTGCACCATCAGACTCATTGCCTCCCTCGCTCACCCCACTGATGCGATTGCATCATGGGATCACGCGCGTGTGCAGCAGCACCAATCTCTCCCCAGAGAGGCCAAAGAGGGAATGTGTGGCTCCAGTCGCTCCAGTCATCGAGCTCACGGGTAAATGAGTGGGGGGACGCCGTACAGCCGCATGGTACCCCGAGTCGTGCCCTGGACAACAGTGGCAAAGCATGGCTGTCTCCATAGTCCGGATACACCACATACCACACACGGGAGCTGTAGCTGCACTAGCGGGCCATGCTGCAAACACAATCCCAGACGACATGTAGACACACCCCGGCGCGCAATGTCATAGCATCCGCTGACATTGGCAAGGGACCCATGGGGTGTGATATGTGCCTCATGGTGTAGAGCACGGGTACTCATAGTACGGGCCGCGGCCCGCCAGGGGCCCGGCAGGCCTTCCTTGGCGGCCCGCAGACCTTGCAGATATCCTACCTGTGTACTTACTGTAAGTGTCAGCAAACTGCGCCGGTTGCAGCAGGGCTCAATGGGGGCCGGGCGATGCTTTGAAAGACCATCCACTTGTTAATGAGGCTGTGTTGTATTTCACCTCTTCTCAGCGCCCATTCATTTCTGAGTGGAGATGCAGGGGCGCTAAGTAGAGGTGTAATGCAACGAAGCATCAATAACAAGTGAATGGTCTTTTGAAGACCTGTGAAATACTCGGTGCGGCTGTGTGTGTGCCCGGGAAGCTGTCTCAGCCTGGGCTGACTCACAGGCGGGGTGAGGTGACAGAGGGTGACAGAGGGAGGGAGACAGACAGAGGGAGGAACACAGTGAGAGAGAGGGAGACATGGGGAGGGAGGAGGGCAACAGACAGAGGGAGGAGGGCGACAGACAGAGGGAGACAGAGGGAGGGAGACGGAGGGAGAGAGAGAGAGAGAGATAGATGGAGAGAGAGAGATGTGTGTATGCCGGGTCTGGTGGCTCAGTGGACGAAGGCGTCTGCTGCAGGGGCCTGTGTTCAATCTCATGGTCATAGTTCTTCTGCACTAGCCCCCTCCCCCACTGACCCCGCCCTCACCAGTGCGGCCCTCGGCCACAAACCACGCTGTGGATTTGGCCCCCGAGAGAAGGTTTGTGAGTACCCATGGTGTAGAGCCTCCGAGCCATCCCCCCCGCCAACGGGTGTCATGCAAATCACACACTTCGCAAAACCATTAGGTAGCTATGCCTGCACACCAGGGCACGAGTCCGGGTACCATGCGGGTGTACGGCATCCCACCACTTATTTTACCGTGGGCTCGGTGACTGGAGCGTGTGGAGCCACACATTCCCTCTTTGGCCTCTCTGGGGTGAGATTGGAGCTGCTGCTCACGCTTGTGCTCCTATGATGCAATCGCATCTGTGGGGTGGGCATTTGTTGTCCATGCAAATGTCCTGGCACGGACGTTCAGAGGGAGGTGAGATGACAGTTCTCAAGTTGTTCAGCAGCAGATAAGCGTGCACATACAGGAGCATGTGTTCAGGTGCGCGGCATGCATGTTGTAGCATTGTGGTGCGTGCAATGTTGGCCATGTGGTCACTGTACACAGGTCCCATTCTCCAGCCTCCCCGTGTTCATGCAGGGACAGGGGATTTGGTGATGGACAGGGTGCATGTCCCGGAACTGTCAGGTGTCATGACGGTGGAGTTGATGGTGAGGCGTTTCTTTCCGAGTGCATGGTGTAGTTGTTGCACAGCTGACTGGCCACTGCGTGCGGACGGCAAGCATGGGTGGGGTGTTGCACATGAATGTTCAGTTGTGGGTATTGATTTGGGGACCCATGAATTGACAGGTTGTCAGGTATGCGATACCTTCCTGCAGAGCATCCCTTGCATTGGTGGTATTTGTGGCTGACATCCAATGAAGCGGATGGTGGGTTGCAACGTATTCCTCGTAAGTTGTCCCTTGTATGATCCTGATGGGACATGTCGGGTGACATTCGATGAAACTGTGATCCAGCATACGTTGTGCGGAGGCACACTGGTTCCATTGCAGTGTGTGTCCTATTGTAGCCACGAACGCCATGCCCCCATACACTGAACAGTTCCTGTCATGGGCGTCCAGGGGTGAGAACAGTTGTACCAGGTCCCCGATTGGACATGCCGGGTTGGAGAGACATACATCCACAGGCCAGTGGTACGGGCACCTCCGACAGTAGAAAACGGGCTTGATGCAGCTGAACATTTCAATGCGGTAAGTTACTCGATAACTTACGTTCAGCATGGCCAGATTTGCACTGCCTAGTATCTGTTGCAAGCTATTGCTGTACAGCTGCATCTGTCTGGCGTAGGTGTATAGTGCTGGTGCCCCGTCCATTTTGCTGCGGTGTGCTGGGATGTCGTGCTCCGTCTGTCTGGGCTGTCTGCTGCGTTCAACCTCCGACGTTGCTGTGTGTTCTTGTATGGATGTTAGGCGGCAGGACTTTGTGTATGGCTTGGGAGGCGGCCACAGGCCCTCATCCCACATGCTCCTATGAATGGTCAAGGCCAGTGGTGTCTGACTCCTTCCTGATTACTTGCATTTGAGCCACAAGGCACAGTGGTATGATTGTATTTTGTAGTTTTATCTTTCTTTCATGTTCAGCCTTATCTGCCAGTGGATGGTTGACTCAGCATGGCTATGTTTGGGTTGTGGTTGTTCCAATGGCTCCGTTCTCCTGCGGGATATGTTGCAATGTGATTTGGCTGTGGGAATGGAAGGACATTCACTGCTATCTGCTCTCGCGTGTGTGGGTGTGTCACTTCTTTCCCGCTGTGCATTGGGACTGGTGTGTGGGCGCCGGTATTGTGAACACCTGTTCGCAGGCAGCAGCGTTCCTCAATTTTGGACATGGCATGGCTTGTTGTTGCGTGCAGGATGGTATAGCTGTTGTTTGTTGTGACTGGCGTGCCTTTTGCGGTGAATGTCCATTGTTTGTGCTGTTCTGTGGCAGCTGCCGTGTGCTTCTCCATGCTTTGCACACAGGTGTGTGTCCTCTTCCGACGTCACTTTTCTCCCCTGTTCGGCACACTTGTGTGACTACGTTTTGGCAACTGTGAGTTTTCGGTTGTGGTCATGGTTGACGTAGGGGGACCACGTGACTTGTGCCTTCAGGGTGGGGCTGGTGTGTGTGGTGTGTTGTTGCAGCCCTGCGGGGTTTGTGTGCAGCCCATGCGTGGCGCTGTCGTTGGCCTCTACGTTGTGCGCATGTGTGTCATCGCCGGGGCGCTGCGGGGCCGTGCCGGGTACGTCACCTCCCGGGCCGGGGTATTGGGTGCCCATGATGTTGTGGGTTGCCCATATTTTGCAGGTGGGATATGTGTGGGTGCAGTGTTGGATGTGTCCTGTCCCCACAGGGGTGTCTAGGGGGCCCATGTACAGTTTTCCCGCCCTTGCATGGTGTGCGTTTTTTGCATGCCCTTGTTGTGTGTCTGCCTACCTGCGTCGTCGTGGCGCGTTCATTCCTAGGTGCTGCATCAGGATCAGCATTGGGATGGCCTGGAGTGCAGGATTCATGTCGGAGTAGTCCGGGTTGGTGTTTCTCTGGTCAGCAATGTAGTTTCCGCCTCCTGTTCTCGTGCGGTGTCTCTTTGCCGATGGGGCTGTTTGGTTGTGTCATCGTAATTTGTACGCCGGGCGGTGCGTCATTTCGTCGGACGGTGTGCTTCCGTTGGCTGGCGCCGTTACGTGCGCAAGCGCACTTTGATGGCGGGCGGCGTCGCAGGCTTGCGGGCGGTATTGGCCTGACTTTTCACATCCTAATTTTGCGGGAGTGCGGGCAGTTGCTGGCGGACGGTAATGGGCGGTTTTTACCTCCGTCGGTACGGCGGTAGTGTTTCCGCCCGACATCGTAATGGGCCCCTTAGTGAATTAATAATTACATGTCTTAATCTTGACTTTAATGTATTGTTTATTACTTTTCTAGATATACAGTTTTGAAAAAGAAGATCTACAATGCCTGATAAAACGCAAAAAAGAAAGAAACAGAGGAAACAGTATTATCAACTTCAAAGTGAGATGGGCAAATAAAATATGGTGGAGAATGTGCAGAGTTAAAAAAAGAGAAGCTGGTAAGAGTATTAAACAGTTTCTCAGAAAAATATGTCATAAAATGCAGAATGAGAGTACAGACATCTAAAAATGGAATTTGCGCATCAAGTGGAAAAAACAAAGGAGTACGTGTTTCACAGAGTAGAAAATATCTAAGAAATCAGAGAGTTTGTCATGGGGGCAAACAGTTTTGTGTATGAAGAAAAGAAGTGCTAGAAAAAGGCTTATTAATAGAACTAATTTTTGCAAAATTTATAAAGGTGAATGGAAGCATACTTCTAGTACAGAACCTTATTTGAATGAGGAAAGTTATTTCCAAGAGAATACACTAGTGCATGCTGTTGATTTAGATGGGGATTGTTATGAAGTAAATGATGGTAGTCCTGTTGCAAAAGAGAAGATGGTTCTTAGGAATGTAGAGAAAGTGATAGCTGAAGAGGTACAAGGAAGGTGTGGACAGGCCCCAGTATACGAATGGAATTGTGGTAGTATGTGTAGTATTCATCAGGAATCAATTGATTTATTACAGAATCTCGTACGTGACTTTCCATGCAGAAGTTTGAAAAAGAAAATTTCAATTTTGCAAGGATTAGATCCATGCAAAGTTAGGAAATATAGTAATTTACAGGGACATTCCCTGGCATGTCTTTCAAGGAAAGTTTGTAGAAGCACGTTTCATCATTTCAGTATGTTAGCTGTTCACCGCTCCAAAATACGAACTTTGGTTAGAAGACTTTACTGTGCAAAAACTCCTGCTTTATGTTTAGGTGAGATGAATAGATGTTTATTGTATGGGACATTAGCTGGGATTGAGAAAGTTTGTGAAGATATTCAGTTTCGGTTGTTTGGTCCAGAAAAAGAGTTTATGGAAGATGAAGAGTTAGTAGCTGGAGGTCTAGAGGAACAAGATACAGAAATTACAACTGACAACTTTGCTCAAGACATTGCACAGTTTAACACAGTTTCCTCAGAAAGACCAAACTGTGTTTGTATTTGTTGTTAACACATTCACTACAAAACGCAAACTTGGAATGTGGCTGTGTACTCTAAATTTGAAAAAGAGAACAATAATAAGTGACAAGAATTTGGTGCATAATTATTTGTTGAGGAAAGATTTGATTTGTCTACGGGCAGATTATTTGTAAATTCTGTTATGACAAATTAGAGAATAATAAAATGCCAGCTAAAGGTATACATAACAAGTTAGAACTGGTATCCATTCCACAAGAGCTTAAAGCATTGAGGGGCAGATTTACAAGCCCCTTCCGACACTTTTGCATCACTTTTCCCATGTGAAAAATGACGCAAAAGTGGCGCAAGAGCCTTGTAAATAAGCCCCTGAATGTTTATGAATCAATTATTCTACAACACATACATCTTTTTCAAGTAATAGTTCATATGGAGACAAAGACAGGGAAATTACCTCCAACTAAGCTCCACAGAGGACTAAAGGGAAGAGTTGTGTATTTACCTTTAGATTTTAAGAAGAATATTGAAACTGTAAGAGTGGAAAGAGAGATAGAAGAACCAGTTATTATTTTAGTAAATGGGGTTCCAACAAAGAATAGAAAAATCTGGCAAGAGTTAGTAGATGTTAATAAAGTTAAAAAAGAAACATTATACCTTGTTGAAAATGATATTTACTATAGAAATGTTGATGTTGATGAAAATGAAATTTGCATACAAGATGATACATTACCATCATGCGGACAGATTGAAAAAGTGGATCGATCTAGATCAGAAGAAATTTATGAACACCATAGCATTCACCCTCTGCATTCTAAAGAGGTCATTGGTGATGCTATTGAATTGTTTCACATGAAGCAAGCAAAAGGAAGTCCCTTAAGTGTCTGGGAAAAAAGCTTAGAGGCTTGTTGTTTTCCACAACTGTTTCCCACTGGAGTAGGTGGACGCTAGATGACCGCTCTGTACAGATACCAGAAGCTGAATACCGCTCAACATGATTATACTCAGAGGATCCAAGATTTCGTCAGTGCATTCCATATATATTTCATCTTCTGTTTGAAAGTGATTTGTCTGTACTATCTTATTCTGTGAATTATATATTGAAGACAGCAAATCTTCAAAACTTGTCTGTAAGGGAATTTGTTGATAAAGTTCAAGAAAAAGGTGAAAACCTGAAATATATAACTTAATGAATTTGATGGCATGCCAATGGGGAGCAAATGAGTATTGGTATCGTCGCCATGGAGAACTCAAATGCATGTTGAGAAGTCTAGGAGCACCTACTTGGTTTGTCACACTTAGGGCCCGATTCCGATCTCGTTCGAAAAGCCTCCCGACCGACACGGATTGGGAATGGCTTCCAACCGACACGTACGTACGCTGTCCGACCGACGTAGTACGATGCAACGCGTGTCAAATACAAACGACTCGCACGGAGCATAATACGGATGACCGACACATACGGAAATCAATCCGTCCGAGCGAAATTTCCGGAAGAGAGCCCAACGTGACCGACTCGTACGCGAACGCTGCAACATAGCTTAGCGTGAATGGGACAGACTCGGACCACCCCGCTAATACATGAAAATGCATACGTTGCGGTCAATGGAACGTTTCTGTCATGCTCAACAAAATACACTAGAAACAGACAGAAAAAGTGCAAACGAGCATTGTCAAAGGCAAAAAAAAAAAAAATTAAGACACACCCACAACTCCACCTATATAAAGGTCCAAATTTCTTACCATGATCCTTTGCAAAATCAACAGACCTGCCAGCAGATACCACTACTACACTGCACTGATACATACACTCACAACCCACCCACCACACAACCTGTACACTACTAGCACCTGTCAAATACCACACTCACAAACACACACCTTTACTCATACTCACTCACCCTCACCTTCACACTCACCCACACATCCATCTCCACCACCACCCATCACCATGCCCCCAAAGAAGAATCCAAAGTTCACAGACGGTGAGTTGGAAGTCATGGTAGATGAAATTCTCAGAGTAGAGCCACAGTTATTTGGCAGCTTGGTCCAACAGACCCCCCTGTCTCAGAGAACCAAGATGTGGGAGAGGATTGTCAACAAGATGAACGCTCAAGCACCTTGCCTGCGCAGAATGGACGATATCAGGAACAGGTACTATGATGTGCGAAGGAGGGTCAAGAAGCTCATTTACAAAGAGCATGAACTGAGTCAGCTGACTGGCGGTGGCCCTCCTGCAACACCTGTGCACTCCACTTCCTGGGAGGAGAAGGTGCGGGCCATCCTTCCACCGGAGGGCGTCCATGGAATATCAGAAGTACCAGAGCCTGGTGAGTACATACTCAAATAGCCAATATTGATAGCAAATACACAGCCACAGACATCACTGTCAAGGACACAGCGATACAAATCACTGTCAGCAAAGCCATAACAACATTAAGCAAATGAGCCTGTGATGTGTATGCCACTTTGACAAACAAAATACCTGCAATCTCAGAGTAATATGTAACTATTTCATGACATGTACCAACTTACTAAAAAACACAGCAAGGCTTTGTGCTCAAAACAGCAACCACCACTGTCAGCCATCTTGCCTGCACTGTTTCATTCACAGGGAAGCTGTCACACACATACCCCTCCCACCAACACCAAACCCCACACCTGGAACTATGCCTTCCCTGAGAGTTAATGAAAATCTACTTCCAAGATGCCTGACACTGGGCTCTGGTGTAGGGAGGACAAGTCCATGATGGGATATGTGATCAAAAATAGATTTTTACCAACAACATACCTGCAATGTAACTGGAAATCTCACCATTTACAAAGATGTACAAACTTAGCACTAACTCACAGCAAAGCAATGGGATCCAAACACCAGTCACATGCATCAGCCATCTTGTTTGCACACATTCACTCCCAGGAAATCTGAGTCACAGGAAGGAAGGTTGGGATGGCTGGGAAGGTGGGTGTAGCTAAAAGCATGATGGGAGTTGTAGTCAAAGCCAACAGTCCTCCTCCCACATGGCCCAACAAGCCCACCTTGAACCATGCTCATCTCACAGGGAGTGGAAAAGAACTGGCAAGATGGCTGACTCGGCTCTGGTGTGTGGAGCACAAGGCCCTGTTGGGAGTTGTGCTCAAACAAACACCACGCCCCACTGTCAGACATCTTGGACGTAAAGTTTGACTCACTGTCATGGAAGCATGGTTTATGGTGGCCTATTTGGTCTGGTTGGGAGGAGGAGTATCTACAATGACTTCAACTATCATCATGCCCTGCCCTACACACACCTTCTCAGCCAGAACAAATAGCACTCTTGTGACTAGGCAGTCCATGACAGTGAAAGGAAATGTACCAGCAAGATGGCTGACACATGGGCCTTATGTATGAATTGGCCACAAGTCACACCTAGGCCCTGGGCCTCTCATACCAGTCCCCACTCTCAGCCATCTTCACTGTACATTTCCACTCACTGTCTGGGGATGCATTGTCCCAGGTGTGCTCCCTGGGCTGGCTGGAAAGGTGTGTGGAGTACAGGACATGGTGTGAGTTGCAGTCATAGCACACATCACTACCCACACACAAAGCAACCTGTCCATCAGTGACAAGGGATACCTGACAGTGAATGAAAGGGCCACAGCAAGATGGCTGACACTGTTGCATGGTGTCATGTGCACAAAGCACTGTTGGGAGTTGCATTCAACTCCTACATCATGCAGCGTTGTCAGCATCCTTTCCACTACACTCCCCTCACTGTCATTGATACTTTGTCCACGAGGAGTAAGCTAGATTGGGTGGGAGGAGGGGTACAACTTCCAGCAGCATAACACAAGCACACAAACCTCTGTACCTCACAGCTCTGAGCCTGAAGAAGCAGGAAAGCAGCCTTGGTTAACTCATCTGTCCATGGAGGACAAGGACAATATACATGATGAGATCAGGCACAAAGCAAAGCAGTAACACTATTTGCTACTGACAGCTATTCACATGTGTGCAATGAGATGAGAACTAGGAACACATTCATCAAAATACCATAAACCAAATGCCACATACATTCTGGACTGTGAGTGTGTATGTAGCCAAACCAATTTGACTGCAAATGACATGCACAAACGCCAGCACACATGCACAAATCTTGAAATATATCGTAAGAGGAAGAGTACGTATATCATTGGAAAAGCACAGATGTGGGAAATACCAACACACCTGTGTCATGCACAGGGTGTCACTTGCCAGTCAATGTCTATGTACAGTCAAATGAACAAAACATGCCCATTTATGCACAGAGCTGGAAATGCTCAGCAAAACACTTCTTGTTAAAATCACAATGTTCGCTGAAAAAATAGGCCTGGGTCTGTGACGATAGAGAACTATTTAATGTACCTACACTCATCATAATGTACAATAGCAAATGTAATGTGTATGATACGATGACCTGTGCAAAAACACCACAAACATTGTGTCTCTCATCTACCCACAGGGCCTGCTGGGGACACTGCAGGAACAGAACAGGAATCCCAGTCCCAGACTCTGGTTGACCCTGAGCTCGCCGGTGTGGATGTCTCTCAGATGATGATGAACTATCTGGCCCCTCCAGTGTGGGTCAGCATGCAGCACCAGCAGCTCGAACACCAGCACCCCGTGTGACCACTCCTGCAACATCTGTCAACCCCCAGATGACCTCTACCAACACGGACACACCAAGGCAACAAAACAACGAGAGCACAGCAACACAGGGCACTCTGGAGCAGGTGGACAACAACACCAGTGTCAACGATGAAGGAGGCTCAGTGTTGTCTGTGCCTGCAACAACAGGTCCTGCTCGTGTGGGTAGGGGTGGTGGGAGAGGGGCCGTGGGGAGAGGTCCCGTCAGGCAGCTGGTGCTGATGATCAAGCAGACCCACAGTTGGCACGCATTCTATATGCATATCGAGAATGCACCGGAGACTTTGGCCAGGTAGTTGGGATCCTCAAGGACATGCAACAGCAGCAGGCTGCCAATTATGCCAAAATTGACTCACACGTGTCCAGATGGACTCATACATGTCCAGAATGGACTCACACATGTCCATAATGGAGTCCAAAATGGATAAAATCGATGACCAGACTGCGGTGCACAGGGGCATACTTACCTGCCTCCGCCAGATTGCTGACAACATGACCCCACCTCCCTGTGTGCCCACTATATCTGTTGCTACTACATCTGCAACTGCCACAGGGAGGGATGAGGACTCTGGCGGAGAGTCCCCTGCACCGCGGCAGCCTGCACCTGAGGGTCCCCCCTCCAAGCGTGGGAGGGGTCATCCGAAAAAGGATAAATGAGAGACAGATGACCATGCATCCCCCCAGGAAGTGAAAACCTGCTCCTGATATCCTCCAATGTGTGTGAAGCGTTCACTTTGTTGACTGTCACTGAACTCCCCCACATGGGATGGAGGGACTAAGTTGGATCACTGACTCAAATGACTGTGGACTTGGCTCCGAAAATTTAATCTACTACCACTAACAACTCCTCTGTGAACTTTGGATTTAAAAATTGGTACAGCGCTATCACTTTCTTGTAAAATTTCACACATGCACTGCAATACATTTTTATTCACACTATACTCACTTCTGTCATGAAATAAATACTGTTTGTAATATAGAGACGATGTCCTAAAAAACAAACAATTGGCTGAAAAACAAGTACAGGAATTTAACTACTGTCTTGTGAGTAAATGTAACATGACACATATAAGAGATACACACAACAAGGTCAAAACTACACAAATAGTACATGGCATACATCCTCATTGCCTCCGCTGTTGTAAACTGAAACCACATTTCAATGCACAAACACTAATCATTGTTAGATAAACTGAACATCAGGGCACATATATAGTATGTAAATGAATGTTGGATGTGTGTATACAGACGAGGCACACCTCAATGTGGAGCACAGGTTTATTACACAGGCACAACATGTTGCCTCCACAACAGATGCAATCAAATCACACTGTGACAATAAGCACAACTTAACCAAGACTTTTGAAAACTTTCAGAATTGAGTGTGTGGCACAGATTCTTGATCCCGAGAAAAGTTGCACTCTGTAACTGCATTATGTGTCTGGGAGGTCACATGTCTCCATACACCAGCCAAAGGACCCTGTGAAGGAGAGACATAGAACAGTCTTGAAATACCAAATTTCTGCATACATCTCCAAGAGACATTTCATACTTAAAATTTTAAAATTGTGAACACTAGCTAGGAGTCATGTCAACACTGTACTGGTGACCATACTAACTCAATGGACAACAAACAACTCCAAGGATCATGTTAAGTAGCTTGCACCCACACGTATATAGAGATATTGTACAACAGACACATATCATGCAAAGAAAGTGCTTTGTCAACTCATCATTGCATATTTACAATCATGAGAAAAAGTTGTTGATGAGCTGTCTCCGAGCATCCTCCTCCTCCTCATCATCACTGGCAACATGCCCCAGGCCTGGATCCTACCCTGCTGGAGGCTGCTGGTCCCCGTCATCTTGGATGAGAGGTAGCTCATTCCTCACTGCCAGGTTGTGAAGCATGCAACACACGATGATGATCTTACACACCTTCGCTGGTGCATATTGGAGGGCTCCTCCTGTACAGTCCAGGCAGCGAAATCTGGTTTTCAGTAACCCAAATGTCCGCTCAATCACTCACCTGATCCGCCCATGTGCCTCATTAAAATTAAACTCAGCAGGGGTGACAGGGTTCCTGAGTGGTGTCAGCAGCCACGGCATGTTGGGGTATCCAGAGTCTCCTAAATTTAAACAGAAAATACTTCATGTGTCTGAAAACAGGGTACAACCTGGCATACAAGCAACACACAACACAAACAGACAACATTACCCACCAACAAGCCAGGCACGCTCATTTTGCAGCTGAGACATCATCTGTGGGATCCTACTGTTTCTCATAATGTAGGCATCGTGTGCTGATCCTGGGAAACTCACAGAGACATGTGAGATCATCATGTCAGGCAGACATACCACCAGGGCATTTATGGAGTGGTAATGCTTACGATTCCTGTATGTTTGTTCATTGGCTTGTGGTGGGGCCAAAGCCACATGGGTTCCATCAATGGAGTCAATGACATGTGGCATTCTGCCCAAAGCATAAAAGTCACTCTTGATGTCGGCAAACTGTCCTGGTGTTGGGAACTTGATGTACAGGTTCAGAAATTGTAACATTGCCCCCAAAAAATCACGAAGCACACGACTAAACATTGTCTGTGACATCCCACCAGCAGTAGCCACAGTATACTGGAAGGTCCCTGTGGCAAAGAAATGTAGGGCTGCCATTCACCTTGGGGGTCAGCGCAAATGGATATGGGTGTCCAGGTAGCAAATGTGGGGCCAACTGGTCTGCCAACTCCTCATTGAGTGGTCTGGTGAAGCGGTATCGTCTGATGCTGTCACGTTCTACCATGGTCTGTAGGTCGGGGAAGGGTCTGTGGACAGCTGGTCTCCTGTGGTACATAGGTAACAAATCAAAACATTGCTAAGACACTTTCCAATGTGGTAAGGAACATGCAAAAACTCATATATTACATCAAAGCAAGACTCAATGAAGTCAGATGTGTAATGTTGAGCCTAGTCACAAAGGGCAGCTTTGTGACCCTTACCAGACATTTCGTTTTATAATGGTTTGTCCACAATTACAGTGCTGTGCTGTGACTAATTACTGGTGTCTGTCACAGTCCATGTGATCAAACATTACATACTCAACACACACCTAATAAAGTATCAAAGATATCATATATAGACCAAGATGGCCGCCTGATAGGAGTTCTCCCGGGTTTGGGACTACTAAATTTGTAGAAATCCCATTGATTAACCCAGCCACCCACCGCTTCCTTGACGATTTCCTGCAACCAATCTCCCTGTGATTTTCTACAACTAGATTGCACTGTTTCTTACCTGTCTGGCGATGACAAACGGCAACTTGATGACCCTCCGACTCGCCGACCTCTGCACGCCTCACCTGCAGTGGACCCTCGGATGCTGACCTCGGCAGGTTCCCGGTCGCTTTTGGACGCAGTCCCAATGACTTGTCGACCTCTCCGCGCCTCATTTGCATCGGACCCCCGGATGCTGATCTCGGCTGGTCCCGATCGCTTCTGTGCGTGGCTCTGACTTTTTCCCACCGGCAACCACCTCTGCAACCTCTGCGGCGGGCCGCCTCGCCTGGCCAGATCTTGCGGCTCGGTTCGTGGGGAGGCCTGTCCTTTGCGGACCCAGCCTAGATTGCCTCGCCGGACTCAGACGTTGCTGTCCGACAGCTCCTGCCTCCAGAGGCCGATGTGGCTTTCCGGCCGCTCCAGCCTCCTGGTGCCGCCATTGCTATCCGGCCGCCCCAGCCTCCTGACACCGACATCGCTTTTCCGGCCGCTCCTGCCTCCAGACGCCGCCTCTACTTCCCAGCCGCTCCAGCCTCCTGATGCCGCCTCTACTTCCCGGCCGCTCCAGCCTCCTGACGCCGCCATTGCTTAATGGCCGCTCTGGCCTCCAGACGCTGCCATTACCTAACGGCCACCCCAGCCTCCAGACGCCGTCTCTGATTTTTTCTCCCGCACCGCACTGGCCCGGCCTGGTGTGGCCCCGCGGCCCCCAGACTGCTTCGGTGTTGGTGTGCACTGCGGCATCGCAGAGGTTGTCTTTATCTCATGGCTCCCTCGCACTGGCAGAGTCGCACTGGCGCAACTGCCCATGTGTCCGCTCGCCTGGCCTGCTAAGCCGTTGATTCCACGTTTCCACAGACCCGCTCTGTCGATAGGGTAAGTGGCTTTTGGAGTGGTGATGCCCCCCCACCTCCTTCTTGGATTATGATCACTGGCATTTGGCTGTCTTTTTGCTTTGACCAGCCCTCTGAGACGCTCCCCTGGCATTTGTCTAAAACGGAGGTCTCCCACTATCACTGGCTGAGGCCCCAGCTCTTCACTACGCTCGGCCTGATGAGCTTTTAACTTTTGACCGGCTGATGCTGGTGTGGTGCCTATCTTCATCCCTGCTCCCCGGACTTTCATTGACTGCCATCTATCTGCCCGCCATTTTGTGACTTTCCTTTTTGCTCTCATACAAAATGGCTGCTCTCTGTTGCATTTCTTGCTCCTGGAACTATTTCTTTCACTGGCTCTCTAACCTGGGCTTGTCCACCGCCTTATAATTGCCTCGACTATCTCCGCTCCCCCTAAACCTTTGTTTCTAGTAACAAAAGAAGCAGATTCTTTGTTCTAATCTTGAGCACCATCTAGTGGCTGCAATTAGTATCTGAAGGCTAGCCAGTTCTTCCCTATTAAAGGTGCTTCATTACCTATGTTTTGAGTAAAAATAAAAATAAAAAAATAAAACAAATTTGGAACCATTATTATGTAGATATTCCCCTGACTATACTTGGGGAGCTGTCATAACCAATACGCTTGACCCTGGTTGCGTTTCTCCTAGTCCCTTTCCCTTCCGATTGCCTACCGCAAAACTGTTTAATCAGATAATTTTGCAGAATACTATTAATCCAATATATTAACCACACCCCAACATACCCGCTGGTATCTACAACTATATACCCATCATCACTGACTTACCTCATTCTACTATCTTTATCCCTGGACTGAGTAACGTTTTTGTGAACTGTGTTAATTATTTATTATTTTGTTTATGTGCAATCATAATGGTTTACCTCATTTCTGTGCCCGTATTTGATACTAAGTTTTGGTATGTAACTTTGCCCTACGTGCAATTATTATAGTCTCCCTCACCTATTTCCTCTGGTTATAATTTTAAATTTCATATCTTAATTTTTCTATATGTTACATAGCTTATCTTTATGAAAAAGACGTACAGGTGCACTTTTACCTTCACCTCCCTACTCCTCATTGATGTGTTTATAACTATTGTCACACAGATCTTTTATTATTATTGTTATCCCCCTCTTTCTCGTTCTTCCCCCCCAACCCTTTCCCATTGAACAACGACTTGCTATAATGTTTATACAATGTCTCTGCAATGTTTCCTCTAGGTCCTGATCGTAGGTTTTTAAATTGATCTAGACTCACTCTCACTAATTGCGCCTTACCTCCTTATCCCCCCCACCTGGCTTTCACCGGTAACATATGGTTTACTTAACCCGTACGACCCTACAACCTCTAACCTCCTCGAGATTCCTCCCCCTCCTTCTTAATTTTCTTCATCGCAGCTTGCGGCACTCCTTCGCAGCCGTGGTTAGCACTACGTTTGTCCAATTACGCATGACTCCTATCTAGCGTTGTCACCTAACGTCATTCTCCCTTATGATCTCCCAATTTCACAAAATGTTGTCTGTCCACCCTACTACCTAACCCCTCCTCGCCGTTATTAAGAAGCCTCTTCCTAACTAACCTCATCCCCCCGCACTCCTCTGACATTTATCACCCCCTTTCTCTCCCTTTTTCACCCTCGTCACGAAATATCTCTCCACCCCCTCCTACATTATTCTCCCCTTCTCTCCTCAACCTCCTCCTCCTCTCTCTGTTTCTTTTTCCCCTTAATATCTCCATTCCACTCCTCCCCCTGTTTCTCTTCCCCCTCCACCAACCAGTGTGTCCATCATGTCCCCCTTAGTCCCTCACCCGAGTTCCGAACCAGCCCCACTACATCACCCCTTAACACCCCCTCACCAGGCATGGCCCTAACTCATGGTCCATTCCCTACCCTCCCAATCTCTCAAAAAACGGCAAGAAAAATTTAAACATAAAGTACTTATCCGACATCCTGAAACCCTAATTGTTGACAACTACCACAGCCTCACGTCCCCCATAAAAACTAACTACATTTTCTACTCTAAACGCCCCTCCAAATGGAAGAGCACTTTCCTTCGCCATCTCCCAATCGCTACTTCTAACAATATTCCCTACGGTTTCAAACTCTCTACTACTCCATCCTCCACCTTTCACGGTGAAATTGACATCTCCATCTTCAAAACTGGAAATATCCTCATCCAAGCCTCTGAACACCACCTTAATATCTTTGAACAGCATTTTAACACTCTGTCCCACCAAATGTCCCTACCTACTCCTCTCCCCTCTCCCCCAAACCACTCCTAACCCTTCTCCTTCCCCCCAAATTTCCCCACCAGCCCGTCCCGTCACTCCCCTTTCTGACCCTACCCCCCCTACCTGAACTCACCCCATGACCCTAATACCAATGCTGCCTCTCCGCTAACCACGTTCACCCACACTGCTCCCCTTATCACGTCCTCTACCCCTTTAACTATCCCATCTCTCTCCATGCCCATCCCTCCCACACACGGCCATATCTCCCCTCTCTCCACCCGCCAGGAGCACCTCACTCCCACCGCCGCAATGCCCCACTTGTCACCCCTAGACCTCTCACCCTTCCCGAACAACTAACCCCCACCCCGAACCAACTCCGATCTAGCCCATCCACCCCCCTGCTCCAACTACCTCCACTAATATCCAATCCACCCCCACTCCCCTCCCCCAGCGTCTGCAGAACCTGCCATCCCACAGGCTTACCTCCCTCCCAGAACAACAGACCTCCACCCCCGATCAACTCTGAAACCTCCCACCCTCCCCCTGCCCATACTACCTCCAGTACGACCCAGTCCTCCCCCACTCCCCATCTCCCTCTGGTGACCGGAGCCCCACTTCCTCCCCCCCACAGTCCTCCCTCTCGCCCACTGCTACAAGACTTCACTCTCCCCCCTCCAGACTCACCACCCTCTATGAACGCTAGACCTCCTTCTCCAACCAACTTAGCACATACCTCACCCCCACCCGCCTCACCCAATACGCCCCAACTCTCCTTTTTAACCCAGACACTTTGCAGTATTGATCGCAACATTGCCTCCCTCCTATCCGAATTAGTCCGTCTTAAAGAGGATTTCACTAACTCCAAATCCTCCATACCGATATCCCACCCCTCTTGGCCCACTTCGCCTCGCACTGGCCCCCCAAAACTCATTAATCCCAAACTCAGTAAAACGACACCACTTCAAAATAACTCTCAGAGACCTTGTCGCGCCTTGAATGACTACTCCACCTCCAACCTCTCTGACCTCTGCAACTCCTACTCTCCTAAGGCCCCCCGCAAAGATGCGGCCTTTCCTCATTCCTCCATCCCTGTCATTATCGGGACCAGCAGAACTCTCTCCTCTCCTTGCTCCCCAGACCACCCCCCGCAACTCACCGCTATCCACTCCTGCCCCCCCTGCCATAACTAACCCCAAGCCCCTGACATGCAAGGATGCGGCCCCTCCTCATTCCTCCATCCCTAACATTATCGGAACCAGCAGAACTCTCTCCTCTCCTTGCTCGCCCAGACCCCCCCGCAACTCACCGCTATCCCCTCCTGCCCCCCCACCATAACTAACCCCAAGCCCCTGACATGCATGCTAGTGAACTGCCGCTCAGCGGTTCGTCATGCCTCAGAAATTGCCGAAACCATCCTTGGTGAAGATATAGACCTGGCCTTCCTCACGGAAACTTGGCTCAACGATCACTCCACACCCATCCTAGACTTACTCTCTCCCCCGGTTATTCTATCCTTAGAAAAGACAGACCTAAAAGAATAGGAGGAGGTCTAGCAATAATCTTTAAAAATGAACTCCAGCTATCCCTAGCCAAAAACTCTGACTTCAAAACTTTTGAATACCTTGGAGCAGAACTTAAAATGCAAGGCACCCCCCCAATACGACTACACAACATCTATCACCCTCCAGGTGAACCTCTTCCCTTCGCCGAGGAAATATCTGAACTTCTTTCACAATCGTCCCTTTCGAACTCTAAAAGCCTCTTTCTAGGAGACTTTAACCTTCACTGGAACTTGCCAGATGACCCAACCATCAAACTCCTTAATAACCTCCTTGAGATAAATGACCTCAAGCAACTCTGCCTTACCCCAACCCATTCTAAAGGGGCTACCCTTGACGCCATCATTGCTAACAGTAATCTGGCATCTCTTTCCAACATTATCCCTATTGACTGGTCTGACCACCACCTCATACTGTTCTCGATCTCACCCTTAGCCCAACCCGCCCCTTCTAAATTCAACAAAACCACAATATTATCCAGAAACCTTAAACGTATCCCCCCAGGTTTACTGGAGGCTAAACTCCAAGATCAACTCAGTCGCACTCCTCCCTCTCTCAATACAAACGATCTCACTGAGCACTACAATAAAACTATCTCTGAGGTTCTAGATCAACTTGCACCACCCAAACCTAAAATCCTTAAAAACATCCCTTCCAAAACTTGGTATAATCCAGACCTAAATAATGAAAGACGGGCACTTAGACTGGCAGAAAGAACCTGGAGACAACACCCTTCCCCCCCCAATCTGGTCCTCCTTCGAACCGCTAGATCCGTGTATAAGAAACACATCTTCGCCGAAAAGGCTTCCTTCTTCCGAGCACAGCTCTCCCGAGCAAAAACAGACCCAGAGAACTGTTCAGCATTATTAGAAATCAAACCTCCCCAGCCCCACCCAGCATTACGGCCACCACTAGCAAATGCGAAGAAATAGCTAACTTTTTTTCTGAAAAAATTGCCAAAATCGACCAATCTTTCACCCTAACCCAAATCCCCCCCAACCCCCTCGGTTCCCCTGACACCACTTCAGCACCTTCCCCTCTGCTCACACCAACCTTATCCTCCCCACCCCCACCTTCTTTAACCCCGTCTGAACTTCCCCCCGACAACACTCAACTCAAAAACAACGCCTCCTGGCTGAATTTCCACTCCGTCTCTGAACTTGAAGTCTGTAACATCCTGTCCAAACTTAAACCATCCTCCCACACTAAAGACCCTCTCCCATCTTCCCTCGTCCAAAACCTAAAGCACGTCATTGTCCCGTACTGGACCAATATCATCAACTCCTCCCTGTCATCGGGGTGTGTCCCAGTCCCCTTCCAACTCGGACAAATCACACCCATTCCAAAAAACCCTAAGGCCGACCCTAATGATCCGAACAACCTCCGCCCCATCTCTAACCTCCCCTTTCTCTCTAAAGCCCTTGAAAAATGTGCCCTTCAGCAACTGGATAAACACATTGACACCTACAACCTACTTGACCCCCTTCAATCCGGCTTCCGTAAAGGCTGTAGCACTGAAACTGCATTGCTTAATATAGTTGATGACATCCACCTTGCCCTGGACAATGGCGAGGCCTGCCTACTCATTCTCCTTGACCTCTCAGCGGCATTTGACACAGTTAACCATTCAACATTACTCTCTATACTTAAATATAGATTTGGTCTTAATGGCACCGTCCTCAATTGGTTCAAATCCTATTTCCAACACAGAACCCAACAAGTAAAAATCCACCACTGCCTATCTAGCCCCACTCCAGTCTCCCTTGGTGTCCCCCAAGGATCCATCCTATCTCCTGCCCTCTTCAACCTTTTCATGGAACCCCTTACCCTCATTCTCAACCAAACAGGCATTAACTATCACCTATATGCTGACGACACCCAACTCTACTATAAAATTAAATCCCACTCTGATGTTCTGCACCTTAACACCGCCCTTACTAACATACTAAACTGGTTCCATTCCAATCATCTCAAACTCAACCCTAACAAAACAGAAATCATTCTATTCTCTCCTAAAAACAACCCTCTCCCCATCCATACATGGATCACTGACCTTACTGCCCTTAACTGTACACTCTCCCTCTCCGAATCGGTTAAATCTCTCGGCATCACCCTCGACAGTAAGTTTACGCTCAACTCCCATGTAAAAAACTCGGCCAAAGGCGCACTTTTTACGCTCCAACATCTCAAAAAAATCAAACCTTTCATTCCAGCGGAAGATTTCAAATCAGTTGTACAATCCCTAGTCCTCTCGAAAATCGACTATGGTAACGCCCTTCTCATCGGCTCTCCCAAAACTCACTTGGCCCTACTCAAATCTGTGCTAAACCTAGCGGCTAGGATTAAAACTGGTTGCAAACGCTCTGACCACATCTCGCCGACCCTAAAGACCCTTAAATGGCTTCCTATTGAAGGCAGATCCTCCTTTAAATTAGCCTGCATTACTCACAAAGCCCTCCATCAAAAAACCCCGCTCTACCTTTCAAACAAACTCAAAAAAGCGGGCAGTACCCGTTTGATGAGAAGCACTCACTCTCTCCTCCTCGTCCCCCCTTTGTTAAAAAAGAAAGCCGTACAATCTCGCTCCTTCTCTGGTAAGGCCCCCTGCATCTGGAATGCCCTCCCCAAAGACCTACGACTGAATCCTTCATACGTCAGTTTAAAAAAAGACCTTAAATTGCACCTGCTCAACAAATATTGGGGTCCATAATCATTCTATGCCCATACTTGCTGTTCAGTCTCTTTCCGCCTTGAATCCCCAATCCTGCCCCCCTTTCTCCCATCTCTCCTGCACTCCACCAACACTTAATAGTGCCCCACCTTTACCCTTCCACACCTCTTGCGTCCCCTCAGTTCACCCCTCTCCTTAAATTTAGCCTCCCCTCCCTCCACTCTGGTCTAACCCTTCCGTTTCATTCAAAATATGAATCTAGTTCCTTTCTACTGCTTAATTATTTGTAACTATGTTACCCATACACTGCCTAGTAAATAGCTCCATCCTTTCACTTTGTATCGACAATAACGTGACTAGTTCCTTTTACTGTTTAATAACTTGAAATTTTTTATTTCTATGCTGCTTAGGAAATAGCTTCATCCTTTCACTTTGTATCATAATCAAGATATGTTATTTACTTTGTTGCTTAAGCCTATTATATCTCTACGCTTCTTTTCGTTGCCATTTGTTTTTGTAACCTATGTTCTATCATCTTCCCAATGTAAAGCGCTCTGATACCTAAGGGTGAAGCCAGCGCTATATAAAACCTCGTAAATAAATAAATAAAATAAAAAAGATAGATGTTTGGAACAATTATGGAAAGGTACACAGACATGGATCATGTAATGCCACCTAGGTGGAACACTAGATACAGACAGCGTGTGACCATGCACACCACTGTCATAGTGTGGACACTGTCATGATGTCATGTCTGACATACATGTACTATCACATACACAAAACATTCATGATGTGTAGCACATCTTTTTTGACAAGCATACATATATGTCTGTGACAGAAAGACACAACAGCAACTCACATGCCAAATACAAGTTGATGTCTCAGATAAATATCATTAACAACATCAACAATGAAGTGTCTGCGTTGTTCAAGACTCAGATACTGTGGATTCACTCAAAATAACTTCACACAATGCACTTTCTAACACACAGTCCAATAAAGCAGTGATTATGTGTTGATGCAACCTGTGTTAACACAAGGATCCCCTGGGACTGTGTCCAAGCCTAGGATGGTGATCTGTGAAGTGGTCACTCACAGTTGTGAGGTTCCTCATAAACAATGTATTTGGTGCACATCAAGCTTGGCTCATCATGGGAGTGTGAGCTATAAAGTACTCTGTCCAATATGACATGTGAATCACTGTAGCCACACATGTAATGCAGCAGAACATAAATATTTGCTATACTGTCTGACATGCTGATTGATTAGTGTAGGGCGCCTGAGCCTCACCCAAAATGTGTAGTTCGCATCCTTTGACTGTTGACTGTAATGGTGAACGACGCAGGTGAGTATTGAATGGACGCGTGTGCTGCATCCGAACCGAGCCTGATGCACACACAGCCCTGCCAAGTACCACTCATCAGGCGTTAGACCAACGCATTTCAGTGTGGTGGTCCGCATCACCGCACTGAAATGCGAAGTCACACATATTAGCCTGTGCCAAAGCTCTGCGGCCCAAGCACTGGCTGCTAATTATAATTACACTAAAGTTGAGTGGTACAGGCAGTGCGCGGTGCGCGCTGCTGTGCAGACTTCTTGAGATGCTTAATGCTACTACGTAGCACTGGTTCAATCGGCATACATTTCAGGAACGTCAAGTAGTGCCTGCCAATGGCTACTACAGAGACATTGAGGAGAAAGTGTGAGTTCTGTCAGACTCACAGTTATAGGTCAAGTGGGTCGTTATGTAGCCTAGACTGCCTCCCGTGGTGCAAGCGGGTGGCAGTTAAATTCATAATAGTGGCTGCTGCCTAATGACTCATGAACTTGCGGTGCTGCGGTAATGAACACTACGGCGCAACTGACCCGACCCAGCTGGGCCTACCGCGTATGACAAAAACACCTGGACTCTCACTGCGGTGGCAGGAGTGGGGCTGGGAAGCGCCACGCCCTGCACAGTTCTTCGTCCACCCGACTCTCCCACTGGCGTTCCTTCAACCTGCCACAGTAGCCTCGGTAAGAGTGCCAAAGTCACCCGAGGTGCGACGCTGCCTCAGAGTCCATACTAGTGACCTGCTTGTCACAAATCATCCCTGGCAGCACCCTCACGAGAATCTGCATGGCGATGTGATGCCTTGCCTGTTGTTCCAGTTGCTTTCCAGCAACTGGCACTGCTCCACAGGTGTAGCGTCACTGACACTTTCTGTGGCGGCCGCGGGCAGATTTTTTGACTTTAAAACTCACGAGCCTCCTGCTTGGGTCAGGCGTTTGGCATAGTTGAAACCAAAGGTATTTCTGCATCATTAGATACATTCTGTAGGTCCCTGAAGCCAAGTGAATCCCCACTGTCTGCATGTTTAGTGTCACAAGTAACTCGATCCCCAAATCTGATTTAGATTGATGAATGGCAACAGAACCTCGTTCTGTTCACTTTTCTATAGCTTTTCTCCTATGAACATCCTAAATTCATCAAAGGCTGATTCACCCAATGAATGGACAAGTTATGTATTAAAGAAGCAGCCAAGACACCCAATGAATGAGTGCCTGCTCGCCCTCTGTTACTGAGCACTGCAGTCACGCAGTCTGTCTCCGGTTAGAGCCCTTCCACTTCTAGTCCTTTGTAGCAATTTTAAGATCTTCTAAATTTCTCCTTGCTCAAATGGGTGGAATTCCTGAAATTTACATGTTTTCAACATCTTCATTGCTTGATTTTCCTTGCGAGAAAGTGTCACTCATAGTCTTTGACATGTCACTCATGATTACATTGAAATTATGAAGATGTCACACATAGCAATCTGAAACCTTGGCAGCTATGCACACATTGGCTGTTGGTCGTCATGGTGACAGACGCGGGTGAGTATTCAAAGGACGCGTTCTCCGCATCCGAACCGAGCATGACGCACACATAGGCTGTTGGTCCTCATGGTGACAGATGTGGGTGAGTATTCAAAGGACGCGTTCTCTGCATCTGTACCGAGCCTGATGCACACATTGGCTGTTGGTTGTGATGGTGACAGACGCAGGTGAGTATTCAAAGGACGTGTTCACCGCATCTGAACCGAGCCTGACGCACACATTGGCTGTTGGTCGTCATGGTGACAGACGTGGGTGAGTATTCAAAGGACGCGTTCACCGCATTCGAACCGAGCCCGACGCACACATTGGCTGTTGGTCGTCATGGTGACAGACGCAGGTGAGTATTCAAAGGACGCGTTCTCCGCATCCGAACCGAGCCTGACGCACACATTGGCTGTTGGTCGTCATGGTAACAGACGTGTGTTTCGCTTCGTGTACGAATCGTGTGCAATCCGAATAGGTTAGCTTACAACAATAATGTATCAAATTCAATAGTGTTATGATGCGTATATTCTGAACGTCGCGGTAGGCGTGTCAGATGCGTCCAATGTTATGGATTGGACAAATTTGGATAGTGCAAACAACTCTGACCTATTGCTTTGGACGCATGAAACAGAGTCTGCCTCTGCTGCACAGATATAAGTCTGTCTGTTCCCAAGAGACTTCACTTGCCTGCACTACATGCTACTTGACAACATTTCTACCTACCACTGCTGCTGTCTCTGCATTTTCTGGGATCTACAATGGCACGTACTGTGGAGAGGGCACCAGCTTTCACAGAGGAGGAGAACCAGGCCCTGCTGGACAGCCTCCTTCCACAGTACAGCAAGCTGTATGGAAAACCAGGGGAGCAGGTGAGTGTTGATTACACTGCCTTTTTAATTGGCCATGTGTTAAAACAGGCACTACTAGCATTGTGATACCCAAGGGCAAGCATGCAAACATAGTTAATGTAAGTCTTACAGTGTGTAGATTTATGTTCTGGACAGGTACAGTGATGTAGAAGTGTGTTTAGTGGGATTGATTTTTCTGCACTGATCTCATGTTATTAAGGGAGAATTGCACACAGGACAACTGCCCATGATGATACTTGGCTAACCTTTAGACATTATCTGCCATTCTGACCATGACCTATATGTCCAAGTGTGTGATGAATAAACATGTAGCATGTGGAGTAATGGTGTGTCACCATGTCATCCTTACAGGTCAACGCCCATCAGAAGAAGGAAATTTAGCAAACCATCGTCCAGGCTGTAAGATCTGTGGGGGTCTTCAAACGCCCCATCCGCCACTGCCAGAAGAGGTGGCAGGACCTCCGTGGCTGGACACGGAGGATTGCAAGAGTCCAGCTGAAGCTGTCACCTCCTCGCAAAAGGGGTGGACGATGGACCCTGACCCCCCACATGCTCCGGATACTGACGGTGGACTTCCCTGACCGTCAACAGACAACTGGCCGCCTTCCTCGAGACGAATGGATCCCTCGACCACTCGCAGTCCGGCTTCCGGGCCAACCACAGCACCGAGACCGCCCTCATCGCAGCCACCGACGACATCCGAGCCCTGCTCGACAACGGGGAAACAGCGGCCCTCATCCTCCTGGACCTCTCCGCAGCGTTCGACACAGTCTGCCACCGCACCCTAGTGCAACGCCTGAACAACGTCGGAATCCAAGAGAAGGCACTGGAGTGGATCATCTCCTTCCTCGCCGGAAGAACCCAGAGAGTCCGCCTCCCCCGTTCAGTTCCGAGGCCACCGAAGTCATCTGCGGCGTACCACAAGGATCATCACTCAGCCCCACCCTCTTCAACGTCTACATGAGCCCCCTCGCAGCCATCGCACGCCAACACAACCTCAACATCATCTCCTACGCCGACACACCCAGCTGATCCTCTCCCTCACCAACGACCCCACAACCGCCAGAACCAACCCACATGAAGGGATGAAGGACGTAGCCGAGTGGATGAGGAACAGCCGCCTGAAACTGAACTCAGATAAGACGGAAGTCCTCATCCTAGGATCATCACCCTCCGCCTGGGACGACTCCTGGTGGCCCCCTGCCCTGGGCAACGCACCCAAACCAACGGACCACGCACGCAACCTGGGCTTCATCCTGGACTCCTCCCTCTCAATGACCCGACAAGTCAACGCCGTCTCCTCGTCTTGCTTCAACATCCTACGCATGCTGCGCAAGATCTTCCGGTGGATCCCCACCGAAACCAGGAAGACGGTCACCCAGGCCCTCGTCACCAGCCGACTGGACTACGGCAACTCCCTCTACGCCGGAACCACAGCCAAACTTCATAAAAGACTCCAACGCATCCAGAACGCTGCAGCTCGACTCATCCTGGACATCCCCCGACACAGCCACATCGCCAGACACCTGAGAGACCTGCACTGGCTCCCCGTCAGCAAGAGAATCACGTTCCGACTCCTCACCCATGCACACAAAGCCCTCCACAACCAAGGCCCCAGATACCTCAACGACCGTCTGACCTTCTACACTCCCACCCGCCAGCTACGATCGACCAACCACGCCTCGCCGCCGTCCCCCGCATCCGAAGAGCCACAACGGGAGGAAGATCCTTCTCCTACCTGGCTGCCAAGACGTGGAACTCCCTACCCATCCACCTCCGCCTTACCCAAGACCACCTCACCTTCAGGAAGCAACTCAAGACCTGGCTGTTCGAACAGTAGCGGACCCCCCTCCCCCAAGCGCCTTGAGACCCTCCGGGTGAGTAGCGCGCTATACAAATGATTGATTGATTGATTGACCTGGATGGGCAGTTGAAGGCCCGACAGCACCAAGGAGGTGGTGAGTATGTGCCATGTTGCTGAACTATGTTTGACATGCATGTTGCACTCCCTCAGCCTGGTAACCCTCTCACAGGTCATCTGTCTGCTGAGACACCACTTCTGTGGCAAAATGCAACTATGCCCCATTATCATCTGATGGCCAGGTGTGTCCGTTTCCGTTTGTGACATGTGTCACTTAGGTCCTGTGTATTTGCTGTAGTCCAAGGTTAATGTGATCAGCATCATATATAACAAGTGCATTGAGTTGACCATCATGAGTGATGTAATTGTCTGACATGTGTCAGCACATTGACTGAAATATGACCTGTACTCTGTGTGGGACATACATATATGTTCAAAATGGTGATCTCGGTGCACACAGGTTTGCGAAGAAAATGCTACACACCCGTGCAGCAGGTGAGACCACTGTTGATGCTTCAGACAAATGAAATGGATAAGTGTTCAAAATGTATAGTCCCCTAGATAGTGCTCTGTGTAATCACATGTATCACATGGACCAAGGACAGGTATGCTAACTCAGGCCATCCAAGACACTGGCACATCAGATTTTTGTGTGTCAGGCAACACTGTCACCATTGTAAATTTGAAATTCATGGGTCAGACTCAGTGACAGTGTGTACATGCAGCAATGTTAGAAATACACAGGTGGCAAATATAGTAAATATGGACATACATCTAATGTATGGAATGTGGCTCAGATACACAAGACAAAACATGTGTGTATCATCCCTTGACTCTGCATATTGGTGGCTTCAACATATATGTGTATGCTGCATAACTTTCTTCTTGAGAGCTCTAAAAAAGTTCATGTCGACAGATTTTTTAATTCATATACTCCAACGTCTAAGTAGAACAACGTGAGCTTGTCAAAGTGTTTAAACTGTGTGTAGCATGTAGGGGACATGTATACTTGACCACTACAGATGTTGCTTTAACAGTGAATACATAATTGTGACACAGTGCTGACTTTAAAGTTGTGATTTACTGGCCCTGTAACAAGAGTCAATACAGACTGTTTAGCCAGACAGGCCAGTGCCATAGTATACCACATGAAAATTTGTGAGGGGCAGTCTTTGTACTTGTCTGTTGTCCTGCATGCAGACCATTATAGCATTGACGTTCAAGACATAGGTGCCCATCATGATGACTGGGGATGGAAGTATGTTCATCATGTCAACTTATAAATGTGTCCATCCCATTTGCTGTGTCACTTCCAGACTCCCTTGCATGAGATAAGACATGTTTGTAATGACACATGACCCTCATGAGCATTACAGATCAGACAACAGGCAAAATAGTGCGTTAGTGGACATGTATTTAGTGGTATTTGAAATACATCTAACAGATGGTTCCATTGCCATCATGTGTTTGGGAACCATAGTTTACTGGCAGACTGACAAGTGCCATGTTCACATATGTGTAATGAATCTAAAAAGTGCCATGAACATTATGCAAGGGCTTGCTCTGTGATGTGTTGTGATAAAACTCATGTGTCAAGTCTATGCAGATGATTGATGTGAATCTCTTTCTCATCCTTGTTCACAGCATCATCAATGGCTACTGGAGGAGACAGTTCCACAGACCAAGAGGAAGCGGCTAGCTAGACTGGGTCCACTGCGGAGTAGGAGGAGGGACCCAGTGGCACGGAGGGTGAGGGGAGCCACACTGAGGGCCGGTCAGAAACATCTGCATCTGCAGAGGACCAATCAAGCTCCAGTGATGACTCCCTTGTGGTGGTGGGTGTTATGATAGCAGAGGCCACAACATCAGAGTCTGCCCCCGCCACCACCACCATCTCCACCCTCACAGCTGCTCCCATTCCAAGTATCCGTGGACCCTCCCGTGTTAGGGAGCATGTCTCCTTCGGACCAGGCACTGCACCCTCTGCATCTGTCACCCCTGCTGCCCTGAGTGTGGAGTCTGTGGATTTGCTAAAACAGATACATGTGGGGCAGACATCCATGCTGAGTGTCCTCCATGCAGACACCAGTCTTTTGACACAATTGGTGTCATACATGGAGGGCATGTCATCAGACATGTCTGCCCTACAGCGAACAACACAGTCCACGGCTTCCTCACTGACGGCAGCAGTGTCCCTCCTACAGCAGTCCCTCACCCCTCCTTCCTCACCCCATCCACAGTCCCCACTACCCTACCTGACCCAAGCACACTCACACAGGCACATGCACACACACCAACAGACACAAGCAGCACACAGTCACCCAAAAAAAAGTTTTAAAAAACATGCACACACACTCAGGGGACTGACATCACACACACAGGGGAGAGGGCCAAAAAACACACACACCCATCCACAACCACTCCGCATTCCTCAGCTACCTCTCCCTCCAAAACCCATACCCTTGACTCTCCTGCAACCCCCCCCCTTCCCAGCGGGTCTTCCTCTGTGACCTTGGCCTCTTCCCCGCTGAAACATCAGACCAGACTCGCAAGGGGAAGAGGAAATTCCCCAGCACAGAGAGGAGATCCACCCCTGCACGTACACCCTTCCCTAAGAGTAGGAACACTGAGCCCCCCACCCGTACACCCCCCAGAAGAAAGAAATCCAAAACCCCACCACCATCCCACACTTCTACCACAAAAACTACTTCATACCGAGCCCAGGCCACCCCTCCCAAAGTTCACACATCAGACCCCATTCCAGTGTCCCCCACACACCATTACACCATCCCCAAGATGATAAGACCCTCCCCCACCACAAGCACTTCCACTCCCACAACACTACACCTTTTGTCTGTTCCTGACACTGCAGTGGAGCCCCCACCCTCTCAATCAGACCTGCCCACTGCAGTGGAGCCCCCACCCCCTGACTCAGCCCAGTCCACTGCAGTGGATCCCGACACTACAGTAGACCCCATCCCTCCCACAACCCAAATCAGTCCCCCCTACTCCTGTCCCTGCGGTGCCTGGCATGCCCCTAAAGATGCCCCTCCAAGGGGAGATGTCCCCTAGTTGTAGCAGTGCAGGCAAGCGAGGGAGGAATGATCATATGAATGACCCCATGAAGGACTCAATAAAATGGACTGGCCAATGGCCTTATTGTTCTTCATGTTGTTTGAGTTTAATCACAAATGCTGAAAAAAGCTTTTTTTTTCTTTTGTAGATTTGTTTTACGTGTACCAAATTTTGTTGATAAGTCTAATGAAATTGCTGTAGAAATCTTGTTGTGGGAAAATAATGATATTGTGATGTGTTGGACTGCATGTGGTCCATGGTATATGTGTCCTATTACAGTATGTATCTGAGTCATCATTGTCTGCAATTGCAGGTTGTCATGATCCACAACATTTTGGACAATGAGTGTGACATGCTTTTAACAACCTACCATCTTTGAATTACACTTTTGCACATTGGTCGTGCTGACATTTGTACACATTGTAAACGTTTTTCAAGGTGCAACCGTCTTCAATGGACATGCAGAAAAACGCATTGATTATGAACAAGTCATCTGTCTCATCAGTACAACTTGGTAAACATTAAAGTTTGACTACTTGCAGATGACTTTGGACACACACATGTACACAGGCTGATGTAAACAAAGTATTCTGTGACTTGCAATTGTTGGATCCTTGTCTGAGTCTCATTCGGACATGGTAGACCCCTGCCAATAACAAGCTTGACACAGCTGACCTTCCACAGTAGTGACATCACCTCATGGCAGTGTGTTAATCTGTGACATATCCTGAGCCCATGGTGTGTTTCATGTGAGCATGAATCTCTGTCTTCAAACCCCCTTTCCTACCAAGACTATAGTCACTGCAGATGTTCCTGGAAGAGAAGCTTTATGTGGGCTTAGTCCAGTGCTTTCTCAAACTATTTGACTTTGAGTGTGCAAGATGTGGGTGCACCAGTAGAATGGAGTCATTATGATGACATCCCTGGTTGGGTTGAGACAAGGGCCTGCAATGTGAGCAAACTCACATGTGACACATTTAAAATCCTCCGAGTCACATTTGTGTTAGCATCATCATCGTGTTTTTAATCTGTCATCTGTTTTTGCAAGTTTGGCACTTGTATGTGTCTATGACTGGTCACAATCAGCAGATTCTACTCTTCCCTGTAGCCTGATGGCAACATCTCTTATTTGTAGGTCTCGTTGAGCGATTTCATTATTCTGAGACAGTGTTAAAGTTCTAAATGTGTCCTATGCATATCACATTATGCACATGTACTCCATCCTAAACGGATGTACAAATTTCCCATGTGTTATGTCTAGCTATGCGTATTGTGTTTGTGAAACACAAATCCCACCACCACCCCTAGTGTTGTCAACAGTGCAGGAGCATTAGCTTACACATTTGCCTGTGCATTTGAGCCTACTGACACAGTTGTTGTATCCCCTATCTGGTGAGCCATGTGTCTTCCAAGTCTTCTGCAGTACACACTCAGCATTGGAAATTTGACAATAGTGATGACCTGCACATAATGCAGCTTTTGTAGTTAGATGCAGAGTTGATGTGATAGACATGCAAACAAGTTAACATTGTAAATGGTCTGATCTTGAGTTGTGTGCAGCGCACATAGTCAACACATGTTGACTGTCTCATACGTTGTTGTTGGGCCAATGCTTTTCTACACAGCAAGTAGGAATCTTGTCTACACATGTAGCGCTGACAGCTGTGACACAACCACTTCATGTTTGTTGCAGTGGGAGGCTCATGATTCTATTTTGAGTGTCTGTGGACTTGTGTGGTGTTGTGGGCAGTCTCCTGTGTGCTTCATTGTACACCAACTCATCAAAATGTCATTCTTCTGTGAGTGTGTTTACTCATGTTGCCCTGCATGTTTTGAGTATGTGTTGTTGTGGACAGATGCTGTGAATTTGTGTCCCATACATATGTGTGTCTGGCAACTCTTGTTCAACCATCAAATGTGTGTGTCCTAGTATGTGGTGTGCTGGGTGTTCCTTCCTGATCCAGAAATTGCCACATTGGTCAAGCACAACAGTACATGGACCCATGTATGTATTGAGATCAGAATGATGTGTGGTCAGTAATGTATTCCTCGTCATACAGCCAGTGATCCACACCATCATAGGTGCCTGTGCAATGTCACCTGTCAATGTAGGTTTAGATGATGCACATTGCTGCTGATCAATGTGTGTGGTGTTTATACTGGCCAAGTGTGACTTGTCTCCTGGCAAGGCCCCTATCTACAATGTGGCCTCATATTACCGGCCATGCCCTGCGAGTAATGGTTGGGTATGTGAGATGATAGTTGTTATTGCAAGGCACGTGACACAGTGGGCAAGAGTGAGTGTGCTCAAAAGTATGGCCCACATCCTTATTTGGCATCACAGAGGGTCAGCAGACAGGATACTGTCACCACAGTGCCGTAGCCTTGAGGGTACTGTGGGAGAGAGTCAGTCTCTTGATGTGTTGTTTGTTGTTCCACCAAGCTTGTTCTGCATGTGACTCTTGTGCACCCTCTCATCAAACAATGCCTGATTGCCCACATTCACTATCTCAAATTATGGAATACTTCCAGATTGTACTCAAAACTAATATGTCTCAGTGGAGTTCTGACCCACATCGTGTGTATTGTGCCAGGCAAGAAACACTTCAACACTCACACAGATGTTGTGTTTGTTCTGCAGTGTGTGGCTGGTTGGTTGTCTTTGTGCATCTTCACCCATATATTTCGACTGTGTTTGAATGGCATTGAGTGGATGTTTAGTTTAGTTTTTTCTCTACTGGCCCTGGGACTCCTTCATCTTCACTCTGCACATCCCTTCTGTTTTGCATTTGACCTTGCTGCCACAGTGTGGTACTGGATCTCATCAATGCTGTTGTTTCAGATTGAATCCTTTGTATTTGTGTCTGCTGGTGACAAAAATGTGTGTTTATGCATTTTGGATGGTCACATGTTACATTGTCAAATTGAACATTGGTGGCAGTGTTAGCCCACAATAGCACTGATTGCCTGCACATGACTGAGGGTATGTAACACACACAACAATGTTTGCCTCAACAGTTCTGTTGTTGTTTGGCACACAAACACTACTTGCTCACTACATTGCTTGTGTGTTTTGGCCCAAAAACTACATGATTGCTTGAACATGCTGGGGGTGTGAGACCTACATTCACCTTTTTGTCACTACAGTGCTGGCGGGTTTATACCCCAAAACCACTATATGGTTGACAATGCTGGGGGCTTGAAGCCCTCATTCACCTTATTGTCACTACAGTGCTGGTGGGTTTATACCCCAGAACCACTATATGGTTGACAATGCTGGGGGCTGGAACCCCACATTCACATTTTTGTCACTACAGAGATGGGGCGTTTATTCAGCATACAACTTTATGTATTTATTTTACAGGCAGTTTGCCCACATAACACAAAATTTGCATGAAAACCTTGGGGGAGTGATAGCCATCCACCACTACCAGCATTGGCCACCCCATAGGGGGTGGATGCCCATCACTATCAACATTGGCCACCCCATAGGGGGTGGATGGCCATCACTACCAGCATTGGCCATCCCATAGGGGTTGGATTCACATCACTACCAGCATTGGCCACCCCATAAGGGGTGGATGGCCATCATGACCAGCATGGGGTGGCCAATGCTGATAGTGATTGGCATCCGCCCCCTATGGGGTGGCCAATGCTGGTAGTGATGGGCATCCACCCCCTATGGGGTGGCCAATGCTGGTAGTGATGGGGGCCACCACCCAATGGGGTGGCCAATTCTGGTAGTGATGGGCACCCACCCCCTATGGGGTGGCCAATGCTGGTAGTGATGGGCATCCACCCCCTATGGGGTGGCCAATGCTGTTAGTGATAGCCATCCACCCCCTATGGAGTGGCCAATGCTGATAGTGCTGGGCATCCACCCCCTTTAGGGTGGCCAATGCTGGTAGTGATAGGCATCCACCCCCTATGGGGGTGTTGCCTTTCGCCGGCTCGTGACGTTTTTGTGTGTGGTAGGTGTCTGACTTACCGTCTGTGACGAACGCGTCGGTTACGGTTGTTGAATCGGCCATAGGCGTACAGTATGGGGATGACATGCGCAATCGGATACATGGCTGCTTCGTCTCGTACGCAGTGATCGTGTTGTGGTGCGAATCCGGATGCTGTGACGTGCTGGAGGTGGCGACCTGTTCTGCGTGTAGGAAGTATGCATCGTACTTGGCCGGCCAGAAACTACTTTGGAAATGCCTCCGGACGACTCCATTCAGTGTGTACGGAGCCTGTTCGTACGGAAAATGGTCCTGGAATCGGAGCGTGCGTGTGGCTCAGAAATTGGAGACATTTGCGCATCGTACCTCGTCGTTTGGATGGACCAGCTCCCGGAACGCGTCGGTCGGAAGGTAACGCTACAGACGGCTCTTGGAGGGCATTCCGAACGAGATCGGAATCGACCCCTTAGTTGTGCTGAATCCGCATGGGATGATCTCACAGTTGGACTGGGAACTGAAACCAGCCCTGGCAATCAGCTCGACCGGCCCCCAGGGGGCGGGGCGGGAGGTGCCTGTGGGAAGCACCATTCCTGCTGCTGCTTATGTTACAGGCAGCCATTATTGCAGCACTGCTGCAAAACAGGTCACCTGTAACAAAACCAGTCCCCAGGGGTCCAAAACCGGCCCTCACCCTTCTAGCCCACCGGGGAAACACCCTGTGCCTGCTATGGCCCGTCCGGCCCTGGATGATCTGCTTGAATTTGTGAGAGAGGCAAAATATCAAATATTGACGACATTAATGTAAAGACAGCAGGAGAACTTTGCTCTTTGGATCCTGCTAATGCTTGCAGATATTTTAATCACAGATTCCAAGCCATGCTGTCTTTCATCTGTAACAAAAGCAATCCTCCACTTGGTGAAGTAACTGATTTTTTGGTGTAGAAAGTACCAAGCAAGAGGTGCTCCTCATATTCACATGCTGTTATGGATAAAAGATGCTCCAAAATTTGGAACAGAGCGTGATGAGTGTGTGCTCTCTTTCCTAGAACAGTATGTGACATGCACCATCTCGAAAAACACAACTAACAAAGGCTGGAGACAACAAGTTCTGCAGTTTCAAACACATGGGGGACGGAAGGCCATCCCAGAGCCGTCCAGAGCTGGACAGTACAACCGACTCGTACTAGGAGCCAGCTGTACCAAACAACGCAGTATGATGGCAAAAATCCTTTACTTACCGTACGACCCGATCACTCCGATTCTGTCCTCATTTTCAAAATGAGAAGCCTCTGGAAACGCTGAATGAAGTCGTCCGGAGGCATTTCCAAAGCCGATTCCGAACGCCGAAGTACGATGCGTACTTCCCATGCGCCGAATCTGTCGCCAATACCAACACGTTACAGCATCCGGAAGGGGAGTACTTCAGCTCCGATTTGCGCCAAACATGATTCTTGCAAACTAGACGATGCAGCCATGAATCCGATCGTGCATGTCATCCCCATACTCTACCTCTTCGGGCACTACTACAACTGCGTTCGTCGCAGAAGGTAAGTCCGACTCCCACACATACAGATTAACGTAAGTACCCCGCGAAAGACAATACAACAGAAAGCAGGGGCGCAACTACAGCCACAAGGATGGGGGAGAATATTACTTGCATTGCAGTGTCAAATACAAAAGCAATGGAGATTCAATGTGGGTTGGACAAATACCCACAGCAATGGAGAGTCAATAGGGGGGTGGCAAATACCTACAGCAATATAGAGTCAATAGGGGGTGGCAAATACCTAAAGCAATGTAGAGTAGATAGGGGTGGTGGCAAATACCTACAGCAATGTAGAGTCAATAGGGGGTGGTAAATACCTACAGCAATGGAGAGTCAATGTGGGTTGGGCAAATACCAAAAGCAATGGAGAGTCAATGTGGGTTGGGCAAATACCCACAGCAATGGAGAGGCAATAGGGGGGTGGCAAATACCTACAGCAATGTAGAGTCAATGGGGGGGTGGCAAATACCTACAGCAATGTAGAGTAAATGTGGGTTGGGCAAATACCCACAGCAATGGAGAGTCAATGTGGGTTGGGCAAATACCTACAGCAATGGAGAGTCAATGTGTGTTGGGCAAATACCCACAGCAATGTAGAGTCAATATGGGGGTGGCAAATACCTACAACAATGTAGAGTCAATAGGGGGTGGCAAATACCTACAGCAATGGAAAGTCAATGTGGGCTGGGCAAATACCCACAGCAATGGAGAGTCAATGTGGGTTGGGCAAATACCCACAGCAATGGAGAGTCAATAGGGGTTGGGCAAATACCCACAGCAATGGAGAGTCAATATGGGGGATGGCAAATACCTAAAGCAATGGAGAGTCAATAGGGGGGGGAGGTGGCAAATACCTACAGCAATGGAGAGTCAATGTGGGTTGGGCAAATACCCACAGCACTGGAGAGTCAATGTGGGTTGGGCAAATACCCACAGCAATGGAGAGTCAATAGGGGGGTGGAAAATACCTACAGCAATGTAGAGTTAATAGGGGGTAGCAAATTCCTACAGCAATGTAGAGTCAATAGGGGGTGGTGGCAAATACCTCCAGCAATGTAGAGTCAATGGGGGGGTGGCAAATACCTGCAGCATGGAGAGTCAATGTGGGTTGGGCAAATACCCACTGCAATGGAGAGTCAATGTGGTTTGGGCAAATACCCACAGCCATGGAGAGTCAATGTGTGTTGGGCAAATACCCACAGCAATGTAGAGTCAATATGGGGGGTGGCAAATACCTACAGCAATGTAGAGTCATTAGGAGGGATGGCAAATACGTACAGCAATGGAGAGTCAATGTGGGTGAGGCAAATACCCACAGCAATGGAGAGTCAATGTGGGTTGGGCAAATACCCACAGCAATGGAGAGTCAATGTGGGTTGGGCAAATACCCACAGCAATGGAGAGTCAATATGGGGGTGGCAAATACCTACAGCAATGGAGAGTCAATATGGGGTGGCAAATACCTACAGCAATGGAGAGTCAATGTGGGTTGGGCAAATACCCACAGCAATGGAGAGTCAATGTAGGATTGGCAAATACCCACAGCAATGGAGAGTCAATAGGGGGGTGGCAAATACCTACAGCAATGTAGATTCAATAGGGTAGGTTGGCAAATACCTACAGCAATGTAGAGTCAATAGGGGGTGGCAAATACATACAGCAATGTAGAATCAATAGGGGGGGTGGCAAATACCCCCATTTGTGTAGATGCATATCTGGGGGGCAAATGCCCCCATTTGTGTAGATGCATATGTGGGGTTAGGGGAAATACCCCCATTTTGTAGATGCATATCTGGGGTTGGGGAGGGGAAATACCCCCATTTGTGTAGATGCATATTTGGGGTTGGGGGAAATACCCCCATTTGTGTAGATGCATATCTGGGGTTGGGGGTAATACCCCCATTTGTGTAGATGCATATCTGGGATTAGGGGGGAATACTCCCATTCGTGTAGATGCATATCTGGGGTTGTTGGGGAAAATACCCCCAGCAATATGTACATGAACAATGTAACTACATTCCTACAGGTGGAGTACATGCTGGAGGAATGTCTACATAAACAATCACAAAGCTCTATTTCAATTAAATGCATTCCCATACTGTTGCAGCAAAAGTAACTGGCAACGCTTAGAATGGTTAGAGTGGAGATGCAAGTGCTCCAGGGACTGTTAATAAACAAACAAAGACTCATCATCTACTAAATGGTCACTTACAAACATGTGAAATACTGGGGGCTGATATGCAAACAAGACAGACCAGCTCACCTACTGCAGCTCAAGGACTGTATGTGTGTGTGGGGAAGCTGTCTTAGCCTGGGATGACATACACAATGGTGGAGACCCCTATGGGTGTTGAGATCCAATCAGAAAGTGTTCGGCATACCTTTGTATTCACCATGATGGCAATTGCGCATTGGTTGATGGGCAGGTGCACCATGGTCACCTGTGGGCCACGGTTTAGGTGACCTTCGTATACCACACCAATAGACTGACTCACTTACACAGTCCCTCACCAGGCCACTGCAACATTGTGCTAGGATTTCCATGGCTCACCAGCTGTTCTGTAATTAGAGGCTGGGGGACAGCCTTTGGAGCATAGCCACCATGGTGCTCTGCCTTACATGCCTTGACAGAGGTAGTGTCACCTCCACCACACGACCATCACTTTCAGGTCATGGCAGGTGCAGGGAGGTTGCGTTGTATTCTTTCAGGCAAGTCACAACTGGACAGTCTGGCCTACATACCACCCCCTTGATCAGCAGCAGTGTGCATATTAGAAACAAAGCTTTGACAGGTAAAAGCACAGAGGCCAGGTTAAAGAGATGATCACAGATTGTGTGCCAATTACTTTCTGAGGGCCTGAGCATCATTGTGATCACATTCCAAACATGGGTCAAAAGCATGTTGTGTATGTTTAATGAGGGAAAGTCATCATCAGGTAGGTAAAGTATGCACGCTAAATACTGAGGGAATCACACATTTGACGCTGGACCAGGAATTGCAATAACCACACATATGTGTGTATCCCAAAGTGAATGCATGAGTCCAATACAACACACACAGAAAAATCGCAGGACAATACAACTCCAATGTACTCACAAAAATATGATATTGTGATGCATCTGTGTACAGTAAAGCACAGAGGATATAGGCCCAGACAACACGCATGTCCAAAGAAGGCCTGGGCATAGTTTGCGGAGTTTTGCTACGCGAAACTCCGCGAAGTTACAAAAAAACTCTGCGAACTTCCGCGAGTGGCGGAGTGTAGTGCGAACTGCAGTTTGTGCTGGTATTCCTGCCGCTCGGGTAGAAATTCTACCAGAGCGGCAGCTCGCGCTCGCGAACTTACTGTTCACGCTCGCGAACTTACTGTTCGCGATCGCGAACTTACCGTTCGCGATTGCGAGCTGGGAAAAAAACTCTGCTGCACATCGCAAAGCTGAGTTTTCTGCACTCTGCAAGCTCCGCGGAGTGCAGAGTGCAGAAAACTCCGCAAACTCCGTGAACGGAGCGAAGTTCACCGCCCAGACCTAGTCCACAGACACAGCCACTCAGTACTGATTTCAGTGTCTCCACCTACAACAACACAGAAGTGGTTGTGTCACACTCATCAGGGAAATATCTGTAGTCAAAATACATAATGGTTTTGAAAGAAGCATGAGCCAACAACAATGTAGGATACAGTCCCCATGTGTGGACTGGTGCCGCTGCACACAATTCACAATCTGCATGTGTCTACCGTCATCTTTGGAGAATGTCAATCGCAGCTAATCTGCATCTGGCCCCTCAAGCTGTAGTGTGTGCTGGAAATTAATATTCCCATTTTGAATGTGCAGATTGTGTCTTGCATAGTAGTAGGAGTACGCATGAGTCTCATGACGTAGGATCCACAAACAGTGTTGGTGTGTCTAGTGCACAGCTCATTGTGTAAGATAAGCTGACAGCACGGGTGAGGATGCTGGGGGGGTTGCTCAAACTGTGGTTCAAAAACACAATTGAGACAGTCATCCTGAAGTCAGGGTATATGGGTACATCTTGTGAGAATGAAAGACATGTGCAGAATTAAGTCCGCCTTGTCCACATTTGGCACTGATACAATGTCCAAAATCCATGAAAACATCAAGGAGACTTTGAACAAACACATATTACCATCAAGACCTAAGGCAGTATTTAATGGGCACAATGGGAGACCTCATGGACACACACAAGGGCAACACTTGCAAAACCAGATCTGAGGTAACAAATGTTTGAGAATGCAAACACTCATGGAACTGGGTGTACTGTTCCAGTGTCAAATGTGTGTTTGTACAAAGTGCAATGTGTTTGCCTCAGCACAACCAGAGACATCATCACAATGACTCCATCTCCCTTGGTGCCACCATACATCGGACATTCAAAGTTAGAATGCCAGCAATAACCATGCGTGTGTAGTGTACTGGCAAGTGTGGGCATGCGTACCCGGGGTAGTCTTACCCCAGGTGGAACAACAACACACATCCATTACTTGAACATTGATGGGGATGTACCCCTCAAAGGAATGGTCTGCCATCCAATCTGTCAGAATTACGGCATTGCAAATGTAGCAATCACCATATCCATCCCAGGGCAATTTCCAAGGCCAAGAATGACCAATTGATGAGTACACTAACTACAAAGGCTGAAATGCCACATATGCCAACACACAACTCAGACAAGGCAAGGCTAGGTGGATCCAACTTTTCCAGTGATGCCAATAGGTCTTGCACATGACAGTGTACTCAAAGTGGCCATTCACACAATCCGTCATGAAAATACACTGGCAGACAGCAAGCTGCAGACAACACATTCTACAACTTCATATTTACTTTGGCAAATGTATTTGATTACGAACATACACAAAATCTACACATATGTACATATCAACATTACATCATGGCCTACATGAACTCTACTTGTGCAGGTATGACCCCTCTCAAATCAACCCCAAAGTACATGCTCAACTTTCAAAATGACCAAACACACAAGCATGTCATAAGCCACCTCTGCTGCAGCTAGATGGAAAACATGTCTGACCCTCAAGCAACAGCCTTGTACTCAAACTGTTCAAACACAATTCTCACAATCTCAAACTGCCCCTGCCCTTCTCACATACACACCCACATGCACAGCACCACTCTTCATCACTATGTATACAACAGCTCACACATACATGACATGCACACAATGTACTGTACTCATCACCTCCTCATCAGATGTTAAAGGTAACATGTAAAAAGGAACACGCTCCTTACCACTTGCATTCTCTGTAATATCTTGGACTGTACTCATATCGCAACATGCAGCATCATTGTCCACTCTGACATGCACACTTTACACATCAACACATCTCACAACAAGACACTTGCATTGCCCAATGGATGTGTCCTCAGTCAGTCACAGATCACCACACACACATCCCACTCTAAAAAGGTTCTACAGATTGTCAGTTCTGACACACGTGCAAACACAGATGCAAACACAACATACATCAACTATACAACACTACACATCTCATCGTTCTGCACAACAAAGTACACAACTGGCATATATCCTTCACATACACTTATCCACTTTGTCAAAAATGACAAGTTGAACCTTGTCTCACTGAGTCCCTGTCACATCCACATATGACTTACATGCTCAATACCACCATTGACGTATGCAACTCAACAACTATCCTCACTCATTACAAATGCATGGTTAGACTCATCCCTCATTGTAGAGGCACAGACTACAGCTCACCTCATGCCCAAATACAACCTTCGCTTAGTGCTTTAACACCTATCAAATCTACCTATTCATCCTATGGCTTGCACAGGACTAAACCAGTTGCATAGCCTGAATCACATTATTCTATCTGTAAACACTCACATAGGGTGAATGTGGATACCTCATGTATCCTACACAAGATCTGCCTAAGCATTCAAATCATACCTCACAGTCTCTGACAATCACTTAAATTGTCATGCCACCATGACGTATGGATCTCAATTCAAACCAAATTTTACAACACTACTCACTCTCACCTTTACCCTTGTTGTAGGTAGCTCAGCACATGCAACATGAAGCCTTGGCTATACATCTGCAGCCAGGATGCATATTCACATTAACACATCCTCCCATGTGTGCCAAATAAGAGCATGGTGGACACTCCAGATCTTGGAGCATCTGCACAGTAGA
Source organism: Calotriton arnoldi (assembly GCA_963921515.1). Classification (NCBI taxonomy): domain Eukaryota; kingdom Metazoa; phylum Chordata; class Amphibia; order Caudata; family Salamandridae; genus Calotriton; species Calotriton arnoldi. The sequence goes on along the minus strand of CAWUFW010004493.1, from coordinate 246,165 downwards.
CAGACACACATCCATTCTGTGCACTCACTGTCTACTTGCCTTACCACATGTAGCACCTGGCATTTCCACAGACTTCACATCACTCATAGCTCAGCTTGGTGTGACATGGAACAGCATCAATCTAATCTGTAATCAACAACCTTGTCAGTCAGCCACAAAATTCAAATAACACACTATTCATATGCTCAACTATGACAGGTGTGTGGTTGCAAAATGAAATCCAAGCTGGGACAATCCATAAACACCATACTAGTAATGTCACAAAACAAAAGCAGGACGGCATGCCCAACTTGTGAATGTGTAATCAATAGACTATTAAAACAACACACACCTTGCCTAACAAAAATACATGCAGTAATTGGAGTCCTGTCAAGGCAGAGGGTCGGAGGACTGTGAGAATAGTGCTCACCTTACTCACCATGGGCTCAGGTAATGCACCAGATGTGTGCACAGCCATGAAGGCTTTTTGCCCACAGTGACATGATACCTGATGCAAGGTTGACCTTGCCACTATTCTACAAGATAGATCTGAAGAAGACACAGATATTGATTCACCACTTTAAAGTCACATACAAGTATTGTAACATCAATTTGTGTACATGGGTGTGCACAAAGTCACTTCCATGCAGTCAACATCCATATGTATCCAGGTGAATAGATGAGACAAGTGCCTTTCTGAACATCACAAACATATGCAGCATGCTTCACCTAAACTGTTGCACTTTGAGACACTTGCACTATGTTGACAAATGTAAGCATGACCTATGTGTAAGTGTGTTTTAAAAATGAAAATGTTTGTGACTTCATGTCACACTCATAGACAAAACCAATGTTGGCATTGACATCTAGCCAAAGTAGTCATAACAATCTAAGATACATACTGACCAAGTACTTGTACCCCATGGACCATATGCAAAACACACCATACCAACATCATTGGATACTTACAACACATATTACACATGAGTAAGAGTTTTCCAGAAATCCATTTTGAGGACTCAGAAATATGAAAAAATAAATAGTAAATGCTTTATTCAGCAAAACAATAACTGTAACGGTGATGCAAAAAAGGCCAATAGCCAGTCCAGTATGATTCAATGGCTTTGGGGGCCACAAATGTCTTGGCCTTCACTGCTTGCCTGCACTTCTCCAACAAAGGGACACCTCCCCTTGGAGGGGCATCTAGGGGGCATGCCAGGTACCAAAGGGGACAAACTAATGGGGGCTGGGGTGGGTTTTGGGAGGGATGGGATCAGAAGGGGTGTCAGGGTACACTGCAGTGGTAGATTATGAGGGCGTAGAGTGGGACTCCACTGCAGTGGTTGGCTCTAAATGTGTTGGGGGAAGCTGTAGTGGGATGGGCAGATAGAGCTGGGGATGGGGTGACCTGAACTAATTTTGGGATTTAAAGTTTTTTGAGGGGTGTGTCGGAAATGGGGATGGGAGAGGTCTTTTCTGTGGTGGGTTTTCTGGGGATAGAGGTACTGGGCATGTCTGGGGAGCTATGGGTTGCAGGAGTGGATGTTTTCATGTTGGACTGGAGGGATTTTCGGACAGGACTTTTTGTTTTCTGTTCTTTCGCAGGGGGCAGATGCTGATGCAGGGTCAGGTGGAAGGAGTTTTCTCTTCTTGGTGGGGGTGTATGTTTGGGGAATGAAGAACTAAATGGGAGCAAGGGTGTGTGTCTGGGCTGAGGGGGAAACAGGAGAGGAAAGGGTAGGGATTGCGGAGGCAGAGGGTTGTGAGGTATGGGGAGTGTCTTTTGATGCATGTGTGTCATGTGATGTCAGGTCCCTGGTGCAAAGCGTGATGTCTGTGCCCTGAGTGTACGTGTGTCTGGTTTGCAACTTCTGTCTGTGTGTTTGTGTGCATGTGTGTGTTCGCATGTGCTTGGGTCAGGGAGGGTAGTTGGAACAGTGGATGAAGAGGTAGGAGGGGGAAGTACTGCTGGAGAAGGGACAGTGCTGCCATCAGTGTAGAGGACATAGCCTGATTTGATCTCTGTAGGGCAGACATGTTAGAGTGAATGCCCACCATGTATGATGACATTTCTGTCAAAAGAGTGTTGTGTGCATGGAGGACACTCAGCATGGATGTCTGCCCCACAGAGATCTGCCTCAGGAGGTTGTTGGTCTCCACACTGAGGGCAGCAGGGGAGACAGGTGCAGGGGGTGAGGTGCCTGACCCATCGGAGAGTTTACCCCTGCCACGGGAGCGGCCACGGACACTGGTACTGGGAGCAGCTGGGAGAGTGGAGATGGTAGTGGTGGTGGTGGTAGACTCTGAGGTTGTTGATGCAGTCACTGTGTCCTCCACCACCACATGGGAGTCGTCACCGGAGCTTTAATCTGATTCAGACCCTCAAGATGGCGTTGCAGATCCGCTCCCAATGAGGCTCCCCTCACTCTCTCCGTCACTGGGTTCCCCCCTCCAACGACTCTTCACTGGACCCAGAAGGACGTTCTGCTCCTACCACATCCATGGCACTGTCTCCTCCAGTGGCTGCAGATGATGCTGTGACCAAGAATAGGAAAGAATTTCATGAGTCATCCATATGAACTTGGCACATAGTTAACATCACAGATGTTCACAGATCCAAAAAAAGACATAACATTGAGTTGTGCTATTAGCTCATGCTACATTACCATACATGGCACTTGTTAGTCTGCCAGTTAACCATTGCTCAATCACACGTGATGTGATCAGCAACATTGGGTGTATCAACATCAAGGTACATTACCACAAGGTTGACTAATGGGTTTTGTAGCAGGGGATGTTTTGTCTTGTGCTCATGGCGGTCTTCTGTCCTGACATTTCTGTCAACTCTCCTGCAAGTGAGTATAGCCATCATAATGGGAATAGGAATCTCAGATTTGCTATGAGACATGGTATACATTCTGCTATCCTTAATCATCAAATGTGGAACCTTTGGCTCATATGTCACAGCTCAAATGTCTACCTTGTCAAACATGCACAATGCATAGTCATTGCATGAGTCATGTTACACAGTTCACAGTGATTGACAGCATGTGTCCAGTAGCTTTGCTTCTCTACTGTCAGTTCACACATATGAGTGTTATTGTGGAGACACCAAGGCAGTACGCATAGCTGGGCTGACAGGCATGTGGCACACTGTCCTGTGTCATCTATGCACAGTGTCATCTAGCAGAATCCGAATGATTTGCAAATTAAAAACAGCTCAAGTTTCATAGATGTAATAAATGGTCTACAAACTTCCAAGTCTGATAAATGCAGCTTCAAAATGCCTCAGGCGGAACACCATTAAACTGGCACATCTGTGTGCAATGACTGTAGAGACTCTTGTAACTGAACCAATTTCCCTCATGAATACACTCAACACTGTGGAACAATCTTGGCTAGACTGCACAAGTCCACATTTGTATGGACCAAGTCTGAATGTCCCTCACTTTGATTACACAGTATGCACACTTTGCACTGCTGATATTTCTCCTGTCTAACATCTCATTTGGGTAACAAACTCAAATCTGATGCATATTTGACATTTCTGAATCAGACAGTGATGCATCAAACACATTGTTTAGCAAGCCATCAGGTTGGAGTAGTCAAGACCATTAACACACGTCAACAGTTGTGACTGTGTTCCTCGCATCATACCTCACAAATGCTGCCATGTTGCGATCAGTGACAACCTGTGTTTGACACAGAATGGCTTGTATTTTTACCCTCACAAAGTCCTACACATGGACTCACTCTTTAGAATGTTGTGTATGGAATTTTCTACAATATCATGGTTAAGGTCAGTGTGACATGTGACCAGAGTTATCCTAGCTGTGGCTGTCCCATAGGATACATGTGATCACGCTTAGCAGCACGTCAGGGACTAAACATTGGCACACGGACCAAACCAAACTAATCTAGGCCTGAACATAGACAAATCATTCTTCAAAAATGTTTAGCATGGGATTTTCATAATTGAGTACTTCAATGATTTGTTCAAACCAATCTGAGAACAGGCGCAACCATCAGTGAATGTGCAGACACATGTCAAGCTATGGGATGCATACTGAAGCTCGTGCACATGTGTTCTGAAATTTTGGATGCACACATGTGCATGTCACTACTGTTCTGAACCTGAACATAACTCACTCACATGTACCTGATGAATGGGGCAGTACCTATCATATATTGATCCTTCTGCATTTGCATCTTGTGAAAATAACTGCACGTTTGGCAAACTTACGACCTGTAAAAGTGTTATCAGGCTAATATCTTACAACATGCATGATTACAGATAGGAGTGCAACAAGTAATAGACTCAACCCCTCCTTGCTGCTGTTTGGCCTTCAACTGCCCAACCAGGTCAGGGAAGACCACCACTAGGATGCGGAGCATGTGGGGGGTCTAGGTTCGCCGCCCGCCTCGCTTGCCACGTTGTGACAGGCCCAGCTGGACCTCAGCAATCCTCTTGGACCAGCCACGAAGGTCCTGCCACCTCTTGCGGCAATGACGGACACGACGATATGCGACCCGCATGTCACACACCTTCTTGGTGATGGTCAGCCACATCCTTGCCTTCTCATGGGAGTTGACCTGTAAGGATGACATGGTGATAGTCCCTTAGTTTACATGCATCATGTTTCTGAGTCATACACTACTATACATAGGTCATGGTCAGTTTGGCAAAAAAACTAAGGGGAATGCATGTAGCATCATGTGCATCAGTCCTATGTTCAATGAGAACTCTGTTCCATGAGAACAGTGATGACATGTTTGCCCCAGTACACACTCTTCTACAGCAGTGTGCCTGCCCAAATCAGTTCCCTGCACACAGTTAAACTTGCAAAAAGCCTAAAAGAATATTTATAAATGAGATTCCTAATGCCAGTGATCCGCGGATATTGCACATGTCCAAGGGCAATGCACTGTTATCCTCACTCACCTGCTCCTCTGGTTTGCCATACATCTGGCTGTGCAGTGGCAGGAGTGTGTTCAGCAGGGCCTGGTTCTCCTCCTCAGTGAAAGCTGGAGCCCTGGGCTGTGTCCTTGCCATAGTGGCTACCAGAGGATGTGGTCAAAGTAGCAGAGAGATGGGGAAGTGCAGGAATGAAGCAGGTAGTGCAGGCAAGTGCAGTCTCTGGGGATCAGACAGATGTATATCTCTACAGCAGAGGCAGTATCAAATCCATGCATCAAAAGTGATAGGTTCACGTCGCTCGCATTGTACGAATCAGTCCAATGCATAACATTGCTTGCAAGCAACATCCCTACCGCAACGTTCAAAAACTCTTCATCTAACCGCGATTGACTTTGATACTTTGGTGATGGGAGGTAACTGAGTCTGTTTCCACACGCTGAAGACATGAGCCCAAACGCGCGTCGCTCACCATGACAACCAACAGCCAATGGCTGTGACCGAATCGTTTCGGATGCGGCTACCGCTTCCTTTGAATACTTACCCGCGTCTTTCACCATAACAACCAATGGCTGTGAACAAATCGTTTCGGATGCAAGCGTACCTTGAATACTCACCCGTGCCTTTCACCATAACAACCAATGGCTGTGAACGAATTGTTTCGGATGTGGCTACCATGTCCTTTGAATACTCACCCGCGTCTTTCTCCATCACAACCAATGGCTGTGACCGAATCGTTTCGGATGAGTCTACCGCGTCCTTTGAATAATCGGTGGTAAGAGCACACACTGCTGTGATTGATGTATTTTTGTCCATTACATGTGTGAATGCACTTTTTAAATGATAAAAGTGACCTTTAAATGGATAAGACGCACTCCCATGAGGAGCTAACCTTCAGAGGCACATGACAAACTGTTTTATTGGCAAATACAAGCATGTCAGGAGAGAAAACCAGTTATCTGCATAGTATTGGTCCCAGTGCCCATTATTTTTGTGTGGATGTACATGTGCATTCTTGCCGTGTGACCCATTGTGCAATTGTTGTCATTTCAGACTGTAGATGTCTGTTGTGTAAGTAATGGCTAAAGTTTTTACCACTGGATGAGTAGACAGTGAAATTATTCTGCATCTTCATCTTGTTTGTGAAATGTGAATTACTAGTTTACCTTTGGGCCAGATGTACAACCCTAAATTGCGGTTGCAAACGGGCAAGCCATACCTCCCTGGAATCCCCAGGGTGTCTAGCTTTCAGAAATGTGTGTGTTTGGTAGGTTTCCCTAGCTGTCCGCCGAGCACAAGGCCAAAAACCCAGGTGACCCCCCTTGCAAAATCAGGTCTTTTTGTGATAGGCAATTGTGATGTTGTCTCAATACGTTTTGGGCCCGTGCCTGTCGCGGGTACTTGGGCCTCCTACACGAGTGAGGCACCATTTTTATCGGGAGTCCCGGGGGAATGCTGGGTGGTAGGAAATTTGTGTCAGCCCAGTGATGCCACAACTTTCCCACACAAAAATGTGTGAAAAAGGTGATTTCTTCAGCTAAATTTGAGGTTTGCAGGGGATTCTGGGTAAGAAAACGTTGGGGGATCCATGCAAGCCATACCTCCCTGGAATCCCCAGGGTGTCTAGTTTTCAGAAATGTGTGGGTTTGGTAGGTTTCCCTAGATGGCCGCCGAGCACGGGGTCAAAAACCCAGGTGACCCCCCCCCCTTGCAAAACCAGGTCGTTTTGTGATAGGCAATTTTGATGTTGCCTCAATACGTTTTTGCCCTTGCCTGTCGCGGGTACTTGGGCCTCCTACACGAGTGAGGCACCATTTTTATCGGGAGACCCGGGGGAACGCTGGGTGGTAGGAAATTTGTGTCAGCCCGGTGATGCCATAACTTTCCCACACAAAAATGTGTGAAAAAAGTGATTTTTTCAGCTAAATTTGAGGTTTGCAGGGGATTCTGGGTAAGAAAACATTGGGGGATCCACGCAAGCCATACCTCCCTGGAATTCCCCGGGTGTCTAGTTTTCAGAAATGTGTGGGTTTGGTAGGTTTCCCTAGATGGCCACCGAGGACGGGGCCAAAAACCCAGGTGACCCCCCTTGCAAAACCAGGTTGTTTTGTGATAGGCAATTGTGATGTTGCCTCAATACGTTTTGGCCCCGTGCCTGTCGCGGATACTTGGGCCTCCTACACGAGTGAGGCACCATTTTTATCTGGAGACCTGAGGGAACGCTGGTGGTAGGAAATTTGTGTCAGCCCGGTGATGCCACAACTTCCCCACACAAAATGTGTGAAAAAAGTGATTTTTTTCAGCTAAATTTGGGGTTTGCAGGGGATTCTGGGTAAGAAAACGTTGGGGGATCCACGCAAGCTATGCCTCCCCGGAATCCCCCGGGTGTCTAGTTTTCAGAAATGTGTGGGTTTGGTAGGTTTCCCTAGATGGCCGCTGAGCACGGGGCCAAAAACCCAGGTGACCCCCCTTGCAAAACCATGTCGTTTTGTGATAGGCAATTTTGATGTTGCCTCAATACGTTTTGTGCCCTTGCCTGTCGTGGGTACTTGGGCCTCCTACACGAGTGAGGCACAATTTTTATCGGGAGACCCGGGGGAACGCTGGGTGGTAGGAAATTTGTGTCAGCCCAGTGATGCCACAACTTTCCCACACAAAAATGTGTGAAAAAAGTGATTTTTTTCAGCTAAATTTGAGGTTTGCAGTCGAATCTGGGTAAGAAAACGTTGGAGGATCCATGCAAGCCATACCTCCCTGGAATCTCCCAGGTGTCTAGTTTTCAGACATGTGTGGGTTTGGTAGGTTTCCCTAGATGGCCGCCGAGCACGGGGCCAAAAACCCAGGTGACCCCCCTTGCAAAACCAGGTCGTTTTGTGATAGGCAATTTTGATGTTGCCTCAATATGTTTTGGGCCCTTGCCTGTCGCGGGTACTTGGGCCTCCTACACGAGTGAGGCACCATTTTTATCGAGAGACCCGGGGGAACGCTGTGTGGTAGGAAATTTGTGTCAGCCCGGTGATGCCATAACTTTCCCACACAAAAATGTGTGAAAAAAGCGATTTTTTCAGCTAAATTTGAGGTTTGCAGGGGATTCTGGGTAAGAAAACATTAGGGGATCCACGCAAGCCATACCTCCCTGGAATTCCCTGGGTGTCTAGTTTTCAGAAATATGTGGGTTTGGTAGGTTTCCCTAGATGGCCGCCGAGGACGGGGCCAAAAACCCAGGTGACCCCCCTTGCAAAACCAGGTCGTTTTGTGATAGGCAATTGTGATGTTGCCTCAATACGTTTTGGGCCCGTGCCTGTCGCGGGTACTTGGGCCTCCTGCACAAGTGAGGCACCATTTTTATCGGGAGTCCTGGGGGAACGCTGGGTGGTAGATAATTTGTGTCAGCCCAGTGATGCCATAACTTTCCCACACAAAAATGTGTGAAAAAAGTGATTTTTTTCCAGCTAAATTTGAGGTTTGCAGGGGATTCTGGGTAAGAAAACGTTGAGGGATCCACGCAAGCCATACCTCCCTGGAATTCCCCGGGTGTCTATTTTTCAGAAATGTGTGGGTTTGGTAGGTTTCCCTAGATGGCCGCCGAGGACAGGGCCAAAAACCCAGGTGACCCCCCTTGCAAAACCAGGTTGTTTTATGATAGCCAATTGTGATGTTGCCTCAATACGTTTTGGGCCCTTGCCTGTCGCGGGTACTTGGGCCTCCTACATGAGTGAGGCACCATTTTTATTGGGAGACCCGGGGGAACGCTGGGTGGTTGGAAATTTGTGTCAGCCCGGTGATGCCACAACTTTCCCACACAAAAATGTGTGAAAAAAGTGATTTTTTCCAGCTAAATTTGAGGTTTGCAGGGGATTCTGGGTAAGAAAACGTTGGGGGATCCACGCAAGCCATACCTCCCTGCAATCCCCCGGGTGTCTAGTTTTCAAACATGTGTGGGTTTGGTAGGTTTCCCTAGATGGCCGCCGAGGACAGGGCCAAAAACCCAGGTGACCCCCCTTGCAAAACCAGGTCGTTTTGTGATAGGCAATTGTGATGTTGCCTCAATACGTTTTGGGCCCGTGCCTGTCGTGGGTACTTGGGCCTCTTACACGAGTGAGGCCCATTTTTATTGGGAGACCCGGGGCAATGCTGGGTGGTAGGAAATTCGTGTCAGCCCGGTGATGCCATTACTTTCCCACACAAAAATGTGCGAAAAAAGTGATTTTTTCAGCTAAATTTGAGGTTTGCAGGGGATTCTGGGTAAGAAAATGTTGGGGGATCCAAGCAAGCCATACCTCCCTGGAATCCCCCGGTTGTCTATTTTTCAGAAATGTGTGGGTTTGGTAGGTTTCCCTAGATGGCCGCCGAAGACGGGGCCAAAAACCCAGGTGACCCCCCTTGCAAAACCAGGTTGTTTTGTGATAGGCAATGTTGATGTCGCCTCAATACGTTTTGGGCCCTTGCCTGTTGCGGGTACTTGGGCCTCCCACACGAGTGAGGCACCATTTTTATCGGGAGACCCGGGGGAACGCTGAGTGGTAGGGAATTTGTGTCAGCCCGGTGATGCCATAACTTTCCCACACAAAAATGTGTGGAAAAAGTGATTTTTTCAGCTAAATTTGAGTTTTGCAGGGGATTCTGGGTAAGAAAACGTTGGGGAATCCACGCACTCCATACCTCCCTAGAATCCCCCGGGTGTCTAGTTTTCAAAAATGTATAGGTTTGCTGGGTTTCCCTAGGTGCCGGCAGAGCTAGGGTTAAAAAACTACAGCTAGGTACCTTGCAAAAAAAGGGTCATTTTTCACTGTGAAAATGTGGTGTATCCACCTTGCGTTTTGGGCCGTTTCCTGTCGCGAGCACTAGGCCTACCCACACAAGTGAGGTACCATTTTTCTTGGAAGACTTTGCGGAACGCGGGGTGGGTGGAATTTTGTGGATCCACGCAGATTCCAGAACTTTCCACCACAAAAATGTGAGGGAAATGTGTTTTTTTTGACAATTGTTTAGGTTTGCCAGGGATTCAGGGTAACAGAACCTGGTGAGAGCCAGTCAAGTCACCCCATCCTGGATTCCCCTGGGTGTCTAGTTTTCAAAAATGTATAGGTTTGCTAGGTTTCCTTAGGTGCCGGCATAGCTAGGGTTCAAAAACTACAGGTAGGCACTTTGCAAAAAAAGGGTCATTTTTCACTGTGAAAATGTGGTGTGTCCACCTTGCGTTTTGGGCCGTTTCCTGCTGCTGGCACTAGGCCTACCCACACAAGTGAGGTACCATTTTTCTTGGAAGACTTTGGGGAATGTGGGGTGGGTAGAAGTTTGTGGATCCACGCAGATTCCAGAACTTTCCACCACAGAAATGTGAGGAAATTGTGTTTTTTTTTACAATTGTTTAGGTTTGCAAGGGATTCTGGGAAACAGAACCTGGTGAGAGCCAGTCAAGTCACCCCATGCCGGATTCCACTGGGTGTCTAGTTTTCAAAAATGTATAGGTTTTCTAGGTTTCCTTAGGTGCCGGCAGAGCTAGGGTTAAAAAACTACAGCTAGGCACTTTGCAAAAAAAGGGTCATTTTCCTCTGTGAAAATGTGGTGTGTCCACCTTGCGTTTTGGGCCGTTTCCTGTCGCGGGCACTAGGCCTACCCACACAAGTGAGGTACCATTTTTCTTGGAAGACTTTGGGGAACGCGGGTGGGTGGAATTTTGTGGATCCACGCAGATTCCAGAACTTTCCACCACAGAAATGTGAGGAAAATGTGTTTTTTTTTACAATTGTTTAGGTTTGCAAGGGATTCTGGGTAACAGAACCTGGTGAGAGCCAGTCAAGTCAACCCATCCTGAATTCCCCTGAGTGTCTAGTTTTCAAACATGTATAGGTTTGCTAGGTTTCCCTAGGTGCAGGCAGAGCTAGGGTTCAAAATCTACAGCTAGGCACTCTGCAAAAAAAGGGTCAGTTTTCACTGAGAAAATGTGGTGTGTCCACGTTGCGTTTTGGGCCGTTTCCTGTCGTGGGCACTAAGCCTACCCACACAAGTGAGGTACCATTTTTCTCGGAAGACTTTGGGGAACACGGGGTGGGTAGAATTTTGTGGATCCACGCAGATTCCAGAACTTTCCACCACAGAAATGTGAGGAAAATGTGGTTTTTTTGACAATTTTTTAGGTTTGCAAGGGATTCTGGGTAACAGAACCTGGTGAGAGCCAGTCAAGTCACCCCATCCTGGATTCCCCTGGGTGTCTAGTTTTCAAAAATGTATAGGTTTGCTAGGTTTCCCTAGGTGCCGGCAGATCTAGGGTTCAAAAACTACAGGTAGGCACTTTGCAAAAAAAGGGTCATTTTTCACTGTGAAAATGTGGTGTGTCCACCTTGCGTTTTGGGCCGTTTCCTGCTGCGGGCACTAGGCCTACCCACACAAGTGAGGTACCATTTTTCTTGGAAGACTTTTGGGAACGCGGGGTGTGTGGAATTTTGTGGATCCACGCAGATTCCAGAACTTTGCACCACAGAAATGTGAGGAAATTGTGGTTTTTTTGACAATTGTTTAGGTTTGCAAGGGATTCTGGGTAACAGAACCTGGTGAGAGCCAGTCAAGTCACCCCATGCCGGATTCCCCTGGGTGTCTAGTTTTCAAAAATGTATAGGTTTTCTAGGTTTCCTTAGGTGCCGGCAGAGCTAGGGTTCAAAAACTACAGCTAGGCACTTTGCAAAAAAAGGGTCATTTTTCACTGTGAAAATGTGGTGTGTCCACCTTGCGTTTTGGGCCGTTTCCTGTCGCGGGCACTAGGCCTACCCACACAAGTGAGGTACCATTTTTCTTGGAAGACTTTGGGGAACGCGGGGTGGGTGGAATTTTGTGGATCCACGCAGATTCCAGAACTTTCCACCACAGAAATGTGAGGAAAATGTGTTTTTTTTTACAATTGTTTAGGTTTGCAAGGGATTCTGGGTAACAGAACCTGGTGAGAGCCAGTCAAGTCACCCCATCCTGAATTTCCCTGAGTGTCTAGTTTTCAAAAATGTATCGGTTTGCTAGGTTTCCCTAGGTGCAGGCAGAGCTAGGGTTCAAAAACTACAGCTAGGCTCTTTGCAAAAAAATGGTCATTTTTCATTGTGAAAATGTGGTGTGTCCACGTTGCGTTTTGGGCCGTTTCCTGTCGTGGGCACAAGGCCTACCCACACAAGTGAGGTACCATTTTTATCAGGAGACTTAGGGTAGCACAGAATTATAGAACAACTGTTATTACCTATTGACTTTCGATGCATTTCTGCCTTCCAAATGAAAGACAATATGTAAAAAAGAAGTCATTTTGAAAAATGACCTATAATTCTCATAATAGTATGGGTACTCCCAATTTCGGAAATGTGCAAATATCTACTGTTTCTAAACACTATATTTTGTTCCCATTTCAGAAACACATAGGTGTCTTTCATACCAATTTTTCCATGTATACATTTTCCCAAAATAATTGCTATATACCCGGTACATAATAAAAAACCATTGCAAGACGCTGCTCAGTTATTGGCTCTGGGTTCGTCGGGTTCTTGGTGAACCTACAAGTCCTATATATCCCCACAACCAGAAAGGTCCAGCAAATGTAATGGTATATTGCTTTCAAACAGCTGTCATAATTAGAAGAAGTTACAGGTGAAAACGTTTTCACAAATGGCTGTCTTTTTCAACTAATTTACAATTTTTCCTATATTTAACTGTTAGTTTCTATGAAGAAACCTTGAAGGATCTACACAAATGACCCCTTTCTGAATTCAGAATTTTGTCTACTTTTCTAAAATGTATAGCTTTCCAGGATCCATTATTGCTTTCATACCCATTTCTACCATTAACTGGAAGGAGGTTGAAAGCACACAAAATAGCAAAAATAGGCTATGTCCCAGAAAAATGCCAAAACTGTGTAAAAAGTTTTGGTTTTCTGACAAAAGTCTGTCATTCCCTACAAGCTGAGAAAATGGTGATTTCAGCCCCACAAACCCTTTTTTGATACCATTTGCAGGGAAAAAACCAGACGCTTTCATTTGCAGCACTTTTTTCCAATTTTTCCCCAAAAAACCAACATTTAGCTGTATTGTGGCTAATTTCTGGGTCCCATCCAGGGGAATCCACAAACCCTGGGTACCTTTAGAATCCCCATGATGTTGTAAGAAAAGGACGCAAATTTGGCATGGATACCTTATGTGGTCAAAAAGTTACAGGGGCCTAAGCGCAAACTACCCCAAATAGCCAAAAAAAGGCTTAGCACAGAGGGGGGGGGGGGGGGGGGGAAGGCCTAGCAGCGAAGGGGTTAAACAAAAGCGCAGCGGTAACCAGAATTTTATTTACAGAACTCAAACATTGGTAAGTTTAGACAAATTGCTTAATATTGAATAAATTGCTAACAACGAACTAGTATTCTTTGCTTTACAGCAATAAGTGTGGCCTGTCTGCTCTGGGACAAGTTATATAAATAAATACAGCGCGTTCAGCTATCTCCCCAATAGCATTTTGGAAATCAAACGCATTCAGCGCATTCATTTGTGTTACAAATAAGATTGCACCGGCACATTACGGACCCACAGAGCTTGCCCCCTGCCTTTTGTTTGATGCCGCACACTACCGCCAAAGCATATTGTCTCATGTTTTTTAATGTTTTGTATTTTATTGGCGAGGCTGGCATTTTATTAAAAAACACGTTTAGCGTGTTCCGGTAAGAGCAAGTTGGCTTTCAAATAAAGATTAATATTTGGTTTTATCTGTATGTTTTTACCAGTGCATATAGGTGATTTCAGAAATGCAATCATGTTTGTACTGCCTTGCATGCCACATTTGATGCACACATGGCTTTCCTTCTTTTCCCCGTCTGCATCTTCTAAATAAAACGTGCCATCGTGTTACACATACTGACTGCAAGGCATGAGCCCACTAAGTAAACCTCTCTAAAATATATATATAATTTAACTGTTCAATATGGTGATTTTGCACACAGCAATTGAAGTGCAGGTAACTGCGGCGCTTTAGTTGCGCACAAATTATACAAATTACGGGAATACAAAACAATTTATGTGAACACCAGAGTAAACTTCCTTCTTGCTCGTTTACACAACAGTCATGTCGGATTTGGGAACAAGTTGTAAAAAATGTGCATCAGCGCACCATCAATAGTGTCCCCTGCTAATCTGGACACTTGCATGGTTTAATTTTTGTTTGGTTTTCTTAGTAACTACTGTGTAAGCTTTTTAGTGACTTTCCTTTGCTTTTCAGTAACGAGTGTGGCACAAATACTTAATACCTCGTAATTAAGCCTTACTGGTCTGGGCCAAGTTATAAATAAATAAATAAAACACGTACAACTATCTCCCCAATAACATTACAAAAACAAAATTCCTTCTCTTGTGTCAGAAATAAGATTGCACCGGCACAATACGGACCCACAGATCTTCCCTAGTAGTAACTTTCAGCTACATGCTGCGTTCTTTGGACCCTTCACCTTTCAATATATACCATATTACTACAGTGCAGGCATTCGGCGTTTAGTATCAAGCAAAGACCGTTATGTGGACAAAGGGTCTTGGAATCCACACTGTCCTCTCCTTAATTATGAATACTTTTTCAGGCCAGCCGCATTCTCTATTAAGTGTGTTTAAAATCTAACTGGCTCCCCAGTGCAATACACATGCAGCTGTAACAGTTGGCTCCCTCTTTAGAACAGCACCCTTCTCGGGGGCAGATTTACAAGAAAGTGACGGATCTGTAAAGATGCGTCCCTTTCCCTGCGTCACCCTGAGAAACCCTTGCGCCACTATTGATGCGCCGTATTTCCAATACGGCGCACCATGACGCAAGGATTGACAGATGCGTCAGAAATTCTGACGCATCTGTTGACGCAAAAGTCACGCATTGCTGGAGTCGTGTCGCAAGCACGACGCAACTCCAGCAATGCATGGGGAGGCCTATCCTCATTGTGCTGCGTCACTCCTTACGCCTGCTTCAAGCAGGCATAAGAATTTGATGCAGTGGCGTCCTAGAAGTGGCGCAGTGAAATCTTGTAGATTTCACTGCGTCACTTCTACGAGGCTTTCCTGCAAGGGAATGCCCACCCTGCATACATTATACCTGACGCAGGTATAATGTGACGCAGGGCTTTACAACGTGACGCATCTCCCTAGATGCGTCATGTGGTAAATGGGCCGCATTTTTACGCTGCCACTGCGTCACAAAAAGAGACGCAACAGCGGCGCAAAAATTACGCAAGGGGCTTGTAAATCTGCCCCTCAGTTTCTACTGCCCCCTACTCTGTTGCTGCTTCATGGCCAGGGCCACTAGAATGATGCCATTCTGAGGTACAAGCGTTTGTTGCATAATAATGGGGTTGTCACATGAACCAAAATCCTGTCCAATTTACAGATTTTAGCCCAAAACAGTTTCTAGCTCAAACTGATTTAAAGTTATTAAAATGCGGAAATGTGTTACCTGTTAGTGAGTGGAAGGACCTTCTAAAAGGTTGGATGGTAAGCTCCCAGTTGCTTATTGCTGCAATTCGTTGTTATTCTTGTACTAATGAGGTGAAAACTTTGCACACTGTAAAACGTCATGCTATCGTATCATGTGGCGCTTTATGCCGCATAATTCGCATTTTTTTGCATACTTTTGCCAACCATGCCACCAAATTAATGTTTCGCTTGTTGCTTAATTCCAGGGGCTCTGCTCATAGTTGCCCTTGTGATAAGGGGATGCATAACAGAGCAGCCTCTTTAGTAATTTCAAATTATTTAGCCATGGTACCTTCACCATTTCCGCATGTTTCCCAAAGTTATTTGAGTAAGTGCATATTTCGAATAATTGCAATTATGCTTATACCATTCAGTCTTAATAGGGCCCTTCAAAGATTTATCATTGGCTTTCCAACATTGTTGTGTCTTTATTTCACATCCTTTTTAAAACAGTGACATTCTTGGTAAACCATATATACTGGTTTAGTGTTTTTATATATCACTAACTCTACCACAAGGTTCATCTTGCCTTGACACGTCAGGGCAGAGCCATGAAATCACATCCTTCACCTTTGGAACGGCCCTTGCAACACAAATACATTACACACCACATATACAATGCACACCACACAATTCCACATCATGCCACAAAATTCAACAGCACAACACATAATTAAACTCTGCTACATAGCACTCCACAACAGAAAATACCATTCAACATAATTACACTCCATAACACGCAATCCCACTCCACATAATTCCAGTACACTCAATACCACATAATTACTATACATATTTTTCCACTGCAAGCAATGCCACATAATTCCGCAACACAAATCCAATCCACACAATTCAACACCACACAATTCCACAAATAATTATTCCAATTCAACCCACATACTTGCACTACACACCACATACATACACTCCATAACACATAGGTAAATGACATTGGCATTTACAACGCCAATAGCTCTAACTCAAACAAATGTGAGACCTATTGCATTTCCAATGCTTGTTTTAAATGCATCCCGTTTTCCTTTAAGGAAAATGGGCTGCATTTTTTAAAAAACTGCTTTATTTAAAAGCAGTCACAGACATGGTGGTCTGCTGACCCCAGCAGGCTACCATCCCTGTGAGTGCTAGCCATTCCTAATGGGGTCGCAAATTGTGCATGCCTCATTAATATTAATGAGGCATGCAATTTGCGACCCCATTAGGAATCGCAAACAGTGTCTGAGACACTGTTGTACATCCCAATTTGCGAGTCGCAAATTGCGAGTCGCAAATGCAACGCCATTTGCTAGTCGCAAATTGGTGGGTCGTACATCTGGCCCTGTGTGCCCAAAACTGCAGTGTATGGTGTTGTTATATATTTTAGCATTGAACATTGTCTGTGTATGTGATTGTATGTGTAATGTAGACATAACTACATGACAGTATCCAACCTGTGACAGTGGTGGGCATGATTGAGGATGTGAGATGGTGTGTATATCAGGTGTAACACATCTCTTGCATTACATGTTCCTATTCTGTCTACCTATTGCACATGTAATTGTTCCCAGAAACATAAAAGTACCATATTTTTTCTGTGGATCATTTGAGTATGTGATGCTTGCTCACATTTATGATGCCAGACACTAGTGATTTGTACACTACACCACTCTAATTGCTGTGTCACCATACCTTGGTAACATGGCTGGGTAGGGTACTGATGTTGTGAGATGTATCTAAGGTCATCCTTTTCAATAGAAATCTGTATTTTAAATGATCTGTAGCTTCTGCTGTGTTCACATTTCATGTTCTGTTTGTCTCTATGCATGTTGCTTTGTACATTGTGACCTGACACCAACTGTGTTTACACTCTACACATAGGTATCGCAGACGACCTGCAGTCCACAGGCCCTTTCCAGACCTGGCAACCATGGAAGAACGTGACACCATCAGGAAGTTCTGATTCAACAGGCCAATAATTGAACAGTTGACTGCGCAGTTGTCACCTCATCTGCAGCCTGGTCGACCATATCCAACTGCACTGATGCCCAAAGTGAAGGTTATGGCAGCTTTACATTTATTTTCCACCGGTTCATTTCAGTACACAGTGGCAACACCTGGTGGAATGTCACAAACCATGTTCAGCCGTGTTCTTTGTGATGTTTTGGGGGCCTTGCTGTGTTACCTGTGCCAGTACATTAAGTTCCCAACACCTGGAGAATTGGCAGACATCAAGGGGGAATTCTGTGCATTGGGACGGATACCACATATAATTGGCTCCATTGATGGCCCCCACATTGCATTGGTCCCACCACAGGCAAATGAGGTTGTGTATCGCAACTGCAAACATTATCACTCAATCAATGTCCAGGTGGTATGTTTGTCTAACATGACAATCTCCCACGTCTGTGCACGTTTTCCTGGATCGGCACATGATGCATACATCATGAGGAACAGCGCCATCCCCTGTTTGATGTCTCAGCTACAACCTGACCGTGCCTGGCTTATTGGTAGGTGATGTGGCATGTGTGTGTTGTGTGTAGATTGTATGTCATATAATGCTCTGTCAACCAACAACTGATTCTATTTTCTGTTTTGAATGTAGGAGACTCTGGGTACCCCAACCAACCTTGGTTACTGGCACCACTCCGTAACCCAGTCACCCCTGCAGAAGTGCGGTATAATGAGGCACATGGTAGGAGCCGGCGAGTCATTGAGCGGACTTTTGGCCTCCTGAAGACAAGATTCTGCTGTCTTGATCGGATGGGAGGAGCTCTACAATATGCACTGTTGAAGGTGTGCAACATCATCACCGCTTGCTGCATGCTCCACAACCTGGCTATACGGAGGGAAATACCACTCATACAGGACAATGGAGACCAGCTGCCGCCAGCGAGGGAGGATCCTGGACTGGGGCGTGATGACAGTGGGGATGATGATGATGTCGTGGATTTGAGACAACAGCTCATCCAGAACCTTTTCACATGAGTGTAGGTATGCAATGAAAGTGGGGGACTACCCACAAGTGTTTGTTGTTGTGTTGCTGGTGGACAATGTGTATGTATGCTTGTGAGTGTAAGAAAATTGCCATGATGTTAATTGTATGATTATTTTTTGTAAGATGGAAAAGTTAAAATGTACAGTGTTACCGTGAAACATAACTAGTGTCCACACTGAAACTCTTGTGCTTCAGGTGAAATTCTTTGCTTAATTGAATGGGCTTAGTCATGTGTGCCTAACTCTGTTCTATGTTTCTCCTTACCAGGGTACTTTGTCGTGTCAACCTGCAAGTTGTGACCTCACCAGGCCCTGATTCTGTGACCTAGTAAACATTGGACTGTTTTGTAAAACTGTGGCACACACTTCCTTTTGGACTGATGGACATTTTTCTTAACTTTAAGAGCATTTTCTTACTGTGTGATGTCCTTTGAAATTGGGCTAAGGCACCAGTTGGTATCAGGAGAATAAACCTGTGCTACACAATGAGTTATGCCTTGTCTGTTTTCACACATCCAAAGGTTATTTTGAAACTAAACATGCTCCATGATGCACTGGTTTGCTAACAATGAGTATTGTGCTTGCAAATGGTGCTAGTATTTTAAGCAATAGACTTGCATTGCATTTGTAACATGTCCTACGGGTTGTGTCATGACCTGGTTGTGTCTATCTATCATGCTGTGACAAGGTACATATACTCACAAGCCGGTAATGTACTTCTTCAAAGTGATGTGTTACCAATGTTGTAGACACTTTCTTCCTTGAGTTTTTCAACATCACTACAATTATTACATTTGTTATTCAAAGTCACAACATGACCACTTTTTTGGTGCAGAGTGATTTATTGCAGTGCATAATGTGATGAAATCAGTCCACATCATGGTGGTGTACTCAACCCCAAAAAAAAATTTTAAAGTGCAGATAGAACTTATTTGAGTCCATAGTCCAACTTAGAACCTCCAGCCAATGTGGGAGAGTTCAGTGACAGGCAACAAACTGAATGCTTGACACACAATGGTGGATATCAGGAGCAGGTAGTCACGTCCTGGGGGTGATGCGTGGCCATCTGTCTCTCACTGTTTCTTCTTTGGACGACCAACTCTATGTTTTTCTGGGGGACCCTCAGGTGCAGGCAGCGACAGTGCAGGGTGCTCTCCACCAGAGTCCACATCACTCCCTGTGGCTGGTACAGATGTTGTTGCACTGGATGTGGTAGCCACACAGGGAGGTGTGGACATGTTGGTGGCAATCTGACGGAGGCAGGTGACAATGTCCCTGTACACCGCAGTCTGTTCATCATTTTGTCCATGAACCTATCCATTTTTTCGTTTTGAGCTGCCTGCTGCTGTTGCATGGCCCTGAGGATCCCTATGACCTGGCCCATATCTCTGTGTGAATCCTCATATGCATGGAGGATTCTGGAGAGGTTTTGGGTCTCCGCATCAGCAGCACCAGCAGCATGATGGTACCGGTCCCCATGGCCCCTCCCACCAACCCTACCAACCCGAGCAGGACCAGTTGGTGCTGGCACAGTCGACACGGAGCCTCCTTCATCATTGGCATTGGTGTTGTTGTTGGGCAACTCAAGAGTGCCCCGTCTTGCTGTGCTGTGGATGTTGTCCTGGGCTGATGTGTCAGTGCAGGTAGTGGTCAGCTGGGTGTTGGCAGCTGAGGGGGTAGTGGTCGCAGAGGATCCAGATGTTGCCGCTACTGGTGCTGTGGGGTGACCCATACCAGAAGGGCCAAGTCTGTCGTCGTCGTCAGAAGAATGATGAGACTCATCAATGCCGGAGTGCTCCTGGTCAACAAGAGTCTGGGCCTGGCTGTCCTGGATGGTTTCAGTGGTGTCCTCAGCTGGCCCTGTAGGTACAAACATAACACAATGACTGCTGTGAATGTCCACTGCCCCTCAAATCATACACATTACATAGCCTACTGAAGCTCATGAAGAGTTACTGTAGATAGATTTGACTCCTTCATCCATGACGCAGGCCTATTTTTTTGAATGACTATGTTTTTGGGACAAGAGGGGGTTTGATGAACATGTCCAGGTATGTGCATTGATGGGCCTGTTGCGTTTAGTTTACATTACATGTCCAAAGACATTGACTGGTTCCTGACACCCTGTGAAAGACACAGGTGTGTTTGGGTTGTCCACATCTTTACTTTCACAGTGAGATACATACTCTTTCTCTCCCTATGTGGGCAATTTTTGGTACCTGTCTACTGGTCTTAATGCATGTCTTAACCGGTCACATTGGTGTGGCTGCCTACATACTCACACTCTGTTAACTTAGCCAGAAAGTTGTGGGAACTGAGTGAGTGAGGTGCTTCTTGTTATCATCTCATTCTACACATGTGAATGGCTGTGAGTAGCAAAATTGTGTAACTGTTTAACTTTGTGGCTACACAGATCATGTACTTTGTACATTGACTCCATGGTCAAATGATTTCACAAACTCAGCTTTCTCCCATTTTGTGGCAAAGAACTCTGATAAACTGATGTTTGAGTGCTTGTTCTCTATTTGTGAAACTTACATCCCTCATCCCACCTAGCCCCACCAGGCCACCAGGAAGAGTGTTGTCCAGACAATGTTTGCAGGTGTATTTGACAGAGATTTTTCTATGTTGGCTGGTGTTTGTAGCACATAGGCATATGTGGCAGTTGTGATAGGTTCAGACAGCAGTTCCCAGTCTCTGCGATCTTGCTAGTACACATGAACACACTGTGAGATAGATTCGTACAAGGTAAACCAGGGTGTGTAAATGGGATTCACGCACCTTCTTGTGACCCAATTCGTGGTTAGTACGTACCTCACAAATGGCTACACCCAAAAGCCATTGGAAGAAAAGCTGTGTAGGTAGTTGTTGGAGGTTCGTACCATTCTAAAACGTGCGTCAAATTTTACTGAAAATGAAGTTTATACGCTGTATTCATTGGACAATAAATAATCTCTTTATTGTCATACGTAGGTAAGTTGCTGGTGCAAAAGGAAAAGAAAACAAAAACATACAGCCGACACGTGTTTCGCCCAATGGCTAAATAGCCGGGGGCTTTTTCAAGGCAGGTTCAGTCAGCTAGCGTCAAAAACAGGAAATACTCTGTGCGGTCTCTGCGGTCCAAGAAATGAAGGATTTACCTTCATTTCTTGGACCGCAGAGACCGCACAGAGTATTTCCTGTTTTTGGACATCTTTGCCCTTTTGACGCTAGCTGACTGAACCTGCCTTGAAAAAGTCCCCGGCTATTTAGCCATTGGGCGAAACACGTGTCGGCTGTATGTTTTTGTTTTCTTTTCCTTTTGCACCAGCAACTTACCTACGTATGACAATAAAGAGATTATTTATTGTCCAATAAATACAGCGTATAAACTTCATTTTCAGTAAAATTTGACGCACGTTTTAGAATGGTACGAACCTCCAACAACTACCTACACTGTGAGATAGACATGACCCACGATGAAGTGGTTGTGCTGTGTGTGTAGGAGTGTTTGCCCAATGCAAACAGGCCAACAGGACATAAGCTCACCACACAGTGTGTCAGAATGTCACTGCCGGCTGTCTGGCACTGGGAACTGGTGTCTGACTTGGAGACAACTTCCCTCATGGCCTTGGGCACCACACAGCAAGCCCCAGTCTTTGCCATTTTATAGTTGGATGTCCACTCACTGTCAGGTAATCACGGTTCTTAGTGGTTTTGTATGGCTGTTTGTGCAGATGAGTGTTTACAATGGCCAGACATCCCATCAGGCCCTGTACTACACACACTCTTTTCTGCATGCAAATACAGCACCCCTGAAACTATGCTTTCATGCGAGTGAGTGGATATGTACTGACAAAACTGGCTGCCACTGGTGCCTGGTGTTTTGAGCACACGTCACTGTTGGTATTTGTTGAAAGGTCAGACACCAATGCCCAGTGCCATGCATCCTGCTAGTAAATTCAAAATCACTGTGTGTATGCTTAGTTCCTGTTGGTCTGTTTGTGAGGGTAGTGAAGGTGTATGCTGTCCTGTGCCTGATGTGAGTTGTAGGCTTTTGATATACTCCTCCTCCCACCAGCCCAGCTAAGTCCTCTGAGACTATGGTTTACTGGCAGTGATGGTAAGTGTGCTGGCAAGGATGCTGACACTTCTGCATGGTGTTAAACCTGAATCCAAATCCCAACAAAGGCCTTGTGCCCAAAACACCATGCACCAGTGTCAGGCATCTTGCTGTTGCACTTCTATTCACTGTCAGGTATACATCGCCCAGTTGAAGTCGTTGTTTGTGGTGGGTGTAGTAGTGTTTACCATTAGTCCGACTCACACCAGGCTCTGTCCTTCACACACTCTACCCACCCAGAGAAAATATACCACATTGCAGAAGGTTTTCCTGACAGAAATTTGGAATGGATCATCAAGATGTGTGACACTTGTGCCTGGTGTCTGATTTTTCCACAAATCCCAACAGGGCCTTGTGGTCCAAACACCAGTCCACATTGTCAAACATCTTGTCAGTACATTGCCACTCACTGTCGAGTAAGCAGAGTTTCTGGCAGGCTAGTTGGGCTGGGTGGGAAGTGTGTGTGTATGACAATGCCTGATGTGAGTTGTAGCCATTGCTAATGCACCTCCTCCCACCCAGACCTGCTGACTCCTCTGTGCCTACATTTACCTCACAGTATGGGTAAGTGTACTGGCAAGGTTGCTGGTACTGGTGCATGGTGTCGAACTTGAATGCAACTCCCATCAGGGACCTGTGCTCCAAACACCATGCAACAATGTCAGACATCTTGCTAGTCCACTTCCCCTCACTTTGAGGTAAGCATAGGGCCGGAGGAGTTGGCATGGCTGGGTGTGAGGATGAGTATTTGCAATGGCGACTAGTCACATCAGACAGTGTCCCACACACACCTTCCCAGACAGCACCAAAGGCCTACCTGTAACTCAGCTTCCCTGACAGTGAGTGTGAATGTCCATGCAAGTTGACTGACACTGCTGACTGGTACCTAATTGTCTACAACTTCCAGCAGGCCATCATTGTCCAGACACAGTTCCACAGTGTCAGCCTTTTTTTCTGTAGGTTTCCACTCACTATCAGGTAAGCATGGTTCATGGTGGCCTGTTTGTGCTGTTTGGGAGGAGGAGTATTTGCCATGATTCTATCTCCCACCTGGCTCTGTCCTCCACACACCTTCCTACCCATCCTAAATATCTTACTTATCACTCTACTTTCCTGGCAGTGAGTGGCA
The DNA here is from genome assembly GCA_963921515.1 of Calotriton arnoldi. Classification (NCBI taxonomy): domain Eukaryota; kingdom Metazoa; phylum Chordata; class Amphibia; order Caudata; family Salamandridae; genus Calotriton; species Calotriton arnoldi. Next base: position 222,589 of record CAWUFW010004493.1, on the reverse strand, counting down.
ATGTGCTTCCATGATGTTTGACACAGGTGACTGGTGTCTGATTTGTCCTAAACTCAACAACAGTGCCTTGAGCTCAAAACATCATTGCACATGGCCAATAATCTTGCCAGTACATTCTCAGTGACTATCAGGGAGATTCAATTCTATGTGGGCTTGTTGGTCTGTGTGTGAGGATGAGTGTTTGCACTGACGTCAACTGCCATCATGCCCTGTCCTACACACAACTTCTCAGCCAGCATAGGCAGCAGACCTGGGACTATGCTATCCCTGATGATGAATGGAAATGTACTATCAATATGTCTGATGCTGGTGCAAGTTGTTTGACTTGACTATAACTTCCCTCAGGCCTTGTGTTCCTGACACCATGCAGCAGTGTCAGTCATCTAGCTAGTACATTTCCACTGACTGAGGCTCGCATAGTTCAAGTGTATGTGTTTTGGCTGTGTGTGGGGAGAAGTGTTTGCTGCGTCTACATGTTCCAAGGTGCCTGTGGCCAGACCCACCTTCCCAGCCATCCCAAACAGCCTACCTATGACTGTACTTTCATGTGAGTGAGTGGAAAAGTACTGGGCCAAGATGTCTGACGCTGGTGCAAGTTGTTTGACTTGACTACAACTCCCCTCAGGCCTTGTGCTCCTGGCACCATGCAGCAGTGTCAGCCATCTTGCTAGTACATTTCCACTGACTGAGGCTCGCATAGTTCAAGTGTGTGTGTTTTGGCTGTGTTTGGGGAGGAGTGTTTGCTGCAACCATAAGTCCCTTGGTGCCTGTAGCCAGACCCACCTTCACAGCCATCCCAAACAGCCTACCTATGACTGTGCTTTCATGTGAGTGAATGGAAAAGTACCGGGCCAAGATGTCTGACACTGGTGCAAGTTGTTTGACTTGACTACAACTCACCTCAGGCCTTATGCTCTTGACACCATGCAGCAATGTCAGCCATCTTGCTAGTATATTTCTACTGACTGAGGCTCACATAGTTCAAGTGTGTGTGTTTTGGCTGTGTGTGGAGTGGAGTGTTTGCTGCCACTACACGTCCCATGGTGCCTGTGGTCAGACCCACCTTCCCAGCCATCCCAAACAGCCTACCCATGACTGTGCTTTCCTGTGAGTGAGTGAAAAAGTACTGGGCCAAGATGTCTGATGCTGGTGCAAGTTGTTTGACTTGACTACAACTCCCCTCAGGCCTTGTGCTCCTGACACCATGCAGAAGTGTCAGCCATCTTGCTAGTACATTTCCACTGACTGAGGCTCGCATAGTTCAAGTGTGTGTGTTTTGGCTGTGTTTGGGGAGGAGTGTTTGCTGCAACCATAAGTCCCATGGTGCCTGTAGCCAGACCCACCTTCACAGCCATCCCAAACAGCCTACCTATGACTGTGCTTTCATGTGAGTGAATGGAAAAGTACCGGGCCAAGATGTCTGACACTGGTGCAAGTTGTTTGACTTGACTACAACTCACCTCAGGCCTTATGCTCTTGACACCATGCAGCAATGTCAGCCATCTTGCTAGTATATTTCTACTGACTGAGGCTCACATAGTTCAAGTGTGTGTGTTTTGGCTGTGTGTGGAGTGGAGTGTTTGCTGCCACTTCACGTCCCATGGTGCCTGTGGTCAGACCCACCTTCCCAGCCATCTCAAACAGCCTACCCATGACTGTGCTTTCCTGTGAGTGAGTGGAAAAGTACTGGGCCAAGATGTCTGACGCTGGTGCAAGTTGTTTGACTTGACTACAACTCCCCTCAGGCCTTGTGCTCCTGACACCATGCAGCAGTGTCAACCATCTTGCTAGTATATTTCTACTGGCTGAGGATCGCATAGTTCAAGTGTGTGTGTTTTGGCTTTGTGTGGGGAGGAGTGTTTGCTGCGACTACATGCCCCATGGTGCCTGTGGCCAGACCCACCTTCCCAGCCATCCCAAACAGCCTACCTGTGACTGTGCTTTCCTGTGAGTGAGTGGAAAAGTACCGGACCAAGATGTCTGATGCTGGTGCAAGTTGTTTGGAGCACAAGGCATTGGTGTGAGTTTGTGAGAGGTATGTACCTGGTTATAGTTTAGTGCATTTTCAATTTAATTTGAGGTATTTTTGTTAACAATCTGACATACACATCACATGCTCTTAGAATCTAGTTCATTTTATATATTTTTACTGTCCTTTGTTTAACTGTATCCTTTACAGTGATGTCTCTAAGTGTGATTAATAGCTTTATTTGAATGGGGATTGTGTACTCACCAGACTCTGTTGCTCCTGGTATTCCATAGACGCCCTTCGGTGGAAGGATGTCACACACCTTCTCCTCCCAGGAGGGGAAGTGGACAAGGAGTACAGGAGGGCCACCGCCAGTCTGCTGGCTTTGTAAGTGTTCCCTGGCCATCAGTTTTTTGACCCACCTTCGCACATCATAGTACCTGGTCCTGATATTATCCTTTGAGCACAGGCAAGGTGCTTGAGCATTCACCTTGTTATCTATCCTCTCCCACATCTTATTTCTCTGGGAAACAGGGGTCTGTTGGACTATGTTCCCAAATAACTGTGGCTCTACTCTGACAATCTCATCCACAAGCACTTCCAACTCCTTATCTGTAAAACGTGGCTGCTTCCTTTTGGCCATGGCGAGGGTAAATGTGAAGGTGAGGGTGAGTGTGGAGCTGAGTGTGAATATGAAAAAGAGAGTGTGTTTGTGTGGTTTTACATGAAATGAAATCTGTTAAAGGTGTGTGGTATGTGAGGTGTGAGTATGTGAGACAGAAGCAGAGAGCAGGGAATGTGTGGTAGTAGCTCCTTGGACCTATTAGCAGTTGTGGCAAAGGATCATGGTCATGGTGTTGGCCCTTTATATAGGTGGATTTGTGGGTGTGGTTTTAATTATTTTTTTGGGAGTTGCCAATGCTTGTTTTGACTGTTTTTGATCCCCCCCTTGACATTTGATACACAGACCGACACAGTTCCGAAACTGAGTCTCATGCAACGTCATCTGCTCGTGTGTTGATACGAGTCAGATTCGTGACAGGCATGCTATTCTTGAGCGTTCACAAACGAGTCGGTCACATTGGTACTGTTTCCAGACGCTTCGTTCAGAAGGATAGCGTTAAGTACGACTCGGTTGACTTTAACATGGGATGCATCGTACTCTGTCGCTCGGAGGGCTCGCAGTCGAGTCGCACGGAAAGCATTTCCAATCCGATTCGGTCAGAATGCTTTGTGGCCGAGATCGGAATCGGGCTTTTAGATGTGGGAAATACTGCTGTAGAAGATACGGATCTAAAGGAAAATTTTATACAAGATGTCCGTTTGGATTCCTATGACAAGGGAGAGTGAACAGCTTTTTGTCTGCAGTGAGACATACAGTAACACGAAGGTCACCGAAAAACACATACAATCTGAGAAGAACAGAGTCATACAAATATATTAATGATTACAATGCAGTCATTCTGAAAATGTGGAATGAAAATATGGACATACAATTTGTTGCAGACAACTCTATTGCTGTTGCTCGATATGTCACTTCATACATTACAAAATCGGAGAAGACTGAGATGAAAGATATGTGGCAAGAGATTAGTGCAGAAAAGAGTCTAACAAAAAAGTTGCACAGCTTCAGTTTAAAAATATGTTGCATAGGGAGATTGGTTCTTATGAATGCTCGGATAGGTTGAGCTCAGCAAGTTTGTACTCTAAGTCTAGGGGAATAGTTTGGGTAAGTTTAGGCCTTGCAAGCACATGAAATAGAGTGTTAAAGTCTCTTCTGGAAATTCTGTATCTAGCAGGGTTTGACCCGGAAAGTACAGAAATAGTAAAAAGAAACATGTTGGATGCATACTACCTAAAAAGAAGTGTACAGTTGGAAAACGTGCCTATATGAAATTCTTCAGTACTACACATACAGAAACAATGTAAAACAAAACATAGAAGAATGCAAATTTGCTGTCCTTGGATGTGATGCTTGTTTAGTGAAATATGCAAAAGGAAATCTCATTAACCACAGGAAACTTAGTTGCCAAACTCAAGAGAAAAGAGAGTTTTTCTATTTGGCTCTTCTTCGTCTTTTCAAACCTTGGCTTGCAGAATCTGAATTACTTGAAGGCTATGATGATTCATTTAATGCTGTGAAAGACAGTATTCAGTGTTCAGTCTTCCAAAATTATATGCAAATGTTAAATGATATGATTCAACAAGAAGAAGCAATTGTTGCAGAGGTAGCCAGGGAAAGTTCTCAAAGCAGTCAAAGTTCTGCACCACTTAGTTAAGATCCTCTTGGAGCACCTATTAGTTAAAATGAAGCTGCAATGGCAATGAATGAGGTGGTGACTGCAATGGAACAAGCTAGCCAGGAAACTGAAGATCTGGAACAGTTAGTTGCACAACTCAACAACGAACAGAAAAACATTTATATAGAAGTAAAAGAGAAAGTAAAAACATGGATTTCTCCACGACAAGAAAGAATGCAGTTGCTCTTCCTTTAAACCAATTCTGTTATACATTAGTGGTCAAGCTGGCACTGGGAAAAGCTTTTTAATTAAAGTGCTGACTGCTTACCTACAGAGGACAACACAATCAAATTTGTCATGTGTAATGACAGTACCAACAGAATTAGCTGCAGAAAATATTAAAGGAATTACTCTACATCGACTACTAATGCTACCTGTGGAACATGACAATAAACTTAAATACCAGAAACTATCTGGTGCAGCATGTCATGAGGTGGCAAGAGTTTTTAAGAAAATTAAGCTTTTAATCATTGATGAGGTAAGCATGGTTGTCAAACTTAATACTTGCTTTTATTCATCTACAAATGCAACAAATTTTAAGAACAGAGTACGATGTTCTTTTCAGAGGAAAGCATTTAATTGTGTTTGGTGGCCTCCTGCAGCTAACCCCTGTAAACGGTGAAAATGTTTCAAGACCCTTGTCCATGAACAAGCATGCAATTCACTACGAAGAATTGGAAATGTAAATATATGGCTGAATTTTCAATACAAAGAACTGTTGATAAATATGCGTCAAGCGTCTGATGAGGTATGTGGAAATATTCTAAAGAACATTAGAGTTGGAGTTCTAACCAAGGAAGGAAAGCGTACCTTACAAAGTTGACTTATCAAAAAAACTATTCTCTTGTAAGAAAACACCAGCACAGCTTAGGTTCAATTTCATTGAAGATGGAAAATTAATTTAGTGTTTAAAGCCTACATTTCAAGAATGCAGTAATTTGAAGAATTACTGAAACTGGAAAAAAAAGGTTTTTTTATGCTAACACCTATTGACAAAATGGAGCACCAGGGAGTATCAATACTGCTAACTGAAAAACTGCAAGCAAAATTGGATTCTTTAGAAAAATCTGTTTCTAGGGCTGCTGGATTAGAAAAGTGTTTGTGTTTGTAGAAATTGTAGAGTAATTTTGCGGCAAAATTTAAATGTTGAGGAAGGCTTAGTAAATGGAGCAATGGGTAAAGTAATTGATTTTATAAATTTTCCAAATAGCAATGAAGTTGAATATGTAGATGTACAATTTGATCAGATTGATGGTGTGAAACATATTGGCCGGTGCGTTGTACGTTTTTTGCTTGTCAAAGACTTATATGTAAGGCAGGGCCAGTTCCCATTCTCTCTAGTGTATGCTGTAACTATTCACAAATCTCGGGTTTAAGTGTAGATGCAGCTTTTCTTAGCATCGGTAGTAGTGTATTCAAAGAAGGTATGTCATAAGTTGCATTGTCTTGAGTTGGAACATTGTTCGGTTTGTTTTTATTTGATTTTGATGAAAACAAAGTTTCTGCTGATACTGGTTGTGTTAGAGAGTATAATCGGTTGGAAGTGTATATGATACTCACTTAGGACAGTATCCCATTTATGAGAAACAGACAATATGTCTTAAATGGAAACTTACTAAGCAATCAATTGATGTTCTGCAAAAGAAGCAAAAGAAAGATAATGATGAGGATAAGAAGAAGATACAACAGCACAATGAAGGAGAAATTGTAGGGTTTCAGTTGGAAAAACAAATAGTATCAACTGCTATGCTAATGTAGTTCTGAATGTAGCCTTTCATTTGCCACATCTAGTAAATACAATTGAGCATAAAGGACATAGCAGTTTCTGCTCAGAACTGTATTGTTTGCTGCAACATTTACGTAGTGATAGGATTGTACTACATTCTGCTTCAGGAATACGACATATAGTAGACACAATCAGTGGATCTGTACTATTTTCTCAGAACTCTCACCAGAGATGCACAAGAGTTTATTATGGTTATCTTTAGACTTTTGGAAGAAGAACAAATGAATATTGAAGAGTTATTTGGTCTAAGTTACAAATGGAATCATAATTGTGTGGATTGCTCTTTTACATCTGCTATTAATATAAATTCTGAAATGTTCATCTATTTAACATTACCAGATTCAAAAACTGTACCATTTGACAAACTGATGAGAAATGCTAACCTGAACATGACCTGCCCAAATTGTAGATCTAATTGTATGTCTATGTTACAGATAAAAAGAAGTGGTAAACACATTGTATTGATGCTTTAACGATGTAGAGTAGATGGATCCAAAATAGAAACTGCACTATTGCACCACCGGAACGTCACTTTTTTGATGTTCGGGTGACGCAATTTACCACTGGCATATTTATAAGGCCACGTAAAGCCATGTTACATGGCTTTTCATGGCCTTATGAATATGTGCCCCTTTCACGCAGAAAACTGCATGAAAGAGGCATTGCATGGGTGTTGCTGGGGCAGCAATATCCCTGACTCTTTGACACTGCATCAGATTTACGAGAAATCGTAAGTCTGAGGCAGCGCCAAAAATGTACACTTCCCCAGGGGAGGCGTAAGGGAGGCAAAATGAGGAGAAATATCTTTATTTTTCCTCGTTCTTCCTCTTTCTATGTGTGCTGCATTATGCAGCACACATAGAAAGAGGAAAAAGCCTCTTGTGATTGCTTTTGTGCAGGAAGGTTTCCCTTCCTGTACAAAATTATTTATCCTGCAACGCAGGCACCCTTGCACCATGGTGCAAAGGTGCCTGTGTTGGCACACGGCAGCCTATTGTGTGCCGGCGCAGGGGAAAAGGACAGGAATGTGCCATATCTGATAGATACGGCACATTCCTGCCCTTTTTTTGCGGGAGGGCAGCACAGCAGCAAGGCGTGCTGAGCTATCCTATGGCAAAAAAAACATAAACGAGGCCCTGAACTTTTAAACTTTAAAGCTGGGCAGATTTCAATTTCTGGAACGACGTCCACAACTAGCTATCATTTTTCATAAAGAATTACATATAACTTCATGACATTACACTGTGTACTTAAAAACTCTAAGTGGATGGACGGAATGTAATGACAATAACCTGACATGTAAACATAAACTGCCTTTCAAACTTCCAAATTCATACCTTTTGCTTTTGTAACCAAAGTTCTAAGAAGGATTTCTCTTTAAAAAGTAGTTTACTGTGTTTGTGCTGTATGTATTATAAGTGTTTAAGACATCATTCGGCCTGTAATGTCTTCAAAACGTTATATATATATATATATATATATATATATATATATATATATATATATATATATATATATATATATATATATATATATATGTTACTCATAAATGGAATAGTTGAATATCATACTATTTTTTTACATGTTTATTTATAGCAATTGAGTAAGTAGAAGTGAAATTAATTTTTAACTGTTTGTAGTGAGTGTATGCATAGTATGATATATTTACAGTGTTATACTGTGCAAGTCTGTTTTTTTTTCTACAATCCATATGATTGTTTTTCCCTGCTGTTCAACAATGAAACTTCATACAGTACATTGTTTAGGGTGTACCAGTATGAAAACTGAGAACAGCAAACAAATAAAAATGAAATGTTTTAGATACATGTTTAATTGCTTTAAAGAGTTGCAGCTCTGTAATGTTTCTTTATTAACAAAACTATTTATATTGCAGAAACTTAACTTTTACTATGTAAATGTATACCATAAACTTTAACGTATCTTTGTTTTTTTTCTTTTTTCACAAATCCAATGAATGATTTATTGCAATAATGTAGGTACCTAAATATAAGTGTACCTTTAAAGTAAGAAAAAGGAGAAAAATTACCAAAAGAGTCTCTTCTGTTTCTTCAACAAGAAAATAATGTCCTCATATTTTCAAACGATGTCTTGCAACAACCACTATTTAAACTTCAATGCTTGTTGATCAAGTTTTAATTTTCAGATACGGTTAGCTGATGGTACATCTTCCTGCTTCTCTGTTACTTGAGGAACTTCAAGTTTTTTTAACAAGTATAAGATTAGCGCATGTCCTTCTGCTTTTACAACAATACAAAACAAACAAAAGTCCCTTACTCCAGTGTCCCTTTACCTTTTCCAATATGGTGATAAGGTCTTGCTTTCTTTCAAAACAAGTTCTTAGCATTTAGAACACTGTACAACCATTTCTTTAAACTCTGGACAAGCTGTTGCAATGGTGATATTTGCAAAAGGTTGGTTGGGCGTAGATGACAAGCCTCTCACATCAGTAGAAGATGTTGCATTCTGCTTCAGGATTCTTAAATATTCATGTTCGTGGTTGCTCTTGACGTGCTACCACATTGAGGATACCTCTAGAAAGCTGTTTCCTACAGAGGTTATATTCAATATATCTGGCAGCGGTTTTTTTTCTCTCCTGAAGGGACAACGAAAGTTCCACAGGATGAAAGTGACTGTTGTAGGTGTGGTTTTCCCAAAATTTTAAGTGTGGTTAAAGAGGAAGCACTGGAAGTGAAGATTTTGGTTTTATTATTGTGTTACATTTAAAAAAGTTTTCAATATGATATAATAATTAAAGTTATAATAGTTGTAATTTATGTATATATAGTTAAATAGGGTTATAATAGTTGTATGTAAATTATGAATGCTGTTTAATTGTTTGGTTGAAATACATTTATATTTGTTATTTATATTTTTTATGATTATTACTCGTTTGTGATCTATTTTTCAATTCTATCTACTGCACTGTTTCATAGCTTTTCCATAATTGTTTCTAGTTTGATGTTATTGTTTTTGTAGTATTTACAGTTCTATGAAATATATTTTTCCACAAATTTAAAAGCTTTCTCCTTTCTAGGCACACACTGATGTCTTTACAGACACACCCAGTCAAACACTGATGCATACACTAACACACCCATGTACTCATTGAAGCATACACTTACACACCTAGGCACACACTGATGCATTCACTCACATATTCACCCACTCACTCATACATGCACTGTTTATGACCACACATATTACATCACTCATGACATGGTCAGTGACATCACTGTTGACATCTCAAATGATATCACTGATGATATCATCCACAGAACCACTCACACACCCATTAACACACCCATACAACCTCTTGTACTCTCACTCACACACCCGCACAACCACTCACATATCCAATTACAGAGCCATACTAGTACTCACACCCACTCATTCCTCCATAGAGCCACTCAGACACCCACTCACTCACTCGTACAGCCACTCACACAACCATTCACTCACCCATTCAGCCACTCATACAACCAGTCACTTACCCATATAGCTGGTCACATAGCCACACACTCACCCATACAGCTACTCACACACCCACTTCTTTACCTGCACAGTCACTCACACACCCACTCACTCACTCACCCATACAGCCTCTGAGCACAGCTGCTCACTCACCCATAAAGGAATGCATGTTTTTAAATCCCCAATTTTTCTCAGCCCCCGCTTGATGGATCACCCCAAAACTTTACATGTGTCACTGGGGCACTTTTTTGGGAAAGTTTCATTAAGATCCTTCAAACGACGCCAAAAATATAGGCAAGTCAAAAAGTACTTTTCCTATGGAAACTAGGTCCTAACTATAACTACCTGCTGGCATCCTTATTCACTGAAAAAACAAAGGTTACAGGGACACTATAATTAGGGTCACATTTTACTCATACAAAACCAGTAAAATTCTGCATTTATAGTTACCTGACCTAACTGGAACTTATGCCCCCGCAATGCACTGCTTATGACCTCACATATTACATCACTCACGACATGGTCAGTGACATCACTGATGACATCACTGATAACATCTCAAATGACATCATCCATTAAGTGTGAGTATTTTCTAAACGTTTATGAGTGTTAAAAATATATAGAAAGCTACTACATAACTTAAATTAGTATACTTTGGGCACTAGTAATGAGTGATACTATTTCTAACACATAATATGTGAGTGGCTATGTGACTGTGTCTATCAGTATCAGAGTGGGTGTCTGATTCGCTGTATGGATGTGTAAGTGGCTGTATGGGTGAGTGAGTGGCTATGTGAGTAGCTGCATGGGTGAGTGAGTAGCTGTGTGAGGGGCTGTATAGGTGAGTGAGTGGATGTGTGAGAGGCTATGTGGATGAGTGAGTGGGTGAGTGGGTGTGTGTTTGGCTGTATGAGATTTGTATGGGTGTGTGAGTGGCTGTATTGGTGTCTGAGTAGCTGTTTGAGTAGGAGTATAGGGGGTTGTCATGAGTGATGTCACTGACCATGTCATGAGTGATGTAATATGTGAGGTCATAAGGAGTGCATTGCAGGGGCGCAAGTTACAGTTAACTCAGCTAACTATAATGGCTGAATTTTTCTTTTGTATGAGTAAAATCTGACCCTAGCTATAACGTCTCAGTAACCTTTGTTTTTTGTGTGAGTGTATATATATATATATATATATATATACATACATATATATATATATATATATATATATATATATGTATATATATATATATATATATATATATATATATCATCTGCATCAAGGTACATAGATGTGGAGTTAGACATAGAAAATGTATACATACCTTTCGATATTTACTCCTGTAATATTTTGTGAATGTTATCAGTGTACCAAGATATCCAAGACTCAATTTTCAGGAGCCACACCTGAGAAAATTGGACTATTTACTGACACAGCAAGTAGTGTTGGATTTAGGTGCCATTCTTGGCCAATGAACAGTGTGGCCAATGCTGCCCATATGATGGTTTGTGTCTAACCAACTGAGGAGCATTACTCTTTTGGAGTTGTTCCCTATCTTGAGTGCTCTGGCTGCTTGGACTGGTCATTTTTCTGATCGGTCAGCTTATCTGCTGGTCTGACAGTATGTGTGTGTTTGAAATAATTAACTTGCAGCAATATAAGCATTCAACTGGTGTTGAATTGTTGAAACGTCTTGTGCTCATCAGTTTCAAAAATATAATCTTATTTAAAGCTAAACTTGTCTCTGGTATGATTATTAGGTGCTTTGTCTCCTTTCAAGATGCAGGATTTCATGCAGTGTCATCCAGGGGCAGCTGAAGAAGCCACACCATTCCCCACAGAACTCTGGAAGCTTAGTGCAGTGTTCTCAGAACGTGTCCCTGTCAGATTAGCACTTATGAGCAGGAGGGCATTTGAAGGGGCCTCTGGGTGTCACCTGAACTTCATGGGTGGAAATGTGGGACAAGGAATGTTCATGCTAGAGTCATTGATTAAGTTCCTTTTGCATCTTCAGGGCGAGGACAGGTTGGCGAGTTATGCAAAGACTCGCATTACGGTTTTGGCTTTCTGTGCCAAAGTGTCTCGGGCATGAGATTTTATTTGCCCCTTTCGCTTCAGGAAGGTGTTAAAGGGTTGGGACAGGTGGGAGAGTAACAAGCAGGACAGCATAAGGCCTGCTGACTTTGATAACTTAGTAATAGTGATAGAAGGCCGCCTTGCTACTTGTACCTCTCCTTATGAGAAGGTGCATTTTAAAACCGTTTTCTGTATGGTATTTTACAAAGCATTTAGAGTCACTGAGTTAGCAGCTAGCTCCAAGAAGGATTTGAATGCAGGAGTTACAGCTCACACGTGTAGGGTGTCCTGCATCTGTCTATCCATTTCTCTTCCATTTTCTAAGACCAACCAGCATTGGAGGGGAGACTTCATTGTCTTGAGCAGGGCACATGGGCATCCTTGGTGTCCGGTGGCGGCCACGAATAATTCCATGCATGTTTGCCCTGTATACAGTGAAAATGCTGTATTTATGGACAGAGATAGGACCTTCCACAAGATTCCAGCTAGGTAGAGTATTTTCCGTGGCCCTAATAGTTGCAGACAAAGATGCCGACAATTTTAGTTCTCACTCATTTATAATGGGTGCAGTAACTTTAGTAGCAGGTTGGGGCTTGAGCCAGACAAGTGAAAAGAATTGAGATGTGGATGTTATGCTCTATAAGTGTTATATGCAGGGCTTTAAGTGAGATGAAAAAACTGGGGGTCTCTCAAAGGGGCGTGGCCAATGTAATTAAGGGCGTGGCTTAAAAACACCTAAGCTAAAAATCTGTGCTTAGCATAGTGTGCCGCCTGAATTGTATTTTGCTGTTTCTGTCATTGCATCTCGATATATGATAGAACAAGTAACATCATACCTACGAGAAGTCAGGACTATTGGCTTTGTCAATGGTTGTTAGTTGCATAAGATAAATGAGCAGCAACTATGGCTTGTATATAATATTGAAAAAGCTTCCACTTAAGCCCTGGTGACACCACGACAATGTTGCTGCTCCTGAGTTTCAAAAAGAGAAGGGAAATCCAGAGAGAAAATGACTCTCTTTAAAGAATTTCCCTTCCCCTCAACGCTCACCTGGCATGACGTCATGCGTTAACTTCTCCACTAGTGAGAAGTGAGCAGTGTGAGCATGCGCACAAGATATGCCTGCTGTCTCGAAACGGGTCTCCGTCGGGCTCTGTTTTGTGCCCTGGCACAGGCGGTCCGTTTTATTCCGGACTGCAGTGACAGCAGTCTGATGTCACTGCAGTCCGGAAAAAAATTGCCAGGGCACAAAACAGAGCCCGATAAAGACCCGTATCGAGGCCCCCTTTAAAAAACTGCTGGTGCTCAGCACCGGTGAGACCCGGCCCACTTAAAGCCCTGGTTATATACACCTCAATTTACTCTGATTGTACTGCAATGGTGCCATGGTCATGTATGCATTTTTGTTGTCTTCCTTTGTGTGTGTTTTGGGGTCACTGGCACCAAGCAACATCTAGGGTTTTGCCAACACCTTTGTTTAGCGAGCAGGAGATACTTATCTGTCAGGTCATTTCCATTGCTGAGCAGGGAGGCCAGTACAGAAATTCAGGTTTCCCGTTAACGGCCTCAAGGTGGGCAGTTGAAATGCATCAGTGAAAAGGACTTTCAGCAGGAGTCTTACCTGCAGCTTGGATGGAATGATCAGGCAGGATGGCAGGAGAGAGATCTCATGAAATTAATCCTGCTCACTTCAGATATTCTTGAGTGTATTCCACATGGCGGCTTGAGAGGGTGCAGGCCCTCCATAATGATGGTGTTCATTTATCTCAGCTATTTAATGCAGTGTTTGTGAACTGACTGGTTTCTTTGCTTTTCAGTATTTCTGTTGCTGGGGGAGGGAGGGTTTGTGTCGGTAGTTCATGATTGTCCTGTGGCTGTGTAGGTTCATGATTTGCCTAGATATTTGGTAGACACCATTTGCATCTCACATCAAAATCCATAGCTAATGGTTGTTTTTACCACAGGTGTGGTCTTTGAAGGGACATTTGTACCAAGGGGCTGCAGGGGCACTTACCAAGGCTGTTCAGTCTCTATGTATGGGTAGTACTTTATCTTATAATCCTCTAGCTATTGCTGAAATGACTAAATATCAGTCAATCCACAATAACACTCTTTAAAATATCATCCCGAGCCAAATGTAAAAAAAACTAACATGGATTCCACAGATATAGAATTTATGTTTTACTACATTTATTTTTTTCTTTTTATATACAATTCATTAATTTAAAAAATATGCATATGCTAAAAACAGTAAAACATAACCACAGAAGAATTAAAAGCAAATTCATCAGTATTTAAAAACAGTCACATCTCCCATGATGCATCACTGTACAGTTATGAACCACTTTTTCATGTAGAGCTGTTTAGTTCAGGTAGATTGTAAAATCAGTTTCAGTTTAATTATGTCTTTATTTCGATTATCAAAAAATCATAAAAGACAACGTGCATCAGCAAAACATACAAACTGACACAATACCACATTAACTGGTGTTCCCAAGAACTATGGAACAGTTAAAATAACCAGAGAAGAAAATAGAAAAAAGAAAAAGTACATATGGTATAACATTATATCAAATTGTCTAAAAAACTGGTATTATATCATATAAATAGCTAAAAAGCACAAAAGAGCAGGTGACATAAAAGACAGTAAGCGAATATAAACATGAAGCATAAAAATTACTAAAACTGTGACAGATTATTAATAATAGCTACGGCTAAAAAAGTCTAGGTCATTATTTAATATATATGGCCGTGTTAACAAACCCTCATCTTGTTTGCTCGAATGACCCACAATCTGTATCGTGTTTCAGTGGGATGATGTTATACTATCCACCTTCTTCAGGACAATAAATTATTTTGATCTGTCGCTAGTTATATTAAAGTCGTTTTGGAATTGGAAAACAAGGAGGCCAGACCTTTCCTAATGAAAGGTTGAGGAGGTGAATATTATCAAATTGAGAGTTCCTCCATGCACATGTTTTTTTTTTAAACTGGGACATAGACATGATGAAGACCAACCAAGCAAGCAGCAAACAATAAAGGGGGAATAAAGACAACCCTATGTGGAGGAACATCTACAGTTAAAGAGAAATCATCACCATCACCCATAAGGACATAAAATACTGAGTGATTAATAAATTCCCATAAGAGACACGTCCCGATAACAGGGTGGAGATAGTATTTGGAGATTGCCATATTCATCAAATCACTAAGATTGTCTTTGTATATACTATGTGTTAAATAACTGATGGAAGAGCAAAATAATTTAATGTCCTGAAGAATATCATCCCACCGAAATTCGTTGACAATTTAAATTTTACAATCTGCCTGCACTGAACAATTTTACATGAAAAAGTGGTTCATAATCGTACAGTGATGCATTAGGGGAGATGTGATTGTTCTTAAAGACTGATGAATTGTTCTGTTTTTAATTCTCCTGTGGTTGTATTTACTGCGTTTAGCATATATATGTTTTTGTTTTATTAATTAACTATATATATAAAAAGGAAAAAAGTTTATATAAATGTAATAAAACATAATTTCTATGTATGTTGTCTCCATGTTAGTTTTATGCATTGGGCTCAGGTTGATATTTGAAAGAGTAATGAATGATATTTTGTTATTTGAGCATTACCTAGGGGAGCTTTGTTGTTGTTTCTGCTTTATTAACCCTGTCTTCTTGGTTTGAGGGGTTGCTCTCTTTTGAGTATTTGATTTACTCTATCTTATGGCCCACTGGGTGTAGGGAGATGGGCCTGCACCAGTAGACCAAGTGATGGCCTGGTAACCAGGAACATTTCTCAGACATGTGTCACAAGAAAGTCTCTGGCAGGTGTTTCGATGACCGGTTAAAATATGGGCCTCTTGTTCCAGTGGGTGAGTGGTGTTATGGAATTTAGCATGGGGCCTGGTAGCCCAAGGTGGCAGTGTTTGCTGGATTGAGAAGACTGTTTGAGAGGCAAATCATGTGTCTGATTTAAAGTTTAGTATAATCTTGTCATTTCTGCTTTTTCACTGTAAATAATTTTGCATATCCTTTGTGACTTGAAGAATTACTCTTTGTGAATAGGAAATAGTATAATGCTGTTTCGATAATGACTACAGGCTGAAATGTTTCATCTCGTGCCACATCCACTGTCTTAGGTCAATTCTTCCTTTTTTGGTTCTTATTCTGGCCGGGTCGTGCTCACCTTGTGCATCTCCTAATAAACTGCCACAAAGGAGAAAGCAAAAACAGCTATTGGGCCCTCCTGGGACAGAGCTATTTGGTCCCGGAGGGAAAGAACAGAAAAGTATTGGAAAAGGAAGGGAGAGAGCAATGACTGTTGGCAGGGCCCACTGGGAAGCCAAAGCAGCCCTGGCACTTTTCTTGGATCAGCCCCTGCCCGGCCCCGAGAGGCTGGAAACGCTTGCTTGCTGCTTTTGTTACTGGTGGACGATATTGCAGCACCACAACAAAACCACCCCCCACTGATATCAAACTGGGCCCCACCCTTTCAGCCTACTGGGGAAATACCCGATGCACTGTAGGGCCAGTCTGGCTCTGACCCTTGGGTGAGGTGGTGTAACCACAATGATGGCCCCTCTACAAAATGTGATGAGAGGGTCCCGAGTCTCCCATATGTCACAGATATGCATTGGCCTTGGGCTGAATGGGGCCCCCTGGAAGGGTTGAGTCCCAGGAGGGGCCACAGGGGCTGCAAGGGCCTGCCTTACGCCCCTGATTGGGTTCAGGATGGAGACGGCATAGAACCGTAGTGGCTTCCCCGAGGGAAGCATGTGGAGAGATGCTTACAGTTCTGAATGAGTTCCAGAGAAGGGCGCACGTCTTCAGCAGTAGAGTGCATAGAAAGTGCCAGAATGCGCCACGAGAGTTCACGTGCAGACAGACACACAGGCTTCCAGCAAAGTGCCGTCCGAGGAGCACACTGCTCTCGAGCCCTGCCCTCGGGCCTGCATCCAGCGCACTCTGCGGAAACACTCTGCTCCGGTAATATGCGGTAAACCTGCTCGGTCAGTGTTGACAGGGCAAGCGTGGCAAAATAGAAGGACGTGTGAAACGGACAGGAAAGCGCACTGCACAAAAGAAGAAGAGGTGTGGACACCGGGCTGAAGGAAGGATGATGAGAAATGTTAGAGAAAGGGAGACTCGTGATATGGAAGGGAAGAGGGAACCATGGTGCTGAGGGAGAAAAGCGAAGGCTGACATTCCGGCCAGGCGCGAGCTGTGGGAAAACTGGAAAGAGAGGGAAGGAAATCGGGACTGAAACAGAAAAACATATCACCTGCAACCACCAAACTGTCACCAAATCAAAAGCACGAAACACGAATCTAATTTGTTAAGCTGCCATTTCTGCAGACGGGAGATCGATTTTCTCTTTAGATGTCTCTAATTGAGTGAATATAGAGTCGCTGAATTAGCTGCGCTCAGGTGAGAGAAGGGGGGATTTCCACAAAATAACCCCAGCGCAGCCCCCAGTCCAGCCCCCTCCCAAATAATGAAGGAAGCTGGATCGAAAGGTCCAAGATTGAGTGGCAGTCATATTTCTGGAACTAACTGGTTTTAAAAAGAAAAGGTTAAGACTGTTGCAGAATACTAACTAGCCGAAGGCAGCCGGCAAGGGGGAGAGCGAGAGAAAAAGGAGGGAGGGGGCTGAGGGGAGGGAGACGGCTGATCTCTGAAATTGCTTACAGAATTACATTTGTTTTCTTGTGATTTTATTAAAAGTCACTCCTCATCTCCAGAATGCGTGAAAATATCTACTTTCCACTCAGATACACCACATTAACTTGTTGGAGGCGAATTTGTTTGTTTGTCTATTTTATTTATTTGCTGGATAAGATTGATGCAGTCTTATTAGCGCTATATCTGGTTATAGGAAGAGATAAGGTTGAGATCTTTTCTTTTTTATTCCAATTACTTGACGTGTCACCCAACTGAAGAACTGAAACATGATTGTTTATCTTTGTGCAAATAGAAATCAGAGAGTCGGGGGTGTGAGCGATAGCGCGCAATCTGTGGGTGTCATGGGCCATGTATGCCTTTACTGAGCCGAATGTGCGTGTTAAGGCACTGCTATAGGAGGCTGGGCTGCTGTGTGTTCGGAGACTCCTTATAAATGCTGATTGCTGCGAATAAGCCGTAATCACCTATATAACTATATACACACCAGCTGGCAGGTGTGTCGTGACGTCGAAACTACTGCGCGGCTATTGCTGTACATATTATTTTCCCGAAATCGACCATAAATGTTAGGAGTGTTATTTCTACATAGCAGTGCAATTCACTAGTACACTTAGAAATGCACGTGCATATGTGTGCTTACGTGCGTGTTCGCGCATGTGTGTGTGCTTGTAAATCTCCGTGTGCGTGTGCTGTCTGGATGTGATTATTCGTGTGGTGTGCGGCTCGAGCGTAGGTGGCATTATATGTGTGTGTTAACTTATGCACCAGTGTTTGTGTAGGTGTACTTGTGCGCTTTGTGTTTGGGGTATCTTCTTTTAGGACTGGGTGTGGTGTGTGCGTGTTCAGTGGCCATGTCTCTGTGTTGTTTGTATGTGAGATGTATAGGTTGCTTTTGGTGTGAGTGATTGGATATATTTTGTATATGTGCTGTGTGTCTCGGGTGTTTGCCATGCATGTGCATGTGTTCCGTGTGTCATTTTTTTGAGGTGTGTGGTGCTCCTGTGTGTGCGCATATATGCGAAGATTTGGGTTTGTCTGGGTGATTGTTGCCTGCGTTTCATGCACAGAGTGTGAGTTCTATACCGCACCTGGGTGTGTGTGCATGTGGCACGGATGTGTGTGCGTACGCTGTGACGTATGCGTGTGTTAAAAGGGGAGTGCGTTTACGTCTGCTTGTGTTTAAGGAGAGTGTGTGTCGGTGTGTGTGTGCTTGATTGCGCGCGGTGGCACAGTGTACACACCGACACGCTAGCTGTTCCACACTCGCTTCCTGTTACTACTTAGAGCATCAGTGGTGACTTACCTGACCGTTCACACGGGCAGGTGGAGCAGGGGAAGCAGGAACATTGGGGTCAATGCTGACCCGCACGCGGTGCGTCTTCTTATTCTTCCGGGTTGTCAATGTCCTGATGAGAATGAACTGTGACGAGCCTGCCTTTCCTGCTGCTTTCACGCGCCTCTCATCGGGAGGACAGACCGGGGGATATGTCAGGGTATCGAGGGCGTACTTGCAAAGGATCTCAAACTGCACACCTGGGTACACAATGTACACATCGGTGTGGCTCCATGGACTTATTTAAAAACTGCATGGACATACTTAGCTAAAAAGGAACCCTTGTCGCTGGTCATCAATCTCCTACTTCGTGACGTTTTCAGAGTTGGCGGAAAGTTAGCGCGCGGTAAATAAATAGCGGTAACGCTGCCTAAAGACAAGAAAGTCCGATTACCAGTGTTCTAACCTCTACCAGACATAGGGGCATATTAGCAAGACCCACGTTAAAATTATCGCCGTTTTAGCGGCAGGAAACTGCCGCTAAAACGGCGATAATGGGCTTGCTAATATGCGTTATAGAATTCCAATAGAAGCCCAGGTTAGATGTGCAGGACATCTAACCTGGGCTTCTATTGGAATTCCATAACGCATATTAGCAAGCCCATTATCGCCGTTTTAGCGGTAGTTTCCTGCCGCTAAAACGGCGATAATTTTAACGTGGGTCTTGCTAATATGCCCCATAGTTTTTTTCCGTGACTCCTCCGGTTTGCTATTTTCACATATCTCCTAGTCTCAAGTGGGCAGGTCTTCCGAGTAAACAGACAACCCGCTCGTTTTAGTCTGTTATTGTAAACAAATAACACTCAAAAGAATCGCTGTGATTGGAGACGAATGAAATATTATTTTCACCAGGGAGGTAAAAACAGAAAATGTGAGCCTTTTAATTATTGTGAGAGGCGCGCTTCATTGAGGGGGCCAGCCCCAGAATACAGCGTAGAAATAACAACATGGCGCAAACAGTAACCAGCTGCCTAGAAGCGTGAAAAAAAGAAAATAGGAGCGGAGGTTTGGTTAAGTATGTTTGCAGCAGTACAAAGAGGGTCTGAAATTCTCCTTCAGCGGTGTCCACATTTCTGGAGAAATAACGCGTCCTTGGGTGTGGGCGCTCTACAAACAGCGCCTCTTCCGGGTCTCCAGCTCCACCTCGGGTGTACGGGAAGCCCTGTTCATGCCAGTGCCCGTCACACATTAAACACACATCCAGACAGGAAACTTCTGGGCCACTTTTTACACTCGAGGCGTGAGCTAAACCGAGTCCCGTCCATCTCCTCACATTAACCGTGTTTCTTGGAAGGGGCTGGGGTGATTTCCCGCGCCCAGCCCATGGCAGCTACTTCTGAGCAAAATTCAATCTCTATTTTTTATGAGAAGTAAACTGTCTAAATAAATTGTATTAGGGTCGAGCAGTATATTTTCTGGTACTTCCCCGTGTTCCAGTTCTACATGTGTGTAACAATCTAAAACCCATTTATGGAGAGCAAATCGCCGGATCCGTCATGGAAAATCCTTTTACTTTGCTGTGAAGTGATTTCTTTGACTGTTGCCGGCCGCGCTGAGGAGGCCGGCGCTGCTGGGCTTGGACCCTTCCTGGCCGAGGACCCAGGGGCCTGAGACCATGCGGGTACAGCCCCCGGAAGGAAAGAGACGGAAGAAGAATGCAAGACCGGCTTCGCTGAAGTTACTAAAGGCATTTAATAGTCGAGTAAAATCCCATGCATGAACGGAGCCGCGGAAGGCGAGCGCAGCCTCCGTGGATAGCGCAGGGAAGCCCCGCTCGTTGTTACCCGAGACTCCCGGTGTTACCTGTGGCTCCCGGGGCCCCGGCTCTGCCACGGGTGCTCTCAAGTCCCCCCCCCCGAAGTGATTTAGTTTGTTTACCCTGCTATAAAAATCAGAAGCAATAGAAAAGTCATAAAAGGCAGCTCGCGATCAATCACGAGGAGCATTGTTATTCAACAGTTACTAACCGAGATGGATGCGTCTGATGGCGCCTTATTGTTATTACTCGGCTCTGCCTCCCGCGCAACCTTTATTTATCGACCGGCGCGGTGCGGGCTTGAATATGGAAAGCACAGGCGGGCATGCACGTGTGTACTCTGGGCACAGCCCCGCACAGGCGGACATATCTATCCACGCCGACATGCCCGTGACACGCACTGTGAGAAGCATAGGTGTATCTATACACTCCCGGCCTGCTCGTGACACACGCTGTGCAAAGCATAGACGGACATATCTATACATGCCCGTGACACGCACTGTGAGAAGCATAGGTGTATCTATACACTCCCGGCCTGCTCGTGACACGCTGTGCAAAGCATAGACGGACATATCTATACATGCCCGTGACACGCACTGTGAGAAGCATAGTTGTATCTATACACTCCCGGCCTGGTCGTGACACGCTGTGCAAAGCATAGGCGGACATATCTATACACTCTCCGTGTGCTCATGACACACACTGTGCAAAGCATAGGTATATCTATACACGCCTGGCGTGTTCGTGGCACACACTGTGCAACGCATAGGTATATCTATACCCACCCGGCGTGCTCATGACACACAATATGCAACTCATCGGTGGAGATATTTATACACACCCGGCGTGCTCCTGACACACGCTGTGCAACGCATAGGTATATCTATACACGCCCGGCGTGCTCGTGGCACACACTGTGCAACGCATAGGTATATCTATGCACAACCGGAGTGCTCATGACACACACTGTGCAACTCATCTGTGGACATATTTATACACGCCCGGCGTACTCGTGACACACTGTCATAGGCGGACATATCTATACACACTCCTGACACACATTGGGCGAGGCATAGGCGGATATACGTATCCATACCTAAACACACACAGGAACAACACAACCGACGTGCTTATAAACACCAACCATGCTAAACATAGGCGGATATATGTGTACAGACATATACTCACTGAGTAACACCACATCCAAGGTGCTCATAACAGTAAATATATAAAGCATGGGTGCGAACATATACATTCACAGCATACCAAGCACAGCCAACTTACTCGTATCAGTAAATTTATGAAGCATAGTTGAATATGTATGCGCATAGACACGGAGTAACACTACACCCAACCAGCCCATAACAGTAAATATAGAAAGCATAGACGGGGACATATACATGCGCTCCATCTCACCCACATATGTGTGTGTGTATATATATAATGTTATAGTATAGTATATTACAATCTATAATATATATATATATATATATATATATATATATATATATATATATAAAGTTAATCATATATTTCACATTCAACATGCTCATAGCTTTCTAAAGTTATCTAAACGCAGAGGCGGTGATATTTAAGTATAAACAGAGAAACAGGGCTTTCAAAGTGCTCATACCTTAGCAGTCTGGTTTTAACAGAGCTGCTGTGTGAACTTTTGACACATTGTATGAAAAAACATCCGCAGACCAATGTGAGTCAATTTATAAAAATAAAGCAGTCATCAAACGTCCTTTATGTAAATACACAGACAGTTCAAATTCACACGAAACACTCAACGACTGCTCAAAGTTACGGTAGTAAAGTTTGCAAAATGCACAAAGGAATACAGTAAGGTCGTACAGCTGCCCTCACGTGTGAAAACAATGCAATATGGATAATGTTGGTTGACAGGCAAAATGTACTTCTGCTTGTACGTACAAAGATGCAGCCAGTAAAAAACAATAAATAAATAAAATCAGAAGGTTCACATCTAACATTGTTCGCTCGTGTTCTGGGGGTATGGACTGCATCTAATGAAAGTTCTGAACTGACATTAAGCTACTAATCACATGCACAACCCAATGTTCTACCCTAAGTTGCAAGCAAACAGTATGCAAAAAGCGCTTCAACGCCTCGTCAGGGGTAGTAAGCGGTATATAAATCCAATTACAACAAGAATTATTCGAATGAACGCGGACATATTGGGTGAAGAGAAAAATATTTTTGGGGTTCATATCTAATGCAGGGGTACACTCTATACAAACAAAAAATAATCACGCCACGTCAAAATATTTATCCAAATCATGAGTGAGTTAAAAAAACGTATATAGTGTTTGTGACATGTTTAAGGCTCCTAGAGGCACCTCTTCCAGGAAGAGCGGTCTATACTCCAGCTCTCGCGCCGAGTCTCACACCTGTCCTCGCTGGTGCCGAGCAGTGTGTTTTGTTTATTTACGTGTGTGGTTGTTTGGTCTCCGACCCCGATCACTCAGAGGCGCTCACAGACTTCTCCCCGGTACGCGGAATAGACTGACTCGCTGTGTGCATCGGGTGCGGAGCGGGCTCTGTGTTTGTGTTTATTTACGTGCGTGGTTGATTGGTCTCCGGCCCATGGCTCCGAGGAGTTTACAGACCTCTCCGGGTGGGTCAGACTCGCTGCCCGCACCCGTGCCGGGTCCGCGCGTGTGTTTGCAGATCTACTCCCGGGTCCGCGGAACTCGCCGTGTGCATCCGGTGCCGAGCGGTTTGTTTACACGCGCGGATGGTTGGTCGCCGGCCCCATCTCCCCGGTCCCAGGGAACAGATTGACTCGCACAGAAGATGAACCGCTCTGTGCAGCCGAGACCCCGGAAGAAAGGCAGAGAAGAATGAGCGACACAAGTGTCCGCCCTCGCTCGGCCGCCTCCATTGTCCCCAGCCCGTCCCGCAGACGCGGACAGCAGCCACCAGCTCCGCGAAGAAAGGCCGGCCCTGCATCTGCTCCGGGCACCCACCGCGTTTGTCAGAGTCCATTGGAGGCCGAACAAAAAAAGCCATTCGCCGGGTATTATCCGCCAGCACCGTCTCTCGGAGCCCTTTTTGTGTGCCCTGATATGTGTGCTAAATGAATAGTCTTAATTGCATCACTTTTGAATTAAAAATCAATGTTAATCAGGCGGAAGAAGTAAATATCAGTTTCCACCGCGCCTTTACTCTTTGCTGCGCTTCTTGTTTTGCAAAGAAATGACATAAAAGCCCCAACAAGACTAACTAATATCGTTTAGAGGGCATTAGGCTCGGCTGCAGACAGAATTGGAAGGGCCTGGTTAGCGGCGATCAGAAACCGTACCGAGCCTTGCACTTAATTTCCTCCGTTATCATTTACAATCAGAACCTCTTGGCTTGACAGCCACGTCTAAACAGTAGTAAATTAGTACAAATTTATACTGATTTTACTCTAATAATCGTAATAAAAGCTTATAGATTTGGCACTAATTACATAAATGCCTAATGATCTTGAAAATTACTCTGGTTAGAAATATATTACTAATCTAAACTTTGTTGTTGGCTGGCTTTGAAAAATCAGAACATTAGGGACGGTTCGCTTCACTTGTGCGGAGCACTTGAAATTGTTCTGATAGTCTAACATAGTCAGAGGAAAATAAAAATCATTTAACTCGTATTTACTGCATGAAATTGAGTTTGCGGAGAGGGCTGAACTTGGAAACTTCGGCAGAAAGCGGTGGGCTCGGGGGGAGGAAGGGGCCGCTCAGCATTTGCTAATCTGGTTAAACACAGATCTAGCCGGAAGCAGAGCGCGCTCCAAGGAACACCCCAAATGACAGCTCTGAACGCAGAAATACGGGCCTCTTCCGAAGTAAAATTAATCTCCATGTGGTTAGGGAAAGCGCAGAACCGAAGGCGAAGGGGCAGTGCGGGGCTCGGCGCACACGCGAGGCACAGAGGCGCTGCACCGCGGCCTCACAGCACACGAGTTACAGAGGCGCTGCACCGTGGCCTCACAGCACACGAGGCAAAGAGGCGCTGCCCCACGGCCTCACAGCACACGAGGTACAGCGGCTCTGCGCCGCGGCCTCACAGCACGCGAGGTACAGAGGCGCTGCACCGCGGCCTCACAGCACGCGAGGTACAGAGGCGTTGCACCGCGGCCTCACAGCAGGAAGAACCTCGGAAAGGGACGCGCACGCCACTCGCCAGACTGAAGTTTATCGCGTGGGGTTTGTAAATCACCACGGGCATTAGTTCGGGTCATTTTGAAATATGAATCATTTTAAGGGAGCATGACGAGGAGTGAGAAGAGGCGCCTGTGAGGCCTAAGGTGGCGAGGGCTGCTGGCGCGCGGCAGAGCCGGCCTGGCACAGAGGCAGCCACGGGGTAGACACATTTTCCGTCTTAGGGACCACTCTTAACTGGGTACAGGCGCCCCCTTGGACGGGGAATGGTGGGCTCTACTCTCTTGCCTGGGTATAGGCGCCCCCTTGGGCGGGCGGAATGGTGGGCTCCGCTCACGATTGGGCACTCTCAAGGATCGGGTCAGTCAGGGTGTGTGTGTGTGTGTTCGAGGACTCCCTGCCGGCATACGGAGCAGTGAGCGCAGTACCCCAAAGGGAAAGATAGGGAGGGCACATGCGTAGGCACACGCCTCCTACACCAAGGGGCAAAGCGTACGGAAACAAAGGGCCGAAAGGCAAAGCCCCCTTGGCAGTGGCAGACTCACCCTCTTCCTACTCCACAGCATAAGATACCCACCCCCAGCATGCCCATATCTCACTCAGAGGAGCCCCTCACTCGAAGCATAAAAGCACCAGAGAGGCTGTGGAGGTTGAGGTGGGGTCAGCACAGCAGCACAGAAGCATGCTGCAGACAGCCCCCCGCAGACAATCGCATGCAGGCCGTCGAGTGCGGGACAGACTGCAGAGATATATACCCCCCCCACCCAATACACACAGAAACTCAGGGCAGCTGGAGACACACACGGACACTCGGGTCCTCACCCAGTCACGGCATAGGGCTGCTGCAACACTGACATCCGACTGAGGTACACCTTCATTCCAGCTACACGTACAGCACAGCCAGTGGTGCAGGCACAGGTGTGTTACACACACAGGGTCAGGCACACAGGCACAGACCAAGGTGTCAGGCACGCAGACACAGGCCAGTCAGTGTGTATGACACACACAGGCCAGGTCCAAGTGTCAGTCACGCAGACACAAGAAATGGTGTGTCACACACACGGGCACAGGTGTGTCACACACAGGCACAGGTGTCAGGCGCATAGACCTAGCTGTCAGGCACGCAAACACAGGCAAAAAGGTGTCAGGCACGCAGACACAGGCCAGTCAGTGTGTATGACACACACAGGCGCAGGTCCAAGTGTCAGTCACGCAGACACAGGAGATGGCGTGTCACACACACACGGGCACAGGTATCGGGTGTACCGACCTAGGTGTCAGGCACGCAGACACAGGCAAAAAGGTGTCAGGCACGCAGACACAGGCAAAAAGGTGACAGGCACGCAGACACAGGCAAAGGTGTGTTACACACACACAGACACAGGCAAAGGTGTGTTACACACACAGACACAGTCCTAGGTGTCACACTCGCAGACAGAGGCCATGGTGTACCACACACGAAGACACAGACCAATGTGTGTTACACACACATGCACAGGACTAGGTGTCACACTCGCAGACAGAGGCCATGGTGTACCACACACGAAGACACAGACCAATGTGTGTGACACACACATGTACAGGCCTAGGTGTCAGTCGCACGGACACAGACCAATGTGTCACACACGCAGACACAGACCAATGTGACACGTGCAGACACAAGCCAAGATGTGTCACACAGGTAGACGCAGGCCAGGGCGTTAAACGCGGAAACACAAGCCAATGTGTTTGACACGCAGACACAGGCCAATGTGTTTGACACGCAGACACAGGCCAAAGAGTCACACAGGTAGACACAGGCCAATGCGTGTCACACACGCAGACACGAGCCAAGGTGTCTCACACACACAGACAGAGGTGTCAAGACACAGGGCAGTGTGTCTGCCACTAGAGCACCCCCTTGTGCTTTCATCACCACAGCTCCGGCCGTTTGCAGACAGAAATGGAATCTCCCTCACTACACGCCACCCATCATCACAGGCCCTCAGATGTACACGTGTAACACACACAAGCTCTCACATAAACACAGCAGCTGCACAGGGACACTTGATTGTTGGTAACCATATTGTCTCCCTCTAGACCTTTATATTTCCCTCATTTATTAGAGTATATGGCTCCTGCACTATAATCATCTGTTAGTGTCTGACCCATACCCCTCTGTAAACAATATTCACTCTTGTGTCACCAGCCAACGCATGGCTGTCTCTTGTGCGGTGTTTTCACACCCTCCTTTGTACAGCGCTCCGAAACCCAGCCGGTCGGATTTCCCGCTTTATGAAACAAATAGTGGGCGGTAATGGACATGTTGCAGACTCTGAGGTGCAAGCCCATTGAGAGCTCATCCTTCGTACCAGCACCGGCAGGAAGCGGCTTGACACCACCACCACCGCCAAGCATCACCATAGCGGGGGTACACAAGGCTTGCCTCCCTGCTCACCTCCTCTAGCCACCACCACCGCCAAGCATCACACTAGCGTGGGTACACAAGGCTCGCCTCCCGGCTCACTTCTTCTAGCCACCGCCAAGCATCACCCTGGTGCGGGTACACAAGACTTGCCTCACCTCCTCTAGCCACCACCAATGACAAGCATCAGCCTAGTGCGGGTGCACAAGGCTTGCCTCCCTGCTCACCTCTTCTAGCCACCACAACCACCAAGCATCACCCTAGCACAGGTACTTAAGGCTTGCCTCCCTGCTCACCTCTTCTACCCGCCACCAACGCCAAGCATCACCCTGGTGCGGGTAAACAAGGCTTGCCTCACCTCCTCTAGCCACCACCAATGACAAGCATCAGCCTAGTGTGGGTAAACAAGGCTTGCCTCCCTGCTCACCCCTTCTACCCGCCACCAAGCATCACCCTGGTGCTGGTACACAAGGCTTGCCTCACCCTCTCTAGACACCACCACCGCCAAGCATCACCCTAACGAGGGTACACAAGGCTTGCCTCACCTCTTCTAGCCACCACCACAGCCAGGCATCCCCCTAGCGAGGGTACACAAGGCTCGCCTCCCTGCTCACCTCTTCTACCCACCACCGCTAAGCATCACCCTAGCGCGGGTACACAAGGTTTGCCTCCCTGCTCACCTCTTCTAGCCACCACAACCACCAAGCATCACCCTAGCACAGGTACTCAAGGTTTGCCTCACCCTCTCTAGACACCACCACCGCCAAGCATCACCCTAGCGAGGGTACA
Source organism: Calotriton arnoldi (assembly GCA_963921515.1). Classification (NCBI taxonomy): domain Eukaryota; kingdom Metazoa; phylum Chordata; class Amphibia; order Caudata; family Salamandridae; genus Calotriton; species Calotriton arnoldi. The sequence goes on along the minus strand of CAWUFW010004493.1, from coordinate 194,837 downwards.
CAAGGCTTGCCTCACCTCTTCTAGCCACCACCACAGCCAGGCATCACCCTAGCGAGGGTACACAAGGCTCGCCTCCCTGCTCACCTCTTCTACCCACCACCGCCAAGCATCACCCTAGCGCGGGTACACAAGGTTTGCCTCCCTGCTCACCTCTTCTAGCCATCAGCACAGCCAAGCATCACCCTAGCGCGGGTACACAAGACTCGCCTCCAAGCTGACTTCTTCTAGCCACCACCACAGCCAAGCATCACCCTAGCGCGGGTACACAAGGCTCGCTTCCCAGCTGACTTCTTCTAGCCATCGCCAAGCATCACTCTAGTGCGGGTACACTAGGCTTGCCTCCCTGCTCATCTCTTCTAGCCACCACCACTACCACCACCACCACCAACCATCACCCCAGCGTGGGTACACAAGACTTGCCTCCCTGCTCACCTCTTCTAGCCACCACCACTACCACCACCACCACCAACCATCACCCTGGTGCGGGTACACAAGGCTTGCCTCACCTCCTCTAGCCACCACCAATAACAAGCATCAGTCTAGTGCGGGTAAACAAGGCTTGCCTCCCTGCTCACCTCTTCTACCCGCCACCAAACATCACCCTGGTGCGGGTACACAAGGCTTCCCTCACCTCTTCTAGCCACCACCACCGCCAAGCATCACTCTAGCGAGGGTAAACAAGGCTTGCCTTCCTGCTCACCTCTTCTAGCCTCCACCACAGCCAAGCATCGCATCACCCTAGCGGGGGTACACAAGGCTTGCCTCACCTCCTCTAGCCACCACCAATGACAAGCATCAGCCTAGTGTGGGTAAACAAGGCTTGCCTCCCTGCTCACCCCTTCTACCCGCCACCAACGCCACCAAGCATCACCCTGGTGCGGGTACACAAGGCTTGCCTCACCTCCTCTAGCCACCACCACCGCCAAGCATCACCCTAGCGTGGATACTCCAGGCTTGCCTCAACCTCTCTAGGCACCACCACCGCCAAGCATCACCCTAGCGAGGGTACACAAGGCTTGCCTCACCTCCTCTAGCCACCACCACCACCAAGCATCACCCTAGCGTGGATACTCCAGGCTTGCCTCACCCTCTCTAGCCACCACCACCGCCAAGCATCACCCTAGCGAGGGTAAACAAGGCTTGCCTCCCTGCTCACCTCTTCTAGCCACCACCACAGCCAGGCATCACCCTAGCGAGGGTACACAAGGCTCACCTACCTGCTCACCTCTTCTACCCACCACCACCTCCAAGCATCACCCTAGCGCGGGTACACAAGGTTTGCCTCCCTGCTCACCTCTTCTAGCCACCACCACAGCCAAGCATCACTCTAGCGCGGGTACACAAGGCTCGCCTCCCAGCTGACTTCTTCTAGCCACCACCACAGCAAAGCATCACCCTAGCGCGGGTACACAAGGCTCGCCTCCCATCTGACTTCTTCTAGCCACCAACAAGCATCACTCTAGTGCGGGTACACTAGGCTTGCCTCCCTGCTCATCTCTTCTAGCCACCACCAATGCCAAGCATCACCCTAGCGTGGGTACACAAGACTAGCCTCCCTGCTCACCTCTTCTAGCCACCACCACTACCACCACCACAACCAAGCATCACCCTGGTGTGGGTACACAAGGCTTGCCTCACCTCCTCTAGCCACCACCAATAACAAGCATCAGTCTAGTGCAGGTAAACAAGGCTTGCCTCCCTGCTCACCTCTTCTACCCGCCACCAAACATCACCCTGGTGCGGGTACACAAGGCTTGCCTCACCTCTTCTAGCCACCACCACCGCCAAGCATCACCCTAGCGAGGGTAAACAAGGCTTGCCTCCCTACTCACCACTTCTACCCGCCACTAACACCACCAAGCATCACCCTGGAGTGGGTACCCAAGGCTTGCCTCACCTCCTCTAGCCACCACCACGCCAAGCATCACACTAGTAAGGGTACACAAGTCTTGCCTCCATGCTCACCTCTTCTGGCCGCCACCACCACAAAGCATCACCTTAGCACAGGTACTCAAGGCTTGCCTCCCTGCTCAACTCTTGAAGCCACCACCACCACAGCCAAGCATCACCCTAGTGCGGGTACACAAGGCTTGCCTCCCTGCTCACCTCTTCTAGCTACCACCACTACCACCAAGCATCACCCTGGTGTGGGTACACAAGGCTTGCCTCACCTCCTCTAGCCACTAGCAATGGTACACAAGGCTTGCCTCCCTGCTCACCTCTTCTAGCCACCATCACCACCACCAAGTATCACCCTGGTGTGGTACACAAGGCTTGCCTCACCTCCTTTAGCCACCACCACCGCCAAGCATCACCCTAGCAAGGGTAAACTAGGCTTGCCTCCCTGCTCACCTCTTCTAGCCACCACCACCACCAAGCATTACCCTGGTGTGGGTACACAAGGCTTGCCTCACCTCTTCTAGCCACCACCACCGCCAAGCATCACCCTAGCGAGGGTAAACAAGGCTTGCCTCCCTGCTCACCTCTTCTAGCCACCACCACCACCACAGCCAAGCATCACCCTAGTGCAGATACACAAGGCTTGCCTCACCTCCTCTAGCCACCACCGCCAACAAGCATCACAGTAGCGATGGTACACAAGGCTTGCCTCCATGCTTACCTCTTCTAGCCGCCACCACTGCCAAGCATCACCCTAGCAAGGGTAAACAAGGCTTGCCTCCCTGCTCACCTCTTCTAGCTACCACCACAGCCAAGCATCACCCTAGCGTGGGTACACAAGGCTCACCTCCCGGCTCATTTCTTCTAGCCACTGCCATGCATCACCCTAGTGCAGGTGCACAAGGCTTGCCTCCCTGCTCACCTCTTCTAGCCACAACCACCGCCAAGCATCAACCTAGTGCGGGTACACAAGGCTTGCCTTACCTCCTCTAGCCACCACCATCACCACCACGCATCACCCTAGCACGGGTACACAAGGCTCGCCTCCCAGCTCACTTCTTCTAGCCACCGCCAAGCATCACCCTAGTGCAGGTACACAAGGCTTGCCTCCCCGCTCACCTCTTCTAGCCACCACAACCACCAAGCATCACCCTAGCCCGGGTACACAAGGTTTGCCTTCCTGCTCACCTCTTCTAGCAGTCGCCACCACTGCCAAGCATCACTCTAGTGCGGGTACACAAGGCTTGCCTCCCTGCTCACCTCTTCTAGCCACCACCACCGCCAAGCATCACCCAGGTGTGGGTACTCCAGGCTTGCCTCCCTGCTCACCTCTTCAAGCCACCACCCCCAAACATCACCCTAGCGCGGGTACTCAAGTCTTGCCTCCCTGCTCACCTTCTCTAGCCAACGCTGGATGCAGGAACAATGTTGGATATGGTTAGGAATGTATTAGAGTCAAAATTGGAAATAATCATGTCTCTGGTTTCTGGTGTTTCTGCATATAATTTTGTGAAATGATTTGAATGAATTTTTAATGTTTTTGTGGTTTGTTATCATAATAAATAAGGCTGGGGGTTTATAACCCCTAACCCAAAAAGTTCAAAGTGATGCTGTGCTGTCTGTCGCAGTAGGGGATGCTGGAGTGCAGATGGGGGGATCCGGGTCACCCCATGGGAAGGTCTGGAGTTCCGCAATACCCGACCATATGCCCATCACAGTACCAGGGGCCTGAAGAGGGTCTTTCATCTGACCCCCACCCCCTGTCTCACCCATCATACAGGTGCTGGCAGAGAGGCCTGCCTCATACGCCCACCCTCATACACATCACCTTCACCCATCACACAGGAACAGGCAGGGAGAGGCCTGCCTCACATCCACACACCCCACCCTCACACACATCACCCTCACCAATCATACTGGTGCTGACAGGGTGCCCTGCCTCACACCCCCTGATACACATCACCCTCACCCATCTTACAGGCACTGGCAGAGGTGCCTGCCTCACACCCCCCTCACACACATCACCCTAACCAATCATACTGGCGTTGGCAGAGTGGCCTACCTCACACCCCCTTCCCCACCCTCACACACATCATCCTCACCCATCATACAGGCACTGGCAGAGAGACCTGCCTCGCACCCCCACCTTCACACACGTTACCCTCACCCATCACACAGGCACAGGCAGGGAGAGGCCTGCCTCACATCCCCACCCCCACCCTCACACACATCACCGTCACCAATTATACTGGCACTGGCAGAGTGTCCTGCCTCACACCCCTACTCATGCACATCACTCTCACCCATCACACAGGCACAGGCAGGGAGGGGCCTGCCTCACACCCCCTCACACACATCACCCTCACCCATCATACAGGCAGGGAGATGCCTGCCTCACACCCCCACACACATCACCCTCACCCACCATACAGGCACTGGCAGAGGTGCCTGCCTCACACCCCTACTCACGCACATCACTCTCACTCAACACACAGGCACAGGCAGGGAGAGGCCTGCCTCACACCCTCACACACATAACCCTCACCCATCATAAAGGCACAGGCAGGGAGAGGCCTGCCTCACATCCCCACCCCCACCCTCACACACATCACCCTCACTAATTATACTGGCACTGGCAGAGTGTCCTGCCTCACACCCCTACTCATGGACATCACTCTCACCCATCACACAGGCACAGGCAGGGAGAGGCCTGCCTCACACCCCCACCATCACACATATAACCCTCACCCATCATACAGGCACTGGCAGAGGGGCCTGCCTCACACCCCCTCACACACATCACCCTCACCCATCATACAGGCAGGGAGATGCCTGCCTAACACCCCCACACACATCACCCTCACCCATCATACAGGTGCTGGCAGAGGGGCCTGCCTCACACCCCTACTCACGCACATCACTCTCACCCAACACACAGGCACAGGCAGGGAGAGGCCTGCCTCACACCCTCACCCACATAACCCTCACCCATCATACAGGCGCTGGCAGAGGGGCCTGCCTCACACCCCCCTCACACATATCACCCTCGCCCGTCACACAGGCAGGGAGAGGCCTGCCTCACACCCCACGCTCACACACAGCACCCTCACCCATCATAGAGGCGCAGGCAGAGGTGCCTGCCTCACACCCCCCTCACACACATCACCCTCACTCATCATACAGGTGCTGGCAAAAGTGCCTACCTCACATCCCCTCACACACATCACCCTCACCCATCACACAGGCAGGGAGAGACCTGCCTCACCACTCCATCCTCACACACATCATCCCCATCCATCAAACAGGTGCAGACAGAGAGGCCTGCCTCACAGCTCCTCACACACATCACCCATCATACAGATGCTGGCAGAGAGGCTTGCTTCACACCCCCACTCATGCTTGTCACCCTTACCCTTCACACACGCATAGGCAGGGAGAGGCCTGCCTCACACCCCCACCCTCACCCACATCACCCTCACCCATCATACAAGCGCTGGCAGAGGGGCCTGCCTCACACCCCCTCACACACATCATCCTCACCCATCAAACCGGTGCTAGCAGGGAGGACTGCTTCACTCATCGCCTCACACACATCACCCTCAACCATCGTACAGGTGCTGGCAGAGAGACCTGCCTCATACCCTCTCACACACATCACCCTCACCCTTCATACATACCCAGGCAGAGAGGGCTGCCTCACACCCCCTTCAAACACATGACCCTGACCCATCATACAGGCGCTGGCAGAGAGGCATACCTAGGGCTCAAGTCCTAAAAAAAGAAGTGGGGGAGCAACCTAGTTAGGCAGTATGCAAGTGGCATCACGGTGCGCGACATCACGGTGCATGACATCACACATGCCATCACAGGAATTGACATCATAGAAAGTGACATCACAAGCGACGACTTTACAGGAAGTGGAATCACAAGAAATGACATCAGATCTAAAGCCCTCACATATATGTTTAGCAGGTCTATCATGTGTACGTTTGAGACCATTGCGAGGACAATAGCACAGTGAGCTATGGAACATGATATGTGACTTCTATACCTTGCAATCCCCCAGTTTTATGTAACACCTCCTGTACATTCATTTACAAACTTATATAATTTATTGTACATGCAATATGCACATGTTGATGTAAGGTGCTCTGACACCCTACATTGGGATGAGTAGGGCTATACAATAAAAGATAGTGGTACTTAAATTATTTCAACGCCTCCTCAAGTGTAGTAAGCTCTATATAAATGCAATTTGTTTTGTGTAAATACTGGGAAAGACCAACACGTCTGACATTCTTACAGTGCATGCATATCTCCTAAACAGGGACTGAACAAAGTGAAAAGCTGCCTCTCTTAAGTATGTGTGAAGTGCTAACAAGGTGTGAGCCTTTGCTTCCCCTCTGCTTCATTTGCATCAGGTGTGAGGCTCCTGACTGCTCCTGACTGCTCCCAGCCAAGAGACTTGAACAAAAGGAGGCCTGATGACCCCTTAAATTCGGCCTTTGTTATGGGCCCAGCAGGAGTCTTAAATAAGAAAGCTCGGTCCCCACCTGCACGTTGTTGCAGATGGAAAGCAGACAATGTGCAGGCTCTGCTGAAAGTGTCCCGGTGTTGGACGAGTTCAGCACATTGTTCAGTGGGGCCCAAATTCTTGGCAGGATGGACGGCGTTCACCCTCTGAAAATAGTGGGTGGACGCCGTCCACCCGCGTGTCCCCCCCAACTCGTGCCCTGGGCGCACCTCACCCTCCTCACACACATCACCCTCACTCACCATACAGGCGCTGGCAGAGGCCTGCCTCACACCCCCACCCTCACCCACATCACCCTCACCCATCGTACAGGTGCTGGCAGAGTGGCCTGCCTCACACACACCCTCACACACATCACCCATCATACAGGCAGTGGAAGGGAGAGGCCTACCTCACATCCTCACCTCTCAAATCAACGATCTGACCAATCGCAAGGGCAGTCAGAGAATGGTCTGCTTCACACCCTCACCTCTCAAGATCCCACATCCACTCTCATCACACAGGCATGGAGAGACTTGCATCGCACCCCAGTTTCATCCACCGTACATGGACACACACACACACGGAGAGGCTTACCGCACATCCTCGCCACTCAAACCACACCTCCCCTTCTCATTGGCAAAGTGGGAGCCATGCCTCACACGCTTATACCTCACCATATCGGGCAAGGAGAGCCCCCTCTAACTGCCACCTCCACTAATCACACTGGCCCAAGTAGACAGAGGCATGCCTCACACCCTCACCCACGCCTCCCATCACACTGGCAGTCAGGGAGACGCGAGCCTCACACACCCACCACTCAAGCCCACGCCATCGCCTATCGTAGGGCACAGTCAGGGAGAAGCAAGCCTCAAACTCTCATCCACATCCCAACTATTGCACGGGAACAGTCAATGGGGTGCTTGCCTCCTGCCCCTTAAGCCCCCACCCTCACCAATCCCAGGGGCACCGTCGGCGAGAGTCAGGCTCACACCTGGCCATCGTGCATAGTCAGGGAGAGTCAGGCCTCACACACCACCCCCTCAGACCTTACACCCTCACCCATTGCAGGGGCACAGACAGGTACAGGCTTGCCTCAGAACCCACCCCACGAGTACAGACAGTGGGGTGCTTGCCTCCTGCCCCTTAAGCCCCCACCCTCACCCATCCCAGGGGTACCCTCAGAGAGAGTCAGGCCTCACACCTGGCCATCAGGAATAGTCAGGCCTCACACACCACCCCTCAGGCCTTACACCCTCAACCATCGCGGGGGCAAAGCCTGGCACAGGCTTGCCTCAGACCCCCACCCACCGCACGGGTACAGTCAGGGACAGGCTCGCTTCACGCCCCCACCCCTCAGGCCCCCACCCTCAGCCGTCACACGGTGGACTCTGCGCGCAGCAGACTTCGAGCGGCAGCTCAGGCTGTGACATTTGCAGCTCGTTCTGTGATTGGTCCGACCCGAGAGCGCGCACCGGCCCATTCAAGTGCTAAGCGCCTCCCCCTCCCTCTGAAGGACATTATAATGCAAAGGGCCCCCCTTTTTAACCACAAAACTGAAATTTCTTTCATTTAGCTGATCTATATCGATATCCATAACTATCTATTTAAAATCGCTCCCCATCCGGCGGCAGGATTTGGGGGGGACAGGCTTTCGCCCTGGAGCGGTGCGCGATGCTGTCTCACGCCGACCTCCTGGACGCGCGGCTCGGTGAGTGTGCCTCCCTCCCTCCCGCGGCTCCGGCGGCGCTGCTGACCTACTCCACGCTAATGCCCGCTAAATGGGCTAATTCCTTCCAAAGTAATTGTACTCTATTCAACTTTAATTTGATTTAGCTTCGTATTTAAGATAATCTGGGTAACATGTTGAGGCATCTGGGTTGGGATGTGTGCGTGTTTTTTTTGCTGATCTTAATGTTTCGTTTCTTTTTTGTAATAATCATAACATTGAGCGGTGGCTGTTACTGCCTTAGGAAGAGCTGCTTCGCGGGCTGTGGAGTGCGGCTGGGCTGTGGGGCGGACAGTGGTTGCTTGAACTTTGACGCTGTGTTTCTGTTTCAGCGCCGGCTCGGAGAGCGGCTCTCTTCACTGACTTGTGACCTGCAGGGTGCAGGCGGAGGCAGGCTGCTGGTGCCGCGTGTACTGCACGGGAGGAGGCTGCAGTCGGACACGGGGCGGAGAGATCCCGAGGTGTTGGAGCCCCATGGTTTGGGGCGCCGTGTCCTGGCGCTGCTCCTCTCTCGCGCCGGTTCTGATTGGATCAGCGGTTGGGTTCTGCCCGAGGCATGTTTAGGGTGGCATGTCCGTGCACTAGACCTCTCTACCGGTTCCCTAGGGCGGGGTAAGCAGCGGCTCGAGTTCGCTTTTGCCTGTCGCTCCACTGCTCCCCTAGATGTGATGGGACAGGGGATAGATTCTGCCCGTCTCATGTTTAAGGGTGTTGTGTCGCTGCACTGATCTTCTCTGCATGTCCTGGGACAAGGGGTAGTTTCTGCCCGCCGCGTGTTTAGGGTGTTGAGTCGCTGCACCTGTCTTCTCTACATGTCCTTGGACAAGGGGTAGTTTCTGTCCGCCGCGTGTTTAGGGTGTTGAGTCGCTGCACTGGTCTCCTAGATGTGATGGGATCAGGGTTGGTTTCTGTCCATCACGCTCTAGAGTGTCAAGTCGCCCCGCTGGTCCTCTAGAAGTAATGGCCCACGGGGTACTTTCTGCCCATTGCATGTCTTGGGGTGTTATGTCGCTGCATTAGTTTTCTCTAGATCTCATGGGACTAGGGTAGTTTCTGCCCGTCTCATGTTTAAGGGTGTTGTGTCGCTGCACCTGTCTTCTCTACATGTCCTGGGACAAGGGGTAGTTTCTGTCCGCCGCGTGTTTAGGGTGTTGAGTCGCTGCACTGGTCCCCTAGATGTGATGGGATCAGGGTTGGTTTCTGTCCATCACGCTCTAGAGTGTCAAGTCGCCCCGCTGGTCCTCTAGAAGTAATGGCCCACGGGGTACTTTCTGCCCATTGCATGTCTTGGGGTGTTATGTCGCTGCATTAGTTTTCTCTAGATCTCATGGGACTAGGGTAGTTTCTGCCCGTCGCATGTTTTGGGGTGTTATGTAACTTCACTGGTCCTCTAGATGTCAGGGGACCAGGGATAGTTTCTGCCCATCCCAGGGTTCGAGATGTTTCGCCGCTGCACTGGCCCTCTCTAAATAAGATTGGGCCGGGGTAGTTTATGCTCCACGCATTATTTGGGGTGCTATGTCACTGTCTTGGTCCTCTCTGGATGCCATGGGACTAGGGTCAGTTACTGCTATGTCACTGCGGTGGTCCTCTCTGCATGTTTTGGAACTAGAGGCAGTTGCTGCTATGTAGCTGCGCTGGTCCTCCCTGGATGTCATGGGACATGGGGCAGTTGCTGCTATGTCACTGCACTGGCCCTCTCTTGATGTCAATGGACATGGGGCAGTACTGCTATGTAGCTGCGCTGGTCCTCCCTGGATGTCATGGGGCTAGGGGCAGTTGATGCTATGTCCCTGCACTGGCCCTCTCTTGATGTCAATGGACTAGGGGCAGTTGCTGCTATGTAGCTGCGCTGGTCCTCCCTGGATGTCATGGAGCTAGGGGCAGTTGCTGCTATGTCACTGCCCTGCTCCTCTCTGAATGTCTTGGCACTAAGAGCAGTTACTGCTACGTAGCTGCACTGTTTCCTACCTCTGACGGGACCAGAGGTAGTTATTGCCCACGCATGATTTGGGGTGCAAACACTGGTTCGCCGGGAGCGCTGGGATCTCCAAAGAGCACTCGGCCATAGCAGTGCAACTTGTTGAGGTTGCTTGTTCTTTAGAGACAGATGTCCGGCCGGGTGAGAGAGGCAGGCAGTAGAGGTCCTTGTTTTTCCCGGGTTCTTGCCCACAACGGGTGGAGATGGTGGCAATGAGGGTGGAGCGGGAAGCCTTTGTGTGTAACGTCGGGTTTCAGCTCTAGAATGTAATTCGGCCGTGCCGCTGGTTTCTGATTGCGCAGGGCGCGCGTTTGTGCTAGAATCGATGTTTTCAGTGGCTGACGTTTTATCGGAGGGAGTCTTGTATTCTTGAGTTAGATTTCGCCATATCTAGAATAGAATGACATGTTCTAAAATGACTGTCTGTCTCGGGCATCTACGGGACTAATGTAGTATTTTATATTTAGAATTCACGTATCTGCCCCAATGACTGTATTTGTCTGGGGCTGTTCTAGATGTTGTGAGTTTACAATGTGTTATTGTGTATATCTAGACTGTCATGATCTCTTCTAGTGATTCTATTCGAAGCAGGGCACATTGGTAGATTTATTCTTAGATGTCTGGTTGGGCACATCTAGGACATCATTGTAAGTTGCATCGATTCGTCTTGGACTCTGTGGTACATTCTCAGCCTTGTTTTGTACGTGAGATGGTGCAATTCTAGTATATAATTGTCTCTTCCAATCATTCTTCTCAGTCTGGGGGTGCACAGGGGTTCTGCATAGCTTACAGTATAAATATCGGTTCCAATGATTTCTTTAGCTGGGGACACACCCGGAATCTAGTATTTTGTTGTGGGGTATGCATATCTAGAATGGAATTATCTGTTACATTAATTCTTTCTAGTACCTTAGGAGTGTCGTGTTTGTGGGGATATGCATATTTTGAAAATAATTATCTGCTAAATGAATTCCTTCTAATATGGCGTACATTAAGAGTGCCGTGTTGTGTTGTGGGGTTATGCATATCTAGAATGGAATTATCTGTTACATTAATTCATTCTAGTACCTAAGGGGTGTCTTTTTTGTGTATGCATATCTTTAATATAATTATCTGCTAAATGAATTCTTTCCAGTATGGGGTGCATTCGAAGTGTCGTGTTGTGTTGTGGGAATATGTGTATCTAGAATATAAGTATGTGTTACTTTAATTCTTTCTAGTACCTTAGGAGTGTTGTGTTTGTGTATGCATATCTTGAATATAAATTTGTGTTACATTAATTCTTTCTAGTACATTAAGAGTGTTGTGTTTGTGGGGTTATGCAAATCTTGAATATAATAAGTATGTGTTACATTAATTCTTTCTAGTATGGGGGTACACTAGGAGTGTTGTGTTTTTTTGACGTCGGGGTACAGATATCTAGAATACACTTACCTGTTCAAATAATTATTTTTAGCCTGAGGGACAGGTTGGGAGGCTTGCTACTCTGACTGGGATGGTCTGTGGTGCCAGAGTCAAGGTCTGCCGGGCTCACCTGTGCTTCTCCCTCCACAGGCATGAAGGATGCCGCCGAGCTCCTGGGGCATCGTGAGGCAGTGAAGTGCCGGCTCGGGGTAGGCGGCTCGGACCCGGTGCACCCGGGGGAACTGGCCCCCAACTCAGACCAGGTGGAGGGAACCACCCTGCTGTCTGGGGAGGACATCACCAGCGTGGGCTCCAACCAGTCGGCCCTGGCGGTCATCTCCAAGGACCCCGACAAGCAGCAGCAGAACCAGAGCCAGGGCGGCCAGCAGCAGGGCCAGAACCCGGGCCAGCAGAAGCAGAAGCGTCACCGGACCCGCTTCACGCCGGCGCAGCTGAACGAGCTGGAGCGCAGCTTCGCCAAGACGCACTACCCCGACATCTTCATGCGGGAGGAGCTGGCGCTGCGGATCGGCCTCACCGAGTCCAGGGTGCAGGTAAGCGTCTGCCCCCTATCCTCTATAGCGCAGAAGGGTCATGGCCCGGTGGCCAGCTGACCCGAGAGCACACCCTCACATGCTCTAAAGTGATCTGCGGCCAGCTGACCCGAGGGCACACCCTGGCATGATAAGGTGATCTGTGGCCAGCTGACCCGAGAGAGCACACTCGCATGCTCTAAGGTGATCTGTGGCCAGCTGACCCGAGAGCGCACCTTCACATGCTCTAAAGTGATCTGCGGCCAGCTGACCCGAGGGCACACCCTGGCATGATAAGGTGATCTGTGGCCAGCTGACCCGAGAGAGCACACTCGCATGCTCTAAGGTGATCTGTGGCCAGCTGACCCGAGAGCGCACGCTCGCATGCTCTAAGGTGGTCTGCGGCCAGTTGACCAGAGAGAACACCCTCGCATGCTAAGGTGATCTGTGGCCAGCTGACCCGAGAGCACACCCTGGCATGATAAGATGATCTGTGGCCAGCTGGCCCGAGAGCACACCCTCGCATGCTTTGAGATGATCTGTGGCCAGCTCTGGGCTGGTACCCTCGACACTCTTCAGTGTCAGGGCAACAGGCCCAGGTTGGTAACACCAGGCACCCGAGCTGCAGGTAAACGAAACCCACACCGCACCATCCACTCAAGGTCCAGTGTGGCCAGCACCAGGGTACGGGTGATAAACGTGTCCATACCGCCTTCAGTTCGGGGAGTAAAGTCCAGCCACCACCATGCTACAGGTGATAGCTAGCCATGTCCTTACCAAAAAATCCGGGGGGGAGTAAGTGCCAGTAAGGTCTCCGCCTGGCTGCAAAAAAGGCCACGGCTCTCGTAAGAGAAATGCAAACAGCACTGCCCCGGGCATGCAGGTGTCGGCAGGCGAGAGCCGCGTCCAGAGCGCGCAGTCACTGACAGAGAGGCCTGATGGAAACCAAACTGCAGGGAGCCGCCTGCGCAGAGCAGGGGTAGGTGACAGCCAACTATTCGCATCAGCGTGATGCCTTGTTATGTGCTTCGAAGAACATTCTGTTAGTCCATGTTAATAAGATGTCAGTTAAGAAACAGCATAACAAAAACACCCCACCAAGCACCGGCACTTCGTGACAGTAAAAATAAGGATGGGAAGAGCAGACACAACGCACAAAAGGGTGCGTAGCGTAATTCCTGCCCGTACTAACATCGCCCACGCCACCGTGACTGGTTCCTTGCGAGCTGTTCACTGGAGGGCATAAAGCGTCGTTGTTAGACTATCGCTAACCCACTGTGCAGCGTACAAAGACATCACATCGGCATTTATGCTGCATCGGCTAAAAAAGAAAAAGAGGTGCCTGGCCCGCAGCAACAGATCTCTAGCCCCTGAGATATAGCGCTCTTCTTCACTGTGGAAGTATCACGGCGCATTAGCACGTCTGGCTGACACTGGTAAAGCTATGAGACCAGTGTCTACACCGGGAAGTCAAAAATCCCACGAGGGTGCGTCCGTGCCGCCTATATAAAAGCGGCGCTCTTTTGCACCGTGGAAGGATCAAGGCGCAGTCACGCGTCTGGCTGATACCGTGGTAACATTATGAAACTAGTATAACACGGGAAACTGCAAACCCCGCGAAGAGAGTCTGTGAGGGTTCCCTGAGCTCCCCGAGGTGCTGAAGCGACTGCCAGGCAAGAGGCCCTGGCCATGGTCCTGATCAGAGCCGGAGTTGGGCACAATACATTCAGCGCAGACATCGGCAGTAAGAAGAAACAGTGCAGGTGAACGTATGGCCCATCAAAGTATAAACACAACAAAAAAACGGCCTTTTACAGTCACTAATCTCTCATAAATGCACGCTTCAGTAATGTACTAGCCAGTAAAGTTCAAACGTAAGTTTAATTCATTCGAAAGGTCGCATGGACCCCATACACGTTCATAAAACAACCAAGTTGCACGCCAATATATTTATTTAAACCACATTATTTCGCCGACATGAATTGTGAACATCATTTAATATAGAGTTTTTCTTGAGAACGCCCCCGTGAGGGTGTCGTGCCATCGTCTATGTGAACTCGCCGGCACTCATAGGACAATGGACGGACCCAGCATTAGCGCAGACACAAACAAATGATTTCAATAGATAAACGGCGGCAGCGCGACAAAAGAAAATATTTCCAATGCACGAAAATTTGCTTCTCTTTTTAAATATTCGCCGCTGGCCTCAAACCTCGCCTGAAAGCCTCCTCAAAGATCACGCAATGCAAACAAACCTAAGACTTTAATTCAAGCCCCAGAAAGGGGGATAATGACGATTGCTGAAAAGGCTATTTAGCAGCACTGCAATTTGAATGTTTTTACCATTCACCACTATTTAGCTGCAGAGTGCCATCGGATCCGCATTGCTTTTTTAATTAACATTTCAAGATGATTAATACTCATTTTAGGCAGATCTCATTTCAGTAAACTCTGTTTGCTTCACAATCTGCCGTATGGCGCGCTGAATGTAAACGGAAGAGTGATTGGGTCTCCCGCTCGGATCTGCAGCGGTTCGAAGCCCTGCTCGTGGGCACTTTATGGGCAGCGGCGGTGCCCGCCAGGGTGGTACCTGTATGTGCAGAGGGCAGGCAGCCACAAGGGCCGTTCTACTTAGCAGGCAGGGCCAGACCTAGAGCCTCCCTGCTTTGCGGGCTATAAAACAACCCCGTTTATGACACGCCATTATTAGAAACCAATTTCAGAGTTATTTATAACCGGGGACGGCTTATTAAGCAGCAATGCGAGAATCATGCAAACTGGCGATGGAACGCGAGATAATAAGCATAATCATTAGTCTCTAGCACGGATTAATTAACTTTCGATACTTTATTTACATAAAAGCCAAATCAACGGAATGGGTTCTTGTACAGGCAGGATGGGGTTCCAGTGGTATTTTTTTTTTGTGCCAGCGCACAAATAATGCCTTGTAGATCGGGGAGAGTGGCGAGGAGTCCCCGGAATGGGGCTGTCACCTGCCACAACTTAATAGGGGACACGCTGAGAGTATTTTCGAGTTTTCTAATGGAATGAGAAATTGCATTTTCTTCCTCTAGCAGCATATTACAGTGTAATGACTTCGGCTCCGAGTTCACGGCTCGCTGCTCGGAATGAACCCGCGATCCGAGCTGGGACACGGCGCTCCGGATTTCCGTCCAAATCTCCCATTAATCATCCGCAGGGTTGAATTCCGATGAGATCTTCATAAGGCCAAATAAATGCAGTGTTTTCTGAGACTGTCTCCCTGACATTTGCGGCTTATAAATCAAAAGGGCACTGTGCTTTTAAACATTTTTACGGCAAAGCGGTCCTGCTTTATTGTCCTTACAGCTTGCACGAGGAACAAATTCTGCTGCTATCTAAAGAGCAGTACAGTAGCCTTCCTTCTAAGCACTCGTTGATTTCTGCGGACGGATGCAGTTAAAGCGCAATTGAAGTCTGGCTCCGTGTTTTCCCCGTTTAATCCGAGTTATATGGGAGGCGCTCTAACGCCTTGGTAGTGCAGATATACACCGCTTCCATTCCCTTATTTGCTACAGCGCTTCAGACGGTCCCCGGTCTCGTTCCAATCTAGGCGCGTCTCACCTCACGGTTTGAGTGGACACATCACTTCACCAAGACACATTACGTGTCTTTAGTGGCCGCACTGGACCTGGAGCGGCTCATTGAAAAGATCCCGCTTCCCCCATTATCCTCAGAATATTTACCTCCTTAAAGGCGCACCCTGTTCTGTAATAGCTGACAGTGGCTCTTACCATCTTCATATTACACTTTAATTACTGGAGCCTTTCAAGGGTCTCATAAAGCCCAAAGGTGTTTCCTTTCTCCCCATGCCCCTCTGCAGGCATGTTCTAATGCAGCGGTTCTTATAACCTTTTGACTTCCACGGACCCCCAATGAATCACTTTTGGAAGCCACGGACCGCCACCTAAACAATTTTGACGACATGAAAAAAAAATACCCAGAACTATAGTAACAAGTAGGCATAAAAAAATTACAACATATTTTCTTTAATACACAAACACAAATCAAAATGTTCATTTTTATGGGCATGTTGGAGCTTTTCAAAAGGTGATTTTATTTTTAAAAGATTAAGCGCTATCCTAAACTCTCGCAAATCACTTTATCTTTTATGCACCTACTGCAGCCTTCCTTTTTGTTTGGGGCACAACAGTGCTCCAGTGAGAACACACATCAACCACACCACCACTTACTGAACTTGGGGTGCTCCAATGAATCAAATGAAAGATTCCAACTTCATTTTCAGTTGCTAATGCCAAATTCCTTCAAAGTTACTGAGCTTACGTTTTTAAATGTGCTTTGTTATGTATATACTCTATTGCTCTAGTAATAATATTTCCTTTTCTAAACAGTCGTAGATCCCCTCAGTAGCAGTCGCAGGCCCCTGGGGGTCCTGGACCACAGCTTAAGATTCACTGCCTAACGTATGTTTGTATTTCTTCCAGCAACCAACCAACACTTGGGAAGGTGCTGGGTTGGAATCTGCTCAAGTTTAGTAAGAGATTCTATTTTTAGTCATTTCTACTCTATTCGTTACCCTATGTATACATTAGGAATGTCCTCATTCAGGAAGATGAATCGTCAACCACTTAGGTGACAATTTTCATCACTGGGTCTGCCCCTTGCTAGGAAGGACATGCGAGAGGGACCACATCATCCTCCTCGCCCCCCTCCCTCGCCCCCACCCCTTTTGTTCTTTTTGTGATTTATTATTTCTTCCTAAACCTATACAGGTACAATGCTCATGCATGTGGGATGAGGGTATTTTCATACCAACTCTTTTCGATTACTAAGGTCGGTTGCAGAGAGGTTTTGCCAAATGAAGTGAATCCAACAAAGATCAGACGGAAGGGATTAGGAAATGAACGCCCAACTCTCCTAATTAAGTGAATCATTCAAGCTGCCAACGTTCCAACTCTCGTTCTCGTGACGCGGGCGTTGAACGTGGCTTTACAGCAGTTTTCAGCAGGAACCCGTAAGGGGCGATTCTGAAACGGTCGCGGGTCACTAATATTTATGTTTTGTGTACCAGTCCAAAAATATACAATATAACAGGACTTGTGTGCTGTGAGATTTCTCACTCGAGAATCATGTTGTGAAACCAGCCGGTATTGTGGCACAGTTCCCCATAAGCTCCACATTTCATCACGTTTTCCACATCATCCGGTATTTGAGATGGTGTTTTCGAACCCTATTTTCACTTTTTTTTTTTTTTTACCAAGACTGCTTGAGCGATTGCTTCTTATTCGACCATGGTCCTGCTCAACATTCTCATACCTTCCACCTCAATACCTATTTTTAATAAAATGCTAAATTCTTCATAATAAATACAGAGCAAAGGTAGCCTCTGGATCCAGGCAGAAGTGCATTAGACGTGAAGGTGTCCGCGCCTGAATTCTGACCGGAAGTTGCGCGCAGCTAATCCTGGGCGGGCCCTCGACTCACGAGGCGCCATTAGAGGTCGGAACCCGAGATGAATGACTCCAATGGGTCAGGAGAGACCTCAGAGGCGCAGGGCGCGAGACTAACCGAGTGCAATTAGCCCTACAGAGCGCCATTACTGCGAGCGATTAAATAACACAATCCAGTGTGCACTCAAGCCTTGTGAACACCTGAAACCAATCTACTCTGGGCGCTGCATGAGTTATGAGGACTGTGGACGGACTTTCACCACAGCCAGGCGGCCAATGAGCACAGATGCCCCAAGCAGAGTCCACCGTCCTCCCGCTGCCCTCAGGCGCACCAGACACAGACTTTTGTTATTTATTTTAGTGCGTGTTCCACTGGGTTTTGATACTGACAAAAGCACACAACGAACTATTTCACGGATGGGTGGATGCTAAAAAAATACATTTGATCTCGTAAACGGGTCACCTGCAGCTCACACAAATATGCAACCCTGATCAACGAACGCTGGTAACAAAAGGGTTGCTGCATATTTGAAACAAAAGCATAATTATTTGTGGCCGCACATTCACAGCAGAATCCATTTCCCACATTGCGTTGACCATTTGTGTAAGAAAGGCGCACTTGTGGTTGGACACGCACAAGATACATTGTTATACCTGGGACTATGTAGTAACCCTCGAAACACATGTTCAGTGATTTTCTAGGTGAACCCCTAGAATGATAAAAAAATATATATATGTTGGAGTTACCATGCCTCGCTTACATATAGAGAGTTTAAAGGAGGTTGCATTTTAATTTAAACGACAATCCTAGTGTAAATTGTTTACAATTTAAACGCCCGCTTTGTTTTTATGCGCAAAAATAACGTTATTGCGACTACAAAAGGCATTGACAATTTCTCACTGTCGCCATTTTCGATGTGAGGAAGATGTTACCCAGAGTTAACATCAAACAAATGACACTTACTGCGTCAGAAGATTAACGGCCTCCATTATGAGACCCGTTTTGATTGATAGATTCCACAGTCTCGCGCCATTTTCATGCTTTAGGATCCATTCCACATCGCTATGTTAAACGGTTACTTTCACGTTTCATCTTCACCCGGAGCCAGCACGTCCTATTTACTCTTCTCTCACTCCCGTCGATACAGCGGCGACGAAGCAACTGAACAAATGTGGATTCATATTAATCCAGGTGTGTAAGCAAGTATTCAGTTTACAGCCTGGAGAATGTACAATCGCGTGTCAGCATTTCAGAACGACAGAAGCCATTACAGACGAATGGGGCGCATAAGCTTTGGTCTCAAACAGACAAGGACTAAAGGGCTTTCGTGTTGTAGTTATTAGGAAAAACGGGGAAAACTCCATTAATAAACAAATAACCCGAGTGCGAAGGTTCACACGCATTGGAAGAGTTGGCAAATTTGGTTAGATGCCACATGTATTTAGTACACGGCCCACCAACTCACACCGTGAGCAAACAGCGCTCCTGCGACTGCCAAATCATATTTTTGAGTATGGCAGAGGTGCATTTTAAAAAAGCGAATATTTCTTTATGTAGCGCTCAGTGCACGTAGCCTCGGGTTTCTAAGCGAGCTCAATAATAGCAAGAAAGGCACTGGTACAGAGGGAGGCTGAGTTGCCCTGATACCCTATATTTCCGTAATTCTGGATGAGGGATCTCCTATGTGAACAATTTAGCCACTGGGCAGTGTCTGCCCCACAAAGATTTGCGATCTCTGTACGAAAATACCTGATTTATTGTTACTGTGCCATTCAGTAGAGAACACTGATCGGTGTTTCACATACACAAAATAGGCCCTCGATTCCATCTGTTGTCCATATAGCTAAAACAAGCAGAAATCGACGGGTTTTAAAAAAAATCTGAAATATAAAAGAAATACCATTACTACCCAGAGTATTAAAATAACTTAAGGAAAAGAGGATCCAATGATAGAATGAGCAGATCACCACGAAGAAGTTCGCATCTCGAGCGCCTTAAGACCCTCACGTGATTTGCACGCTTTACAAACCCTTGATTGATTGAATGAGAACCCAAGGCACACGCACTCAAAACCTGAAACACTGATGGGTGAAATAATTTGATGGAGACTATACTGTTACTATGTTGTCACAAAGGAGGGGGGTGATACGCATAGTAGGGATTCCATTGTTCTACGCCATGCTTTACCTGCAGTTACCCAGGCACAAGATAGGAGAACACTAACACTGTTAGTACGTGGGTGAGAGGACATTTATTGGAAGATGGAGCGGAGAATGCAGGACACAATAACATCAATGGAAATAACGGATACATTATAAACTTGTTCTTTTGAATGAATATACAATGTTGACAAGCCTGCCAAAAAATAAGGTATAGTGCTTGGTAGGAGGTGTCAGATGCAGTGCGCTGGGGGAAGGATGAGAGCTGCAAAATCCCAGATAAAACGTTGCTCGTTTTATCTCGATGCATAGCTCAAAACTATCTCTTTATTGGGGGCGGCTATCGGGCCTTTGAGGTTTTAAAACTGGTCTTTGTTTTTTACAGCCCCCTCCACTGTTCCCAACCGCGAACACAACGGAAGTAGCAACGCCCCTGAGGCAGTGGTGCTGGAACAATTTTTAGAGTCTGGGTGCTGCCATTGATGTTATATATCACCGGGATTGTGAAAAATCCAACAGTCACACAAAAAACACAAGTGTAGCAAATGTGTCATGTCCATTCAGAAGGAGAGTTGTAAGGGTGTGGTATGTAGCTGATGCGGAATTTTAAAGCACTGTTGAAGTAGGGCACTGCAATTTGCTGACCATATTGTCATTGAAAGGGCCATTAAATTTGCACAGAAATGTAGTTTTTGTGATAAAACTGTATAGCACAAAACCGATAATGTGTTGAAATCAGGTTTCAGAAATATTTATGTGCACACCACAAAGTAAAGTGTCTGGATTTGTTTTAACCCCATTACAATCTTTGTTTCCATCACAATTCAGACTTACAAAATATGGGCTTCATTTGTGCTTTCCTAATTAATGCTATAAGTTGAACTATGCGTGTAATTCATTTAACGGTATTTTAAATGTTGTGTGTAAACAAACAAAAAAACGGATACCCTACAGCTGTTCCTTTCACTTCCAGTACCCCGGCACAATTGTAATCTAGATCACTTGTACAAAATCCTCTCAATCCTCTCACTTTGTAGTCAGAGAAATAAAAGTAAACATCAGTTTCCAAATAAGCAGCAATTTGTCAGAACACATAAACTGACATTTGACCTATATCTTTAAACACACAGCAAAAGTGACAAGTTAAACATAAAATGTGAAGGGCATCTTTATTGGATACCACACTCATTCACCTTATGAACTGTGGCATAACTATTTCTGAGGATGCTGCAGCAACACCCCCTCCTCCAGTAGGACTCGAAAATGAACAGTTAACACAGCTCTCCCAATTTCTACAGAGGCAAAAACAGTTCAGTCTCACTATAGGGCAGAGGTCGCACAGCTGCTGCGCATGCGCACGTTTAAACCGGCCCTTCGAGTTGGGTTTGTGTTATGGAGACTTGTTAAATCTAGGATAATTGCGGGAAGGTGTCGCGCATGCGCGCTGGTTTGTACGTTGCGTTTTCACTCTCCGGCCTTGACCGACTTTCTCCTCTCTCTCCCCCAGGTCTGGTTCCAGAACCGCCGCGCCAAGTGGAAGAAGCGCAAGAAGACCACCAACGTCTTCCGCTCCCCGGGCACGCTGCTGCCCACGCCGGGCCTGCCGCAGTTCAACTCGGCGGCAGCGGCCGCCGCCGCAGCCATGGGCGACAGCCTGTGCTCTTTCCATGCCAACGACACGCGCTGGGCCACGGCCGGCATGGGCGTCTCGCAGCTGCAGCTGCCCCCGTCCCTCGGCCGGCAGCAGGCCATGGCGCAGTCCCTGTCGCAGTGCAGCCTGGGCGGCGGGCCCTCCAACTCCATGAGCCTCGCCAACAGCCTGGGCGGCTCCAACGGCTCGGGCCTGCAGTCGCACCTCTACCAGCCCGCCTTCCCCGGCATGATGCCCGCCTCGCTGCAGGGCCCCAACAACGTGACGGGCTCGCCGCAGCTCTGCAGCTCCCCGGACAGCAGCGACGTGTGGCGGGGCACCAGCATCGCCTCCCTGCGCCGCAAGGCGCTCGAGCACACAGTGTCCATGAGCTTCACCTAATGGCGCCCACTATCGGCCATGTCACCTCCTTGCTCGGACTAGCCCTGCTGCGGCCTAATTCTGGAAAGCAACCCGTCTGCAAAATGCCCGTCACCGCCAGTCCGATAGGGGCCGCCTGGGTTTAGCCCCGGCCCTGAATGTTATATTTTTGTGTTTACATTTGACTGAAATTAAATCTCTCAAATGGACGTCTGTGATCATTCGTAGGGATGGCCTCGTGTGGCATCATTATGTTCACGCCTACATAGCCCTAAAATGTGCCTCTTTACAGTTCTCATGCATTGCAAGTATGGGCTACAATGAACCGTCCTTCAAATAAAACACCCAGAGTACCGTCAGTTAGGGACAGCTTTATGTTTAAAGGTTTGGGTAACTTTATGGAAGTCCATGGTCATGTTTTGGCAAGTGAACACTCGTCATCTTCACAATCCCTAAACCATTTTCTTTTCCTATCCATACCCTACTGACCAACCGGAGTCTATAGCACTCTCATATTTTTTTCTATCCAGTGTTTTCCAAATCCATCACTTTTCTCAAGTTGTAGTTATTTTTTGTTTACTTGTTTTCTCATCCTATCAATGTTTGTAACTGGAGATCAAAGAATATTGCTGACATGAGCTACGCATGATGGTGCGGATGGCTATGCCCAAACCTTTCCAACACTTCTCATGCCACTTGCTTAGCTCTCATCGTGTGGCCATTGTCCTTCCGAATCTACTATTAAGTAACACACTATTTTTCGTTTTCTGTTCCCCCATCATTTTTTGTCTCTTAGCATTTTGGCGTACTCCACATTCCATGCTTCACTTACCCAGTCGTCTCTTTTCCTGCCTTAAGGGTTGAATTCAGATACCAATAGACTGACGTGTACAAAAAAAGTGGTTCTGCTGTGACGTGTACTTGATAATCTGGCATAACTGAAATCACCAGATCTTGTTTCATTTTTCTCTGGTATCTCAAAGACTTCATCAGTATCTATGGGGTTTAGCAAATTCCTTATTTCTAAGCACAATAAAGAGCGGCGTTACAATTGGACGGTTTTCTAAAAACAAAAAAGTATATATTTTGCGTGGTTGACAGACCCAGTAGAGCTTATGTAACACAACATTCAAGTCATTTTTTCAACCATTCCGAAGTAAGAAAACAAAGAGAAAATTCCATATACGTTTTCAAAGTCTGAAAGCAAAAGCACTTCACTTTTTGTCTGCATTGTTTACGTTGGTTTGATAGTCTTTTTTCTACTTCTACTTCGTCGCTGATGCCAGTACTCTGCATACCCCGCACACCAGTGGCACATATTGTGCACATGGCACAGTGACAACCTTGGACTTTGTACAGAGAAAACAATCAGCTCTTTCTGCATGTGCTGGTCGAATACAACGACGGAGATCAGAAACTATTTCTGAGAATGAACAAACCTGTGAGATAGGATGTTTTGTGTAGATAAAGCATTCTTGTTAATAATGGTCAATTTGTGATATGTTTTAACTTATTTGTCTGTGCTTATTTATTGAAATTTGGGTTTTCTTATTAAATGTTTGAGACAATATAAGATATATTATTTGACTTTTCCTGACAAGTTTATATCAATTTAATGTAAATGGATAAATAAAATCATTTTCAATATGTGATCTGGAGGACTGTGAATTTTGTCGAAGGTTTAAATGAATCCCTGCTTCCGCATTCCAACTTCAAATAAATAATATAATTTAGCAGACTTTAGTTTGATCTGACGTGGGCAAACAGTAGTAAATGGAGATTCAGCTATTATTAAATAGTCCGTGAAAGAATCTGTACGCGTTCTGCCCTAAACAGAACTCGTTTGCCATCAAACGATTTGCACATTCGGTTTTTAGCCTCTTGTGGTGGTGTCATTGACATAACCATACTAAGAACTATAACGGGTATATCCAATATGTTGAGCTCTTTCGAACGTTATTGGCTCCCTACGTTTCATTGCCACATCAGTCAAAAACAAAAAAAAATCGCCGTTGGTGATAATTTCCTGGCTTGCGATTTCAGTGGCGATGTAGAGATTTTAAATCGACTTGGTTCTTATAACCACGCACGCCAAATACCGGTACCTGAAACTGAGCCCACATGCAAGGGAACCTTTCTAATGTCAAACCTTAAAACGAGTGTACGTAATCAATTACAGCGTAAAAATAGGAGGCCTGCCTCGTCTCCCACCAGTAATTACATGTCAGCCTGTTGTGTGGCTTCCTTGCACCTGTTGCCATTGTTATTCATAGAAAACAGACATCCTCCCAGCCCTATCGTCTCTCGGCCCTTCTCTCCCCGTCACTCTTGTTTTCCCTTCTCGTGATCTTACCCTTCTCCGCTCTCTCTCTATGTCTTCGTTAGAATCACCCCCACCTATTCTTGCTGCTGTCCCACGTGCTGTAGACAGCAGGGCCAGGCAATGGTAAACGTGCGCTGCCCCAGGAACAAGGTGTAAGCTCCCAGAAAGCACCTGTCAAGGCGCACCCTTCCTTATGGCGGGGGCTGCAGGTTAAAGGCAGGGACGGGAGTGCACGGCGCCTCCCCAGTTTCTTCAGGGAGTCTTTCTGTAACTTCAAGCTTGAACCGTGAGCTGAAGGAGAGCTAAGACTCCCCCTCGGCCTTTACTTGGCATGTTGCATCGCAGTCTGTTGTTATTGCACATACAGCAGAGCAGCCAACGACAATAACTCAAGAAATGCTGCCACACCGGTGATTCATTGCCCACAATTTAGGATAGGGCAGTGGATTGCCGATCACAACCCACGATAAATATAGGAATGTGGCCCGCTAGGGTCGTTGTCTCCGCATCAAATTCTTTGCTGCATGCGTGACCGTTCTCACATGATCGGTCACAAAAGACTTATCTAGCTGCTGCCAATGGATGCCCCCGTTCAATGGTCAAAATATACCAGCAGCCGTAACCAATCACCTTTGTGCAAAGAATATACTACTCATGAAAGGTAAACACTGTTCAATCAGAAACACTTTCTAGATAACAATGCAGGCAGCAGCTTTGATGACCCCACTGGCTGCAGACAAAACCCTCTTCTGAAACAGCAAGATCACACGGATGACATCTTCACTCACATAGAACACTAGTTTAAATCAATTGGAAACTCAGAATTGTTTGATATTCCTATTGAAATAGTTCACGGGCGTCTTCTGTATCAGGCTCCAATAATGACGTCATGGTTTTCTGGTTGCACTTCGGCCTCACTCTTCCTTATAATGCACCAGATCCCCTCTGTGGCACTGCAGCGTCACAACACACCTGCTAACTAGTGTCGGCTACATGTCACTTTGTTGCTACAAATAGAGAATATTTGCTCGCACACACACACCATACGAAACAACGCCATAGAGATATTTTAGCTTTGTAAATTGGTTATTTCTTTAATTTATAATTCTACAGTTGATAAAATCAAAGACACTCTTATTAGAAATAAAACAATAATCAAGCCACGGGGTTTCAGATCACGAAACTAATTAACCGAATTAAAGGATATTTAAAAAGCAAATTAAACACGAACATGTTGATTGACTTTTATTGCTTATTTTCTCAAACAATTTTCATGTTTTTTTAATGTTTGAATGTATTTACAAATATATTCCAAATATAACTGTTTAATCTACAATAAATGGCAGGTTATTATTGGCGTCTGCCTCGTAAAGGCAGTACAATGTTTTGCATTTTTTAATTAATTTTTTTGTATTAAGGACTTGAGCCAAACCATTGCAAATTCAATTTTCCCATTTAAGTCATTAGTAATTTCAACCAGTCAGAAATAAACAGAAAGCGCCACGAAGTTCCCGCGGGTGATATGTAGTGCTTTATAAATATTTAAATACATAAGAAAATAAATGATTGGGTTGCTTTCTGCTGCCGGAGACTGACTGACAAAGGCCCGCCCTCCTGCCGCAGCCACTGTTACAGATTCCTGTATGTGTGATAAACTATGGGCCCTTCAATAGGCACCCGAGGCCCGGTTTTATCCTGCTTAACAAAGCGCCTTTCTGCATCACAGCGCCTAACATTCCCAGTGTTTTGTATAGCGCTTCGGGCAGTGTAGAGTCTCTGAGCTATGATGGCGAGGCTGGTGCTGAGCTGACGGCCACAACCTTCCTTTCACCTTTACAGCTCATCGGAGGGTCTTGCTAGAAGGCAGCAGCGTCGTGGCACAGGGAAACGACGTGCTCATTAATTCTGTCATCTCCCCGCAGAATGTTTCTAATTAGTTTCAATCCTTCATGGGTTATTTCTGAGTTTGAGCTTTGCAGTCGCCTGTAGTCAAGCAGACCTGTGTTGGAGACACCCGAGGCAGACGTGTTTAAAGGGCAGCACTGACACGCCATCGCCACATCTAGCTGGACCCCAGTGCTGCAAAAACACGTCGGTTAAGTACACCACACAACCTTCAGATTGAATTGTCATCTTCATGTTTTTGAAATCTACAATTAGCTAAAGCCACATGAAGGCATACACGTATCATCAGAACTTTTTAATATCTTTTTTTTTTTACAAAAAAAAAGTTTTATTGTATAAACCAAAATTCTACATTTGTAAACTGCGGACCATAAATGATACATCTACTAGAGATTAACAGCCATCTTCAGACTTTATTCTCTCATTTCTCCATCTTCCTCCTCCTCTTCCACTCCTCGGATATACTTCACCCAGATGTCCAGATAACGCCCCATCAATGTATTCTTCTGTGTTTGCCAGCTGCATGTTCATATATCCATCGACAGATACTAGATACCCTTTGTATTCCATTCCCCATTTCAGTTTGACCATTACTGGCTTGCCAGTCAGTCCATTGAGGAAAGGCTTAGGGTTCAGTGGTAAACTCATGCTGGGTTTATTTGCCCTCACCGGGAAAATACACTTTTTAATTTCTTATAATAAAAAAGCACATGCGTCAGAATATCATCACATTGGTTGTTTCAGGGATGCACCAAAAACGCTTACTACCTAGTCTCATTGGCAGGTAATTTATATATAAAACGGTTTGCTCAATGCTTTTGAATATTGTTTTTTTGTCAGTTTTGAATGTTGGTTTCCACCTGAAAACTGACGTAAAGAAGACGATTGCCACAACCATATGACTAACATATACTCCCCCATAAATGGCGAAGCAATTTATATTTTGTATTGCTCAGTTCTAGGTCTGGCAGAACACGGCTGCTGAGTAGAACCTATAGGGGGCCTTCGAGTGAATGACGTCACTGTCTCATAACCCAATTAGATATCTCCAAACAGAAGCACAGAACATTGCTGCGGGGGAGAACCTATAGAGGGACTTCCAGTGAATTACATATCTGTCTCATAACCCAACTAAATATCACCAAACAAAAGCATGTAACATTCCTGCTGAGGAAAACCTATAGAGAGCCTTCTAGTGAATGATGTCACTAGCTCATAACCCAAATATATATCACCACACAAAAGCAAATAACATTCCTGCTGGGGAGAACCAATAGAGAGCCTGCTAGTGAATGACGTCACTGTCTTATAACGCAACTAGATATCACCAAACAGAAGCACATACATTCCTGCTGGGGAGAACCAAGAGCAGGCCTTCTAGTAAATGGCCGCACTGATGGCCGCACTGTCTCATAACCCAACTAGATATCACCAAACAAAAGCAAATAACAATCCTACTGGGGAGAACCTATAGAGAGCCTTTTAGTGAATGACGTCACCGTCTCATAACCCAACTAGATATCACCAAACAGAAGCACATAACATTCCTGCTGGGGAGAACCAATAGAAGGCCTTCTAGTAAATGGCCTCACTGTCTCATAACCCAACTAGATAACTCCAAACAGAAGCGCAGAATATTGCTGCTGGGGACAACATTTAAAGGGTCTTCTATTTATTGACGGCAGGGTCTCAAAATCCAACAAGACCCCACCAGACAAACACACAAAATATCGCTGCTGGGTAGAATTTTTAAAGGGATTTCCAGTGAAGGAAGCCACTGTCTGAAAGTCGACCCAACACCAGCAACTTAACAGAAGGAAAGAACCTTTATGGGGCATTCCAGTGAGTGTTTTTTAAGGCTCAAAACCTATCAGGCATCAAAACCGTGCCGTCTTTATTTTTCACTGATGCCCCATGAAACAGAGGACCCAGTGCTATAATTAGACAGTAATAAAACCACGGCACATTTTCGGTGTTACTGTGTGACACTTGGTTCCTGGGGAGGGGTACCTCGTGTCCTGCTGCAGTTTGGACAGCAGGCATGATCATAAAGGGACCGCTTTATCATGCACTGGAAGACAGCGAAGAGCTATGGGTGCTACTGCCAGGACTCTCCTCGATGAACCTATGCACCCCAGGTGCAGGCCAAGGTAGCAAGGTCTGAACTTTATTTAATAAGATAACATATGAAACAAAAAAGGAAACAGGATATAATCTGGCAGCAATAAAATAGTGACCTACATTTGGGCTTTTTGGAACGAGAATCATACCAAGGAACATATTGGCTTGTTTAGAGTTGAGCGGATGAACCATCAAAAATTGTCGCTTCATCCTTCCTCTTCCATGAAATACGGCCTGCTGCATTCAGAGTTTGGCAGCATGATGAATGAATATCCGGTGGCAGTCCTTCGCCATCTACTACTTCCTCCGTCGATGCTTTTAAAGATAAAAACTGACGGACAATCGTTGCAAAACCAGTACTTTGCTTGCCACATTTAGAAGTCATCATCTGCTGGCGCCTTCTTGGAGGTAAAGGAAAAAAGTACAAATAGCCTAAACCTGCACACACTCCTTCCACAATAAACACAGGTTAGATGTCCCTGCTGCTGAGAGCCCTGGAAATGTATGTGGGGAACCTGTGGACAAACTGACTGCTGCAGTAAAAAACCAAAGGTAAGTCCACAACTACACAATTGTTAAAACTTACATTTTGGATTAAAATAGAAATGTTGAGATATATAAACTTATAGGTGTACTCAAACAATATACAGAGGATAAGGCAAAGAAAACATCACACCTATGTGTATGTAACCATTTCACATGTCCAGTCTCTTTGACTGTCTAAATGTAAAAGTAAAACACAGTTAATGGGTTTTAAATGTAAAAAGTAAAGCCATTACAAAAATCTTAAACCTTACAAAATTTGAAAGGCACACAAAACATCCACATACAATGTAGCCAGTTGTTCTCAAGCACCTTTTTACCTCCAGAAATCTAGACTCTCAGATCATTTTATATCAATGATCTTGATTTTGTGTTAATTTATCAATCATTACATACGAAATTAAGTATTTTTTTCCAGTAAATGTTTGTGGTATATTTAAATAGTACATCACCAGTACCACAATACATCACATTAGTAATGTGCCAGGGAGTTTAATGTAGAAACACTGTTTTTAGATTTAACTAACAATAAAATATGTATAAATATAACATACATTCTGTAAAATATTCAAAGTATAAAACACAGCTGTAGCTTAAAAATTGTAATTGACTTTTATAAAAAAAATTCAACAGAAACAAATCCCAAACTTTGGGGTGGAAGGCTAGGGTGAAAGTCTATAAAGGGGACGATGAGATGTGGGGTGTGAATGAAGTTTTTCCAAACTATTGCCTTGCTTTTATAACTGATTGCCCTCCTCCTCACTTAGGGGCACCCTCAAGCAATTTCTCTGGAGGTCCAGATTTCTCAAGTTGGTGGATGGAGGTTGGAATGCTGCAGAAGGGATAGGTAATATAAAAGCTGTTAGCACGGGAAGAAGATGATGAAATTCTGAGCTCTGGGAATGGTTGGGTCCTTGTTTCCAAGGAGGCAATATCTCCCCAAGGCACTAGGTGCTGGACCTTTGATGAACAAATGTTTCCCAAGATGGGGACCACTTGGTCCACCTTCTGGAACAACTTCTGGAAGACAATAAACAATGCAGCCTGCCCAGCACTAAGGTCCCTTAGCACCTGTAGTGCCCCCTCTGAAACAAGTATTCGTGGAACAGGAGCAGGAGGAGAGCTGCCTGGGGCAAAGGAGACCCCAAGCCCAATGTCTTCAGGCCTGGGTCTCCCTTTCTCTAGAAGTTGTTGGATCAATAGGGGTTGTGGTGGGTGCTTGAGTAGAAAATGGCAGAGTCTTTGTTGCCACCACAAGGACCTGACCAGGGCCAAGAATGTATAAGACTGTGTTGGACTCTGACACAATGCTGTCTCCCATGCCAGCCCACTCTCCTTCTGCGCCACTGTGCCCTTTTGTGCCACTGGCATCTTACTCCAGCTCCAATGGCTGCTCTAAAGCTTCCCCAGAGGATGGGCTAGCTTCTCCCTCAGATTATGAGGACGTTCTTTTTTTTTCTGCAGTGCCCTAATGAATGGCTCGATGTATAATGCAAAAAGGAGAGGGGAGAGAGAGCAGCCTTGTCTAGTACCACACCGAATTGGGAAGAGAGGTGTTTGTAAGCTGGCATAATACAATTTAGCCTGGGGTTTACTGTACAAGGCTTGTACCCATTTGCTGTATCCCCCCCTAAGGCAAAATGATGAAAGTGTTGCCCACAGATAATCCCAAGCCACCCGGTCAAAGGCCTTTTTGGCATCTAGCAGAACCATGCCCAATCTCAGCGCTGATTTCCTAGCTAAGTCAAAGGCCCCCACTGCTGTATTGACATGAGCTGTGGTGTCTCTGCCCTGTATGAAGCCATGCTGCCAACTAAAAACTAAGCCTGGCATCATGGGAGCCAACCGGGTGGCTAAAATTTTAGCAAAGATCTTAGCATCTAAATTTATAAGGGATAACGGCCGTTAAGAGCTACACTCCTCAGGTGGGTTATCCTTTTTCAAGAAAAAACTATATTTGTCATTTTCCATGACTCAGGAGCCAGGCCCTTTAATCCAGTAAGTTGAATAACCTCCCCCAGGAGAGGAACCAGAGCACTCTTAAAGGCTTTATAAAACTCAGCTGGAATTGAGTCTTCCCCGGCCGCTTTCCCCGATGGTAACCCAGATATTGCCTCGCAGATTTCCTCATGTGTGATTTCCTGTTCCAGCAAGGCTGCGTCCTCGTCACACAAGGACGGCAACTTACTCCCCCTTAGATATTCCTGAAGTCCTCCCTCATTTGCCACTACCGTTTGAGTATAAAGTTTCTGATAAAAGACGGAGAATTGCTCGGCTATTGCTTTTGGGTGCATATGTAGTATGCAGTTTTCCCCCTTAATAGTCTTTATCAGTGTTTTAGCTCGGTTATCCGCTAGCTGATGGGAGAGCACCTTCCCAATTCGGTCCTAATATTCATATTGTAGCATCCGGTGCTTGTTATAGCTCACCGCAACTTTCTCCCCAAAAGACCTGCTTATAGCCAACCGCTCATCTATTAAGGAGTTGTATAGCAAGTCCTGATCTAGGGCGCCTCGCCGGATTGCATAGGTGTGGCAGAATTCGCTAGCTAATAGTTTTTGGAGCGCAGCTCTATCCGCGGTCTGCCGCTCCCTATTGTGCCACCATATGTATTGCTGGGTAACCCCCCTAATATACGCCTTCATTGCGTCCCACACTACACAGGGGGAAGCTGACCCCATATTGTCCTCCAGAAAATCCGCTAGTTTTTTATGGGTAAAAGCTAAGTAGTCACTATCGGAGAGTAAGTAACGCGGGAATGAGAAAGACTGCAGTGTTTTAATCTCGATCTTGACCTGTAAAGATAATAAAATGGGATTATGATCGGAGGTGATCTTAGGGCATACTTCCATACTAGCTGTTGATAGTATTTTGTCCGAAACCCAAGCCATCTCTATTCTCGAGCACTGTCTATGCGGGGCAGAATAGTAAGTATATCCCGGAGCATCTGCGTAAAGTGAACGCCAAGCATCATTTAAGGAATGCAACTGCCCCAATTCAAGGATCGAAGCTCTCACCTTCCCCATTCTAGGAGTGGCTGCTCGGTTTGTAGAATCAATGGCATCATTCACAACACAGTTAAAATCCCCCATAATTAGGTGCTCACCCTGCCAGTCTATTAACTCTAAGCTGACAAAGTCGAAGACCGCAGGGTCATCGACATTGGGTCCGTAAATTGAACAGAAAACAAACTTCGCCCCCTTAATTTCCAGCTGCGCCAGCGCCCATCTCCCCCGCTGGTCGGCCAGCGTCTTAAGGACTCTATGATTAAATGACTTGCACACCAATATATCAGTTCCCCTTATAGAAGTGATCTGGGAAGTACAGATGATTGTTTGGTAGCCAAAATGCTTAAGGAAGCCTCGATCTCCATAAGCTAAATGTGTTTCTGTAAGGAGCACAATATGGGGCCTGTACGCTTTCAGCTCCTCCCGGACTAGTTGGCGCTTGACTCCATTATTTAGGCCTGACACGTTCTAGGCCATACATTTGATCAAAGCCATGGTTGTTGATGGTCTATACTACTGCCGCTACTGAGTGCCTTAAAAATGGACCCCCTATCTATCCTCTAACCGTCTTTATGTCCCCTAATCTTGCTTCCTGCCACACTCCTTGCCCCTTATGTGTACCCTTTTTGACCTTTTCCTCTATACCCCCCTCGTCCCCACCTGCCCCCCTCGTTCCACCCCTCTTCCCCCCAGTGTTGTGAAGAAGAAGGAATCCTCCTCCTTATAGGCTGCCGTTGGGTTGGCAGCTGTCAGCCCACAGCACACCCAGGGCAGCCCACCGTCCACCCACCACCGAAAATGCACAATAGATAAGAGAGAAAAAAACATCCAAGATCAAAATCAAAGTGAGAAAACAGAAAAGAGCAGCTCCAACTATCAATTGAGTCATATTCCCCCAAAAACAAAAAAAAACCAAAAGAAATAAATGCTATTGTCTTAAGCTTCTAAGACTTTTTTAGGGTCCCCCTCCATCTGCCATTGGCTTAAAGCGTGCTTGGCCTCTTGATCGGTGAGGAAGAACTGCGAGTGTCCCCCTTTTATGACCTTTAAACGAGCCGGCTCTTATAAGAACACCTGAGCGCCTTCCGCCTTTAATGGATCAATCAGCTGCCTCAGTTTCCACTGTCTATCCATGGTGGCTCTACACAGATCTGATCTAACAAAGATAGAGAGGGTATCAACAGCTACAGGAGTGCTGGGGCGAGCTTTGATGAATATTGCCTGCCTTAATAAGAAGTTGCCGAAACAGATCAGAAGAGGTCTCAGGTAGCGAGGGTTTGGCTTATGCAGGAATATCGCCAGTCTATGCGCTCGCTGAATTTGGCAGTCCCAAACCCAGTCCGCCAAGTTTGGGAAGGCCTTTTGAAGTAGGTGGACGACGTAGGCACAAGGGTCAGAGCCCTCCTTGCCTGCTGGGACCCCAAACCGCCTTAAGTTATTCCTGCGCTGCTGGTTTTCCAGATCCTCTATCTTAGTTTGCATAGCTAATATCTGCTTGTCGTGGTTGTGTACAGTCCTGGTTGTTATAGTAGTAGTCTGTTCTGTATCCGCGGCCCTTTGTTGCAGCTCCTCAATATCTCTCGTTAGTGCCCCCACCTTACTTTTCACCACAGTTAAAGATTGCTGAATGCTGAGGTTATTGGCCCTAGCCTGTGCATAGTGTTCTTCTACCTCCAGCCTTTGATCCTGCAGTGCCTGCAAGATTAAAGAGAGTAATGGCTCTTTACTGTTTGCAGTGTCTTTTGGCTGTTCGTTCCCACCAGAAACCTCCCCATCCCACTCCCCGGCAAGGTTGAGTTTTGCTGGGAGCTCCGGTATATCGGGGGTTTGTGCCTGGGAGGCAAACAGGGCAGGTGCATCTGGCCGGGGGGCAGGGAATAAGCCAGATAAATCCCTGGGAACACCGACTAAAGACTTGAAGTCCGAACCTAATCCCAAGCCTGAGCCCGATAGCCGTGAGATTAGAGATTTCACTTCCCCCTTTGATTGAACCCATTTGCGTAGGGAGCTGCCATCTGTGGTGACCTTTATGCGAGCGCTGGAGCTGTTATGTCGATTGCTACCTCGCAGCTCCATGCCTTCTTTCCAGGGTTTGCACGGCTTAGGTTTACCCTTCTTTTTCCCTGAGGGTGAGCTCAACCCCGAGCATGTGCTCGCCTTTGATTTAACCGGGCCCAGCGAGGGGGACTTTTCAGATCCTGTCCCCATGGTTGAGAATGAACAATTATTAACCTCTTGTGCCTCATGTGTCGTAAACCCTTCATGTCCACCTTTGTTAGCCTGAGGCAGTTTGTGGATGGCTGTTTGTATTAGAGAGTCGGGGTTATTTCTAGACAGGTCCAACCTGACGTTACCTCTCTCCTGGCCGCACTGGGCTGTTAGCGGTGCCTCCCTCAGGCCGCCTATATCGGGGTCGTCTATCCTGACGAGCCCTGGTATTGATACCTGCCCTTCTGTTAAAACTCTGGCCTCAGACTGGGGATCATTGCAGTTGCTATTGCTGCCAGGCTTCTCTGCGACATTGTTTCCGTCATCTGGCAATGAGTCAGTAGGATACACTGTATCCCAGTTTTTAACGTGCTTCCCCGTACTGCCGGCAGCCCCTGCTCACTCTAAGCCCTCTGTTAATTCAAGTCCGAGTGGAGACTCCCCTTGGCTCCCCGCTGTGCCTGTATGACCTGCCGTGATTGCCCCCAATAATGTATCTATGATTTTTAGCACCCATCGTAAACTCTGTGATGTTGCTGGAGGAAAACAAGTCTGCAGCCTTTCCCGACTGCAGCAGCTTCATTACAGGCTTACCCACACATGAGGAGCCTCCTTTCGCTGTGGTCCCCCTCAGCGCTCCTGATCCTGAATCCTCCGCTCCCATTAACGATGCCGCTCCTCCTGGTGTTACCGAGGCACTGGCTGCTCGGCATCCCCTCGCGGCGGTTTTCGGTGGAGCCATTTCCTTGTCCCAGAAGAGAGCAGGGGCTACTGCCAGACCAGACCAATAGATTCCTGACAGGCGGGAGCCGGCAGTCCAGAAGGCAAGTCGGATTGAGAACCAGAGACGCCTGGCAGTTCTCGTCACTGAAGCAAACATTTGCTCATGGGACCCACGGGTGAGTCCCTTTTGTCTCGATTTCTTGTTTTTCCCCCACTGTGTTTCCTTTTCTTATTTCCCTCTCTTGCCGCTATGCCGTTTTCATCTTATTGGCATGAAGAGGACGGGAGCCGCTCTCGGAGTCTGCGAGCAGTGGCGGCGTCAGTCCGCCATCTTCCTTTCCTCCATAATACCTGATTATGAGGATGTTCTACATTAAATACATAAATAAAAAACATGACGCAAGATTTTTTTTTAATTACGTTACACAAATGTCCTTTTTAGGAATCATCTAACAAACACATGGTCAATGTAACTTCAGTCCCAGGGAGTATGCCACATTTCATTCCAAACTCAGAAAAAAATATTAAGTCTATATCTTCAATTGGTCAAACATGTTATATGTGGGATAAAGTACAACCTGCTGCATCTTATAAGGATATTGCAAGTCACAGAGGCATTCCATGACCATATAGAGGAATGAGGCCTAAGGCAGAGCTCCTTTATAAGGTCATGTAACTCCGATGTGACTTGTAATATACTTTTAACGTACAGTAAGTGGGATTTCTTTTCTTATAAAAAATGATAACACCATAACTTTCCCAGTAAACTTCTTAAATAGATAGTGCCTTTTTCTTTCATGTTCATTGCAGACAAGAAGGATAAAAGCAGAATCTGTACTGTGAAATTAAACACATAAAAAAGCAGTTAGTAAGTTTTGCAAATATATCAGAACTAGTTTAACATAAAGTAGATGAAAAATGCTGTGGCACAGTGAGTGTAGAAACATGCAGCGATTCTATCTTTCCTGTAATGAACTATAGCATGGAAAAAAGAAATATTACAATATCTTCTTTCTACTGATGTTTACATTTTAGAAGAAATGTCAGAATAAGCAAAAGCTAGTTCCCATTTTCCCTGTTTCAAGCACAGCTGCATGAGCTGCGTTTCAACCTTGCTGCTGGCAGCAGGCATTGTGATGTCAGATCTTACCTGTAATATCTAATTACAGCTGAGCCGCTACATCATTTCTTTATTATAGGCGACTAGAGATATCACAAGTCACCCGCAATGAAGAAATTAAAGACAGGCGTTTATATGGGCATTGCAGGCTTCCATGTTTTTATACTACAATATTGACTAAAGTATAAATAATCTTGTCTAGTGTGCAAACCATTCACATAATTCATAGAAAAGGTCCTTATTTTTTACCTAGGTGGACAGGCACTCTGTCACAAATGTGGTGGATATTCCATCTGCCATGCTAAAAGTTACACTGACTGCTATGCACTTGTAATATTGTGTATGACACATTTTCTATGTTTGTGACACTGTAGCCTGTCTGACAAACTCTAGAGAAGCTTCAAGGTTCATTATTGATATGTTGCAACACACTATTTCTTGAGTCCAATTTTTTCATAATGTGCAGACACATTGCACATGGGTGGATTACGAATATATATATCAGAGTTATATTTTAGTAAAAATGTATTTAACTATGGGGCTTATTTAAAGTATGGCAGATGGGATACTCATCAAAACATGATGGAAATCCTGTCTGCTATATTACAAATGCAATAAGCTTAAATCGCGGCACAAGGCGGCGTGGTCAAGATGGCGGATGGGTAGGACATCTCTTCCCATTTCTCTGTCCCTGCCGCCGGCCCGAGCCACACTCGGTATTGCAATTGCCTTACAGACAGCTGCAGAAGAGTGCTAAGGTGCAGCGGGCGGTGGTGAACCCTTCAGCGAAGCCGGGCTCCGTGCGCCTGAGTCCCCGGGCGTGGCTGGAGGTGAGCCGCTCACAGAGGGTGGACCAGTAAAAGGTTGCCCACGGACCTACTGTAGGGCTTGGAGCCGGATCCTCACCAGGGGGCTGCGCCACGGGCCTCGGAGGGCTGGTAGACCTGGGTGGCAACCACACTGGGTTGTAGCGGGCCGCCCTCCCTATGCATGCGAAGTAAGAGAACTCAGCTGTCCGTGGAGCATGGAGTGGATTGTGTTGTGAGGTGGCAGTGCTGAGGGGCTTGCCGGCTGCCTTCTACCGGCTGAGAAGCGGCCCGGCGGGGGCACCGCTCTTGGCCCATCGGGCCACCCATGTGGAGCAGACCAACATTTGAGGGCAACCTGGGGAAGAGGCACCTTGCACAAGCTCTGAGAAGAAGCAGAAGACCCCTGGGAGTACTGGTAGGGGTAGCGGCAGATTACTTGCAAGTACTGAAGGCCTGGAACTAGGCCTAGATCTTGTCCTGGGGCTTGAACAAGCGAGGACCCATTACTCATGCCCAAAGCACCCTATTGTACAACGTTAGGCAGATTTGGCGGCACGGTGCACAGGGTTGGGGCGGACCCTGAGTCTGCAGCACCTTTGTGCTACTGGGGGCTTCCAATGGCAGTGGAAGGGGACCTTAAATATTGCTGCGGGGACATTCTCGATATCATTTTAAAGCCCTCAGTCACTTGCTTCCTACCCTAGTGGTAGACGGAGTGTGCAAATTAAAACATCATGCATCTATCTGGGCTGCGGGTGCTGCCACCTATGTGAGTTGCCCCCACACCCTAGCGGAGCTCAACCAAGTCACGGTCATAGTCTACACTGCCATTCCCTATCTTGGTACCCAGAAAAGGTCAGCGGAGCTGATAGCTTCATATATCCATACGCGGGAAGCACTGATGGCAGCTGGAAGAAATGGCAACAGCGCGTCCAAAAAAGGACTGCACTCTCAAAGAAATGCTCACTAAATCGTCTGGCACCCCAGTGGGGGACTGCCCATCGATGTCCAACTCAAACCCTCTCCAGGATGAGGACGTCGTAGAAGAACCAGCGACGTGCTCCTTCCTTGAAACTTTGTTTGCTTCCCTCCAGGAAGATTTCCAGGCAGTCAGAGAGACCTCTCAGGGGACATCAAAGAGATCCAACGAGACCTTGACACTCTCGGAGATCGAGTAGCAGCCCTTGAAGATCACAGCAACACCTACGAGGAGGAAGTGGAACTCCTGCAGAAAGAAATGATTCTCCTCCGCGATCAACAAATCAATTTACAGGCCCACGCTGAAGAGTTCGAAAATAGATCGCGACAAAATAACATTTGTGTCAAGGGAGTTCTGTTCAAGGCAGAAGGTACAGACCTCATGGGCTACACTAAGGACCTCTTTCTTCTCATATTGAAAGCCCCCTCCTCCTTAAACTTGATCGTGCGCATAGAGTGGGTCTCCCACGAGCAGACTGGGCCCCTCCGTCCGACATTCTTGTGTGCATACATGACTTTAAATTAAAAGAAACCATACTATGCAAAGCCTGTGAGAAACACCCGATACATTTCAAAGACCACACTCTGTCGCTCTATCAGGACCTTGCAGCGATCACTTTGCAGAAAAGACAGGACTTTCGAACAGCTACCTCCCACCTGGGGGCATCCATTTAGGCAGATTTTCTGTCTTGATGGGAAATTGCACCAATTAACATCTCTGGTAGAAATCTGCCGAATCCTGGGTATAGATGCAACTGGTGACCAACATCTACAGAAAACTTCCCTGACCGCCCTCCATTAATCGCCAGTTTCGCTTGCGGTGGCGCAGTGCTAAAACTGGAGGTGCACGACCGGACCGAGTGACAATTGCTCTCGGAAAGTAGGCGGTGCTGGAGTCGCTCCCCAAGGTGCCGGCCAGAACTGAGGTCCCGTGACATCGCTGGGCAAACAACGATCATGTTCTATTTAGATATGGCTGGGCGGGGGGGACCTGGGGCCACAACACGAACCCCTCACATCTTGATTCTAGAGACTGTACATTTACAGTTCTAATCTGGACTTGATGCCTATGCTTACATTGTTGTTTTTTTATTATTTCCTTTATGGGGGGACAACACTCATCCTTGAAGCTGGCACACCTTAGATCTACAGCGCTTTCACAAGAACTGGAGGGTCACCATGTAGGCCATAGACTATATTCAAGCCCGACACTGCGCAACTTGACGATTAAGGCCCACTCACCAACTCTATGACCCACACAAATCTGGGTCATAGATGACGCTAAACGTGAAGGGCCTTAACAATCCAGTTAAACGCAAAGTGGTATTATCATATCTAGAGCATTTAAAAACGGATATCTGCTTGCTCCAGGGGACACATCTCCTACCGAATGATTGGCACCGGTTGCGATCCTGTGCCTTTCCCCAACAATTTTTTTCTTCGGCTTCCACTAAGTCAGCACGAGTGGCCATATTGGTGTCTCGTGCCTTTAGAGGCAGAATAGGCCCTAAAATGGCAGAATTGAAGGGCAGACTCCTTGCCTACCATCTGGTCTTGGGGGATAGGCCCTTTGAGGTGGGTACCATATATGGCCCAAATGAGGGACAAGAACTCTTTCTATGTAAAGATGTGGCGGGGCGATGTCTACGCCGGAACGGGGGGTCCTGCTAGGCGGGGATCTTAAGCTGGTTCTTAACAACAATATAGACAGGACTGCACATAGACACGGCCGGACTGGGCTGTTCCCAGGGGGGGCTTCAGTGGCTGCGGGACATAGGCCTAAAAGAGCTTCACCCTCAATCACGTGAATACACATTTTTTTCACATGCCCACAAAACCTATGCCAGGCTGGATTAGTTACTTGGGACAAAAGACATACGTACAGTAACCACCGAATCAGAGATAGTGCCCTCTGTTCTTTCAGATCATGCAGCAGTTTCCATCACCATAGCACTTCCCCCGATGGAGCGCCCTGTGTGGAACTGGAGGATACGAGAAACACTTTTCCACTGTCCAGAGGTGGTGAAACAGATCAGCCAGACCTGAAGCACCTACCAAGAGTTGAATGATAACCCAGATGTATCTATCGCTACCTTATTGTAGGCCTTAAAAGCAGTGGTTAGGGGGGAGCTAATCGCTTTATCGGCTGCAGATAATAAGCTGCGAAAAGAAAAAAGAGATCAATTATCCCACCAAGTGAAAGAGCTGGAGTGCATCCCCAGCGCACGTGGCCTGAGAGTGTGGTGCCAATTGATGGCTGCTCGCTCACATCTGGCAACTATAGACCTGGATAGGGTTGAATATGCAGCACTCCGACATTAATTTTATGTCGGGAGGGACAAATGTGGCTGCCTCCTAGCCAATAAGCAACGGGTCCAAAGACAGACATCTGACCCCACTAACTGTACTGCATACCTCCGAAACACACACACAACGCGACTCTCTCCAGAACAGGTGACTTCTCTGGAAGACCCCATCCCCCTCGAGGAAGTCATCTCAGCTATCTCCTGGACCTGATGGGTTCCCAGCCTCCTTTTATAAAATGTTCTCTCATGCCCATGCTCCACTCCTCACCAGATTGTTTAACTCCTTTGCTACTCCTGGGTCCCTTCCTCCATCAATGTTGATGGCATCTATAATGGTCATCCCTAAACCTGCAGCAAAGCAGTTCATATCTCCCAATATCTCTCTTAAATGTAGATTTTAAACTTTTCACTAGTATACTAGCTACCAGACTAGGCTCCTACATGCCACACATCATTGAACCGGATCAGGCCGGGTTCATCCCCCAGAGGAAAACTAGTGATAACACCAAGCGTACACTACACATCATTGACAAGGCTAAGAGATCAGCAAAAGAGATTATGCTGTTGGCGATCGATGCTGAAAAAGCCTTTGATCGGGTCCATTGACCTTATCTAGAGGACACTTTAATCCACTTTGGGTTTAGGGAAAAATTTAGAGCTTGGGCATTGAGCTGTTACAATCACACTAGGGCGACAGTTGGAGTGCAAGGCCAAGTCTCCACACCATTTCCCCCTAGTAGGGATATACGGCAGGGGTGCCCTTTGTCACCCCTGTTGTTTGCCCTATATACAAACCCCCTGGCCCAACGATTGTGCGATAATCCCGATATCAAAGGGGTTGTCTTCGGGGGAGAACAACTCACCATCAGCCTGTACACTGATGACTTCCTGGTGTCCTTAGATAACCCTGCTGTGGCTCTCCCAGGCTTTTTGATTGAACTAGAGACCTTTGGCCATGCCTCAGGCTTTCGAGTTAATGTTGGCAAGTCTGTGGCGCTTGGCCTGTCGTTGCCCCCTACGTTGGTAATGCAGCTAAAACACAATATCCATTACAATTGGCAACTGAGGCTATTCCCTATATTGGAATCTAATTGGCCCCTAGCACTCAGAATACTTCCACCCTTGACCTGGCAAATTAGAAGTGATCTCTCTCGCTGGAGACACCACCAGATTTCCTGGCTTGGACGCATAGCTACACTCAAAATGATTGTTTTGCTAAAGTCCTGTACCTCTTCCAAACTCTCCCTCAGGCACCCACTGTGGGAATGATATACACCTTGCAAACTGAATTGAATCAGTTCGTCTGGCAGAGCAACAGACCCAGAATGAGGAAAGAACTGAGCTATCTTCCACCGCATGCAGGCGGCCTCGGTATACCGAATCTTCAGCTATATTTCCAAGCAGCCCAACTACGCTACCTCGTAGAGTGGAACAAGGCTGAATATGAGCGACGTTGGCTGTTCCAATACAGGCCGATAGAAGGCTCACATCTATGGAAAATCCCCTTTTCTAAAGAAACCACAGCAGCCCAAAGGTCTTTATCTGTCCCCTATCACTAGAACAACCATGGGCGTTTGGGACCAGGTCGGCCTCACATCAGTCCCCTCTCCTCTGATGCCACTGTTTGACAACCTGGACTTTTCTCCTGGCATGAGCCCTGGAACGTTCAATGCATGGAGACAGACAAATTGTCGCTTGGCGGGCCATTTCTTTGATGAAGAAGGCTTCTTATCATTTCCCCAGATACCCACTGACTACACACTCCCTGAGTCGCCATTGGCTTTTACACCCAGCAAACTGTTCAGAGGTTCAGATGCACCTAACACCCTATGAGAAGTGGTTGGTCACCAGAACCTCTGACAAACGGCTCATTTCTGAACTGTATTCCATCCTAAACCGCCCCTCCAAGCCTTCACTAAATGCGAGCCAAAGACCCTGGGAAGCAGAACTAGCTAGCCTTGAAGAAGTGGGGAGAGATATGTTACAGGGCAAGGCACATGGCATGCAATACAGCTTCCATTAAAACATCCACTAAAGTAGTCACCTATTGGTATCTCACCCTGGTCCGCTTACATAAGGCCAATCCGGAGAGTAGCCCCCATTGTTGGAGGGGGTGTGGTTCCGAAGGTATGTTATTACATCTATTGTGGGCTTGCCCCTCAATATCAGATGACTGGACTCAAGTACTTGATGATATTGACTTACACCTCGACACGCAGCTCCCTAGATTTCCCACTTACACGATTCTTGGCCTTCCTAACCCCCTCACATTTCCATTAAAATCTAGACGCGGACGGCAAATAGGTTTGGCCTTGGGAGCGACTATTCAGAACATTCTTACGCACTGGGGAAAAGCCACATACCAACACACCTAGGATGGCTTCATCGTTTATGGTACATCTTAGGTATATAAAAAATTACACTCTCCCTTACAGACCGGGGTACATCCTTTGGTGAGCTCTGGCGCCCATATTTCATTCTACTCTCGAAGGAATTGTAATATGGCCGTTAGGGTCATTGTCGACAATGCTAGGTTAGCATGAGCTCGGCTGCCATGATGCTGCTTTTGCGCACGTTACTACATGACTTTATTTTGCAAGACTCTGTGCCTTTCACATGAGAACTGTCTGCTTTCTGCGTTCTTTGCCTGTTCCTGGAGTTTGGTCTGAACACGATGTGCAAGGTTGATAAACAATGCCCCTTGTTATTCTGTTCTGGTCAGTCCCTAGCACCTAGACAAAACATGCTAACACAGCTGTGCTGCTGGAAACTAGTGCTTTGATATTACGTGGAAGCATGTTGCTCTAGAGACACACTTGGAGAGGGGCCTTTCCAGGGAGAAGAGCTATGCTGTTCCTATGATGTAAAACTTCCATCTAGGCACTAAGGTATGGGGTCTGCTGACAAAGCCCAGAGATCTTCCTTTATATAATAAACTTCACCTTACCAAGGGGAGGGTGGTTAGGCCTTGTAGTCCTTTTTCCACTGTCTGTATATGATGACATCCCCCTTTATATTCTATGGAATTGTAACAATGCTAACTGTTTTAGGTCTATGCATTTCGCTGCTGGTAGTGGCTCGTATACTGTATTATAGAGCACGATAGTGAAAATAAATATTTTAAACTATAACAGTGACTCTGACAATTCTTATTGTGGACAAGTATGAGTGAGTGAGCGAAAGGGTGTGTCTTGCTACCGCGATTCCTGAGAGAGTCGGTAGTGTTGTGTTCTGAGTTGTCTAATCATTTATAGCTTCATGATTATGTAGGAGAACGAATGAGACACTATAGCTAGTCGGTTTTGGGATTTTGGGTACTAAGGTGGTAGGAAGGTTCAGCCCCTATACACCGAGGTCCTGTTTTCCTGCGCATAGTTCTGTGTATGCGCAGAATCCCCACAACAGAATTCCAGGAGCTTACCTGCCCTAAATAGCTTCGTATACTCCGCTTGACTGAGTGTAATACCCCAGCCCTGACGAAGTACATTACTTAGTGATCTAATGCTAAAGTTTCTGTTGCCTAATATTAATTCAACTACATAGTGAGTATGTAAAGGATGGGTGAGGGTGGGGGGTTGGGTGGGGATTGTTTGGTGTTGTTTTGTCATTAACCAAAGCATATGACAATATTTTGTTGCACTATAACGAGCGCTGCGATGATCCCATGTTAATATACCTGGCACTAAAATTGAATAAAGAGATTTGAACCATAAACTTAAATAGCACTTTTAATAAGACAGAGACATTTACTACGTTTGTAACAGAGTATCCCACCCATCAAAATCAAAAGACTCAGTGTCCCTTATTTATTCCTAGGTGAGTGGTCTGATGTCTTGATATGTGAGCAGAGCACATGACATATGTTATCTGGGTGGATAAATGTCCACCATAATAAAATTTCACTGATGGCCTGGTGGGTATCTCATTGGTGTGGATGGAGCTGCACACCCAGCATCTCCTTTCACTGAAGTTAAGTGTTCATGTTGGTTAAAGCAGACTCTTTTCATTTTTTTATTCTTGCGAGTAACAAACTTACAAAGTGGTTGGGGGGCGTGGCGTAGCCGAGCAGCAAGATGGCCGCTCACTGAGAGGGCTCTGCCGGCTGAGACATTATCCGCCCAAAATCCTGACACATCGGGGAGCATAAGACCTCACATTTTGCTAGCATCCGATCACCTGACAAATCCGGTCCCGATTGAACCCCGGAAAACTGCCAGCTGTAAGCCTGTCCTAGTGGGCCTCGACACACGAGATGAGAGCTGCTGGCGAGAGCTGAT
Source organism: Calotriton arnoldi (assembly GCA_963921515.1). Lineage (NCBI taxonomy): Eukaryota > Metazoa > Chordata > Amphibia > Caudata > Salamandridae > Calotriton > Calotriton arnoldi. Next base: position 150,836 of record CAWUFW010004493.1, on the reverse strand, counting down.
CGGCGACTGCATCGACATGGGAGGTCGGAGCCCGCCTGCGAGTCGGGCGAGCCTTACCTGCATTTTTCCTGGCTGGCCGGGGAGGATAGCGTCCTGATTCGAGAGAGGTGAGCGCGTCTGCAGACCCGTTCCTGTGACCAAACGTGCGCCCCGGCCTGGGCGGTGAACGGCCGGCGGCAACTGAGCGGCTCCGAGGGAAGTGACTGCATCACGGGGCTACCGCCATTCACGCTGCGCTGTGGATTGCTGACCGGGCCTCCCCCTGCCTGGGGGTTTTCCTGCACCCGGTTCGGGCGTGACTCGGTGGTGTGTCGGGGTGCGCCGGAGAGCGGGCGGAGGCTGTGGCGCATAATCATTGGAGTCGGCCGACTGCGTTACATGAGGCGCGAGGAGTACCCCTGGGAAGCTGAAATCTGCCATTAAATAAATGGGGCCCGGATGATATCGTCCTGAGACAAGAATACCACGGACTCAACACATACACGCCTAGTGCGTCCCCTCTCAATTTCTTGATTCTTATAGAGACGGGGTAGCGGACCGCCGCTCGCTTCCCTGCTGGCGCGGGGGAAGCCCCTGGATAACACTCAGTTTTTTGGCCCTAACCTGCATACATTACCCAAAGCAGCACCAGCAACGAGGCTAGGAGGCGTCATATTCAGGAGACAATTTATCTGGTGCAGGTACGATTGTGCACAAATTGACGGGCACGTCCTTCCCGGTACCCATCGGCCACCTCAGAGGTAACAGTGGCTCAGGATATAACTGACAGGTTGGGCACTCACTGTGAGTTGGGCCTAGCGAAAGGCGGCATAACCTTGAAAGCCTCCCATATCAGTCAAACCCACTACTGGCTGGTGTGCTAGGTTGAAAATCGCCACAATTCATGGGGAAAATGGACACGAAACATTCCAAGTTACCATTCGAAAACAAAAGACTAACCAGACACACCGATTCTGAACCTGACCTCGACACTGAACATAGAGATGGAGCCGCCGAGAAGGGTGATGACCTCCGGTCCATACTCCTAGAGGTAAAGTCTAGTCTTAAAACGATTGATAATAAAATCGGCAAACTCACAGACAGTCTAGATCAGGTTAAAAATCAGGTGGACACCCATGAACTGCGCATTGATAAATTAGAAAACCGAGCCACAGATGCACACGAATTTCAAGCTGAATCCAGGGAACAGCTGCTAAATATGGAGAATGTTCCTTCTGGAGGTCATTAAGGACAAAAATGAAGATTTGGAGGCCCGGTCCTGTCGAAACAACATACGCATCACAGGAATACTGGAGTCTACAGCGATAGGCAAGGTTGAGGACTTTGTTGAAACCTTATTGCGGGACATATTTGGTTCTAATCTCTCAGCTATGTTTATTGTGGAGAGAGCTCATAGATCACTGGCCCCGAGACCTCCAGTGGGTGCTACCCCACGGCCTATCCTGGCTCGTCTGCTCAACTTCCGGGGCCGAGACGGAATCCTTCCCGCGGCAAGAGAGATGGGTCAAATAACGCACCAGGGCAACCAGATCTCCTTTTTCCCTGACTTCACCCCGGCGGTCCAATCAGCTAGAAGGGAGTTCATTCTGACCAAATGCATCCTTCGCCAAGCTGACATCACTTATGCCCTTCTGTACCCAGCCAAGCTCAAGGTAACACATGAAGGCAACCATCCCTATTTCTCGGATGCAAAGTCTGCTCTGAAGTTCTCCAAGCAAGTGGCTGGTAATAAACGTTCGCCAAAACCTTCAAGTCGATCAGAGGCGGCTCTCAGCGACAATGATTGACATTTCGAACACGCCCGATATACAAATTCCCGGGAGTAGTGGTAAGGAGAGTGATGTGGGCACAGACGGGTAGAATATTGACTCTGTTAATGCCTGCACCTCCAATCATCCAGCGTTCATTGACAACAAGGTAAAGGATAACTACAGTAGGTCTCCCATTAAAACTCTCAGCCACCTGGCCTCTGGTCAGGCTGTATGCCGGAGACACCTCGCACCTGGGGTGAACTCCCGTAACTGTAATTTCAAACACATGTTAGGGGGCTGTTTGATTTTTGAGGGGGGGAGGGAGGTTAATGCTCAACCTAATTGGGAGATTGTGTGGGAAGGGGGCTTGAGTTTGGGGTCACAGTACAATACAATATTGTAAGCAATTCAAGATATATGTGTAAACTTCTAGACATGCTCTATCCTATTGTATGGAACTGCAGGAGAATGCATATACAGGTCAGTTCGCAGATTAGGTCAACATCCGGACTAGCGATGGAAGCTGGGGCCAGGTTAAAGGTACAGAGGTACGAATGGAACATTGGACATATCGCATTAATGAAACATGACAGCCCTTAGGTTTCTGACATGGAATATCAGAGGTCTGAATGACCATAGAAAGGCCAGACTCATACAGGCCTATTTGATCCGACACAAGAGTGATTGCTGCTTTCTTCAGGAAACTCACTTTACTCGCTCATCAAACACTAAGCTTCAACATAGATATTGGGGTGATGTTTACTCCAACTATGCTAGAGGAGTGGCAATACTTACACGCCAAGGGTTTGAGTGGAACACGAGATATACACACCTAGACACCGAAGGGAGAGCCGTTATTCTCAAGGGCTCACTGAGTGGCACGGAGGTGGTGATGGCAGCTATTTACGGCCCCAACACTGACGAGCCAGAGTTTTTCCACAATGTATGGGCTCATATCGCAGGCTTGGGATGTGATACTGTCATTTGGGGAGGCGACTTCAATACCATATTAAATGATTCTTTAGATAGACGAGGAGTGACGCAGCGACTACACCCTGAGCTAGTGAGACTCTCAACGCACTTATTCAAGAAAATGAACTGTTAGATATATGGAGACACAGGAACCCTGATAGCACAGTAGGCACTTGCATAACTTCACATCACAATGCTTGGTCCAGACTGGATTACTGGTTGGTCTCCCAAGATGTGGTGTCAAGGACGACAGACGTTTGTCTTTTGCCCAGAACCCTCTCTCACCATGCCCCTTGCCTGCTACAGCTCAGTGTCCCGATGTCAACTAGACGCACATTCACATGGAGGCTCCCACCCCTGGCCCTACTAGACTCGGCCTTCCGAGAGGAAATTAGGAAAGATATAACCGACTTCTTTGCTGAGAACAAGGGTTCGGTCACCTTGGCGGGAACACTGTGGGAAGCCTTCAAAGTGGTAATACGGGGGTGCTGTATAGCCAAACAAGCGGGCATATTAAAATCTATTAGACAGAGACTCCAAACCCTCGAGGCACAAATCAAAGATGGGGATATGAACTTCTATAAAACTGGTGAAGGCGACCACTTAGCATCACTTAGGGCACATCTTTCGGAATACACAGAAGAAGCAAATCGAGAAGTGAAGTTTATGGGGAAATACAATACAGCCAGAAGATATGGGGAGGTGGGTCGCCCTGGGAGAACCCTAGCATCTACACTTAGACCACCGCGAAACTCGGCATTTATTACAGAGCTTAGAAATGAGCATGGCGAACCAATTAGAAGATCGCAACAGATACTCAAACACTTTTCCGACTTTTATGCAAACCTATATTCCTCTACCACCCTGGACATGTCGGCCAACCTCCACACTTATCTAGAATCACTAGAGTTACTCTGGCTGGGCAGGTCACATCGGGACTATCTAGATGAACCCTATACGGTAGAAGACATCTTACAGGTCATTAATAGTCTTCCTAATGACAAAGCCCCTGGTCTAGACGGCCTGACCACTTCTTTTTATAAAACGTATGGTACTCTATTAGCCCCACAATTATTAGAAGTTTACCAGGAGTCGCTTGAAACTGGTCACCTCCCACCCACGTTGTGCGAGGAAGTAATATTAACACTCTTAAAGCCAGGTAAAGACCCAACAAGCCGAGATTCCTATAGTCCGTTGTCCCTCATAAACGTGGATAACAAGATTTATGCCAAATTAATAGCCCAAAGACTACAGCCTCTTCTTCCCCTGATTGCCAGACCAGATCAATCTGGCTTTATACCTGGTAGGCCGACAGCGCATAATCCGAGGACCTTCTTCGCTTTACTTCATTATTTAAGCCCCCAGACGCCAGCAGTGGCCGCGTTATTAGACGCAACTAAAGCATTCTATTCTCTCGAATGGGTCTACCTATTCACCACACTGACTAGATTAGGCATCAGCCCGGCTTTCATAAATCAAATTAAGCTCCTCTATTCTGGACCTACCGCTAGACTCCGTGTAAATGGTCTCCTGTCCGAGAGCTTTCCCATCACTAGAGGCACAAGGCAAGGGTGCCCTCTGTCCCCACTCCTCTTTGCCATAGCTATGGAACCCTTGGCCGCCCGCCTCCGACAACACCATGCTAACAGAGGAGTGGGATTTACATCTAGAGGCCTGTTAATCTCGTTATATGAGGATGATGTCACGCTTTATATCAGTGATCCAGTAGTAAACACACTCTCTATATGACGCGAAATGACCAGATTTGGTGGGCTATCTGGGATCCAAATTAATTGGTCCAAATCCACGATGTTCCCTCTGTCAGACTGCACGGACCCATTTCCACTTGATTACCAACTAAAATGGGCCGCTGGACCGGTTAAGTACTTGGGAATCTGGCTGAGCCGAGACATGCAGGAACTCTGGGAGATGAACTATGGACGCACGATTAGTTGGCTGGAAGGGAAAATTAATACTTGGTCCCGTTTACCTCTATCCCTAGCGGGAAGAATTGCTATAGCTAAGATGATAGTGCTACCTAAGCTTTTGTATTTCTTCGTCAATCTCCCCATCCCCCTCACACAATCGTTCCTAAAAACGGTGAGATCCCTGATGATAAAACTAGTGTGGGCTGGGACGTAGGCGCGGATTTCATGGGAACTGCTTACACTGCCACTGAATCAGGGCGGGCTAGGAGCATCCAGATATTCCCCTATACGTCTATTGTGCACAAGCCCAGTTTCTATATCTATAGTTCCCCACTCCATTCCAACCACACGTGGCAATTGAACTGGACAGAGCAGCGCATGTTCCGCTGAATGTGGCAATATTTCCCAAATTCAAGAGGCCCAGAAATGAAATAGACACTGTCGAAACGCTCCGGTGGGCTTGGGATGGGTTGCACATGAGAGCAGAGCAGGAGTTGCTATATGCCCCCTCCTCCCCACTTGCATATAACCCCCAAATATCAGCGTTGGCTGATCGCGGCGAGGTGCTTAGAGCTGAAAGACTTGGCTGGAAGACATTTGCTGATCTATAATCAGGTGATGCCTTTGTCTCCACCCCGGAGGTGGCAGGAGGTAGCACATCACACTTCTCTGACCTGCTTCTATACTACCGTATTAGGGCTACCTGTCGCCAGTGCACGACTCCTTCCCCGCCCCTCTACCCACATTAACGACCTTAGAACACGTTAATCAATTCATCCCAGCGCAAGCTGATCACACGTCTATATAACTCGATGCAACATACATTCCCGATCACTCAGCCTAAAGCTCTTGCCAGTTTAACGAGGAGTTACCCACGCCTCTGACTGAGGAACAGAGGAAATTTTGCTGTGGTCAGCTGGAGATGCTATCTCCAAATTATAAACTCTGACTGATCCACTTTAAGTTCTTGCACAGATATTACAGGACACCCACGCAGCTGCACCATATGGGTCTGCGTGAGGATACGGGCTGCTGGAGATGCGGCTCTGCCCAGGCCTCCTTCCAGGCCTCCTTCCTCCACCTGGCCTGGCACTGCCCACAGATCGCACAATATTGGCTTGAAATGTTTGCTTCAATCAGTAAAATACTTGAGATGCAGATGGAGCCATCACCGCTCCTGGGCATCCTGGGGTACACATAAGATGCTCCGCCAGAAGTCAGGCGCCTGCTTGCTATGTTGCTTCTACTGGCGAAGAGACGTGTCGCCATGACTTTGGGGAGGGCAAGGGTCCCGAAGGTCAAGTTTTGGATTACAGATGTAAAATATTGCCAGGAGCAACTTAACACATTCTGGGAGCTGTTGCCGGTGGCTTCCAGACCTCGTGACATCTGGGGTCCCTTTCACTCCTGGATTCGTGTACATGATTCATTAAATGTGCCTTCACCTGTGCCTCAGGGTTGAAAAGCGTTGTATTACATGACTCTCCCGCTGACCTGGATACGGTCCGATGTGTCATGCAGTCATGGCAACTGGACCACCCGTGTAGAAATAAGCTTCGACGAGTACTCTGCATCTTTCCTCCTTATATTTACATTGTTATATATACTGTAGTTGGTATTGTAAAATGTCTTGATGGTCCAAGTGATATCCTTTGCTGTACTGACTTTCCCCTATGTTGTGGTTTTTTTCTCCCCCAGCCCTGTTTCCCCTTCCCTTTTTTTTCCTTAGGCCTTATTCGATATTCAAGATTATATATTGCACATCACGATTAACAATATATTTGTATCTACATGCTGTTATGTAGCTTCTAGAGCGCACGGCTACTCCCAACGGGAGTGTCCCGGCGCTTATGACAGAAAGGGTTTATTGAATGATTTATTTCTAAAGGCTAATATATAAAATAAAATAAAAAACTTACAAAGTGGCAATTTTTTAAATAAAAAAATGACAAAAATTGGACTTTCCAAGATGTGTGGGGATATTCTTAATTTTGTCTGTACCTACGAAGCATACATAACATGTTAGACACAGGCTGGGGAAAGTAGTTAAGGTTGTCCTATTCTAATTAGAGTGTGTAAGAAACTGGGTTATTTGTTAAGACTTTGGAAGCACCATCAGGCTCCTTCTTTGAAAGTATCGGGTTGATCCGTCAAGCAGGGGTTGAGAAAAAGGTGGATCCTAAAACATGTTTTCCCATGCAAGGACAATTGAACAGCAATACTGCAAAGAAGGCCAAGCGGAATTACACAAAATTTGGCAGAACGCTAGATCTTGGTCCAGAAAGCATGATTGTTGCGATTTGTGAAAATCCTTTCAGTAGTTTTTGAGAAATTAATGTTCAAATTATTTGTATATGCCACACAGGGGAGGATCAACAGAGCCAAGAGAGCTCAAGATAAGAGCTGATTGGCTGATACCACACCAACCAAGATATGGTGGCTGACATTTTAGGACTCGGGGACTCAGTCCCCTGTCCTGTAAAACTACTTTAAAAAAACATAGAGGGTGGCAGAGTAGGGCTATCCTGCCCCCCCTAGGCCTGGGGCCAAAAATGTAATTTTCTTTATTAGCGTAGATGATCCATGGATCCACAACACCAATTAAACCCACCCTTTTAAAATCTGAGCACCCAGGGGCGGGCCATTTCCTAGCTATAATGTCCCTTGTAATCTTTGGCTTTTTTAGGGAATTTCTATGGTATCTAGGTGTTATTTCCTACCTATTACATCCCTGTAACCTTTATTGTTTTAGTGAATTTCTATCTTGTTTTTACATTTTATTTCCTAACTGCAAACTGTAAACTTTGAGAGTGAGTGAGTGCATGAATGTCTCAGTGGGCATGTGAGTGAGTGAGTGGGTGTGTGTGTGTCTGAGTGGGTCTGGGAATGGGTGCATAAGTGTCTCACTGGATCTGTGAGTGGGTGCATGAGTGTCTGAGTGGGTTGTGAGTGGGTGCGTGACTGTCTGAGTGGGTCTGTGAGTAGGTGCATAAGTGTCTGAGTGGGTGCATGAGTGTCTGAGTGGGTCTGCGAGTGGGTGTGAGTGTGTCTGAGTCGGGTTGTGAGTGAGTGCATGAGTGTCTGAATGACTCTGTGAGTGGGTTTGTGAGTCTGTTGGTGGATATGTGAGTCTCTGAGTGGACCTGTGAGTGGGTGTGGCAGTCTCTGAGTGGGTCTGTGAGTGGGTGCATAAGTCTCTGAGTAGATCTATGAGTGGGTATGGCAGTCTCTGAGTGGGTCTGTCAGTGAGTGCATGACTCTCTGTGGTTCTGCAAGTAGGTGCATGAGTGTCTGAGTGGGTCTCTAAGGGGGTGTACATGTCTGAATGGATCTGTGAGTGGGTGCATGAGTGTCTGAGTGGTTCTGTGAGTGGGTTCATGAGTGGGTCTGTGAGTGGGTGTGAGAGTGTGTGAGTGCATCTGTGAGTGGGTACATGAGTGTCTGAGTGGGTCTATGAGTGGGTATGAGAGTGTCTGAGTAGATCTGTGAGTGGGTGTATGAGTGAGGCTATGAGTGAGTTTGTGAGTATCTAAGTGGGTCTGTGAGTGGGTGTATTAGTGTCTGAGTGGGTCTATCAGTGGGTGTGTGAGTGCCTGAGTATGTGAGTGGGTGCCTAAGTGTCTTTGTAGGTGTGCCTGTAGCCATGTGAGTGACTGGGCTACAACGGAACCGCACCTGCCCCTTTATCCAACAGGAGTCCACTGTTTTGCACAAAATATCTACCCAAGTGGAGTAATTTCTACTGGTTAATTCCTAAGTTCTACCTTGTTGGGTAAATGTCCAGTATATATTCTGTACTACAGCTGTGTAATGGACCACGAGGAAACGTCACCAGTGACCTTGTATGCGTTTTGGCAATGTGATTGTTTGTCGTGCGCGTTTATAGAGAAATATGTGATACCATGAATCTTCCTATAGAGAAGACAATGAAACCACATAGAGGTAAATCTCCACCAAACAAGGGCCCTTCTTCTTAAATATATGAAGTAAGTGCTTCTTCATTTGATGGAGATGTACTCATATTCCTCGGCATCAAGAACACCTCACCAAAATTGGTGGGAAATGCGCTGGGAGCTTCTTGTTAAGCTATCCATCATCCTGGCAAAAGCCAGGAAGACCTATTCATACCACTAAGGTGGGTGGGGCCAAACGGGCGAAGCTTCCAAGTGATTTGGACATTTACATACTCGTAATTTAAAGGGAGAACAATGGACTGTGCTCGGGTCAGGGGGCTTAGTGGACTAATGCATCCACTGCAGTAGCCTGTGTTCGACCTCACGGTCGCAGGTTCAAATCCAGGCGGGTCCACTCAGCCTCTCATCCTTTCTGAGGTCGATAAAATGCGTACCATTAAGTTGGGTAACAATAAGCATATGTTATTCAGCGCCAAGATACCCCTTTGGGGTGAACGTGCGCTTTACAAATACACGTTATATTATGCTCTCACCAGGTAAGGACAAGAAAGAACAAACTCAATACAGTCACTATATATTGTGCCCCATTAGATCAATGATGCATTCACCCCCAACAAGGATGTCAGATCGTTTTTCAATGTGGAATTGCAGAGAAAAAAAACACTTGCTTTGCCTTCGTCAAGTCCAGGAATTCAGGATCATGTGTCCTTATAGTAGGGGAGGGGGGCCACATAGTCCTGGAGACCCATCCTATGGGGCCCGGCCAAGGGTTAAAGGGGGAGGGAGGCCACGCAGCCCCCTCCCCGGGCCTATTTTGGCCTCGGGGACCCCATCCCCGGGGCCTGGCCAATTATTGGAAGGGGAGGGGGCCACACAGCCCCCTCCCCAAACTGATTGCGGTCCCTGGGACCCCATCCCCTGGGGCCTGGCCAAAAAGTATAAGGGGAGGGGTGCTGCACGGCCCCACTCCCTGGGCCAATGGCCCAGGGGACCCCATGCCCAGGACTCCTTATGCTGTGTCCCCTGGACCCCACCCAGGGCACCCAGTGTGCAATGTTGAGACCACTAGGGGACCCCAATGCCCCTGTTGTCCCTGCTAGCTCTCCCCCTCCCGCTGGAGCTTGCATTGCTCCTGCACATAAGGAGCAGCCAAAAATGCTGCACCCCGCATGTAGGAGCAATTCTTTCATCTGTTTTACTGCCTGCTTGACAGCGGACAGGAAAATAGATGAAAAGTCCCCTCCCAGTGAGCAGGAGCAGTTTTCCTGCTCCTGCCTGCTGGCAGCGAAATTACTGTTTGTTCTCACTTGGCAGGAGCTGTCAAAGCTCCTGAGAACACACAGCTATGTCCTGGGGGTGGTGTTCCCCAGAGCCATTAGTGGCTCCAAGACGGGGGCCATGCAGCCTCTCCTTTGTTCTTGTATGGCCTGCGCTGGGTAGGTGGTGGTCCCCGGGGCCGAGAATGGACCGGGAGGGAGGCCGCCTGGCCCTCCCTCCTTCTAAAAAATTAACAAAGCCCCAGGGAGGGGGTGGTCCCAGGGGCCGTACATGGCCCAGGAGGGGGCTGCGTGGCCCCCTCCCGCTATTGTATATGTGGCCCGGGAAGGTGGTGGTCCCTGGGGCAATATGTGGACCAGGAGGAGGGGCATGCAGCCCCCCTCTATTTAAATATTTATAAAGAAGCCCCTGGGCCCTGGCCCAACCTGGGACTAATCATTAAACAAGCACAGGGGACCGCGCTTGTTTAAAAAAAAATTGCTGAGAATTTGTGACTTTTCGCAACTTTGCTGCAAAAAGTTTTTAAAATGCTTTTTTGTCCTGGCAGGGTCTCTGAAGGCCCCAGCACCAGGGCTAGGGCATTTCTTAACCCTGGGCGGAGTTGGCGGAGTTGCGCTACGTGAAACTCCGCGAAGTGGAAAAAAAACTCTGCCGCGCTACGCGGAGCTCCGCAAGCGGCGGAGTGCGATAGAAAAATGCAGTTCGCGGTGATTTTCAGTGCCGGATGCTTGTCCGCACTGTGCAATCCTCACGAACGGCACCATGCACAGTGCAAGCGGGCGCTGCTTTCCTTTCTGCCGCTCGAGTAGATTTTTACTCGAGCGGCAGCTTTCTCAACGCAAATGGGCAGTTTCTCAACGCGAGCATTTGCGAGCATACGCGACCACTCGCAATGAGAAACCTGACCCCGCGTTGAGAAATCTCACCAGGAGGTTTATTTTCCACGCTCGTACTCGCCAACTTGACGTTGATGAACGCGAGCGAGGAAAAAAACTCCGCTACGCTACGCGAGGCAGAGTTTTTCGGATCTCCACGAGCTCCGCGTAATGCGGAGTTCCGAAAACTCCGCAAACTCCGCGAGCAGAGCGAAGTTCACCGCCCAGGCCTAGTATTTCTATCCTGCCCCCTTTTCTATATTTTTATGGTTTTTTTGGACTCAGCTGAGGCTGAGTTCCAAAATGGCTGCCAACACTTCCTGGTTGAAGTGTTGGCAGCCAGTCAGATCTCTGCAAGAGATTGGCAATATTTGCGAAGTATTTGCTACCCTACATATACGAATTTGGATTTTGTTTAATATCTTGAAAACGACCAAGATCTAGCTTTCTAGACCAAGATCTAGCTTTCTACCACATTTGGTGTAATTGCGTTCAGCGTATCTATCTATATATGTGTATCAAATCAAATGAAAAAATACTATTATGAAAAATATCCAATGGGATTTATATTTTGATGGACAGAATATCCGTAACCGTTGTGATGGGGTAACCCGTCCACCGAAATCTAAATCAGACCCTATGTCTACGACCTCACAGGTCAAACTTTTATATAGTGAAGGCTTGTGCACTAACCTGGTTGTCTGCTGGGTTATAAAACCGAGGAAATTTGGACAGGACATGCTCTGCCAAGATCTTTAGCTCTTCTGGGACGGAGCTTGATACCCTCTCACTGGATCTATCATACATTTTCACATGCCAGCAGAACAATATGGCAGCAGCAATTGAGGAGGTGTACTTCAGTCAATCAAAAAGTAAGTCAAGGAATGACAATACTCATCCATCTGATGAGGATTGTACTTCATAGATGAAGACTTCTGCATTCATGGCAGACAAGTATGTCAACTACTATGGCACATCCGCTATGATTTCATTTATTTCCACAAAGGTTAATGCCAAAGCATGGACATCATCAATAACGGACACATCCAGCATACGCTATGTTGCATTTGTCATGTTTGATGGTCTTGTCCACCATGATACGATGCATCAACATAATTAACAGTAAGCAGAAAAAAATAGCGGACCCACCACGTTAAATGATAGACAAGTACACAGAAACAGAAGCACAATTCACATTTATATGTCTGCGTGGTATGTTCATCAAAAAATGTGAGACAGAAAAATAAATAAAATGATCCATGAAATGATGTTGCATTGGTTTAAAAAAAATATATATTATTATTAAAATGTATAAAATGTTTTAATCAATAATGAACTTTTAAAAAATATGAACATTGTTTTTACAAAAATCCCAAAACAGATTACAAATAAAGAATTAATTAATGAATTATTTATGATAAAGCATAATGTATAGTCTTAATTTGTCAACACTCTAACTTGTTTTTGCAGCAATGTTAAAGACAAATTATATTGTTTTTTATTTAAACGTATATACATATTTTATTTTGGTTATCATATAAGTATTTAAAAATGGCATATGTAGATTTTTTTCATAACGTTTTATATGCATTTAATTATAATGGACCCATACAGCATCCTCCTAACCAGTGGAGAAGGAAGATACGTAAGATACGTCAAGACCGTGTTTACCTGCCACGTTCAAATCTCCACGCCATGGAAGAAAGACGCATAATTAGAAAATAAAGGTTAGACTGCAATAAATTATTGACCTTGAAAAACATTTTGCAACCAGGTCGTATTTAAGATATTAATATTTCATCTCAGTATCATCACTTGTTAAGATCATGGCAGTGTTACAAGTCTGTGCAGCTGGAACATTTCAAGGTATTTTTGCTGAACCAAATGGAATGTCCCAGCCCACTTTTTCTGCTGTCCTAACACTGGTTTTGGGAGTTATACTTTTGCATTTTCCAGAATATATATACTTCCTTATTGATGCTACAGTTATTCATAACATTAAGGCAGGTTTCTATCGTTTTGGAGGAATGCCACGTGTGGGTGGAGTACACATGTAGCCTTGGTTCCACCTCAAGACCGGGAGCAGGTATATTACAACCAAAAGCACTTGCATGCAAACAATATGCAGGTGATGTGTTCTGCATACCTTTTCATTATCAGTGTCTATGCAAGGTTTTCAGGATCAAACCATGAATCAATGGTGCTTCGGGTCAGAAGGGTACTACTACTACAACTGATGGCAGCCTTAGCACCAAGGAGAGCTTGCATTGTTGGTAAGTTAATGCACAATATTAACAAAAAATAATAATGATTTTTACAAATCTATATATTTATTGATTTCAGGGGATTCAGCGTATTCAAATTGAACATGGCTTTTAACACCTTAAGGAGACCCACAACAGTGTATTGTAATGAAACACACCTCAGAGGGCCTGTAGAACATACATTTGGCTTCATAATGCCCCCACCCCTCAGATATCTAGATATGACCAGTGTAGCTTTAATGTACTCTACTCACAAGATCTGTAAACCTGTGATGCTATGTTTTTTTCTGCATATATATATGCATCTTTGTGTGTGTATATATATATATATATATATATATATATATATATATATATATATATATATATATATTCTAAAATAAGGATTAGGATTATTATTCTTGTGTCCTTGGTGATAAGGATGCTGATTTTCATGTTGCTACATTTATAAGACTGCATTTAAAATGAAAAAAAACATTGATAAAGTAACATGCACTTATTTTAGAACATGTTGCCTTTACTGAAAAGTTGATTGTTGTAATTATGCTTTGAAATGATATATCATTGTAAAAAATATAAAACGTTTGATGTGTAAAAATGAACAGCAAACCATTATAAATATAATATTTTGCAAACTATCCTTACTAGTCATCTCACCTATGCATTTTGCTTAGTCTGCACAAGAAGTGTTATTTTAGTAAAATCAAATCAATAAAATGTAATGCTACAAAAAATTTAATTATTGCGTATGTAACATAAGGCATGTTTGTATGTCATTTTTTTGTTTTTCCTATTTTTATAAATGAATCCTGTTTTATATTTTTAGATTTGCTATGGGAACATCATTTTACAGCATGCTAATTTCTTTATTCCTTGTAAAATATTGGGAATTAAAACCTTTTTTAGATATATAAACATGTTATGTCATGTAAGTAAAATTGTAAAAGAAAATACTCATATACTGGCAAACATTTTAGGTAAAGGGTATTTTAAAGGAGATTTATAAATCATTAACAAACATAGACAATAATTAATACATTTTTATATTCAATCAAAAAATTATATACTGCAATGTATGCTTTATTTATCTTGAAGCTTAATGCTGAAGGAATATGTGAACATAGACCATGGTTGGGTAGAGTCAAGATGCAGAAAATAAAGTCTTGTAAAGCTTGATACATGGGCATGTGGGTAATGTGACATAAATGTCCAATAATAGAGGCTCACGGGATGACAGTGCTTCCTTTTCTTGGTGGTAGGGTTTTCACTGTTGGCGTCAGCCAGACTTGCAGAACATTCCATGCATAGTGGCTGTTGAGGGGTAGAATCTCTTGAACAGGGGATTTATTGCCCGGGACAACAATGAGTGGAACTGTAGAGTTTTTCTTGACCATGCCATTATAAAATGTAGAAGGAAAAGTTGTGGCAAAAGATGGCATTTGGCCATGAATAACTGATAAAAGATTTGTGATTACTCTGGTCAATGTTTTAAAGCCATCAAATGTTGGTGGGAGAGTTGTGGTGCAGCAGCCAGAGCAACTGACTCATGGTTCGATCCCCGACGCCGGTGGCAGCTCAGTTTAGCATCATGTGACTCTGGGCAATAGCTCACTTAATCTCCCCGACGGCCCCCAGCACCTTAAAACCTTAAGAGGTGATATGTTCGTGCTTTACAAATATGGATTATTATAAATGTTATGCCACTCTGCTCCATCTTGATGTTAAGGTTCTTCTCTAAGGGGCCATTCTGTGTCAGAATTAGTAAAATGATTTTGCCCTGCTGCTCCAACTGCCTCATTGTCACACCAGTCAAGTTGTCCTTTATTTGATATTTTCACATGGGTGTGTACCTCTCTCTCAAAAGAATGTCTGGTCTCACCAGCTTGAGATGTGTCCTCCTTTGTCTTGCCAACAATAATTTTGCGATTTGCCTTGTTGTGAGACAGTGTTGGGCACAATACAGATGGTGATGGTAATGACACAGGTGTCCCAATGGTGGTAGTTGGAGTGGACAACAGAACACTACTGGATGCAATTGTGTTGATGAAAACTGTTAGAGTGTTTGAGGGCAGGCAATACAAACCTGATGGTCCTCGTGTATCATCTTGGATGTTTGATGTGGCAGGAAGGCTACTGTTCCCACTGAAGGGATTTGATGTCCCTTCTGCAGACTTTGTTAACAATAGTGTTGACTTGCAACCTAAGAAAGAAAAATGGAGTAGAAATCACTATTAGGAAATCACAAATAGGAAATGCTATTGCATTCCCACCTATCGGCCAAATAAGAAATTATTTGCATTTCCTAAAATGCGGTTTCCTAACCCAAATTCAAGGGTGCCTCTGGGCTTAAGGCCCCCCCCAGAGGCACCCTGAAATTCGTAGTGCACATGTGAGTGCACATATGCCGTAGATGCATATGTGCGCTTCATGTCATGTTAAAAAAATGCATTTTTAAATTTTGCACATGGTTTCCACCAACTTTGAGTCGATGGCAATAGCATTTCCTAAATGCCCAATTCGCATTTAGGAAATGCTTTGTACATGTGCTTAGGAATCGCAAATAGGTAATCCCTATTTGTGTTTCCTAAATCACAGTCGCAATTTGCGATTTCTACCGGGTAGAAATGCCAAATTGCAGATGGTTTTTGGCCTTTGTACATATGAAAAGGCTGTTTTGCATTTCTTAATGGGCCGAAATTGTGTGAATCGGCCCGTTAAGAAATGCAAAAAGCTTTTGAACATCTAGCCCAAAGTGATTATTTTAAATGTATTCATATCAGCCAGGTAAGATTATTGTAAAGTCATCAACCTAGAATTGTCCAATTGTACTTTAAATAAGCAGCAATGTGTCCAGAACTACACAGCTAGATTAGCATTAGGCCTTAAAGCCAGATATCATGTTTCCCATGTGCTCACTTCTCTTTATTGGTTCCCTGTGAAGGAACAGGTTATTCTAAAATCACTGTGTTTGGTGCACAAGGCAATGTACGCACCTGGTGGTTCCTTCCTAGCAGGCAGATTTATTTTGTACCATTCTCCTCAGTTACTGAAATCATATGACTACATTTTTTATAGGTGCTGCACTTTTTAATATGTTAAGGCATGCATAAGATTTTTCTCATAGTAGCTTTTTATATTAAAAATCAATAAAAGTTTTGTCTTTGCACCTCATTTAGACACATATTGATATTGTGGAACACATTTTTCATGTTTAATTTTGAATGTTAAGCCATACATCATATTATAGGTGCACAAATTCATTATTGTCAAGGCCCCCTCCTGCTCCCTCTGTCGCAATCCTCTCTTGAGTCCTCGGCTTAGTGGTCTAGCACATAGAGCTCATGTTGCTTTACCCTATGGTGCCCTATGCATGCTATGATATCATAACTGATGTTTCCCCAACACGCTCATGACTGATGCTCCCCCAGCACCCTCATGACTGATGCTCCTCCACCATCCCTCAAAACTGATGTTCCCCCAACTCCCTCATGACTGATGAGCCCCCAGCATCCTTCATAATTGATGTTCCCCCAGCACCCTCATGACTGATGATTCCCAAGCACCCGCAATTTTCATTGCGCTTGAACCCCTGCAAGCATTCCCCACATTTCGTGAACCAATGGATTAACTGCTCTTGCTGTTCCTGGGGCCATGGCATAGTTTTCAATTAAATCTTTGCAAGCTTCCCCCAGAATCCTGTGAGCCAATGGCAAGCCTTGCTCTCACTGTTACTGGTGCCTTGGTGTTATTTACCACTATGCACGGTCGAACAAAATGATACATTTGTTTCCTGTTATTTGGTTCCCATCAACAAGCTGCACCTGCCCATTCTGTAAGGTCACAGAGAGTGTACTGACACATGTTTTTCCCCAAGGTTCGAAAACCTTCCAGAGTCCATGTGCCCCACGTGCCACAAGTGATCTAGCTTCATCCATTGAGCCTTTGAATGGGTATATAAACCCTACTCAAACCCGAATCGTGTCTTTGCCTCGCTCCCTGCAGAACAAGCTTCACCCTTCCCACTCACATGAAGAATCCTGCCAGTACCAAGAAGCGCTCCAGTCTCCTTAAAATCCAACCAAATCGGTGGTTACCGTTGCACCAGCTCCCTCGACGTCTTCCTCCTCGCTTCCTCCTGTACAGCTACTCTGGACCCACCGCGACTCCCTGAATCAAGGCTTCGAGATTATCTTCGAACTTCAGACAAGTTTAAGAGCTAGGTTAAGTACTTGATATCAGGTTAGTGCGCGCCATACCTCCTACAGTAGTAAAATAGGACTGAGTACCCCTGTCTTTAAAGACTATAGACTTTTCCTCCATTTCCTCTTTGTGATTTACTCCAGTACTTCTTGTGTGTTTATACTCCGGCCCCTCCCTACAACCTTGATGCTAAAACTGTCACCACTCAAGGATTAAAGACTTTAGCCCTGTTTTTCTCTGATGAACAGTAGTGTCAACAGACAGCACTTCGGAGTCTTTGATATAGGCATTAACCTTGTACACCATCCTGTGTTTCGAGTGTATCCCTGGGAGTGCGAGTCACTCTAACCTTTGCTCTGAGTGTATCCTTAGGAGTGCAAATCACTTCAACCTTTGCCCCAAGTGTAACTCCAATCTATATTTCAAATTTATTCCTAGGAGTACCACACTCCAGTCTGTGATTTTGGTATTTCTGCTCTTATGCAGAGTTGCTGATGAAACTTGTAAAATTGTGTCAATAAAGTTAATGCATGTTCATTGTATGTAAAGACTTGTTAGTGTATTGATGGTAACTGCCTCCTCTTGTTATTTCCAGTGCATTCTGTCACCGCAAAGCCAAACGTTCTGGTTCAGTGCATATCTACCTTGCAAACGTAGAAAGTCTCAGAAGTGACAAATCCTGTTACGCAGTATTGCACAGCTGCTGAGCAGATACAGTACCGCAAGTCTCTCTTTTCTTATTTTATCCCAACTCCCCTTACCCCCCCAGGGGACATTGTGGGCTCACATGTTTCGTGTTCCTGGATCTGAATTGTCCTCTGGTGGGATAGGAGGTCCAGCATCTGCTCCAGTGTTGTCTTCGCAGTTGGGACCAGGTGAGTGCATGACAATTGTGCTCTTCTTGAGGATAGTAGTTCCTACGGTCATAGGAGTATGGATTTACTATGGCAGACGGGGGATTTTGGACATCCTTTGTAATCAGAGACCATGGGGAGACTACAATACATGACATGCCTGGGGGGGTGGGTAGGGGATGTAGAGGGGAGGAGTTTGTTAGGTTATATGTGATGTTTGGCTGAGTTGCACTAGGACCTTTGACTAGATGACTGTGACAAAATTGTACTGCAAGAAGGGTAGGATGGGGTATTGTGGGAGTAGGGAGATAGAGGTACACATTCTAATATAAGAATCGCGCGAGCATTTAATGACAAAAGAATGCATGATAATGATATTGTTAATGAAGAAGTGCGAATGTTTTGAGTAATATGACCTCAACTGTAATGGAACATGTACGAAACTGTTAGTTTTAATGACAAATTGCCTAATAAAATTTGTTTAAAAAAAAAAGGATAGTAGTTCCACTACATTTGTTATGAATGAAACAAAAGTAACTCTCTTAACTTTATTTTTACATTAAAGTTTTAAAAATATAAATAGCTGTGATGCTCTTGTTGACTTCATTGCTGGATGCATCTTCTATGTGGATATAGAAATTAGAATTATTATTACAATGAGTTTTAATGAATGTGATGACTATTGTTTTAAATATATACATTTAAGATGACTATTTGTCTAGAAAGTAATCTACAAAAAATATTGCTATATATTTGAATTGCACATTGTGAGAGGATAGAATAAGTTTTACCCTAATAGCACTTTATTTTGTAGAGGTAAACGTAGTAGGTTTTGCATAAGATTAAGTCAAATATTTAAATTTTGATAAGTATTATTTACTTGCATGTGACATAGGGCCTGATTCCGAGTTTGGCGGATGGGATACTGCGTCACAAATGGGACGGATATTCCGTCCGCTGTATTACAAGTTCTATACTATATAATGAAATTACATTTTGGTGGACGGGATATCCGTCACATTTGTGATGGAGTAACAATGTCTGCCAAAGTCGTAATCAGACCCATAGTAATTTGTGTAATATTAGATTAAATGTTAAAGAAATTATATTAAGTGATGCCATTATTTGTGCCATTTATGACTCCTTTTATAAAAAAAAAGTCCAAGGAACAAGCTAATATTATAAAAAAAATTGTAGGTATGATTTAAGAAGACCACCTCTTTCATCTACTTGTTAAAATCCTTCCTATCCTGTTAAATCAGCACCCAGAGTATGGTTGGTGTCTTTTTATCTACTGAAAATATAAGGTATTAAATCATCAGACTCCAACCAGAGGTCTGTTGATAATATTTTATGAATTTAGAATCTGAGAGCCTGAGTTAGCAGTAAGCATGCCATCTCAATGGTGACGGAGTATCCTTACCACCAACATAATGGTCCGCCCGCTAAATTTAGATGCGGGTAAACTGCAGTTTGGCAACGGTGGAGGTTACTCCATCTCTATCGTGATCAAATTTCTCCGATGGCCTGAGGGAATAAGGGCACTCAGAAGAATGGCATTATGTCTGCCCGCCCAATTTAGATAGGCGGACATAAAGCTGTTTTTACTACCTGTCACAACCAGGAAAACCTTGGCGCTAAGGAGCAGTAAAACTTTGGTGTTTTGTTTTCAAAAATAACAAAAGCGTTTGAAACTTTGCCATAGATCTCTGTCGTGTTTGACCTAGTTGTCTGGCAAAGTTCCAATGCATTCAAAGGAATTGGCTTGATGGTGGTTCCTGTGAATGGTAGAAATGTTCATTGGGCTAATAGACATTTCTAAATTTGGCAGGCGGGTACTCTGTTGGGGCGACAGAGTAATTTACTCTGTTACCCTGATGGGATACAATCTGTCTGCCAAAGAATAAATCAGCCCCTTAATGCCATATAAAATTGACACTACATTCTGGTTACAGAACATAATAACTCAACTACCCTTCTACGAAACAAACATTCATACTTGAATATAAAAACGTGCTCACCCACAAATCATGTTGTTTTCACGTGAGGCACTGCAAACTGTAGAATCTCAAAAGGCAAAAAACGTTTCTTGAACAGCTAACGTTTTCAATGTGAGCACTTATGATCTTTCTTATTATGCAAATCTATTAAATATAAAATTATTTTCTAAATTAACAAATAATACACTACAATACCCCAGGCATCCTTGGAGTATATACATAGCATTTTACTTCAAAACTCTGCTGTTTGTTTCTAACATTCTTTATGCACCAATCCACAAAAATAAAGAATTAATTTGATTTGCATACAGTCACATGTAGGACTGTGTGACCTATGTTGATCAAAGGCAGAAGATGCAACAGACCCTCTCTCAACAGAGCTAGAGGAAGACTCACCAGAAAAATCTGACCATTTGTAAGAATTTCAATTGTGTACATGTTGCACTTTTTAATATGACATGTTTGAGGCATAGGACATGCTGTGATTAAGACTGGTGTCCAAAACACTTTGACATGGCCACTGTGTTTAAGATGAACTAAACAATAGTGGTGAGCATTACCACTGGAGTGCTGGCTTTTTATTTCCTTTGGGGAAAAGACTGCAACACATTTTGAAGGAGTAGGCTCCGCCACCCTTAGGTAAGGCAACATATTCGAGAGGGCTTCATTTGGTTTTGAAGTGGATAGCATTGCAAAATATATATATATTCACAAAAAAACCATAGGTTTCAGGGCGTTATATTAGGTTCACATTTTACATGCACAAAGCTAGGCCTGGGTGGAGCTTGCGGAGTTGTGCTATGCAAAATTCCACGAAGTGCCGCAAAAACTCCGCTTTACTCTGCGGAGTTCCGCGAGCTAGTAGAGCTGCTCAAAGTTCCTGTTCGCGTGACAGTTTATGTTCTATACAGCGCAAGCCATGTTCTCACACTGGTAACTGTGCGCGAATGCCACCACACACTTTGCATGGGTGTGGCCATTTTGTTTTCCGTTCTGTGAATGGTGGTGGGCCTGTTTTTTCAATCCACCGTAATTCTTTTCAATCCTCCCCCTATCCAACTCATCCACCCCTCATTTTTTAAACTGTATCGTGTGTGTCTTTGTGTTTGTATAGTTATGTTTTTGTCATTTATTCATGTTTTTTGTAACATTTTTAGCACTTTTTTTTAGTTTTCCCTTTAGTATCTTAGTTCTTCCATTCTTCTTTCCTTTTCCTGTTTCTTCTCTTTTTTCCCCCACCCAGCACCATGGCAAAGCAGGGCGAGCTAGGGAGTGGTGGCGCCAGTGCCTGAGCTACCTGCACACCTTGCAGTCGTTGGCACAGCCCAAGGGTGCAGCCCCACACCATTTTTTGTGAAACGGACGTAGCAGCACTTTTTTTTATGTGCAGCTCCACCTCCCCTCCATGCTGACAACAGGTGACAGGCCTGGTAGCAGTAACCCCCGCAGGAGTGTCAGCTATGTTGGGGAAGGGGCGCCGTGTGTGTGCCACACCACCCATGTCCAGACGCCCAGCTGGGCTGATATCATTGACCATGTGCTGGACCTGCTCAACCTGCTAGTCGTCAAGATTGCGGGGCTCGGTGTTTGTGTTCTACAATGCTAACACTTTTGTTCTGAATAGCATGCTGCTTACACTCAGAGGTAAGTTAAGTTTACGTTAAGAATATATTATGTGATCCACTTTGAGCTAGCCAGGTTCTCAGCGCTACCTAATCATACTCGTCGGCACTCGTTTTGGATGATTATTTAAGAAGCCATTGCAGACTCCTCTGTCCTCTTGCAACCAAGATAGTGATATCAGTGAGTAAGCATTCTCTGTGACTTTCTTTATGTAGCTCGAACAGTTGCAAGCAATCGCACAGTGATGTGTAGTATGCATCTATACACTGCAAAAAAAGGAGACTGAGATGGCCCTTCACGTAGGTTGAGAAATGCGAATAAAATCAAAGATCATTCATTGCAATGCATCAGTTCCAAATGTAGTCTTTGTTTAGAAAATTCGGAATAGGGATTTTAGGATTAGTATGGCCAACTCAATTGTCAATACTAGTACTATAGGTGATCTGATTTAGAAAAGTACAATGCTACTGATTTTGCCTGTCAAAATACATTTTGGAGATATTAACTGTCCCACAAAACTATTTTTTTAATCTTCTTTATTTCTTACATTTGCACCCAAGGACAAGAAGAGGGATACTAGTTCAGAGGCGGGTCAGTGAGCCAGCCACCACCAGCACCGCTGCCGAAGGTTCTGATCATCCCATTAAGTCCAATTATTATTATTATTTCCCTAACTTTTACCTCTGCCCACTGATGTATGTTGTGCACCTATGGCAGGCAGGTGGTCAAGGCGAACATGGAATAACCCTTAAAAATTAATGCTGGTATGTGATGTGCACCTATGGCAGGTGGGGCGTGCAGGGGAAAATGGAATTAAAATACTTAAAAAACGAATGCTGTTGTGTTGCAGTGCGCCTATGGCAGGCAAGTGGTGGATGGATGGTAGGAAAATGTGAAAAAAATGAACAAAATAGAAAATAATTTATATACTAAAAGAAAAGAAAAGAAAGAAATTAAAAGAAAATAAAAAGAAAAAATAACAGTAATACTAGGGGATACTAGGGGACTATCTAAAACCCATTAGGAGGCAGAGTGGTTCCAGTTGAAAAATGTAAAAAATACATGTAATAAAAAACTGTTAATATACCAATACTACAATGATCCTCAAGCATAATATTAAACTGATATCAGGGAAAAGTACAAAAAAATAACACATACAAAAAAGAATAGCACTCTCCTATCAATCTCCCTTCGAAAACTTGAAAAAAGGGTGGCTGCACAAAATGACTGTCGGCCACATGGTCAATCAACAACAGCAAGCAGGGAGGCATGGCCACAGCAAAGAACACATGCAGGCCTATGGTAAAAGCAGACTGGCTGGCTACACAAAATGGCCGCCGACCACATGGTCAACCAACAGCAACAAGCAAGGAGGCATGCCCACAACAAAGAACACATGCAGGCCTAAAGCAAAAGCACACTGGCTGGCTTCACAAAATGGCCACCGACCACATTGTCAAACAGCAAGCAAGCAGGCATGGCCATACCAAAAAACACATGCAGGCCCAAGGCAAAAGCACACTTGCTAGCTTCTCAAAATGGCCGCCGACCACATGGTCAAGCAGCAAGCAAGGAGGCATGGCCACAACAAAGAACACAAGCAGGCCTATGGCAAAATCACACTGGCTGGCAACACAAAATGGCCACCGACCACATGGTCAAGCAGCAAGCAAGGAGGCATGGCCACAACAAAGAACTCATGCAGGCCTATGGCAAAATCACACTGACTGGCTACATAAAATGGCCACAGACCACATGGTCAAGCAGCAAGCAAGGAAGCATGGCCACAACAAAGAACTCATTCAGGCCTATGGCAGTAGCACACTGACTGGCTACACAAAATGACCACAGACCACATGGTCAAGCAGCAAGGAAGGGGGCATGGCCACAAAAAAGAACTCATGCAGGCCTATGGCAAAAGCACATTGACTGGCTACACAAAATGGCCACCGACCACATGATCAAACAACAACAGCAAGCAAGGAGGCATGACCACAACAAAGAAAGCATACAGCCCTATGGTAAAAGCACACTGGCCGGCTACATAAAATGGCCACAGACCACATGGTCAAACAACAACTGCAAGCAAGGAGGCATGGTTATGAGTATGATAACAACAAAGAACACATGCAGGCCTATGGCAAAATCACACTGTCTGGCTACACAAAATGGCCACAGACCACATGGTCAAGCAGCAAGCAAGGAGGCATGGCCATAACAAAGAACTCATGCAGGCCTATGGCAAAAGCACACTGACTGGCTACACAAAATGGTCGCCGGCCACATGGTCAAACAGCAAGCAAGGAGCCATGAAGAACAAAGAACACATGCAGGTCTATGAACACTGACTACACCAAAAGGCCCTGGCCACATGGCATGGAGAACAAAGACACATGGTAGGCTATGGGAAACACACACACTGGCCAGACAAAGGAGGCATTGCTAACCCCGAAGAAAACAGTACCATTAATTCAGCATGCCAAAAACAAAACTTAACAGAACTATAAAAATGTTACAACATGTCACCACACATCCTCCCAAGACATCAAATATTACTCCACATATACACTTTTTTGTACACAAAAAAAGTGAAATACAAAAACCACCACATTTTTAATTTAATCCAATGCCATCCCATTCCTAAATGATGCTTTAAAACAACATATACCACAGAAGCAGTTGTTTCATGCACCCATGACTAGTACTGGCCTGGGCCTACTGCCTGGATGGCCCATTGGCAGACTAGGTCACATTGTTAAATAAATAAATATTGCAAATTCAACAAGCAGGCAGAAAATGTACTGAACTGTGCAATATTGTTCCTTTACAAAAGAAGAAAAATTAAATGCAAAAATATAGCGAGGCCCCTACTGAAACTGCTGGCCATCCACCAACATAAATTTAAAAAATTGACTAAAAGAACAAATAAATACCGGTGCATGCCCTCTATCAAACAAACAACATACTTATACAAGAGCTTTTGAACTTACTTGTGAAATCTCAAAAACAAAGTCATTAAATCCAGTGGTATATATGCAGCAGACAAAGAGAGTGATCCTTCCAGCTCCAAATCCAAAAGAAAAGTAACCAGGAGATGGACAAAGCAGCACTAGGAGGAGCCTAGTAGACAGGAACAGGAAGTTGGAGTCTCTGGGTCACTTCCTTCTTGTTGGAAAAAAAAGTAAAATAAAAAAATGGCTTCTCGCACTAAAAACAACCTGAATTGTCCATTGGAATAGAATAGTAACTCGAAAACGCCTTTTCAAGTAGATTTAGCTGCTTCTCGAGTAGAGAATCTGCACAAGGTGCAGTCTTGGTCGCTTGCTCTTGCCAACGTAATTAAAAAGCACCGGGAGCCGCGCTAGCAGCCGCCAAGTCTTGTGCGCACTGCTCACCGGCACACGCCAAAGCAAGTGTGGCGTGCGCCAACAGTAAAAATACTCTGCTATGCATCAGAAGGCAGAATTTATCGGGAACTCTGTGTTCCATGTGGAACGTGAAGTTCCCGAATACTGCAAGCTCCGAGGGCAGAGTAAATTTCTCCACCCAGGCCTACACAAAAGCATACAAATTCAGCAGTTGTAGTTAGAGTTATCTCAAGGAGCTGGAACTCGTGCCCTTAGATAACTATAATTCGTGCCCCCGCAATGCACAGTTCTCTCATCAATAATTTGACACCAAATGTTGCACTGATATTATCAATGATGTCATAGAAGATGTCATGAGTGATGTAGTATGTGAAGTATTAGCAGTGCATGGCAAGGGCACATGTTATAGTTACCTCAGGGCATGAGTTATAGTTACTTGAGAAAACTAACTATAACTGCTGAATTTGTATGGTTTTATGCGTGTAAAATGTGAACCTCACTATAACGTCCCTATAATCTATGTTTTTTAAATGAATTTCTAAGGTTTTTAGATTTTATTTCCTAACTAAAAACATCCTTGTAACCTTTGTTTTTTTCAGTGAATTTTATGTTTTTTTTAAAGTAAAGTAATATTTAATTACCATGTGTTAATCCAACCTCCAGCTCTTATGGCCTTTGGACGTGTGCGGTGGGGGGGTTTCTGCAACGCCTGGCCTTTGGCCAGGCCCTGCTGCAACCTCCCACATGCAGCCAAC
The DNA here is from genome assembly GCA_963921515.1 of Calotriton arnoldi. NCBI lineage: Eukaryota > Metazoa > Chordata > Amphibia > Caudata > Salamandridae > Calotriton > Calotriton arnoldi. The sequence goes on along the minus strand of CAWUFW010004493.1, from coordinate 125,054 downwards.
CCTATGCCGCACATGGCCTTCAGCTGTGCGGGGTGGAAGGTTGGCCATAGGCCTGGCCTGCATAAGTTGAACAAAAATAAATCGCATTCACAGCAAATAGATTTTCCGCAGTGTGATTTACAGATTGGGGAAGTGGAAGGACTCATCGCACTGGAATCCTTGTACAGAAAAAGCGAATTTGGTGGCACTGCCATGGAAATGGATGAGGTGTTGGGCAACATAGGTATAGACTGGGAAACACACAGCGAGAGTGGTTTTAAACCTAAATCCAAATTAATTCTGACCCTGCGACATGATAATTTGGATATTTTCCACAGAATCATGATCAGGGAGCTGATCAAGATTTAACAAACTTAAGAAAAATCAGCAGATAATTTCTTCAGTTTACAGAGGAATGCCCTTTCATCGTTGAGAAAGGACAAATCTATAATTATAAAGCCCTCGGAAAAGGGGGGTAATTTCGTTGTTCATGATGCCAGTATGTATGAAATGGAAGTTATGAGGTAGCTGTCCCAGGAGGATTGCTATGAAGTAATAACTGCCGATATTTATAGAGCCTCGGTACTGAGATACACTGGATTTTTATCAGACAGGCATGTTAGGGGAATTCTTGATTTTGATGAATATAATTTTTTAAGAAAAGAACACCCCAAGGTGCCATCTTTTTATGTACCTCCCAAAGTACACAAAAACAGTAGTAATCTCCCTGGGAGACCAATAGTCTCCTCAAACAAGGTCTTTATTGAGAATAAGGCAATTCATATAGATTTGTTTCTATTTCTTTATGTGGTTGTCCAGCGGTTCTACTGTAGGGACAGAGGGGACTTTTTATCTAAGATCTTTGATAATGAGTGGTCCGACTCATATTTGATGATCACACTAGATGTGGTCTCATTATATACTTGTCTAGACCACAGCTTTGGGATCAAAACATGTGAATATTGTTTAAAAAGGAGACCCGCCTTGTTTCGTGAGCACAGTAAGATGTTAGTGAACATGATTAGATTTTGTCTCCAGGAAAATAGTATGACGGGACCTTTTACAGACAAAAGGTTGGTACTGCGATGGGCACCTGCTTTGCCCGCAGCTTTCAGTACCTCGTGATGGGCTGGTGGGAAGAGCAGGTGGCCTGGGGCGATGACTACCAGGAGTTTTTACCGTATGTGTTGATTTGGTCCCATTATAGGGATGATTTGTTTGTTTTGTGGAGTGGCCCTAAGGAAATAGCATATGAATATGTGTCTAAGTTAACTTAACTTAAAATTTACGGCCACATTCAGTTCACAAGACATCACTTTCTTGGATGTTCAATTGAAAGTACAGGGAGGAAAAATACAGTCCACCATACACCGCAAACCCACAGCCGGGAACAGTGCTTTGCATTTTAAGAGTCAGCATCCAAAAAACTTGATTAAAAGTATGCCACATGGTGAAACTATAAAATTGAAAAGACGTGTAGCAGCCCTGAAGAATTTGAGACTCAGACCTCACAGATGAAAAAAAAGATTTAGAGAGAGGGGCTATACGTCAAAAATATTGAATACTCCTACCGAGAAGGCACTACTTTAACACGGGCTCAGTGACTTCATCCCAATGAAAGAAAAAAGAACAAAGTATAAGATTTATTACTACCTATAATTCCTCGTCACATAGAGTGAGAAATGTAATGTGCAAACATTGGTCGATTTTGAAGAATGATGGGGTCATAGATTCAGAACTGCTGGTATTTCCAGCAATTACTTAGAGAAAAGGCTAGTCTTTAGGAGATGAATTAACACATAGCTATCATATAAAAAGCCGGAGAACAGATACTTGGCTGTCACAATCTTAAGGATTGCTTAAGTGCAATCATTGTAAAGCATGTAGGTTCATCTTCAACACAAGTGAATATAAAACTGCTAGAGGTTTTAGAAGGAAAATATGTAGTTTTTATAATTGTGCATGAGATCATTGTGTGTATGTATTGATGTGTCCATGCCAATTGATGAATATGGGCAGCACCATCCTTCCCCTACGAAAACAGATTTTAGAACACCAAAGAGCTATAAAAAATCTTGACTTTAGGTATCCGGTGGCTAGACATTTTTATGATTTCCATAACAATGATGTCTCCAAATTGTGATTTTTTGCAATAGATAGGATAGCAGCTAGCCTGAGAGGGGGAAATCGAGTGAAACAGCTTAGACGTTTGGAGTAAAGGTATATTTTGGACTTACAAACAAAGACCCCCATAGGATTGAATAGAGTTGAAACGATGGAAGTCCATGTGGGATGAATTGGCTATACCGTATTTGTAGTAAACTGGGCCCGTCTAATGTAGATAAGAAATGCTAATTAAAATTAGGGCACTGTTTGTCGAAATGAGAGAGGATATGAACAGAATTATGTATATTGAATACTGTGAAAATAGAAGGTTACATTTATTAATAATGAATTTATATTGGATTTGTACTATATATATAGACATATACATATATATGTATATATATGTATATATATACATATATATATATGTATATTTTATGTATATTTTTATATCTTTTGTCTTCCCTTTATGACAATCTTTTCTCCAATCTTTTATAGGGCTGAGATATTTCGGGCACTTGCACGGTAGTTAAATGAAAAGTACTGTAGACATGTGCTTAGCAAAAATGAAGTTTAATATTGTTACTGCTTCAACTGAACCAAAAAGAGTCTTAACGTGATTTTTAACTGGGGTCATGGTAACTATATTTGTGTAAAAGGAGTCAGTGGATTTTACTGTTATAATATGAATTGTAGGTTAATACTGTGATACTTTATTAACTAAGTATTTATTCATCAAATTATTGGTAAATCTTTTGTACTCATTTTTATTAGGTGTACATTTACCCAAAATGTCTCTGTTTTGACAATATTTATGATTGAGGATCTTGAATGTTTTTCTAAACAATTCCATGAAATTTGTACTTTTTTTTAATTGTGATGTTTGAAAAATGAAAAAGAAAAAAATAATAGTTGATAGTAGTTGAAAGTATGTCTTTCATGTCAATGGAATCATTGTTATTTGTTTCGAATGGTGGGGGGACTCATTCACTTTGAGAAAGGCTTCTGTGCAAGCTGAAAACGTCAGTGGTTGGAAACTGGATGTAATTGTGAATTAAATAATTTGCACACGAACTGGGGTGCCTGCTTTTTTTCGGACGTCCATGACAAATAAATCAATTAGGGTTTATAAAGCGCCGCTTATCACCCAATAGGATATCCAGGCACTTGCAGGCCCCGGAGGCTTATTCAAACAACCAGGTCTTAAGGGCCATTCGGAACATCGGAAGTGAGGTAACGGTTCGGAGGTGCATGGGGAGGCTGTTCCAGGTCTTTACTGCAATGTGGGAAAAGGAGCGTCCTCCACATCTGCTTCAGTAGATGCAAGGAGTATGGGCAAGTGAAATGGAGGTGGAGCGTAGTCTTCTCGATGGTTGGTGGAAGTTCAGACGGTGGTAAATGTAGGCGGGTCCTTGATAGCGTAGAGCCGAGTGTGCGTGGGTCAGCAGCTTGAATTGGCATCTCCTCTATACGGGGAGCCAGTGGAGTTGCCTGAGGTGGGGTGTGATGTGGGTTCATCGGGGAAGGCCGAGGATGAGTCTGGCTGCAGCGTTCTGTATGGTCTGAAGTCTCTGTGGAAGGTGTGTGCCAATTCCTAAGTAGAGGCCATTGCAGTAGTCCTGTCGGCTGGTTATGTGGGCTTGTGTCACAGTGCGTCTCGTGTGTAGGGGTAGCCACTGGAAGATCTTACATAGCATGCACAGAGTGAGGAAGCAGGCGAAGGAGACAGCATTGTTCAGTGATTTCATGGTGAGCTTGTTGTCAATGATGGTTCGAGGTTTCTGGAGTGGTTGGAGGGAGTGGAAGCGGGAGCGGGTCCTAGGTCTGATGGCCACCAGGAATCGTTCCATGTGTTGCCCGCTGTTGCCAAAGATCAATACTTTCATCCTGTCTGTGTTCAGCTGCAGGCAGTTGTTCTTCATTCAGTCGATGACATCTGTCATGCATCTGTGGAAGTTGGTTCTGGTTGTGGTGGGGTCGTCATCAGTCAGAGGATGAGTTGTGTGTCGTCTGTGTAGGAAATTATGTTGAGACCGTGGGATCTGACGATGTTGGCCAGTGGGGTATATATGCGTTGAAGAGTGTGGGGCTGAGGGATGAGCCCCAGTGGTTCAGAGGTGAAAGGTGGGAGGTAGATCCTCTTTGTTCTTCTGGTGAGGAAGGCGGTGATACATCTGAACACGTCTCCTTGGATGCCTATGTGGTGGAGTATTTTGATCAGTGTGTGGTGGGATGCGGTGTCAAAGGCTGCTGAAAGAACGAGAAGGATCAAAGTTGCTGTTTCTCCTTGGTCGAGGAGGGTTCAGATGTCATCAGTGGCTGCAATCAGGGCGGTTTTGATGCTGTGATTGCTGCGGAACCCGGTTTGGGAGGTGCTGAGTAGCTGGTTCTGCTCCAGGTGGGTCATGAGCTAATTGTTGATGATCTTTTCCAGTATGTTTGCTGGGAATGGGAGCAGGGAGAGTGGACAGAAGTTTTTGAGTTTGACATTGGACTATGCAGGGCAGGACAGATAAGGCTGGTGCATGGGCTCAGACAACAGAGGGAAGGGAGGAGGTGGATGGGGCAGCAAGCTAACTGTTTAGGGCAGACAGGAAGGTTAGTGGCAGAACAATGGCCACACATGGCTGTAAAGATGGAGCAGGGGCACGGACCTGGACAATAGATGCCAAGGAGAAGGGGGTAAGGAGCAGCAAGCTTGGGTGGGGGCAGCACAATGCCAGGCCAGGCCCTGTGTCCAACCCCCCCACCATGCATTGCAATGGGCATTTTACTTAACATTAAAAAAAACTAGAAATTCACTGAAAAAACAAAGGTTACAGGGATGTTATAGTTAGGAAATAGAATTAAAAAACAGAAATTCACTGAAAAACAAAGGTTACAGGGACATTATAGTTAGGCCCAGAATTCCCTCATACAAAACCAGTGAAATTCAGCAGTGATAGTTACTTGAGCTAACTATAACTTATGCCCCTGCAATGCACTGCTTCTGACCTCACATGTTACATCACTCATGACATGGTCAGTAACTTCACTCATGACATCACTGATGACATCATCCAGTGACTGGGAGTGTTTTCTAAAAGCTTCTGTGTGTTAAAGATGAGGGTGAGTGTATGGGAAGTGAGTGGTTGTATGGGCGAGTGAGTGGGTGAGTGAGTGGCTCTATGGATCAAGGAGTAGGTGTGTGAGAGGTTGTATGGGTGTGTGAGTGGGTGTTTGAGTGGTTGTGTGGATGTGTGAGTGGATGTGTGAGTGGTCCTGTGGAGAATGTCATCAGTGATGTCATTTGAGATGTCATCAGTGATATTATGTGTGATGTCACTGACCATGTCATGAGTGATGTAATATGTGAGGTCATAAGCAGTGCATTGCGGGGTGTAAGTTATAGTTACCTCAGGTAACTAGAACTGCTGCATTTCACTGGTTTTGTATGAGTGAAATGTCAGCCTAACTATTTTAAATTCTACTTTCAAACTATAACGTCCCAGTAACTTTTTTTGTGAAATAAATAAAAAAATGTATATATATATATATATATATATATATATATATATATATATATATGTATATATATATATACATATATATATATATATATGTATATATATATATATATATATATATATACTACAAAAGTTAAATGACTATAGTTTGTGTACTACTAATGAGTGATACTATTTGTAACACATATTATGTGAGTGGCTGTGTGACTGTATGTATCCATGTGTGAGTACGTGTCTGAGTGGCTCCATGGGTGTGTGAGTGGTTGTATGGGTGAGTGAGTGGCTGTGTAAGTGGCTGTGTGTGGCTGCGTGGGTGAGTGAGTGGGTGTGTCAGTTGTGTATGAGTGAGTAACTGGGTATGTGAGAGGCTGTATAGGTAAGTGATGGGGTATGTGAGTGGCTGTATCAGTGAGTGAGTGGGTGATAAGTGGTGTATGAGTGAGTGAGTGGGTGTGTAAGTGACTGTATGGGTGAGTGAGTGAATGTGCGAATGGCTGTATGGGTGAGTGTGTGTTTGTGTCAGTGACTGTATAGGTGAGTTAGTGCATGTGTTAGTACAGTGATACTCAAAGTACGGCCCGCAGGCCGCTTGCAGCCCTCCTGACCTTCACATGTGACCCCTCTGTGAACAGCAGCCCTGGGCTGCTGTTAACTTAAGAGAGAACTAACTTTCACAAAGATGGTAAATAAACGGGCAAACATTTATTTACAAGATAACCGAAGTAAAATAGCAGAAGCAAAAAAAGGTATCCTGCACCATTTAACTTTTGGAACACATTCATTTTTAAGATTCTTGCAACAAACGTGTTTAAGAATGACAAAGTTTCTTCAAAATTCAAAACGTTTTTTATTAACATGCAAAACCATTTCACCTTAGTACATAAGATTGTATCAGTGCATATAGAAGTATTTTTTTAAAGTGATAGTTTTTAAAAATGAACATAGAAACATTCATGCCTCCTCCCACCCTGACAGCAATGCCAATAGTGAACTAAGAGGCAAGTCAGTTGTCCTGTTGAACCCTCTGGGTGGCTTGGATTCTTACTATACATGGATAACATTATAGTTTTTTAAATCAAACACATTAGAAGGTTTTGCACCGTGCATATCATGAACACAGATATTTCAAGGTGCTCTTACATGTTAAAAGAAGAAAAAGGAGGCAAAGTGAAATAAAACAATTGCCTAGGATCACACAGTTTGGTCAAGTGGGAAGCCGGGATTGATATTAGGTTTCTTGGTTTCACATTTTGCAATTCTATTTCATTCCAATTCAATAATGAAGTTACTTCTTTTCTTGCATTTGACTTTCCCAAGGCAGTGATAGCAAGTAGATAAGGCTGGTAAAAGGATAACTATTCAGATACTGCTTAGCACAGTATTGTCAAATCTATGCCTCTTCTAGATAATAAGGGATTAATTTAGAGGACTGAAACCCTCAAAATAACTCCATGACTCACTGACCACACTATGTACATGATTTGCTTCCCCAATGCCCACTTAACCCCTAGCCCTCAAAGTCCAACTCCCATCCAGCTGGCAATAATGCAGCTCCAGGGCACACCACTGACAATAATTTGTGGCCCCTGGGAAAATGTTTGTGAGTACCCATGTGTTAGTATATGTATGAGTAATGGGTGGGTGTGTGAGTAACTATGGGTGAATGAGTGGCTGTATGAGTGACTGTATTTGTGAGTGAGTAGGTGTGTGAGGAGCTGTATCAGTGATTGACTCAGTGTGTGAGTGGCTATATGGGTGTATGGGTGGGTATGCTAGTGTCTGTACGTCTGTATGACAGGATGTGTGAGTAGCTGTATTGGTGAGTGAGTGGGTACATGAGTAGCTATATGGGTGAGTTAGTGGTTGTATGAGTGGCTGTATGAATGAGTTGATGTGTGAATGGCTCTATGAATCAGTGAGTGGTTGTGTGAGTACTTGTATAGGTCTGTGAATGGGTTTGCAAGTGGTAGTCTGAGAGTGGGAGTGGGTCTATGAGAGGTTGTATGGGATGTAAGTAGATGTGTGAGTGGGTCTGTGGATGATGTCATCAGTGATGACATAAGTGTTCACAAGTGGATTATTAGTAGTGGCAGATATGCATTTTCCACTGGCAATAATACCGCTGACACAATATAGGGCTCAGAACAGGTCTTAGAAAATTATTCCCATGCTCAACCCTTGGTAGCTTGGCTGCGAGCAGGCAGGCTTAACTTCCAAGACAGGTATGTAAAGCATTTAAAACACCAATTCAGAAAATAATTAAGCCACAACACACAATAAAAATCCAACACCAATTTATAAAAATAGGAAATATTTTTATCTTTTAATTGACACCAAAATGAAAAAAAAACACTGTAGGGAACCAGAGATATGAATTTTTAAACATTAGTCACATTCTAGTGCTTAGAAACCAACAGTGCCACTTTTGGTCATTTCGTGGCCTCTGACAGGGACACATTTGATGGAGCAAGGTCTCGGACACGAGACTTGCTCGGAAGCAATCTCCTCGATTTAACTTACTAGTGAATTACTAATGACATGTCTCGTGATTAATAATATGCATTTTTCATTATACGCGGGAAAAGAATGAAGCTTGCTTATGTGTTTACTAACTGCAAATAACACGGACGTAGGACTAGGATGCATTTAACATGGGATCTTTTCTGCGCATGCGTCTACTGCATCTACGTAGTATGACGTGCTTTCGCTTGGAGGGAAGATTCTGGCGCTTGCGCAAAGAGCTATAAAATGGCCGCTTGAAAGCTCACATGCATGGCACCTGCTTGCTGAAATTAGAAATGGATTTATAACTAATGCAAATGCAGAGAAAGAAATAACAAATGGTATGGGATAGAGTAGAGGTTGGAGGTATACAGTGAAACCATTTATTTTTGAGAATAACATTTCTCTTTTTGACTTTATTATTAGTGCGTATTTGGGCCTGTTAAAGTTGTCCGAGTCGAGTAAACCAATATGGCGCAACGCATGAGCCCTGACACGAAAGCCTGGGAGATGACTAAGGATTTGACACGAGTCCAAGGTCGGCGGAGATGTGCCCTGGGAACATGAGGGTGAAGAGTTCATATGAAGGAACTTATTCAAGACATCAGTTACAAATGTATTTAATAAAGTTTAAAGATGTATGGGAAAGGAAGGGCGGAATAAAGTTTGATGGGAGGAGTTTGGAAAACAATGGTTAATAGAGAATAAATGAAAATAAGCGTGGTGTGATGATCATCCCCCCCTAGCCGTCCAATCAGAAATTAGTATTCTGTGCAAATGAAACATTAATGGGTGGTACATGCCTATGGAAGGGTATAATTGAGGTTGTTTAGTTAGAAAAAGTAGAAGCTGGTGGGCACGCACTGGAGAGTGATTTGGGAAAGTCACGAAGAAGCTTTGATGCGCGTTGAAGAAGCTTGATAACGGGGTGTTCTAGGGTGGTGCTCTGAAAATCTGATGAAGAAATCGAATGCAGAATCATCTACCAGATTTGGGTGGGTTTAGAAGGGTATTTGCGGAAGAACCACGAGGAGGAAGAGAGTGTCAGAGAGGGGTGCGACGTAATGATCGGTAACTAGTGAGGTGAGGTATCCTGTCCTGATTCCTGTTCTGAAGCCTTTGTCTCCTGATCTGTCCTGGGAGGCCTTTACCAGCCCTTTGGCCAGAGGGTTGGTCTTCACACCATACTTTGGTAACTATGAGATTCATCGTTTGATAAATGCTCTTCTGTCTCTATCCTCTTCTTTCTGAGCAGAGTTATTGTGTGGATCTGAATTGATAAAGGTTTTAACTGTGATATTTTGAATTGGCACTCCCGCGAATGAGGGTGTTTGTACTGAAACGCTTTGAGATGGTTCAAAACCCCTAATTTAGATAAAGATTCTAAAACTTATTGAGTCTGTCATTATTTTATACTTATTAAGAAATGTATAATAAGTCATGTCATTTATCGCCATCAACTAGTTTTACCTAACTGGTCCATTGACCAGAGGAAAGAACTATTTGATCAGCAGAAGGTTTAGTTAAAGAAGTAATAACTAGATCTTGAGGTATGAGAAATATATAATAAACTAATAAACTCCAGTGGTTTACTTAGAGTGCAGCGGAAATGAGTTATATGGGCCCAAGTGAGTATATGGTAGTAGAGTATCTGTTGTTAGTAGACCACTGGATCAGTTTTCTGGTAGCAGAGCTATGGTTGTTAGTAACTAGTTTGGTGATAAGTATAGATTATTGATTTTTGGTTAATGTTTTAACAAAAGAGTTAGTGTCCTGTTTTATGTTGTCTGGAAAATTCCCGGGGAATGTATAGCGGGTGCCGATAGAAACCACACTGCAGTGAGGTTACTCGTCTGTTGGAATAACACTGAGAAGCTAGGTAAGGCTGGCAGTGTTAAACTAGGGACTATCTTTTCTGAACAAAAGTGAGAGTGGTTGAAAGCAAAGAGTTTGTTGATGAAACTTTAGGCGTTATATCACCGAGTAAGGGTAACCCTGAAGGAGTAGTAGGTTCTTCTAAGCTAGATTGACAGCAGAAGGAGTTTGCTGGTGAAATACCGGTTTCAAAAATTCCTTAACGGAAGATACCGGAAGAGTAGCAGGTTCTCTGGAGCTTAGGTGAAGAGTAAGCGGAAGGTTTTACTCGCAGTGGAAGAAAAGAAACTATCCTTTTGGTTTAGTGGAACAGACAGAGTAGCGAATGTTTTTATGTTGTTAATAACAAAGAAGTTCAAAGAATTTTTGAAGAAATAAAATTTTCGTATTACCTTGCAAAGGGAGGGTCAGTTGCCGAAGTGGTACTGACGTCACAGAGAGCCGCGCTGCGATTGGTAGAAGCAGCGGGCGCGTGACAGGAGGAGCCTGGTAAAGGAGGGGTGAGAAATCGCCTGAGTAGGATCGACGTCACAGAGAGCTGCACTGGGATTGGTAGAAGCAGTGGGCGTGTGACAGGAACAGCATTGTAAAGGAGGGGTAAGTAGTGAGGAGCAGCACTGACATCAGGAAAAGGCCGCGCTGACATTGGTCAGAGTACGAGTGTGAGCTTGATTCCATGGGACACTTAGATAGAAGCCGCATAGGGATTGAAGGAGAGAAGGATTGTATGCGGGATTTTGATTTGACTGTTAGTGCAAGACGTACAGGTAGAAGATTTCAAGGGTTTGCGGAATACAATTTCTTGCACCGTTCTTCAAGAATGTATGGAGAGAAAAGAAAGATGCCAATCTTTAAAAGAATAAAGAATTTCTTTGTCAAGGATAAGCCTGTGTTGACTAGAGAGGATATTCCTATCCCGCCACCAAAGACACCAGCATCTTTCATGATGATGGAGAGAGGATATCATACCTGCGTGTGGCTAGAAAATTGGGTAGAGTACACTAGGGATGATGGTGTGTTAGCGTTTCCTAAGGATGGTACGTTTAATGGGAGAATTCTCCAGAATTTGAGATTGAAGATGAATGATTTAGAACCGAGACCCAGGTTAACTCAATATGAGGCTTTGGAAGAATGGGAGACTGAGTCATACGAAAGAGAGAAATGCAGAGGTGGAAGATATAGAGGATTCTTTCCGAGACACTTGCATGAGTCAAGAGAAGGACAGATGAAACAGTGGAGGAGAGCGATGGTATGGGAAGGGTTATATCCAGTGTTAATGGCTGAGGAACATTCTGGAGGAAAGTGTAAAGAGAAAACAAAACATATGAATTTGACAGGATATGGAGAGTCAGATGATGAATTGTTAGAGGATATTTTAATTAAGAACCCACCACTGTATCAAGAAGCAGCTAGTAAGGTTGTCCCAAGTGCGCCAGTAATGGGAATACCATTATCACCACAGATTTTACATGAGACATCATACAACAGAGTGTTGCAAGATAATGAGAGAGAAACTTTGAACAAAACTAGGGAGGAACTAGTTCAAAGAATAGGTCAATTGAATTTAAACACGGAAGCCTTGACAGTACCCGTAACCATTGGTCCAGTAATCCCATTGTATGGGGATAATAAGGATACCCAGAAATCACAGCTTGTGACAGTTCCTTTGAATAGTCCAAGAAAAGAGATTGTAATCGCAGATGACCAGGTTAGTGAAAGTGAGTCAGTTATTTCATTAATGGATCTCCCTATTGTGGAACCCAATGTGGAAACTCAAAAGAGAGCTACACCTATGAATTTGAGAGAGAGAAGACCTTTAGTTCCGGCTGGAACTTCGGGTACAACAATAGTTACCCCTGAAGATATAGAAAGGTGGGCTCAGGAAAGGAAAAATCAGATCACAAAACCAAAGATTTTAGATATTAGCAGATTGAAAGTGGAATTGGAAGAGATGATGACAGGATGTGTGGGCACAGAAAGGTTAAATGTTTATAATGATGAAGAATTGTTGTTTTTATGTAAAAGTATAACCAGGAGAGCAAGACTATTTCATGAAAAATTAACTGAAGTTGCTTCAGAGATTGGAATAGATATAAGGAAGTCAAAATTGTTACAGAAACCCTATCGAGTGGATTTTACTGATAAAGACTTAGAAAGTGTGAATGCTTCAGGAAAAAGGTTACAGATAAAAGAATTAATGAACATTTTGCGGAAATGGGGAGACATTGATAAATGGAGGATTAGGTGGATAAGGAAGAAAGAAGAAGTACAGGCAAGAGAGGCAATAGCTGCATTTCCAGTGAGAGAAGCAGAAAAAGTAGAGAAGTTGTGTCCAATGAGAGAGGTCCCTGGTGGAGGATATGTTCATGTCCCTTGGAGTAGACAAGATATTTTATCATTCACAAATGAATTTCCAAAACTGAGAGAAAAGCCAGTTGAGTGGTATAAACAGGTAGAAAGGTTTGTAAAGGTCTCAAAGGTGTTACTGAAAGATTTGGATGGTCTATTTGACATAGTAGTACCTGCTGATTTATGGACAGAATGTAAAATCACAATTGATTGGCCTAATGAGGTGTATCCTAGAGATGCAAAAACAGGAGCACCGTCAGAAGAAGTGATGAAAAAGTATCATCAAGTGATTACATACTTGAAAGGGAAAATCCCTCCTAAAGAAACAGATTGGGTAAAAATAGATAGAACAACACAGGAACCGAATGAATCTGTACATGCGTATTATGAGCGATTGTTGCAGGTGTTCAAGCAGTATAGTGGTTTTGAGAACATTGGTGACAAGGATATGGGACATTTTGTGTATCGGTTTGTATATGGCTTGAAACCGGAAATTAGTCAGATGATACAGCAGCATATGTTATGCTGGCAAAGTAAAATGGTGGATGAGATTTTGAAGTACGCGAAATATTGCGGGGATGACATAGAGGCCAGGCGAAGGAAGCTGAAAGAGAAAATGATGTGGGCTCAAGTTAAATTGGCAGAACAGCAGGAAGAGAAGACAAATGAGCAGAATAGTAATCCAGTAAAAGAACAGAGTCAGAATAATCAAGGAACGAATGGTAATAGATTTAAAGGGCGAATGGACAGAGAAGAAGCGAAAAAGAAGTACCCTTGTCATGCGTGCGGAAAGCTTGGACATTGGAAGAACGAGTGTAAGAGTATTCAGAATAATAAGAATAATAATGGGCCAAATCAAAATTTAATCCCACAGATGCAGAATGAAGTACTTATGAATCAGCAGCAACAGGTAGTCACTCCACAATATCAGGTACCACCAGCTCCTATGTCAAAATTTGTGAACCATCAAAGTTTCAGTTCGAACACCGGATTTCAAGGAGAAAGTGGTAAGAATAATAGAACAATTGCTCAATATTTTTTGCAGAATGATGAGGTATGTTCGGATACTACACAATGACGCTGCCTGAGGGGGGAGGAAGAGGAGTGCGTGCTTGGCGCATCCTTGCCGGTAGATCAGTCAGGTCCATTTGTTGATGGGAGAGTAGAAGGTAAAGACATTACTTTCCTATTGGATACTGGTGCTACCAGGTCTACTGTGAGAACAGCAGACATCCCAAACATACCACTCTCGGGAGAGACAATCCAAGTTGTAGGTGTATCTAACCAACAGATTAGAACACCAATCACAAAGCCAATGGAAGTGCACATTGGAAGCTTTAAAGAAATGCATCGATTTGTAGTTTGCGATTCTAGTCCTGTAAATCTGTGGGAAGAGATCTTTTGTGCAAAATGAACTGCACGATCTATTGTACACCGGATGGTGTCGCTTTCCAAACCCCTGATGAAGATGTGGCATACAAGATGATGCTGGCCAAACAAGGAACAGAAATAGATGAAATGTTTTCACTGATAACTGAAAATGAATTACCAGAAGAGTTGAGAACCACAGTTAATCCAGAAGTGTGGGATTTTACAGGGAAAGATATTGGGTTAATGAAAAATATAGACCCAGTTAAAGTGACAGTGAAAGAAGGTGCAGTGTATCCAAATACCTGACAGTACAAAATGAGTCCAGAAGTAAAAGCAGGAATTATTCCAGAAATCGAACGGATGGTTAAACAAGGCATTCTGAAAGAAGAGATGGGTAGTCCCTGTAATTCACCAATAATGGGACTGAAAAAGCCTAGCGGAAAGTACAGAATAGTGCAGGACCTGCGAAAAATAAATAAGATTGTAATTCCCTGTTGTCCAATTGTGCCAAATCCAGCAGTGATTCTTTATCAGATACCATGGAATGCAGGATGGTTTACAGTAATTGATTTGTGCCAAGCGTTCTTTTCTATTCCTTTGCACCCAGACAGCCAATATTTGTTTACGTTTAAATTTGAAGATCGTATTTACGCATGGTGTCGTGTTCCTCAAGGGTACACAGAAAGTCCTTCAATCTTTAATAAGATTTTGAAAAAGTGGCTGGAATCATTGATTATGCCCAGAAATTCTGTTCTAGTTCAGTACATTGATGACCTACTGGTGGCATCAAAAACGCGAGAAGATTGTGTTACAGATACAATTGCGTTGCTGAACCATTTGGCTGAAGGAGGACACAAGGTGTCTCCAGAAAAATTACAGTTCTGTCGACAAGAAGTAAGATATCTAGGGCATAAAATAGAAAGAGGAGTTAGAAAAGTGACACCGGAAAGAATAAAAATAATCAAAGAAATGAAATTACCACAGACTCAGAAAGAGATGAGAATGTTTCTGGGAGTAGTTGGATACTGCAGGCAATGGATAAATGGATTTTCTGTGTTAGCGAAACCATTGATACAGATGATTCGGAAACGAGCAAAAGATCCGATTGAATGGAATGATGACTGCCTGGAGGCATTTGTGAGACTGCGAAATTGTCTGTGTGAGGCCCCTGCCTTAGGCATGCCAGACTATACAAAATATTTTGCTTTATTTTGTTGTGAAAGAGAAAATTGTGCACTTTCAGTTTTAACACAAAGACATGGATTGAGTCGGCGTCCAGTGGCATATTTTTCAGCCACATTGGACCCAGTGGCTTCAGCATTGCCTGGCTGCTTAAAAGCAGTAGCTGCTACTTGTATGAGTCTGGAGCAAAGTGAATCGATAGTGATGGGACATCCGGTAAAAGTATTCATTCCACACTCAGTTGAGATTCTTTTAACAAGAACAAGAACACAGTACCTTACCCCTAGTCGTTTGACAAAGTACGAAAGAGTAATTTTGGGAGCTGAAAATGTGACTGTGACAAGATGTACGATTTTGAACCCAGCTACCCTATTGCCAGACCCCTGTAATGAGGAAGTAAAAGATGAAAGTGATCATGATTGCTTAGACGTAACTGAATTATGCACAAAGCCCCGCCCAGATATAAGAGAGACACCCCTAAAAGAAGCAGATCATGAATTATTTGTAGACGGCTCCTGCCTTAGGACACAGGAGGGAGGTCTAAGTGCTGCATATGCTGTTTGCAAAATTTCGGGGGTAATCGAAGCATCCTGTTTACCTGGGGTCAAGTCTGCACAAGTAGCTGAATTGGTCGCCTTAACAATGGCATGTAAAAAAGGGAAAAATTGGAGAGTAACCATATTTACGGATAGTCAATATGGTTTCGGGATTGTGCATGACTTCGGCCAGCTTTGGATGCAGAGGGGATTTCTGACTTCTTCAGGGTCCCCAATCAGAAACAGCAAAAATGTAAAGGATTTGTTGGAAGCATTACAATTGCCAAAAGAGATAGCAGTTGCAAAATGCGTTGTACATCAGTCAGGAAATGACTATGTGACTGCTGGCAATAATTATGCTGACCAAGTGGCAAAATACTGCGCCAAAAATGCAGTAGCCATAAACAGAAAAATTGAAACGGGGGAAACCAGATGCCAACTTATGTACTTCTCAGTGCCAGAGACATGGGATGAGATTAGACAATTGCAGGAAGAAGTTGAGGAAAAGGAAAAATAAATCTGGATAAAGGCAGCCTGTACCAAGAGACCACATGATGAAGTATGGGTGTATCTAGATGGAAGACCAGTCATGCCAGATTGTTTGCTTTCAAAAATGGCGAGAGTATACCATGGAGCAACACACATAGGGAGAGATTCAATGATCAGACTATTCAGACAGAGCTGGTACAATCCGAAGTTCAGGGTAATCGCAGAGAGCCTTTGCCAAAGATGCTTAACCTGTCAACAGCAGAACCCAGGTAGAAAGACAGTGGTAAGCTGGGGAAAAATCGGAAAGGCAGAAGGACCCTTCACCAGATTGCAGTTAGATTTTATTGAGTTACCCCCTTGCAACGGATTGAAATATGTACTTGTCATAGTGTGCCTTTTCTCAAGATGGGTGGAAGCCTACCCTAAAAGAAGAAATGACAGTCTTACAGTTGCAAAATTGTTGTTGAGGGAGTTGGTGCCACGCTTTGGTTTTCCGGTCACTTTGGAATCAGATAGAGGCCCTCATTTTAATAATGAAATAATTCGATTAATCTGTGCTGCATTTAACATTGAACAAAAACTACACCGTGCTTATCGTCCAGAGGCTTCTGGAATTGTTGAACAAATGAATGGCACAATCAAGTCAGGATTGGTAAAGGTGTGTGCATCCACAAAGCTGAAATGGCCAGATGCATTGCCTCTTGTGCTAATGGGTCTCAGAAGCATTCCAGACAGGAAGACAGAATGAGTCCACATGAGGTACTCATGGGAAGAGCCATGAGACAGACATTCATTCCTGGAAATAAAATAATGAGTATAACTGATGATCTGGTATTGGACTATTGCAAAGGATTGGCTGAAATGATGCGTTCTATCTCTCATCAGGTTGGAGAAGACGCAGTTGAAAGACAGCCAGATCAAGCGCATGATTTGAATCCTGGAGATTGGGTGCTAGTGAAGAAGCACGCAAGAAAATCATGTCTAGCACCAAGGTGGGACAAACCAAGCCAAGTCATACTAGTCACTACCACAGCAGTGAAGTGTGCAGGTTTGCCCAATTGGATTCACGCTAGTCATACCAGAAGAGTACCGAGCCCATTAGATCAACAAGAACCACCATTGACTGAGCAGGCTGAGGCATCAGGAGTTGTAAGCTGTGAAATAGAAGAATCTAGAGTGATATATTCCGAAAGACAACCATATGATGAGCAGCCCGAGCTAAGTCAGGAAGAATGGATCCCAGTGATTGAAGTAATTGATGATGCCATTGAGACCAGAAGAAGAACAGAACTGAAAAGACAAGAAAGTAGTCAGGAAGAGATAGAGGAAGAAGAACACACTCAGGTGAAAACAGAAAAAGACATAAACAAACCTGAGGAGGGAAAAGAGAAGAACACGTTCAGGCAGAAGAAGAAAAGTTTGAATTTAGACCTGAACAGGACCAGATAGAGTTAGAAGAACAAACTCAGGCAGAAGAAGAAAGATTTGAAGTAAGACCTGAGCAGGATCAGACAGAATTAGAAGAACAAGCTCAGGAAGAAGTAGAACAGAACACAGTAGAACCTGAGCAGGAAGAAGCAAAAGAAGGTACAAGCACAGAAAACAGAGAAATAGAACAGATTGTGCCCAGAATAAATGAAATAAAACGAACTTTACAAGGAGATAAAGAAGGTGAAAAAGCAGTACAGATCAAAAGAGTCAGAAAAGGAGACTATTGGCCAACTGGAGTAAAGAAACTAAAATATCACCTGAGAAAATCTGAAAAGAAACCAGAGCAAGTAAATGAAATCACAAGTCAAACAAGACCTAAGCAAACGTTAGCAAAAATAACTCGAAGAAGTCCAAGATTGAGAAACTTAAACAGAAAATACATGGCTCCAGAGTGGACGTACGTCATTCTTGAAGAATTTGAGTCTCTGGATTTAACTGATGAAACAGAAGAAGTCCATATTGCACAAATTGACGAAAGCCAATTGAAACCTCCTTAAGAATAAAAAGACAAAAAGACTGTAAAAGAGAAAAAAAGATAAGAGAAAAGAAATTTTCTCAGAGACAAAATGGCCGACAACGAAGTTAGCGGAAAATCAAAATGTGGAGTTAAAAGAAAGTGTCTTAGATTTTGTTTTTGTAGTATTTTATTAGTGATATTAGGATGGTTATTCCTAAGAGTAGGGGTAACAAGTGATGAGAATAATACAGATACTAATGTTAAAATAGATAGATTAAGAAAAACTAAAATAGAAATAGGAGTGGAAGATGAGGCAAATTATCATAATGAATCAGAGTATAATACGTCTTCTAATGTGTTCGTCAAATTATTATTTCAGTATGTTAGCACCATGCAAATTAACAACTGCTATGTATGCATGAAGTTGCCCTCATCAGTATCAGAAGGGATGACGTATCACCATATACCTTTAACGTATGGAGTATCATGTAGTATTTTGTCAAGTTTATTTTACACTACAGGGAGATTGCAGTATTTTTATTCTAACTTAGATGTAATATTTCCTGAACTTCCTATTAGAAAGAATATGAATCCAGTAGTTAGTAGTAAAAAGGCACAATTTATGGGTGAATTTTTCATAACAATGAGTTCAATAGATTTAGTTCAGGCACATGAAGATAATTTAACATGTACATTAAGAAAAGAAGAAAAGAAGAAAAATTATTTTTAGATTTAGTAGAAGAAAGGAGACAGGATTTAATGAAGAAGGCAACTATACAGAAAACCCATGTACCTCCATGGGTCGGGAAGGAGGGAATCTATGCAAGTGGCAAGGCTCATGCTGCGATGTCCCTGGACTTTGTGAAAAGGGGAAAATTCTGCCTCCATAGATTAAAGACAGAGTATAACAATAATTACATTGGTTCCAGTGAATGTGAACATAACTTCCTAATATTAGGAGGATGGGGACTAAAAGGGGGAACTGATCCTGTGTTTCCAGGAGTGTATTATGTTTGTGGGAACAATGCCTATTACAGGTTACCTGCAAGATGGTACGGAAGCTGTTATTTTGGAATAGTTTTTCCAAAAATTTACCATGTAGATAAAATCAGTGGAACCAATGGAAATTCTAATGGACTAACACGAAAAAGAAGGGCTAGTTTTTCTGAAATTGTAGGAGATATTTTTAGTGCACTGATACCAACGGTTGGAGTCATTTTAAATTCACAGAAAATTTGTAAGTTATCAACCATAGTTGATCGTCTTTCTACAGATACTGCAGGAGGATTTTTAATGATTAACACAGAAATGGTTGCAATTAGATCAATGGTTTTACAGAACCGTCTTGCTCTTGACATATTATTGGCAAAAGAAGGTGGAGTTTGTGGCATGTTAAAAGTTCAGCATTGCTGCACTTATATTCCGGATAAGAGCAGAGAAATTAGAGGATATATTGAAAATATTACGAGAATGCATAAAGATTTGACCCAACTAGAGGTTGACAGTGTGTGGGGAAGACTAACAAAAAGTATAACATCAATAGGGAAATGGTTTGTTGGGTTTGGGAAAAGTTTTCTAGGTCAAATAATGATACCATTAGTGATGATAATAACAATAGTGATGTTAATAATGATTACATATAGATGTTGTAGAAAAAGTACGAAAGGAAAGGTACATTTGAATAAAAGAGGAAAGGGACAGACACGTAAAAGGAAGTATGAAGAAATATGCTTGGAAGAAATGAAAGGGAGATTATATAAGAAGATGCGAGATTTAGAAGGAAACGAGATAGTTGATGGAAGGTTGGGAGGCCAAATAGAGAAAACTGAGAAGTGCTAAAGTTGATATCTGGGATGGATGGGAATTTTGTGATGGCTTAATATGCCATCAGAGAGGGGATTGATGGAGCAAGGTCTCGGACACAAGACTTGCTCGGAAGCAATCTCATCGATTTAACTTACTAGCGAATTACTAATGACATGTCTCGTGATTAATAATATGCATTTTTCATTATACGTGGGAAAAGAATGAAGCTTGCTTATGTGTTTACTAACTGCAAATAACACGGACGTAGGACTAGGACGCATTTAACATGGGATCTTTTCTGCGCATGCATCTACTGCATCTACGTAGTATGACGTGCTTTCACTTGGAGGGAAAATTCTGGCGCTTGCGCAAAGAGCTATAAAATGGCCGCTTGAAAGCTCACATGCATGGCACCTGCTTGCTGAAATTAGAAATGGATTTATAACTAACGCAAATGCAGAGAAAGAAATAACAAATGGTATGGGATAGAGTAGAGGTTGGAGGTATACAGTGAAACCATTTATTTTTGAGAATAACATTTCTCTTTTTGACTTTATTTAGTGCGTATTTGGGCCTGTTAAAGTTGTCCGAGTCGAGTAAACCAATATGGCGCAACGCATGCGCCCTGACACGAAAGCCTGGGAGATGACTAAGGATTTGACACGATCCAAGGTCGGCGGAGATGTGCCCTGGGAACATGAGGGTGAAGAGTTCATATGAAGGAACTTATTCAAGACATCAGTTACAAATGTATTTAATAAAGTTTAAAGATGTATGGGAAAGGAAGGGCGGAATAAAGTTTGATGGGAGGAGTTTGGAAAACAATGGTTAATAGAGAATAAATGAAAATAAGCGTGGTGTGATGATCATCTCCCCCTAGCCGTCCAATCAGAAATTAGTATTCTGTGCAAATGAAACATTAATGGGTGGTACATGCCTATGGAAGGGTATAATTGAGGTAGTTTAGTTAGAAAAAGTAGAAGCTGGTGGGCACGCACTGGAGAGTGATTTGGGAAAGTCACGAAGAAGCTTTGATGCGCGTTGAAGAAGCTTGATAACGGGGTGTTCTAGGGTGGTGCTCTGAAAATCTGATGAAGAAATCGAATGCAGAATCATCTACCAGATTTGGGTGAGTTTAGAAGGGTATTTGCAGAAGAACCACGAGGAGGAAGAGAGTGTTAGAGAGGGGTGCGACGTAATGATCGGTAACTAGTGAGGTGAGGTATCCTGTCCTAATTCCTGTTCTGAAGCCTTTGTCTCCTGATCTGTCCTGGGAGGCCTTTACCAGCCCTTTGGCCAGAGGGTTGGTCTTCACACCATACTTTGGTAACTATGAGATTCATCGTTTGATAAATGCTCTTCTGTCTCTATCCTCTTCTTTCTGAGCAGAGTTATTGTGTGGATCTGAATTGATAAAAGTTTTAACTGTGATATTTTGAATTGGCACTCCCGCGAATGAGGGTGTTTGTACTGAAACGCTTTGAGATGGTTCAAAACCCCTAATTTAGATAAAGATTCTAAAACCTATTGAGTCTGTCATTATTTTATACTTATTAAGAAATGTATAATAAGTCATGTCATTTATCGCCATCAACTAGTTTTACCTAACTGGTCCATTGACCAGAGGAAAGAACTATTTGATCAGCAGAAGGTTTAGTTAAAGAAGTAATAACTAGATCTTGAGGTATGAGAAATATATAATAAACTAATAAACGCCAGTGGTTTACTTAGAGTGCAGCGGAAACGAGTTATATGGGCCCAAGTGAGTATATGGTAGTAGAGTATCTGTTGTTAGTAGACCGCTGGATCACATTCACATTTAGCAATTGTTCTGGACGATTTCTCACCAAACTTGTGCAGCCTCTTCCAGCAGGCTTGATCCTATTAGAACTCCTTCCTGAAGTTCTTCTTGCGGGTCCAAAGTGCCCAACACACATTCCAAGAGTCTGGAATCCCCAAGAGGGTCCTTGAAAATTTTGGACTTCAATTCCCACAATCCACTTGGACAAAACCTTAGAAATCCACTGATAGTACTCCAGGCGGAAGATTCTTTGTGGTGATAGTCTGTTAACCTGTAGCTTGCAGGGAGTCCACTCTTTAGTCCTTTTAAAGCAGGTTTGATCCACAGGGCTGTAGTTTCATATGGTGCAAAAGGCGCAATCTTCAGAGTGCAGGGCCTGGTGAATGCACATCAAATTCTTCTGCATGGGCCCTTCTGATTCTCTTAGGTTTCAAAAGCAGATCTGAGAGGCACTGCCCCTCTCAGATACTTAGTCAGTGTTCTCTGGGGTCAAGCAGGAGGGCGCTCCTGTCCAATGAGGTGCAGGGCAACACCCCAGAGCGTTACCACTTCCTCCAAAATGTGGCAGAATGCTAATCCAGCAACCACTATTCTTCCAAAGTTCAATATGTCAGAATTTTCAGCAGAGAGAGCAGAACTAACTAAACCAGCCCACATCTGCATAGGTCTACTCCCCTTACATCTAGGAATTCCTCCTTAATCCCTCCATCTGGCTGGGGGCAGAGAGGAGAGGCGTAAATAAAAACTGGTTTCTGTAGCTTGTCTCCTCCTTCCCTTGAAGAACATTTTTTACTACCCCTCCCCCTGGCTCTGGCATTCCCATGCCCAGCAACCTCTCCTCCCAGAAAGGCTTCCTAACCCCAGGGGTCATTTATCACCTCTTCAAAGCAGCCAGGCTAATCCACTTATCTCTGACTAATCAAGGCATAGCAATAGAGGGCTGAATGTTGCCTTACAGACAAGAAAGTCTTCTAACTTCTTGTCTGTACATTTTAGAATAAATTCAACAATACCATATTGTTGGATTTATCATTACCATTCTACTGAGTCATTTAATCCTAGTTTTATGCCTTTTCTTTCTCCAGTTATTAACTTATAACCTTTCCCAATGTTAACCTATGGGCTGGGGATCTGCAATGGAAAAATGAACTGGGCAATTTCTCCAATACCAGGGCCTATAAAACAGGTTATATAAGGACCCTGCTTATACCTACAGGACCCCCACCCCTGGAACACCTAGGAAGGACTTTAGGGGTGCTGAATATATAAAAATATTGCAGATCCTCATTTCACAGTGCTCCTAGCACAAAAGTCGATTTTGGGAAGCATTTTACAACAATGTGGGGAGTGAAATATGCAATTTCACTGACCCCAGAGCATATAAAAATCTTTTTATAAGGATTCTCCTTATAAGTACCTGACCCCCACCCCTGAAACACCTAGGGGAGACCTTAGGGGTACCTACCATGCCCAAACATTGTGGTTTATTCATTTTTAAGTCGAGTTTGGGCATAATTTGCATTTTAAAAGCAGTCCAGGGCTGATTTTAAACTGACCTCAGGCTCCAGCAATGCACACATGCAAGTGCAGAAAAGGCTGCTTGCCTCTAAACCGCCCTTCACTATTCTAAACTAGGGTCTGAGAGGTAGTTTCAACCTCCTTGCCCTATATGTACTATGGCCTTATAGGGGAGGCCATGCCAATCACAGGGCTACCCTAACCCATAGTGTACCCTAATGTATGCAGGTGTTTTCACTGTATTCTATGTGTGTCTTCAGCATAGCACTGGCCCTGGGCCTGGTTAGGCAGAGCCCAGGGTCAGTCAGAGTCAGTTACCACCAGTACCGGTCAGAAAAAAGTTGGGGGGTGCCCAGGGTACAGGATGACTTTGCAACAATCAGTGATGTCATCAGTGATTTCACTGACCATGTCATGAGTAATGTGATATGTGAGGTCATGAGCAGTGCATTGTGGGGGCATAAGTTATAGTTAGGTCAGGTAACTACAACTGCACGATTTTGTATGAGTGAAATCTGAGCCTAACTATAACGTCTAAAAGGGTACTTTAAGTTGCTCTGGACCCGGGCTATGTCAAAGTTTGGGCCGATATCGTGGAAGTGCAGGCCGGCTACAGGACCCACGCAGGCCCGGGTGAACAAATTACCTTGCCTGGTTGGAAGCAATGAAATGTGTTGATCTTCTCCACACAGTGAAGGTTTTGAGTCGGTTCCAAAGACAGGTACCAGAGAGCGATGCATCAGTTCTGATTCACGCCTTCGAGTTGATGCATCATAGTCGAGCCTCGCGGTCGGGACCTCGGATCGGCACTGTGTCGTCGTTGAACCTCGCAGTCGGGTGCCATGTCATCTCTAACCGTGCAGGGCTGTTTTCGGATCAGTACTGCATCAGCGCTGAAGGGCACTGCTTCAGTTCCGATTGCCGCAGTGGTGATGATGCATCGATTTTGTCGCAAAACAGCAGCAGAACCCACTTCTGAGGCTCAGAACTGGAGAGGGCACCATAGGCCATAGTAGGACTCACAGATGGCAGAGTTTCAGGAGCACCAGCAGTATTGCAAGAAGTCTTTTGTGTCCCTCAGACTTTGGAAAACAGGAAGCAAGTCAGCAAGCCCTTGGAGATCACTTGGAGGAAGGCAGAGCCCAGCTCTCCTTCAGCAGAGTCACGGAGCTTCTGGCAGCAGGTTAACACATGAGAAAAGCAGGCCATACAAGTCTGAAGTCCAAAGAGTCCTATAAGCAGCACTGCAGTCCTTCTGACAGAGGTTCAGTTCAAGATCCAGAAGTGTTTGATTTTAGGAGGTCAGAGACCCAGTACTTATACCCAAAAATGCCTTTGATGTGAGGGGTGACTTCAAAGCAGCTCTCTGGAGTGCACAAGGATCCCTTTCAAACCAGTCCTGTCTGTCAAGCTATCTGTGGGGAGGGAATCAGTCCTTTGTGTTGTGACAGGGCACAGCCTATTCAAGTAATGTGTTAGCCCCTCCCTTTCATCCTGCGCAGGCAAGGCAATCAGAATGCAGATGTATGTAGATGGGTACTCAGACACACCTATCCTTCCTGTGTTGTGGCTGTCAAGAGGGAATGCACAAAGTGTAGCTGTGTATTGGAGAAAGGCTGTCAGACACCCAGAGCAGTAAGTGCAGAGAAACGTTCACTTTCTAAAAGAGGCCTTTCTAAAACAATAATGTTAGATGCAACTTCACCAGTAGGGAGGATTTATCAGTACCATTCCAAACATGTGAAACATGAACAAACTACTCCTCTTTGATCAGGAATTACAGCTTAAAAGTGTATTAAGGAATTCCCAATGCTAGCCTATGAGAGGAGTAGGCCTCACGGTAGTGAAAAATGAAATAGACTGTTTGTCGTTACCAGGACATGCAAAACATAAAGGAACATGTCCTACCTTTTACGTACATAGCACCCTACCCTTAGGGTTACTTAGTGCCTACTTCAGGGGTGACCTATATGTAATAAAAGGGGAGTTTAAGGCTGGGAAAGTTGATTTAAATGCCAAGTCAAAGTGGCAGTAAACTGCACACACAGGCATTGCAGTGGCAGGCCTGAGAAAGGTTTGAAAGACTACTTCTGTGAGTGGTACAATCAGTGCAGCAGCCAACTAGTAGCATCTGAAGTACAGGCCCTGGGTATATGGTATACCACTTTACAAGGAACTTACCAGTACAACAAACATGCCACTCA
Organism: Calotriton arnoldi; assembly: GCA_963921515.1. Classification (NCBI taxonomy): domain Eukaryota; kingdom Metazoa; phylum Chordata; class Amphibia; order Caudata; family Salamandridae; genus Calotriton; species Calotriton arnoldi. The sequence goes on along the minus strand of CAWUFW010004493.1, from coordinate 99,882 downwards.
GGTAAACACCAATGTCATCATGTTTAAGGGAGAAGCACATGCACTTTAGCACTGGTTAGTAGTGGTAAATTCCTCAGAGTCCTAAGGCCAATAAAAAGAATCAGCAAAACATGGAGGCAAAAGACAAAAAGTCTGGGGAAAGACCCCCCTAAGGAAAACAGGTCTAACACCCATTAACACTTGAATAGGCTGTGTCCTATCTCCACACAAAGAGCTGCATATCCCTTGTAGTTAGTCTAGAGTCACGGCAGGGAAGGCAGGGCATCTGCACACTTCAAAGGCATGCCTCTAGAAGCTTCTATCTACTTCAAAGGCACAGCTGTGTATAAGAGAAGGACCTCAGACACCACCACTTCAGTACACTTCTGGACCTGTGGATATTCTGTCAGGAAGATTGACTGCTGGGTTGATGAAAGGGCTGCCACTCTGAAGGAGGTGCCGTCTTGCTGTGCTGACCTGCTGCCCTTTTGCCTAGGGGTGAAGAACTGGACCTACAACCCATCTTGAACCCAGGGTCCCAGAGTGACTCAAAGGGCTAGTCTGATGGCTTCCTGCTCTGAGCCTCAGGGACATAAAAGGCTCCCCAACAGATCCTGGTACCATCTTCAGCCAGTTCTGGAACCCCAAGAGGTGCCCCTCAGGTCCTGGACCCTTGGCGTGGCTCAGCGAGCTCTTCATTCAAGCTTTTTGGCTCTTTGTGACTGACAGCGAACTCGTTTGCACCGGAACCGTGCCACTCACACGGAAAATCAGCGCAAGCCACCGCAAGTCCTTCTCTTCGCACAGCAAGCATTGATCATCGCAGAAGACTGCCAACGTGAGGTATTAGCCTGCCCATTCGCGGTGCCCAACCTGCTCCTCGCGCCATGCCCACCACCACCAGCAATACTCCTTTTGCTCCCGGCGACCTTCTTCCACGTGGCCAACTCTCTTGGCACAAAACTTGAGAAGGTAAACCTTCAGCGAACTAATCTTGGACTGTGTACGACACACGCACCATCGCAAGTTGGCCTGAACATTTGACTTTGACCAGGTCCAGCATGACCAGATAGCCGCGGTTGGCGCTTTATGCTTTTATGTGCAATTTTACAGTTTATTCTTTAAAAATTCATAACTCTGGTTCCACTGATTGGAGTTTTGTCACTTTGCTCTTGTTTTGTTAATTAAAGTAAGTTCTATTTTTCTAACCTGGTGTGGGATACTTTTTGTGTGCTGTTTTTACTGTTTTACAGTTGGACGTATTGCACAAATACTTCACACATTGCCTCTAAGTTAAGCGCTGACTGCTCTGTGCCAGGCTACAAGGGGGTTGAGTGCAGGCTAACTTGAGGTGTGCTTGTGCCTTACCCTGACTAGGATTTTGGTTGCTGCTTGACAAGGGCTCACAATCCAGCCAACCAGTAGCCCAATTTCTAACACTGGAGGCAGCGGTGACCAACAAGTACCCCAATTTCTAACACATGTTAATGCAGGTATGAAGCTAGAGGATTAAAAACATGTGTTTTAGTAATTTGAGGCATAATGTATTTTTAAAGCGGCTAAAAATTATTAAAGAGGGAAATGTCTGCACAACTATTTAATCAGCCCTTTTCCACATTCGTTTACTCACCCTACCCATGTTCTCAAACACTTAATAGCTAAAAAAATTAAAAAATAGTAAAACGTTTGGTAGACAAACTTTGTGCACAGCTGTCATTGGGCACTTGCAGAGGGACGCCTTCAGAGAATTGAGTGCTGGGGCATGGCCAGAAGCTGTGCGCAACACGAGTTAGGTGGCAGTAGAGGGTTGGGTACATGGTCTGACCATAAGGCAAGGCACTGTGGCTACACTACCCAAGGACTTATACAGCAGGAGATGGGCACTTGGGGAGGGTTGGGAACCGGGCCAATTTGGAATTTGAAAACAAAAAAAACAGATGGTTACTGAATAAACTAAGTATAAAGTGATGCTATAGCTATGTGTTAAAATGAGACAAAAGCTAATGTTAAAAAACCTACTAAAAACCATTGAAATATGCTGCACCACACTATGCACTGCACATGACCATGCATATTACATCACTGGTGACATGGTAAATGACATCATTGATGACATCACTCATTTGATTTAAAGAACAATATTTAAATTACTAATGTGTACCGTTATATGTAAAATGTGAGGTCATAAGCAGAGCATGATGGGGTGCAAGTTGTAGTTAATTGACTTAGCTATAACTGGCATATGCTAGTGGTTTTTGGGTTTTTAACGTTAGTTCTTGTCTGATATCAACATTTGACTATAACTTCACTTTAACCTTTTGAGGGGTTGTTGTGACATCATGAACTACAAGGCCAAAGGCAGAGTTCCATATGTTACCAGTAACATATTTTTAACATTAGATGTTCATTTTTGGGCAGTTTGCAGGAAAAAAAGGTGTTTTTTTCCAAAGAGTGCCTGTTTATTGAAAAGAGTAAGTGAAATACTAGACCATATATTATTTGGTTGTCTGTAGTAAAAAGTGTAAAAATCTTAATGATAGAAAAAGAACTGTTTGTTTTGTTAAAAAACACATTCTGTATGTAGACATGAGGGATTGTTGTACTTCTTCTCTGCAAATTGCAGATAACTAATGTCATTAATTGGTAGTAGAACACTGGAATGTTGCAGACAATGGAGTGCTCTGGGCTTCTAATGGTTGGTGGAAGCCCACGGCATCAACAGTCCAATGTTTGTTCACAGCTTTTGCTATGAACAAAGGACTCACGGCTCCGTGAGTCCTTTGTTTTACAAAATACAACATTCTGCCCTCTAGGGGCGGAATGTTCTAATAGCCTTAGAGCCCTCCGTAGCAGGCTCTACCGCCCATTAAAAGCCCGCTCCCCTGCTAAAGGCCCTCGCCTTCAGCCTGGGTCTTTAACGCTGGAGCGGGCCTTTAATGGCCAGGAGAGCCCACTGCGTCGGGCTCTCAGGCTATATTAAAATGTTGAGGTTTTGTTCCCCTTTGGTGAACAGAATGGTTATTAAGCAATGGACAATGAAAGAGATCTGTACAGTGGATTTGGGGAGTCATAAAGATAAAAATCATATTTCACAGAGACCTATTAAATATTTTCCATATGGGTTTTATGCTACTGCATTTTGTGCAATAAAAGAATGCAAACATGCATGTAACACATCTATCTATCTATCTATCTATCTATCTATCTATCTATCTATCTATCTTTCTATCTATCTATTTTCAAAGAGAAGCATCCACCCATCCCAAAAACCAAACATCTATGCATTCAATGCGCAGGAAAAGATCTTAATGACTGCCTTTGAGAAAAGCAAAAACAACTGTTTAGTCTGCATTCTTTTAATTGTGATGAATATCGCTATTATTGTAAATATGCATCCACCCTTTAACAGATCTGCATTAAAGGTTCACTTATTAGTCTTTCGGTGATGTTAGTAATGCGTTTGCAGAATTGTCCATGTGCCTTTCTTATCCTGTGCCTCCCCCTGCACACTTTCCGTTACCTCCATACTCACATACAATGGCTGCATAAGCACATCTTACCCAAGCGAAGACAGTTGGAAATATTGTGCACGTTGTTATTAATGGACTAAACATTTATTGAGCCAAATTATGGAAAAAGAAATTACACGCTGGAACGACAAAAACAAAAAGTCATTAGTGTGCAGATTGTCTAGGCCTCCCTGCAGCACAAAAGAGACTGCAAGTTGTCCTATGTCAGGCGGTGGTAATTCACAGTTGTGTTTTTTTCCGTTTTCAATTTGACTTGCAGTCCTGGATTTACAATGTGGAGATCAAAATTGCAAGTCCGAGAAAAAAGAAGAACTAGATGGTATATTGAAATCAAACATCCCAAAAGGCGAGGCCCTAAGGAACAGATGAGAAGTCGCTGCCTACATTTGTGGTGGGTCCCCCATCCCCACAGACGCCCTATCTATCCAGCTGTCAGTCAACGACTGTTGCTTGGTGGTTCTACCATGATAAATTTGAGCCTGTGATTCCATTAATGAAACAAAGAGGTACCGTACATTCAGGGGCGTAGTTTAGTCAGTTTGATTGTGGAGGGGGGCGGGTAGGGGGAGCTTCAGATTTCCCAACAATCACGCTGGGACATCTTGTTAAAACACATTACATGAGAAGCAGGAGAAGAGGGGGGCTTAAGGGGAAGTGGAAAGAGAGAGGAGTGAGGATTGTTAGGGGTACTTAAACACAATATTTTTCAAACTAATCAACATATTTTAAGGCCTTCAAAAGATTGAGGCGAGAGTTTGTGTTTTTGTCAGTGTGGGCATGTAAAAATCCCAGGTGAGATCTGACAGACACTTCACATCACCAACTGAAAGCATTTTTACCCAATTATTTACTGCAGAACACATTTTTAAGGGGAATAACACCATCAACACCCTCCTGTAGCTACACCTCTGCATGCATTGAGTGTTTCATCACCATTTAGTCCCAGAAAACATTTGTAGATACATTTTGCCTTGACATTGCAGTAAATATATGTTCCTTCAGAGCAGGGGACATCTGAAAAAATGCCTGGATTGTTGCAAGCAGATGTTCGCAATATTAACCCAGTATGATACGTACAATATTTATTATCAAGCAAAAATTTGATAATATAGCCAACGTCCTTGGCACTTTACCACAAGTCTTTGCATAAACCTCCAGCCTCCTCCCACTTTTAAGGACCACCTTCTGATGAATGTTAACAAATTAAAATGAAGTCTGAGTCAAGTATTCAACATAGAGTTTAACTCTGCTTAGTTGAAAACCACAAAGAAAAAAGAACACTTGATGGACAGAATGTTGAACAATGTCAAACATTCACCCCAGTACAGAAATCTGGGCCTAAATCCATAGTTTCTGTGCTCCCCATGCCATTCCAGTTTAAACCCAGCCATATGCAAATCAGTCTTGACCCTGCTCCCCATGGGAACAGTCCAGCCCGAACTGTTAGGCCAGGTCCTCCTTGGACTGGAAACAAGCATCCTGCGACCGGTTTCGGGGTATTACCCCTCATCAGCCAGGCTAGCTTGACTTTGGTGGCATGGAGAGCAAGGGACCTACATCTGGGCATACCTGTCCCACTCGTTCCACTAGGGTTGACAAATGTAGAAAGAACAATTGATGGACAGAATGTTGAACAATGTCAAACATACATCCCAGTACAGAGATCTGGGCCTAAATCTCTCATTTGTTTGCTCCCCATGCTATTCCAGTTTAAACCCAGCCTTCTGAAAATCAGTCTTGACCTTCTCCCCATGGGAACAGTCCAGCCCGAACTGCCAGGCCAGGTCCTCCCTGGATCGGAAACAAGCATCCTGGGACCGGTTTTGGAGTATTACCCCTCATCAGCCAGGCTAGCTTGACTCCAGTGGCATGGAGAGCACGGGACCCACGTCTGGTCATACCCGTCCCACTCGAGGTGACAAATGCAAAAAGAACAATTGATGGGCAGAATGTTGAACAATGTCAAACATTCACCCTAGTACAGAGATCTGCGTCTACATCCATCATTTTTTTACTCCCCATGCCATTCCAGTTTAAACCCAGCCATATGAAAATCAGTCTTCGGAACAGTCTAGCCCGAACTGCCAGGCGAGGTCCTCCCTGGACCGGAAACAAGCATCCTGGGCTGGCATAGCGAGGAAAAGAACAATTGATTAAACCCAGATCTCACGTGACTGGGGGTGAATGGTTGAAAAGTTTCAGCACTCCATCCATCATCTTGTTGTGTTTGCTATAATCGCCATGGGTATGCCCAGGTCCCTTGCTCCCTGTGCCACTGGATTCAAGCTAACCTGGCTGATGAGGAGTGATACCCCAAAACCGGTCCTAGGTTGCGTGTTTCTGGTCCGAGAAGGACCTGGTCTGGCAGTTCGGGCTGGACTGTTCCCATGAGGAGCAGGGTCAAGACTGATTTGCATATGGATGGGTCCAAACTGGGGTGGCATAGTGAGCAAAAGAATGATGGATTAAACCCAGATCTCTTGAAAGGTTTCAGCACTCTGTCCATCATCTTGTTGTGTTTGCTTTAGTTGAAAAGCACACCAGTTACCACTATTTTATAATTGCTACCCATCTGTCTGGCTTAACCATAAAAAACTGATAAAAAGGGAGCTGGGTGATGGGAAAAATAAGAAAGTGCAGGGCTCAGATGGGCCTTTTCAATATGGGATATGGAAACAGAGAACTGAGGGTTCAGTATAGGTTTTTAGATTTGACAACATAAACCTTTGCAACTGTAATTGCTGCACCCATGTTTTCTTACTGATTGTAACTGTTCCTAAAGGATGTGCTCATCTATGACGCTTAGAGCATTTCTATCACATCTTGGCTAGCGAGACAAGAAAGTGTTGATCAGCTTGTGTGACACTGGGATCAGTCTCCCGAGAAAAGCTTGCCTGGTGATCAATTTTCTGCATGAGTACTGCCTGTTGGGGAGCTGAGAAAAACTTTTCACCCTGAATAGCGTAAGTGTCGATGGAGCTGAGAAGATGCATGCCCATAGGGAGCTTCTTTGAGAGAGAGAGCGTGTTAAAGGGGGCTTGACTCAGTGGAACTAAACGTGAAGAATCCTTCAGCTGTACTAGGATTTTTCAACATGTCCTTATAATTTGAAACAGGAAGCCACTACAACCATGTGCATTACTCCTTCAGCTCATATTCTAGCCAAGCCAAACCCATCGAACCAGCATCAAGCTGTGGGTGTAAGAGGTACCTCCATCCGATTGGAGCTTTCTGTAGCACCAGGATGCCTCGACATTTAGCTGCTTGCACTCCTATTTAATCCCACCTTAAGCAGCCATCCTTTCTGTGGTTCGCCTGCACTCAGCAACACCTCATAAGAGCCTCATTACTTTACAAATCACGTCCATCTGGAGATTTTACATTAACCTTAATTGTTCTGGTTCCTACCATATGAATTGATGCTTTCAAATAGGCTGTTCGAATTCTGAGTCTTCAGAGGTTTGAACCATCTCACTTTGAAATCAGCACCACTTCAATAGGTGAGAAACCGTGCTTCAACTTGTGCTTGATTTGTACGGACCGGTACATTCAGACTGAACTTGAACCTAACACAACAGTTGACTATTTGTGACCAGATGTTGATTCCTTGGTTATTTTTAACACTGTTTACAATGCCCCTTTTGCATTGTTTCTTTACTATGTTTTTTATCTAGTGTGCACTTTGTTTTATAAAATTTCTATAGTTTTGACTATCTTGGTTTAGGCATTTAAGTTCTTTTTATCTTAGCTGTGCTACTTTTGAAATAGGTATGCATGCCATTTGCACGGTCTCTGAGGAAATTCTGGCTGCTAAAGGCAAGCTACTAATAGTGAGCTGAGTGGGCCTTATAAAAAACAGGTTAGTCTTGTTGGTCAGAGTTTCTATTCTTAGTAGAAGGCTAAGTCACAGCTCACAATAAGACTGCTGCCACTCTTTTCCACAGTTTGACATTCTGGTTCCCTACACTGAGCAACAGTGAAATGTTGTCGTAGCCCAAACTAGGGGCCTGATTTAGATCTTGGCGGGACTACTGTCATCTCTCCGTGCCAAAGTATCCAAGTACTCTTTCAAGCTCATGGAATCCCACCCACCCTATTTAGATGTATGCAGGCTGAATCTCCGTCCAAGTCAACAGAGGGTTTACAGTCGTGTACGCAACTCGCCGCTGCCGACATGGTGGACAGCTATGCTGGCAAATAGTACTCCATCGGCGGGGTTGCACCGAGCCTATTTAGCTTACACAGTTGGGCTGGAGGTGTCCTAGCAGGGATTTTGTCACAGGACGCAATCACCAATGTACCATTCCTGTGGGTACTGGATGGATGCTAGCACTACACGGCTGATGTGTTTTGGCTAATTGCCAACACTTGCATACCACACTATAAAATACACTACATTTCAGACCATGATCCTTTGCCATTCCACTGCAGCACAACATTTAGCAGCTGAACATTTGTCAGTTGTCAGGGGTCTTATTTTGTTTTCTCTGATTCTTCTCCCTTTTTCCTTCTTTCATTTATTTTCTTGTGGGTTATAGAATTTATTTAAAATCTGTTAATTTAGATAATGGCAGGGAAGAAAAATCTCAATTTTACAGATGGAGAATTGTCAGTCATGGTTGATGAAATCATTAGAGTACAGTGACAAATGTTTGGAGCCCAAGTACAAAATACAACCATACCTCAGAAAAGGCAAATGTGGGTTAGAATAGTTGACAGAGTGAATGCTGCAGCTAACAACCTGCACACACAGGAAGATATTAGGAAGAGGTGGAACTACCTGCCTGTGAGAGTGCACTCCCTGGCCTCCATGCATCACCTGGAGGCCAAGAGGACTGGTGGTGGTTCTCCCATATCCCCTTACAACTTTTTCCCTGGGAGAATGTCTTGTAGATCCTACATCCTGAAGGCTTGAGAGGAATCCCTGGTGGAGTGGAGACTGGTAAGTTAGACTGTTGAATGTGTCATCAAACCTAAATGTCCTTATTACTTTATATTTAGCTGTTGCTAATGTGTTTTGCACCTTTTGCAAACATAGAAACCTATATATATTTGTATCAAACTATTGTTTGTCTTGTTTGTGTGTTTCAATGTATTATCTTTTATCTAAGATTACAGGTTTCAATCTATCCCCATGACATTTCCCATGATATAATGGTCCTTGTAAGTGTTTTTACACCAATTAACATATTTCATATATGTGTCATATATAGTAATTGTATGTTGCTTTTAACTGCATATTTTCACTAGGTATGTTTAACTTTCAATGTTGCAAGTGTTGTTAATATATCATTGAAATGACTACAACTACCATGATGCCTTGTTTTGCTTTTGTGAAAATAAGATTGCAATGTTATCTTGCTCATTCTCTCTTTTCTACAACATTTTCACATATGTTAAAGTGTAATGTATTTATCAATCAATAGTCCAAGCTAAGTTTAGAAATATTGCAAGGTTTATGATGTCCTATCCTTGATATGGTATAGAATTGATGTCATGTGTTTCACAAAGCAAAGTTTGTTGACTACAAAATTGTAAGGTATGTAAATTTGTATGCTGAATGTAAGTGGTCTTTTTGTAAAATTGACTCTGTAATATTTATATGATGACTAATGCTATATATCATTCTAAGTTGTGTAATAGTCAGGTTTTTAGCATGCTAGTCCTTGGAATGGTTGATTTCACATTTCTCCTCTCTACTGTGCTGTTTGGAATGCTTGGTATATTTCATGTATACTTTCTAATTAATTTATTTTTGTCATTTCAGGAGATCTTTTCACCTGCTTTTCTGATTTACTTCTGTGTGCCATTTAAACTGTTTCTGTTTTTGATTATAATGCCACTGAAAGTACAATCAGCATGTTAAATATATTTTTCCTTTTAGGTCGCTGTTTTGTTAGCTTCAAACACATTTGATGTAAAATCCAGCCTTTTAATAATTTATTTTTTCATTCCTAATAGGCCCAACTCCGAGAGTATGTGGGCAAACACCTGCCACTGAGGAGGCCTCCACTCCACACCAGGAACAAGCCTTCAGTGAGGACTCCACTCCTGCAAGTCTGGATGATGAGGAGCAGGCTGGCCCACCTGGTCTGCCTGGGCAGACAGCTCCAGTGAGTCTCACTCATGACACACACACACACCTCCCACCCCAGCTGTTACCACATCTCATCCCATGGATATCTCCACTTCCTGTGTCCAAAGCAACCTCATCCCAATTTTGGGCCACCCAGTCCTTGCTGCTGGTCACCCGACATCACCACCACCACCTCACGTTCAGCCAGGAACCAGTAGGATGGGGCACACTGGGTCAAGGTCACAGGGTAGTAGGGGTCGTTTCAGGGTACCTGTGGGACTGCAAACCTGTGAGGGTTAACTGTCACCCAGGCCACCATCAACCAAGTCTTGGGATCCTTCCATCAGTTTCAAGACATGATGGGCCAGGTCCTTATAGAGCTCTGGGAGATGAAGCAATTGCAAAGGGAGCTTAATGTTTAGACAGAAAATCACAACTCCATTATAAGCTACTTGATTGGGGTGCTGCATGACATTTTCAACCATATGTGCAGAACATTTCCAGCACCATCTTCCCCTTTCTGTGGTCCAACAACATCTGGGCCAACTACATCTGCCTCATCCACAGAAAGGGAGGCCCTGCCACAAGAGGGGACACCTGCAGCCACCTCAGTCCCTGCAGCTGTAGATCCACTAGCCCCCCGCAGGAGTACACGTTCATCCAAACCACCAGGAGAGGATGGCAAGACCATCACCAGCAAGAGATGCCAAACCTAATTTCCTCCAGTGTGTTACTACCATTCACTCTGAGGACTATTTTATGGACACATTTACCTTCCTGATGCAAGTTTTATCTTGTACATTGGACTAATCTGGCTTTTCAACAATAGTTTCATTCACCTTGACTGACCTTTTATTTTTTTGTGTGTTTTATTGTTTTCATCCAGTTTAAGTTTATTTGGTTTTGTTTAATAAATGCAAAGCTAACAAAGTCAAACACTGGTGTAGTATTACTTTTCTCAATTACTTTATTTTTTTTCTTCCATCATACACATCATGTTCCTCACATCTGTCAGAAATGACAAAAAAAGAACAGAAACCACAAATCAACAATTTGCCTTTTATGAAAATGTAATAGATATTGTTTGTGATAGTTTACCAAAAACACTACAACATATACATAACCCAAATACCCAGTCCCATTTTTACATTTACAGTTCCAGACCTTGCCACCATGGAATGACGGGATTTAATGAAAAAAATCAGATTCAATAGCCAAACAATGACTTATGTATGTTGTCAGCTTGAGCCAGATCTTCTGGCTAATAATAGGAATCCCTCATCAATTACACCAATACTCAAAACCATGCCATTACAGCATTTTGAGGCCCCAGGATCATTCCTATACACTGTTGCAGTATCTAGTACAATGTCACAACTCAGTGGTGTGCTACAAGAACTATTTTCTACAGCTTCATACACTTACCACAAAAAGAGGTATTTGCCAATGTAAAAGGAGATTATTATGCTTTGGCTTGACTACCACATGTGGATAGATCAATTTAAGCAGCACATATTGCCTTGGTGACAACATTCAACCGAAAACAAGTCTAATGCAATCTTCAAAACTTACATTCAATCACTGTTCAGTTGTATTTTTACAATATATTTACACCACACTTCTGTGTGTCTTACACAGAATCAACCCATGTTCCCTTTGTACTTCCCAACAGCAGGATATAACAGCAAATGTCACAACTTTGAAATGTCCAAATGAAGATAACATGGTGAAGGAACCTAAAACAGGAAAAAAATCTTTACATTACATTACAAAATAAACACACTACTAATGAACTATTTTGAGGACACATTTGCTTAGGATAATCAAGGATAAACAATGTTAATGTATACAGTAGTCAATGTGTCAAAACTTTGATCAACAAACAGCTTTGACCTGGATTTTCCTTAACTTGCCCATTCTAAAAAATGTCCAGCACAGACTGTCATCCTCATTAGATTAAAAGTTGGATTTAACATTTATTTTTTTAAACTGAAAATATATACTCACACTTATGTGAAGAAGTTGTCAATAACATCTTGACGTAGGTCAATTCCTTCCTCTTCACCACTATCATCTTCATTTGACAATTCAACATCCTCACCTGGTGGCTCTTCATGGTCTCCATCTTCTGTGACTATGTTGTGCAACATGCAGCAGGCCATAGTGATTTAGCACACCTTATTGGGTGAGTAGAGGAGGGCTCCACTAGTCTTATCCAGACAGCGAAATTTGGCCTACAGGAACCCAAAAGCCCGCTCCACTGACCTCCGTGTTCTTCCATGGGCCTCATTGAAGCGGACTTCCCTTAGCGTTGTTGGATGTCTCAGTGGTGCCAACAACCATGGTCGGTTAGGATAAGCTGAGTCATCTATATGACAAAAAAATACCCCAAAAATATTACTATTGTAGATAATGAAACTTGAAATTAACCAAATAATATCTATCTACAGATTGTACTTACCAACAAGCCAGGCCCTCTCAGGTCCAAGGTGTGACATTTGCAGGGGTATGCTGCTGTACCATAGTACAAAGGAATCATAGGCTGATCTGGGGAAATGTGCACAGACACTTGTGAGGTACAAATCAGGTAAGCAACACAACTTGCACATTGATTGAATGGAAGTGCTTCCGATTCCGGTAGACTTGTTCCCTAAAGTGTAGCAGCACTAAGGCAATATGTGTGCCATCAATTGCTCCAACCACATGTGGTAAGTGACCCAACGCATAGAATTCTCCCTTCACATTCGCCAAATCCTCATGCTGTGGAAACTGGATAAAGCTGTTGATTGTCTCATTACTGAGGAAAGAACTTCTTGTAGCACACCACTGAAAGTTGGTTGTGACATTCCACCAGATACAGTCACAGTGTATTGGAATGATCCTGTGCCACAAAATGAAGTACTGCCATGAGTTTGACAATTGGTCTAATAGATGTGGGATTTCTATTGTGAGGCAGAAGATCTTGTTCCAGCTGCTGACATAAATCCAGTATAGTTTGCCTATTCAATCTGAATTTTTTGATAATATTCCCTTCTTCCATGGTAGCAAGGTCTGGAAATGGTCGGAACACTTGAGGCTGACGTCTCCTCACTCCCCCTGGGTTCATATGTCTACATTGAAAAATAAAAAATTGTTGTAAATGTTTGCTAAACCACACTTTACATATAGTTTTCAACATATATACATGTTTAATACATAATTATACTGAACCTTATTATGTTTAGCCAAATTTATTTTTAAATGTCACATTTATTACATGTGTAGATTGTCAACAGTGCTATAAACACCACAGTGCAAATCTTGCTTCGACCCACATTAAGGCACTACATTACACTCTATTTTAAAAGCTAATGAAGAACATTAGCATTTTTGACATGTAAAATAAGTAGCCACCATTTTGAGTGGTGATGACGCACTTAACAGTCACAAACACTTTATTCCACAATCTAAAATGGCGGCCTCCTGACCTCGCTGTCAGAACATTTGGAATTAGTCAACCGCGGTGGAAGTTGAACGCCTAGTGGGTTTGAAACTCCACGAAGGATCCAGCCATAAGCTAACATGTGTGAAAGCAATGTGGGACAGCCAATGGATGTGTCAGTCGCAGTTGACAATCGCGTACGTCATGTACATGTACGCGGCATTTGAAAAAAGCTCACTTACCTCCTAACATTGCAGCCAACAAGACCTCCCAACTTTTGATGATGTTTCCGACCTCTGGGAGCTACGATGCCAGGAAGAACAGGTGACAGAGCCCCAGCCTACTCGCAAGAAGAGCTGGAGTTGCTGGCAACTGACTTTCTATCCCTGTACGGCCAGCTCTATGGCTCACCAGAAGAACAGGTACATGTTTAAAATGTATTTGTAAATCTGTCTTTTTTTTAATACACAGGCTAGAATGTCCCTTTAAATTCCTGAGTGAAATGTAGTGATTGAATTGAAGTGTCATTTATTTTTTACATTACATAAAACAATGATGTTGTGAATTTGTAAGCATACTATGGTTAGAGAAAACCACAGCATTAGTATGTGTTGTGTGTTTGGAGCCTTACATTTTTTTGGGTGTGTATTTTGAGATATATGTATGTATATGTATGGTTTTCATGTGAAATGTAGAAATTTTACATGTAAAAATAGAAAACACATTATATCTTATTCACTATTGTACATAGATAAACCTTTTACAAACCAAATCAAAATGATGCTCACTCAGCCTAGATCAGGTGTCTCCAACCAGTAGTTTGCGAGCTACCTGTAGCTTCCAGGCACCTTCAGAGTAGGTCACAGCTTTAAGTTATTTTTCAAATGAGCACAAGGTCATATTTTCATTTCAAAGTTAAGGGAAGGCTGTGTTCCTGTGACATCATGATCATCAAGCTGCAGATAGCAGGGCCTGACAATGAGCAGTGCTCAGGTAGATTTGTGGGCCAGGCTGGGGCTGAGTCACAGAGGTGAACAACTGAATCACTGAGGTATTGGACTCTTAGAAAAAAATCCTTGTCAACTCAAAATTGGAGTTGTGAACTAAATGAAGCTTCTGAATATTTTTAAATGGAAGAAAAAAAAATGGAGCGTTATTAATTACACAAACAGTTTAAATTTCATAGGCTCTCAGTCCCCCATACAAATATATCCCTTTCATACGCACCCATGTTCATACATTCCCAAAGAGCCTGCTCTCACTGACACACATGTGCTCCGCCGCCGAATACTCTCGACGCGGTTCTGAGACGCCAAGAGAAGTGTAGCGTACTCGCAGACACACACGTCAAGTTGGCACATCAGCAACCTCAGTTACTACTCGAGGGAAGATCATGTGATTTCCAGAAATTTTTGGACATATCATACAGGATGAAAACTATATAAATGTGATAGAACAGACAAACCAATGATGGTTGATTGGGGCAACTGCATCACACTATATGGAGAGGGGGAACAAGGAAGTGGTCATTAGATATCCGAGAAGGAAGTAGAACCGGTATCAAGGACTGAACTGACAAGCCTCTGAAAGAGAAAACAGCCTTGAAGAAGTCGTGGGGTACACCCTACGCGACGAAACACATGTTGGCTGGCTAAAAGAAGAAGGAAAATAAAGAAACCAAATAAAAATTGTTGTTTCCTAACTGCTCTCATAATATGCTATTCTATTCAGCGTGTGCTTAGGGGGTTGTAATTATAATTGCAGTGATCCGTGTGATCACATGTTTCAAGGTGGTAGGGTGGATCCGCCTTCCCGTGAAGGTTTGTGACTTTAGTGCGAAATAGGAGGTGAGCACCTAGATTCACCCCAAGATTGCTAATATTTACTGTGATGTTATACCAATTTTCACCTAAAGTGAAAGCCAGCATATTTTGTAAAACAATTTCACAATGGTAAAACAAACTTCAAATAACTAGAGATATTTTGGAGTCAAATGTGAAAATGTTTTTCCGCTGTACTGAAGTGGGTTAGAAATGTATCAAGACCTGTGTATTTACTTATGCTGTAGAAATCATTTGTCAATCTACTCAAAAAATGTTTTATTAATTTCTTCAACAGCATAGGTATCGACATAGTGCGTGATACATTGATAAGCTACTTCAGTACAGAATCCATATAATTTTTTTGTTACATTTGAAATATTTTTTAGTTACTTGAAGTCGGTGTTACCACTGTGAAATGCCCAAACAAAGGAAACAGGCTTTCAGTTTCAAGACCTGGCTTTTCAGTCGGAATGACTAGAATTGCGCTTTCCTCTACCTTGGTCACTGTCTGCATTAGCGCCGGGACACCCCATTTGGGGTAGCTGCGCGCTTTATAAATGCCTTTATTATTATTATTATTATTATATTGCAGGATAGGTTGACACACATTGAGTTATATTTTACTTTTTGGGAATGAAAATGATGCAGATTTCTGGGCCTTGTAATCACACTGTACAAAAGTATTTTTGGTTTATATCCCATTTGGTGGGCATAAGTTAACTATTCTAAACAACAAAGCCAAACCATTAAGAGGTGTTAAACAGTTCATGTAGAGAAATAAAAATGGATAAGAGACAAGATCATACATGATATAAGGGCTATCATGGGGAATTACAAACCTGTAACCAAATGTTTTCTTTATTGGCATTTTACTTATACATAGGACAATTCACCATTACTTGTTTACATAGTACCAATTCTTTCCTTTACATATTAGGCCAATCATCTTTGAAGACTTGACAGTATGTAGTTAGTGGTTATATATTCACATCAAGATTGCTCATACTGGTTCGGGGTTCTCTATGGAGGTCTAGCCTCTCCCTTCCTACCTATACAATGCATCGCTGTGTGCAGTTCCTGTCTGTTCTAGCCCATTGTATAATTTTGGGATTGTCCCTTCTAAGGTTACTACATTTGAACAGAGGATGTTGTGTTGCCATCTGTGTGCCCTGAAACTGGCAATAAACAAACATAAAAACCTCAACTCAACTGGCACAGGAGAGAGATATACGTATATATTTGAGAGGTCTCAACCCTGGTGGGCGGGGGGGTCCCTGGCATTTGGTCAGCATTGAAGTAATTTTGTCTGAGTCCGTTCGTAACTTGTCTGTGGGGCTATGACTGTATTTCTCAGGAAGGGGCTATAGTCTCCTTTCACATCTGCTAGCGATGGTCCAGGTCCATCACTATTAACCATTAAAATTCTAATCCGTCCTGTCCCCGCTATTTTCATCTGCACTATTAGAGTGGCTCGGATGTTCCCAAGTAAATAGTATATTTTTCCACTGTTCTGCAATTGGGTGTTGTCTCTGCCCTTTCGCCTCTTCCTTATGCAAGGCCCTACTCTACGCACTAGCCCAGGTAACCACATCTCGGTTCCAGACATTTATTTGTGGGCCAGTGACAGACTTCCATGTCATAGCTATCCGTCTTTTGGCCAGCGTCAAGGCCAGATCGATAAATCTATTCCCCGCTTTGTGTTTTGGTGGGTGGGGGAAAAGTCCTAGCAGACAGGTGCCCACTGTAGTGGTAAGGGTGCGCCCCAGTGTGGCATTTATCTTAGTCATCACATCTGACCAGTATGTGCATAACTTCTTGCAGCCCCAAGTCATATGTATGAAATCCGCATCAGTTTGGTTACATCTTGGGCAGCATTTGGGTTCTCCTCCATATGCAATGAATAGGCGGTGGTGCGTCATATACGATATGTGTATAAAATGTAATTGAATATATTTCAGTCGTGTGTTACGGGATATCTTCTTGGGGGATTCCAACACTTTACCCCATTCCACTACGGAACATCTCTATAGGCCAGACTGCATTTATGAATGCCATCCAGGGGCTTAATTGCCACATTCAACAAATGGTGGTAGCTTACCTGGCAGGCATTCATAGTACTGTGTCTGGCCTGCAGAGAGCATTTACAGGCCTAGCCTCCTCACTGACCGCAGCCTCCTAACTAGCCCAACCTTGTGCCCCAACTCAGGCCCCATCCCCGCCCCAAATCCCTATTCCCAGCCCTGTTCCAAGCACACTCACTCCTTTTCATGCACCCACTCCAACACACACAAGCACCACACGCAATCATAAACACAAACACACCAAAAAACACAGGCACACACCCGAACAACATACAGACACCATGCCCACACCTACCACCACCACCACCAGCACACCCACACCCACCACCACACCAACACCCACCACCTCACCACCACACCCACAAATACCACCACCAGCACAACTGCAGACACCACCAGCATACCCACAACTACCACCACCACCAGCATACCCACAGATACTACCACCACGCCCACATGCACCCCCACCAGCACACCCACAGACATCACACCCACATGCACCACCACATCCACAAGCACCACAACCACACCTCAACAGCACACTCATTCACATAAATTAGAAACAACACCCACAAAACACAGACACCCACACTCACCCGAAAAACATACACCTAGGAAGAAACACATACCCAAACGTACACGACATACACTAGACCCACATGCATCTGCAACCTCAACAGACACATGCACAACACCCGCTGTCACTCCCTCTACCTCCAAAACCCAACCCGCTAAAGACCATGCTACCAGTTTTCCTATGAAGATTACTTATTTACCCTTGACTTGAGCCCTTCCCTACCCCAACCCACCCTTCCCAAATGCCAAGCCACCTCTTCCAAAATCCAACCCACCCCTTCCATACCCAAGACCACCCCTCCCAAAGCCAAAACCACCCCTCCCAAAACCAAAATGACCCCTCCCAAACCCCAAAACACCCCATCCAAACGGAAGACCAAGCCATCTCAAACCCAACCCCCTCTCCCAAGAAAGATAATTGAGGTGCCTGATCTGTGCCCACTAGATGCCCCTTCCTGAGGAGGTTCCCCTTGGCAGTTATTTAGGAGGCAAGCTTAGTGCTACAGCACAACAGCACACTGGACATTATAATCTATTGTACTGCCAATTATTACAAACTTTTAATTGAGAGACGTATCTCTTTGGTTTCACCAAGTTTGTCCTGACATTAATTTTCCTTGACAATTGTTTGATTCCTAGAAATGTTTATGACTAAAATGTGAAGTACATATTTTTATTTACCATTTTGGCAGGAAATACAACAGATTATTATAATGTCTACTTTGTTAAGTGCATACACTAGCTTACATTGTATGTGATATTCATTTGAATTTAGGTGCAAGGATTCATCATGATAATGGACACTTGCACCAACAAATAGATGTTGTTTATTTAAAGTGTTAACAGAGGTACCTTGATAAGTGATGAGAATAAACACAAATGCATTGTACCTTAAGAAAACTGTGACAGTTGAAATTGGATAAAATACAGGAATTGCACTAGACAACGAGAAATGTTCCATTGATTAATATGTAAAATAATTCCAGTTTGGGACTGACATTGATTTTACTTAAAAAGAAAACGTGACACCTTGCCTAGTGCAATTTCTACATTATGTTACATTTCACTTATCGCAATGATGTGTAATACATATGTTTTTAATTTGACATTTTTGGAATTTATTTCAACACACCTGTAAGGTCACTTTTAGATTTTTGGATTGATGTCCTTTTTGTGTAAGTGTCCATTTTTTTTAAGGCAGCTTGCACCAAATTTTGAAATACAAT
Source organism: Calotriton arnoldi (assembly GCA_963921515.1). Lineage (NCBI taxonomy): Eukaryota > Metazoa > Chordata > Amphibia > Caudata > Salamandridae > Calotriton > Calotriton arnoldi. The sequence continues at coordinate 81,170 of CAWUFW010004493.1, read as the reverse complement.
GTAATTATACAGGTGTATTTCTTTAAATTTCTTAAATGTCAACATTGCACACATATGTATTGCACATAGGTATGCTATTGCTTGTAAGACAGATTTAAAAATGCACGAATGCAAATGTTAAGAGACAAGTCAAAAGGTAACAGGTAAAAGTGGAGCTTACCTTCGATTCTGTCCACGACGGTGTTGATTTTGATCGTCATCAAGCAGCAGCAGCAGAGGCAGGACATGGAGGATCGAGTCCATGGTAGTCAAGGAAGTGTGAAAGTGAGAAAAGGTGAGTTTCTACCTTATATCCCTTTCAAACCACCAACTCAGGCGTGGAGGATTTCCCGACACAGTCACATGCAGGAAGGCACATCGCGATTGGCCCGGCGGACAAACTGGCTATCCTCCCTCCAATAGCTGTTTTTGCCTATGGTGCAGTTGATGCGGGTGAACATAACTGGCTAAGTCAACGGCACTACAAATGTCTTTCGTCCATCAAACCGCCAGCATCTCAATAGAGAAGACCGCCTAGTAGGCAGACTGGGAATCTGTCAAAAAAGTGATGGCGAGCCCATTACTGCCAAGATCTAAATCAGGCCGTTGCCTACTCCACCTGCAGACAATAGACTCAATGTAGGAATTGAGACAATGGTGAAATGCTCCTAGAATCAAACCTGCATCTGAGAAATTATATGCAAGTATTCATCTTCATTTACTAAACGATAAGAAGTAACAATAAAGATCTGGCACCGGAAAACAATGGTTTTTGGTCATTCTCTCTTTCCCAAAGAGTAAAGTATTAGTGGAAAATAAACATATTTATGAAAATATCCAGCCCTTATTTAGAAAGAGGTACAGTGCACCAGTCAAACATCTGTCCACCCTTTAAAGAGTCATGTGGTATGCACCTGTAAAGCCCACTTCCACATGACAACTAGACCATTTCAGCATTCAGCCCAAGCAACAGCATTGTGAGCGCCCAAGCATTTATGCCATGGCCCTCTGATCAGGCATTCCAATCCTGGACAACCAGCATGCAACTCATGTCATTATAAGCAAGAATGGGCTTTGGTGTCCTTCCTGTCGAGGCTAGCCAAGGTTTTAATTCCCCAGTGGACAGAAAATGCAAATGCTGGTGATGATTGATATCTGGACACGTTATTCAATTGTTATGCATGGCTCTCAACAAGTGCCACTAGTGTGAATGACTGGATTCTAAATGCAGTAATTCACTGCTATGACATGGCAATGGTGGATATCAGAACTTGTTACCCGCTGTTGCTCTGTCATAAAGGAATTCCAGCTGCTCTGACAGGAGAGCCTGTCGGAGCGGCGCTCTGAGTGGCCCTGGAAAGCAGGTAGTACTGTTCTGGAGCACAGGCAAGGTAAGGCACAGACAATGGTGAGGTGAGTGGCAGTAGACCATGTACTTTTGTTTTTAATTGGGAGGAGAGGTCATGTAATGTATTGCTCCCCGTTACTTCATTGCCCCTGCATAGCTGTAGAAAGAGAGCCAGATGATTTTGAGGGCAATACATAACATAGAATTATAGATGGGAAAATAAGTGAATTGCGGGAAAAGTTTTCATCTTGGGGTTCTGAGTGACATCATAGATAACCCGATCTTCATTCTCATTGTCTATTAGATGTCACTGAGAATCCCTCGGTGAAGAACATCCCTGTAATTCAATTTTATTATGTTGTATATGGCTGCCACTGGAAGCCTTTAGCATGAATAACTGGATCGGAATACAGTTCTTCACTGCTGTTACATAAAAACATTGGGTAACAAAAGTGGTTGATCACTTTTGTAACTTCACCAAGATGAAGTGCTCACTTCCACTTTGTTCTGCTGCCTCGCCTGTGTCTCCGTATACCTGAGCACAGCAGCAGAAGGGCAGTTGGCATGCTCACCCACTTTCTACCGCCTCTCCTTGGTCTCCACAGACCCAAGGGAGATGAGAGAATGTGGACTGCAATTTTCCTGTGACCACTTGCCTTCTCTTCTGTCAGCAAAGGTCTCTGTAGTCCCACTTACAGTGAAGAAGAAGTCTTGCTGACAAGTGGCTCTCATGGAGCCGTTGTCAGTGTGGAGCTGGCTTGCCGCTCTCAGTGTGAGAGTGGGGTGCATGGCTTTGGGCTAGGATGGGACAGGAGTGCACATAAGGTAATGGGGTGGGTGGCAGTAAACAAGGCCATTTTGTTGAGTTTGGGTGGGGAGGGGGCAATGTTGTCCAGAGGGTGGTGGGGCAGGTGGTAGGAGACCGAGAATTCATTTTTTAGTTTAGGGAAGGGGGAGGGTATGTTATGGGCACTGATTTCACCCTTTGTACCTTGTACCATAGCACGCTCTTTAATCATGTGTTTATCACCCCAAAGACTACCTTCTTGGCTTGCCCAGAATGGATTAAAAAATAGGAAAGGTCTCCTAAGAATGGTCTAAAGGTGTACCTGGAGGCCCGGGCTGATTTCTGATCATTGACACAGACACTAGACATCTAGAATGAAATCTCACGGTAAAATGCAAGATTTTGGCAAATCACGTGACTGCAGCCATCTTGGCTTGGCGCGGATATAAATACTACGCCCCAAGCCACGATGCCTTGCTTGGCTTCATTCCTGCTTGGAGGGCAGATCTCCTCGCACTCGCTTCCTGCCTGGCCTGCACAACAGAGGGTGGAATCCTCAACAACTTACCCACAAACTTTTCTTCTACTTCTGAATCCCACTCAGTTCATCCAGCGATGAAGATCTGAATCTGGCTCCCCACAGTTACTGCAAAAGAAAAGAAAAGACAGAATTAAAACCTACTACAAGCTGAAACACATATTTCTGCAAAGACACTAAGTTAGTGCACTAACTCTTGTTCACCTCACAATAAGACTGTTGGAGATTTCGAGAAGAGAATGTTTATTTCAGAATCCAAATTCCCAATTGATCCATAGCTCAAAAACTATTTAAAATTTCCATTTTTGTTGAAACACGGACTGAAGGAATTCCTTGGATTAAAGACTGAAACAAAGAAGGCATGGTTGCTTAAGACTACATGAGAAAAGGATCAACAGGTTAATTGAAGCGCACATAGAGAGACTATTAGAAGGAGAAACAAAAGCAGATTTCTGAGATAATACATCTGAAGATGCAGATTCAAATATCTAGAAAAAGGTCTGTGTAATTAATCAGTGTGAATTGTAAGATATTAATGTGCACTAAGAGATGGATGTTTTCATACCAGCAATTAGGTGGGGAGTGTACTAATGTATTTCTTATATTTATTTAGTACATATGAAGTCTGATAATCCTTGCCATTCAGACAAGGAATATGAGGGGTCTGAACGAAGACATGCAGGTGCATCAGGAAAAAAGTCAGTTGGAGTACACGTTAACTAGAGGTGCCTCATTTATATCTCTCTCAATCCCAAACCCTCTTCCCTTCTGGGAATATGCCCAGGGTTGAGAGAGGAGAGTAGGTGGATAAGTATCCCCCTTGTGTAAGTCTTGATATCCAGGTGAGTGGCAACTGCGACATGTATCTCAAGGGTGGAGAGGGTGGACTGCAGGAGGCCATATTTTTTCTTTATTTAGGGCTCCCGGTTTTATGGTATTTATTTTTTTGACATTTCCGTCTGTATTTATCCATATTTATTTTTTGCTAATTTTATCTATATTTATTCATATTTATTTTGGGTTTTGTGGCAAACTGAAGCTGATATTAGTATATTTCCACATTTATTTAACCGGTAAATATGCACTCATGTTTGAATGCCTACTAGGTTTCAATGCTGTAAACACTCGCAGAAGATAAATCAATGCACTTATATGAAAATATGCAAATTTCAGTATCAACCTTGTGCATATCTACTGCTGTTAAAGCCTCGTTACTAAAAGTCCTTTCTTTCTTGGCCCCTTTACCTATCAATTCACACAGCTATTGGCATGGCAGTCATGGCAGACAGTATTTAGAATTACTCAAAAAGCAACCCGATTTCCGTTTTTATCCACATTTAAAAATAAATACAGACAAAAAAATAAATGTTTTCTGTCTGTATTTATCTGTAGAAATCGGTAAAAACGGAAAACAGGGAGCCTTATTTATAATACATATTGTTTATGGCACCCACATTGCTCTTCAGGACCTGCTTACATATTGGGAGCAGTTGTAGTCGATTTATGGGGCATAAACAACATAAAACTGCGATAGGGGTTTGGGGAACAGCGACCGGAAGGAGGTCTGTCCCTTGGGAGTATTGGGGGAAGCAGTGCAGTCTAGACGGCTGTGCACCGTTTGGGCTACATCTATTAGAAAATGTAGCCCAAGGATACAGATGGGGTTATTTTGGGCTGCCACCCACCATTTCGTGGTAGGTGTACCTGGTGACAGCCCAGTTGTAGGTAGTGGTAGAAAGTTTTCTCTCAAAAAGCTTTTTGGTTGGTATTAGTCAGAGTAGCTAGGTAGTTGAGATTATGGCGGAGGACAAGATTACTATGGTGCTTCATGTGTTAGAGGAGGCGGGGTGCCTGGATTTAATTGTTGAAGGTGGCGTGGCTGCGGAGACGAGCCGGCCGGCGAGGTGCGCGTCGGGTGGGGTTGCCGCTGCAGTGTTGACGTGCTCCCTGCCCCAAGGATGCAGTTCCAAGCGTGTGAAGGTAGGCATTCGGAGCCGCTCGCGGTTGCGCGGAGCGGCCCCATGAAGTCTGCCAGGTCTGGGTGGGTTGGGTAGGGGCCACAGGTTATGAGTGGCAAAACAAATGAGGGTGCAGTGATGAAAGCGGCTCCCCGCAGGGGCTCTCGGCCTGTGGGGGGAGTTGTAAAAAAGGCCGGCATGGCAAGGGGCCGGGGCACAGCGGACGGTTCCATTATATGAGGCCTGGGGGGAAGTGTTGAGCCTCGAGTGCGCGGCTGGAACTGGGGAGGAGGAAAGGCAGGCCACATGGTGGGGGAGAGATGTGCCAGCCATGGTGCTGGGAGGCCCTGGTGGCCAGGAGGTTGAGACAAACAATATAGGGGAGACCCAGGAGAGGGGGGAGCAAGGATGACAGTTGGCGTTAGCAGGCCTATCCAGAGCTGGCAACGGGGATCAGGCAGAGAAAGCAGTTAGTGAGGCCAGGGGGGCTGGGACCAGATTCCCCGGTATCCCTTGAATATGTGGGACTGGATGCAGAGTGCGCCATGGGGTCTGCAGGGCACAATGGCCAGGAGGTATTCCATGGGGGATAGATTTCTTTCAGGAGCAGAGAGTGGTGGGAGCGCACGGGGGAAGAGGCGGCAGGGTATATGTACATTAACAAGGCTGCGAAAAGGGGTCCAGCATCGGCCATGGTGGCCATAATGTTGGAATGGAGTGAGGAGGTAGGTCAGGAAGAGGATGTAGGACTAGGCAGGGTCCCTGCTCAGCAGATGTAACTGGGGGCTTGGAGGGGGGTATCGCAGGCACAGGAAGTTAAGGGCACGGGGCATACAGCGCCAAAGAAGGACAAGCTCTCCCATGCCTGGTAGAAGGGAGTCAAGTGGCAGGGTTCAGTTTGTAGGGACTGTAGGGTCCTGCACACCAGATCTACCATCTTTTTTACAGGTCTCTGGACATCGGCAGGTGGCGCACTAGGCAGAGCACAGTGCGGCTAACGCACTCCGAGGTGAAGAGAAGGCATGCTGCATAGCGGCTAGCCGGATGGTGTCGTGGGACCCAGTCTTAACTGACCCAAGAAGATCTGGTAAGGCCTCGTCAGGGCGTACAGAGGACAAGTGGAGAGCGTCTTCGGGAGGACGGACATAAGGGTCATGATGTCCTGCAGCGGTGGAGTTCCTGGGAGGGTTTGCTATGGCCCCCTGGGAAAAAGTAGGTGGTTACCCCACAGTGGGGCATGATGTGCCACAAGAGGTGGCAGTTGGCAAATGCAAGACATGGTCAGACGATTTGGTGGACTGCGTGGAGTTGGATTATGATAAGGACAGTCTTGAGGAAGGCGAGATTGTCAAAAGTGATGTGCCAGGTGCTATGGAACAGAGGCTCTGGCAGCACACTGCAGGGCAGTACGAGGGGGGTCTGGCTAATCAGTGTCTGAGTAGTGTTTTTCAGGCCATGCACAAGGCACAGGCAAAACCAATGGACATCCATTGGGGAAAGGAGGCTTTCACTGGCAAGGTGGTAGACTTCGGAGAGGGCACTGACCCTAATGCCAGGTAAGATCATAGGAGCTGCAGGGTCGGCTCCGATGATGCATGGTGTGGGTGGGGAGATGAGGATGCAAGACTGTGGAAAGGTACATATGTGATGGACATGGGGGTAGGCATGGAGAAACGGTGGGCCTGGGTCATAGGAACTGACGGCATGAAGAACAAAACAGTGGTTACAGTGGATGGGGGGTTAAGTACAGGAGGGGGGACACCAGTAGGGGAGAAGACAGATGACAAGCTCAAGGAAAAAGGAATGGGGGACGGGGGGCAGAAGGAGGAAGGTAGAAGGAACAGAGGGTAAAGAGAGCAAGTAGCTAAAAGTAAAGAAACTCCCGTACATGAGGGTGACTAAGCCTTTGGGACGCACCTTATGTTGTCCACCAAGGAAAAGATTTGGAAAGGGGAGTATGTAGAAATGTTTAAGCTCCTACATAGAAGGTTGAGGGCCAAGGAAGGGTCAAAGGAGGAGGAATATGAACTGGCAAATCGCCCCAAGGTGCTGATGGCCATAGAGAGCTGATAGGCAGCTTTTCTCATTTACTCTACTTTGTACTGTGAGAAATATCATGAGCGGACTATGCCCCTATTTAAGTACATGGATGTCATACACAAAGCTCAAATGTCATTTGAGGGTAATGCGTGGGCACAGTATGATGATGAATTCCGAGTGTGCATGGCCCTTGACGCAGAGGCAAAAAGGGAGAAATAGACACAGACCTCTGGCATCATACACTGGGTCTAGCAAAGTTTGGCAAGACGGTATTTATGGCCAGCGGCCTGCTAATAGTCTACCAGCCCTTTTCAGGCCCGCCCCACCCGGGGTGGGGTGGGTTACACAACAAAAAACCAGGGAGGGATGAAGGGGACCTGTTAGGATTTCAATAAGGAAATGTCCTCTAGAGAGTATTGCAGGTATAGGCACGAATCTTCAAAGTGCTCGGCAAGGCATGCACTCATACACTGTTATGGCAACACAGGGAGCCAGCAAGTGGACTGATCAGGGGGATACTCAGGCCAGTGGCAATAGAATCAAGGGGGCTCCGGTGCACCCCAACACATATCTGGGCCCTATAGAGGAGGAAAGGGGGCCCCAGGAGGGAAAAGCTCGTCTGGCGGTTAATTTAGTTAGACTTAAATTTTGGCTGTAGTCCAACTCCAATAAAGAGGATGCAGTGATCTTGCAGGAGGGGTTTCAGTGGGTTTTCCATTTGAGGTATGGGGGTCCTAGACTGAGACAATGGGCAGACAATTTCAAATCAGTAATGGAACATCCACAGGTGGTGCGGGAGAAATTACTGAAAGGAGTGAGGGAGGGTATGATGGCTGGTCCTTTTGATGAATGACCATTGAGAACCTGATTGTGTCCTCGATAGGGGTGTTTCCCCAGAAGGAGCAGGGTCAGTTCTGGCTGATTCAACATCTGTCCTGGCTGGAGGGGCAATCGGTGAACGATCTTATAGCAGAAGAGGTGGCTTCTGTGCGTATTCATCAGTGGGCGTGGCAATGGCACTGGTGGAACAGGCAGGAGTAGAAGCATAAATGGGAAAATGCAACATAAAGTTGGCATTTCCGTTGTTGCCCATACACTCTGATGATTTTCAGCTGCTGGGTATACAATCTGGAGGTCAATGGTACATGGATAAAGCCCTTCCAATGGGTTGCTCCATTTCATGTGCCCTGTTTGAGCGGTTTAGTTAATTTCTGCAATGGATGTTTACATCGTGCACGGGGCACGAGTGGGTGACCCATTACCTGAATGATTTTTTCTTTGTCACCAAACCTGGCTCTACGTACTGCCAACATCTGCTGGTAAGTTTTCAAGAGCTCATGGCTGACATTGGGGTCCCTTTGGTGCCCTAAAAGACAGTGAGCCCACAGACACCGCTTTCCTTTTTTGGGGATGGAGCTGGTCATGGAGGCACGTTTGCTTCAAGACAAAAAACTGAAGATGCAATTTTTGTTGGACACAATGCTGGACAAAGCCAAGGTCAGGGAGGTGCAGGTGCTTCTGGGCCACCTCAATTTTGCATGCAGGGTGAAATGGGCGGGAAAGACATTCTGTAGCAGGTTGGGGTTGGCTTTATCAGGCCTGTCTTTACTGCATCATCAGGTGCGGTTGTCAGCAGGGTTGAGGGAGGATCTGCCTATGTGGCACTTCTTTTTGGAGTCATTCAACCTTATCCCCCTGGGTCTGCCAGGTGCGTTTGAGTGGGATGTACAGATTTATTCGAATGCGGCAGGGGATATAGGATTTGGCTAAAACTGGCAATGGTATTGCACCAAAAAATGGACAGATGGTGGAAGCATGATGGCTGCAGCATCACCTTTCTTGAGTTGTTCCCACCGGTGGTGGCAGTCACCCTGTGGGGGAAGTTGTTGGAGCACAAAAGAGCTTTGTTTTGCATTGACAACATTGCAGTGTTGTAGGTGGTCAAAAGACAGTCGGCCAGAAACATGCAGGTCCTAAAGTTACTGCAGTTTTTTGCTTGCATGCTTAAAATATAATATTTTGTTCAGGACGAAACGCGTACCTGGTGTGGACAATGACATCACAGATGCTTTGTCTCATTCACAGAGGGAGAGGTTCCATGGGCTGTGAATGCCGATGGAGCTATGGACAGCAGGAGACAGAGGCTGTTCCAGCTGGTGGTAAGGTCTCTGGCCTTATCTACACAGAAAGCATATGATTACGGGGTGGGGGGATTTCTCAATTCAAGGACTTGTAGGAGGTCGGGTGCATGGGAAAGAGTGGAAGAAGTGGTGCAGTTTATTTTGGGGCTAACGGAGACAGGGCTTTCTCGGGTCACAATTGCGGGGAAATTGGCAGGCATTGCTTTCGTGGGTAAGTTGTTTTGCGGGTATGCCCCATCCACAGGGAAACTGGGTAAGAGGACCCTGGAAGGTTGGGCCAGGGAACAGGGTCATTCTGGAAGGAAGCAGAAGCCGCTTACGTGGCAGGTATTTACCAAGGTGATTAGTGTTTTGCCCAATATTTGTAGGTCAGAAAAGGAATCTATATTGTTTTCCACTTTGATGATGTGGATGTTTTTTGGGGCATTGAAAGTGTCGGAATTGTTGGGGGGCAGAGGTAATAGGGGACTACTATGGGAGGATGTGGGGTTTCAGCAGACAGAGGTTGGAATCGGGCTGGGCCATTCAAAAACGGATCCGACGTCGGTGGTAAATACAGTTTTCCTGCCAGTGTATCCTGAGGAGGGTTTTTGCCTGGCAGCATGGGGTAGGAAGCTATGGGGGTGATGAGTGGCATCCTCAGAGGAAGTTTTCAGACATGGTCTAGAGGACCCTCTGACTGCTTTTCAGCTGTTGGCAATCTTGAGAAAAGTGATCCATAAGTTGGGGTTGTTAGCTACAGACCATGCCATGCATTCATTTTGAATAGGGGCGGTAACAGAGGTGGGTAGGAGGGGCTGTTCCAAGAAGAAAAATATGGGTCTGTGTAGATTGTCTTTTAATTGTTTCAAGACGTATGTCAGACCTGACGGGGGAGAGTGTTGAGTGATTGTTTACTGTATTTTCCCTCACTGCTGTTTTCCATTTCAGGTTCAGTCCCGGGCCCAGAGGCTGCAGGCTAGGCAGTATGGATCGTAGAGCTATCATTTGTAAAATGGGCTGACTGGGAAGCCGGCAGCATGGGCATAATCTGGGTTTTGACTAGTCTGCTGTTTCTGTTGTTTGGCATGGAAAAGGGAGTATGCGTTGGAGCGAGCTGCTTCTTCCATTGAACAAGTTGCTTCCTTGCTGGCAGAACCCAACAGATAAGACTCCCGCCTTTCCTCTCTGAACCTACAGAGATCACCTGCAGAGTACCACAAGGATCATCGCTCAGCCCCACACTCTTCAACATCTACATGGCCCCCCTCGCCGCCATCGTCAGACAGCACGGACTCAGCATTGTATCCTACGCCGACGACACCCAGCTCATCCTCTCCCTCACGAAAGACCCCGAAACAACCAGACTCAGCTTCCAAGAAGGAATGTAAGACGTCGCAGCTTGGATGAGCAGCAGCTGTCTGAAACTCAACTCGGAGAAGACAGAAGTCCTCGTCCTTGGACCCACCCCCTCAGCTTGGGACAACTCCTGGTGGACCTCCTCCCTCGGCACCCCCGCCACCCCCATGGACCACGCCCGGAACCTCGGCATCATACTCAACTCCTCCCTCACCATGACCCGACAGATCAACGCCATCTCCTCCACCTGCTTCTACACCCTCCGCATCCTCCGCAAGACCTTCAAGTGGATCCCCCCCGAAGCCAGAAAGACCGTCACCCGCGCACTCATAACAAGCAGACTGAATTACGGAAACACCCTCTATGCAGGAATCAACAAATTGCTGCTATGAAAACTACCATCCAGAACACCGCAGCCAGACTCATCCTCGGCACCCCACGACATGAGCACATCACCCAACACCTGTGAGACCTCCACTGGCTCCCCGTCGAAAATAGAGTCACCTTCAAGCTACTCACCCACGCCTACAAATCCCTCCACAACATCGGACCCAAATACCTCAACGAAAGAGTCTCCTTCCAAGTACCCAAAAGGAACCTCCGCTCCGCCAATCTCGCCCTAGCAGAAACCCCACGCATCCGCAGATCGAGAGCGGGTGGAAGACCCTTCTCCTACACCACAGCCAGAGCCTGGAATGAGCTCCCAGTCAACATCAGACGATCCCCTACTCTGCACACCTTCAGAAAGAGCCTCAAGACCTGGCTTTTCGTCTGAGCCGGAGCTGCACCCCCCCCCCCCAGCGCCTAGAGACCCTCACGGGTGAGCAGTGCACTCTAAACCCCCTGATTGATTGATTCATTGATTGATTGAACAAGTTGATTCAAGGGAGGAATGCCCCTGATTTGTTGTTAGTGCATTTAGGCAAAAACTATATGGTCATGGAAAAGGGCTTTTTGTTACTGAGGGATATGAAAAAGGATCTGAAGGAGGTAAAAGCGCAGTGGTCAGGGTGTTTTGTAGCGTGGACGGAATTCATACCTAGGAGAAAGTGGAGGGGTGCTAACAAACCAGCAGCAATTGATAAGGAAAGGATGAAAATCAATAGGGAGATGCACAGGTTTTGCAGGGACGGAGGGCTAGGCATGCTGATTTGTGGTACCATAGGGCAGAGTTCTTTGTGGCGATGGGGTGCACCTTTCACGGTACGAGATGGAATTATATTTGTTGGCAGTGATGGAATTTTGACTCAAACATTTCGAGTACAGAGGTGATATGGTCATGAAGCAGGCGGGGGCAGAAAAAGTTAGATTAGTGTCTTTTTCTGGTGGCTGTTGGTCCACAAGTTTGCAGTGGTTTAGATTAGGTTATTGTTGTTGCCATGAGTGAACCAGCTGAAAGGGAGGGGATGAACAAGCTCAAACCGGAATGAGGCAGGAAGTTAAAGGTTTCGTTATATTAAGGTAAGTTTAGTAAATGTTAATAGATTCACTGTTAAACGGTAGGAGAAGTTAAAATTTTTACAATTGCAGTACAGAATGACATAGATAATTGATAGGTTACATTATGTGGGGGGTGGGGACTTAGGGGTGGGGTAGGAATGGTTGGTGACAAACTTGTATAGTGAGGTTGTAGTTTTGTAAGGCATTATGCTTATGAAAAGTTTGTGATGCACACCTGTTTCATTAAAGCGGCCTTCTTCACACATATTAAAGTGTCAGCGCTATGTGCTGTGCCCCTCTCACCTGATAGGGGTTTGGGGGACAGCTGACCGGAGGGAGGTCTGTCCCCCGGGGGTATTACGGAAAGTGACGCAGTCTGGAGGACTGTGCACTGTTTAGGCTACATCTGTTAGAGGATATAGCCCAAGGATATATATGGGGTCATTTTGGGCTGCCACCCACCATCTTGTGGTAGGTGTACCCTGGGGCAGCCCAGTTGTAGGTAGCGCCAGAAAGTTTTCCCCACCCACTCATCCCTCAGAGTAGGCTTTTGGGGAAGTGAGAAGCAGAGTGTCCACATTAAGGCTGGCTGAGTTGTTCGGGACAAGTGTACAGGGACTTGAGGAATTTGTATGGTTGTCTCTTTGAGACAGGTGCAGGTATGTTGGGGCCCACAAGTTTATAGAGGTTTAGATAAGGTTATTGTTGTTGCCATAGGTGGATCAAGCTGAAAGGGAGGGGGTGAACAAGCTCACACAGGAACAAGGCAGGAAGTTAAAGTTACGTTATAACAATTTAAGTTTAGTGGATGTTAATAGATTCACTATTAAATGGTAGGGAAAGTTAAAAATGTTACAGTTGCAGGAGTACAGTATGTCATGATGTAGATAATGGGTTACATTAGGTGGAGGGCAGGAACTTAGGGGTGGGGTGTAGGAACAGTAGGTGACAGACTTGTGTAGTGAGGTTTTAGTTTTGTAAGGTGGTATGCCTAGGAAAAGTCTGTGATGCGCACCTGTTTCAATAAAGAGCCTTTTTCACATGTTAAAGTGTCAGTGGTCTGTGCTGCTCTCTTCTCACCTAGAAGTGTGGTGGCTGCTCTCTTCTTGCCCCTGCATAGGTTACTGACTTCTGTGATCACTGGCAGATATCTTCAGGCGGCGTATGCCTCAAGGTGAGAAGAAGAGACTGACTATGAAATATCTGTTGCTTGCCTAGCCATTAGGAGAAGGCCAACACTGTTTGGCAGAATGATAGCTTCTGATGTCTTGACCCTGCATAGAGTAGTGGCTTCTGAGATTTAACTGGCAGATTTCTTCAGGTGGCATGGGCCTCAAGCGGAATAGAGACTGATTGAGGAGTAATTGTTGTTTGCCTGGCCATCAGGAGGAGGCCGATACTTCAAGGCAGCGTGGTAGCTGCTGTCTTCGTGCTCCTGCATAGGGGATTGGCTTCTGTGAACACTGGCAGATGTTTTCAGGTGGCATATGCCTCAATGGGAGTAGAGACTGATTGAGGAGTAACTGGTTTTTGCCTGGCCATGAAGCGGAGGCAGACCCTGCTTGGCAGCGTGGTAGGTGCTGTATTCTTGCCCCTGCAGTGGATACTTTCTTCTTTGATCACTGGTTGATGTTTTCTGACAAGGTGAAAACAGATTGACTGTAGAGCAGCAATTGTTTGCCTGGCCATATTGAAGAGGTGGATATACTTGGCAGAATGGTAACTGATGTTGGTGTGGCGCTGCATAGGTTACTGACTTCTGCGTTCACTGGCGGATATTTTCAGGCGGCATGTGCCTCAAGGTGAGAAGAGGAGGCTGACTGGCAAATAGCTGTTGCTTGCCTAGCCATCAGGAGAAGGCCGATACTGATTGGCCGCGTGCTAGCTTCTGTCTTCTTGACCCTGCATATGGTAGTGGCTCCTGAGATTTTACTGGTATATTTCTTCAAGTGGCATAGGCCTTAATGGGAATAGAGACTGGTTGAGGAGTAACTGTTGTTTGCCTGTACATCAGGAGAAGGCTGATACTACATGGCAGCATGGTAGTTGCTGTCTTCGTGCTTCTGCATAGGGTATTGGCTTCTGTGATCACTGGCACATGTCTTCAGGTGGTATATGCCTCAATGTGAGAGGAAACAGACTCAAAAGCAACCGTTGCAGATCTGGAAATCAAGGAAATTAATAGTGGCTGGCAGAGTATTACATGTGGTTTAAAAATTCACTTGTTGCTGCACTGGTTGCAGCTGCCCTGATGCTGCTTTATTGCCTTAATGAGAAGGTTAAATAGAATAGAAAGTGTGAGGCTGCTTCTCTGAATGAGGGAAAGGACCAGTTAATTTTTTAAGAGGATACCTCCAGTGGTGCATGCCAGGAAATCTGTTGATGGCTTAATTCAAATTTAGCTGCTTAACCTCATTAGGTTCACAAGCCATTATCATTAAATCACTGAGTTTCGTGTCTACACATTAATTGGGCAAACAATTTTTTACCCTTTCCATACAGGAGAAGAATATTTAATTTGTAGCAGTAGTAATAGATAATGTAAGAACAAGATTTAAAAGATCCAAAACCTGAGGAAATGCTCCTGGTAGATACATGAGATACTGCCTGACAGAATGAATACCCGGTACTCTTGCCTGAAAGATAAGATTTTGCAGTTTCCAGTTCGAATTGTAGAAGACTCTGGATATTTGTCAACAATAACTAGTGCAAAGGAAAAGTCCCAAAAACTTTTAGCTTTTGGATTGAACATTCTGACAGCAGGCATGAGACCCATGTTGTCTGTTAATCGAGCATCAAACTCATTTACAAATCTATCCAAAGTAGAGAAATAAACTTCCTGCTTTAAGCGCTCAGACTTTCTGATACATCAAAATGGCTGGATCTTTTCCCAACAGATTTACTGACAAAATATTCTGTCAGTTTGTTATTCAATTTACTGTGTCGTAAAAGTAGAGCCCTTGGATTGGATTTTTCTTGAATCTCAATTCCACACTGCTCTGCTAAGTCCTTAGCCTGACTTAACAATTTGGTTCACTGACTGTCTTGATGGATTTTCACTAAATCACTTCTTGTGACTTAATTAGGTCACAAGCTCTTGGGAAGTCAATTTCTTTTCTCTGTAGTACGTCGGAAAGACTGTGAGTCTTTTGGAGAATGAATTCCATACACTGCAATGTAAGTAAGAAACCAAAGTTTTCAGTGTTCTTAAGAATTCCATTGGCTTCTAAACTAGCCTCCTTGTGATGTTGTTGTGATTATATTACACAGAGAACAACGACAATAGACTCAAATCTGTACTTTTCTAACACAGGAATACCAGTAAAGCCACCTCATACCTGAGAGTCTTTTCAGCTCCATTACATATAGATCAATCTCTTCCTGAGCTTTCACAAAGAGCTCATGCCTTGGTGAACTTTATAAAAGAAAAACATAAACTGCTTGCAATGTTGAAAAGAAATGTTTTACTGGTTATATGTTAGTTACTGTTTGCACTAATTCAAGGTTTAGGCGAGGGGCATGGTAGTCTATATAAATTGCTTTTGATGCAATCCCTCTTATTTTTGCTTGGACACCATTAAAACAGCCACTCATTACAGATGCTCCACCCTAGCACTGTGCAACACATGTCTTCCAGTCAAGTCCAGCTTTCTCTACTGCTTCAACATTGGCTAAAGCAAGGCTGAAGGCCTCTAACTTCTCCATATGGTAACACCCTAGTGCATTCTCCTGAACATTTCCATCACCATCAACAAAACAGATGATAAAACTCAGCTGCTCTAAATGTGAAACATCTTTGGTTTTATCTAATAGCACCGCAAATTATTTGGTCACTTTTTTGACAATGGGCTAATGGACACAATCTACCACCACAGATATCATGTCATTTTGGTAATCAGGAGTGGTATAGTGCCCATACCTCCTGGACATTTTTGCTTTTAACCTCTCGTTTTATCAGAAATAATCTCTAACAATTCAATGTAATTTCCCATCTTGTGAGAATCCTCAGTTTTTTCTGCGAAATACAAGTCCTTGACGACCTAAGAAACATACTACCTTAAGCAACTGCTCCACATCTTGTCTATTCTCCTTAATTTCCCGCTCCGCTCCGCACCTCTTACTAGTATGGAATAAACTGACTGCTGACGGTTTGTAGGCTGCTGTAATCTTTTGAAGTTAGCCCAAGCAATAACTTACGATTTATGCTTCTCTGACTTTCAATGTTTGGACAAAGAACGAGTAAGCTTTTCCCACTTACTGAAGCCAATATCAACAAATGCAACATTGCCAGGTTCACATCCTCCTCCTCTCACAGTAACAGCACTAAAATGCCTGCATGCAAAACAATAAACAGCATCTTTAAGGAATGAATACTCTGCCCAAGGATGAGTTTTGTAATCTCCATTAAACTTACAGCATGCAGTTAAGGGGAATGTTTGAAGGTTTGGTTGCACTGGGTCGCTTTAATGATTCAGTGACAAGTTGTCTGCCAAGGATTTGCTTCCAGTGGGATTGTGATGTTGGTGTCTGACTAGTTTCTCTGATTCACGGTGCCTCTATTATGTCCCTCACCAAAAAAGAGCTGGCTGTATTGTCATCACAGGATGATGAACAGTCAGCAAAGCCAGCCAGGGAAGTATTGCCTAAAAGGCCATCCTAAGAAGATGAATCTTCAACCTCAGTGTGAAATGAACACTCAGCACTGTTAGCATGTGAAGAAATATCACTAATGTCAACAATGGCACAACTATCATCAGCACAGGGAGAAGCAGCTGCAATGCAACAGATGATGCTTCAGGGCTGTCATAAGAATGTGAACATATGACTTCACTGCTAGAGAGAGGAGCATCAGACAGCTCTTTGTTCTCTTGCCTCCATTAGAACCTATAGGAGGGTCTTCGGTACTGCTTTTTTTAGTTAAAAAATCCAATATTGATTTGTGTTTTGGATCTTTGGGTTTTCTAGTAAGGAAAGACATATTCCTCTTTGTTCCTTTGTTTGCAGCTGAACTCAGTAATTCCACTGCTAAAATGTCAAAAATACAGAAAAAAGGGTTAAGGTATGGCATGGTACACTGCACATAACAGTGAGGAAAAACACAGAGGGGTCGATTCCGATTCGGGCCGGAAATCTCTCCGACCGAGCCGGACCCGGAGAGATTTCCGACCGAATCGGACCCGTGCAGTCCGACCGAACGAGTCCGATGCGTCCGTATGTTATCGGACACGAGTCGGTCGGACTCCCATTGAACTCAATGGGAGCCGGTCGTACAACGCGTACGCGGGCTCCCATTGCCTCAATGGGTGCGAGGCGGACAAGGGCGCCCCCTACAGCGAGTACGCCGCGAGCGCTCGCGGCGTACACGCACAGGTAGGGGGACCCTTGGGTCCCCTCTGTGTGCGCCTCGCACGGGTACGCGTACAGGGGGTCCGACACGGACCCCCAAAGTACGGCTCCGACAGCGAGTTCGAGTCGGACGGCGCGGAGTCGGTCGGAGCGGTCGAGGTGCGCATCGTACTTACCCGGCCGGAAAACGTCTCCATTGCGCGGTGCGAATCGGGTCCGAGCGAGTCGGTCGGAGCGGTTCGAGTCCGAGCGAGTCGGTCGGAGCTGTCGGGACGCCCGGACGAGTCGGTCGGCGACTCGCATCGTACTCGCTCGGCCGGACTCGCAGTACGGTTCGGTCGGGAAACAGGCTTTCGCATGGCTTTTTTCCCGACCGAATGGTATTGGGTGCGCCTCCGACCGAGATCGGAATCGGCCCCAGAGCCTTTAATACACATGCATGTGATTTTCGTTAAAGGCCATTTTGTTTATAAACTATACAAGAGATGTTTTATTGCATATATTATTTCTGTATGTTAACATTGTATATTATTGTATACACAATCATGAGAATCAACCTTTATTACAATAAATCAAATCACTATTCACCCATCTTGAGACATATTAATAAAAGAAATGAGTTCAGCTATAGAAAATGCCTAGGAAGAGGTTGCAGTGGTAGGGATGGGGCTTTTGAGGCAAACAAATCAAATACTGTAGAGCAAAATAAAAAAATAAAGACTATTTAAAGACATATACAAACATGTTTGAAATAATACTGAGTTGAATTGGAACATATTATTCTAACAATTATGCCCTTGTTTAGCAAATTGGAATTTACAGCAGTTCTCTTCCCTTTTTGTTTTTTACATCTAGGTTGCCCAAGTCCAATTTTTGGCTAGAAAAAAGATGTAGAAGTGGGCCACCATGACCACGAATACAAGGACATGCAAACTGTGGATGAATATATGTATTAGTGGAGTGGACACCAGGAATGTAAAGGCATGGCGCCCAGTATTTTGGGGGAGTATGACAATGGTGGTATGTACGTGGATGTCATCATAGTAGGCATTTTCAGTGCCATCGCACAGAGTTTTCACACAGTCAGCATAACAAGAGGGATAAGGGGAGGGAGGAGGAACTGAAATGCATCAATTATTGGCAAGATAGCTGTTTGAGTTTAGCTGCCTGCTACAGAAATCTTTTTTCCACCTGTAACTCACAGTGCCTGCATTATTTATTGCATTACACACATGAAAAATGGAAATAAACATGGAATAATGGTCACTCACCTGTCATGATGAGCTGCCAATTGGACAAAGAAGTTACTCGTCTTTGATCACATGTCCTTTCACACACCTTTTTTGCATTGGAGCCCTTTGTAGCAGGGAGGGGCAGAGACCTGAGTGCAGAGGGCATAGGGGCAGAGCGGGAGCAGCAAGCTGACCATGCAGGGCAGGCTGGATGACCATTGGAAGCACAACACACCATGGAGAGCAACAAGAAGTCTATAATGGCATACACACAGTCAATGGAAGGAAGGTGGCAGAGGGTCAGGGCAGCAAGCTGACCACACAGGGCAGGCAGGAGGGCCAGTGGCTGCACAAAATACCATGTATGACAAGTGGGAGGGTTAGTGGCAGCACAACAGCCATGGTGGGCAAGAGGAAGAGGGCAGGGCCATACACAAATGACTATGGAGGGCAGAAGGAAAAGGTAGGGGCTGCACACAGACAAGAGAGGACAGAAGCTTCACAACAGACCACACAGGGAGGCAGCAGAAGCAGTTGCAGCACAACAGCTCATTGAGGGCAGAAGGGAGTGAAAGCAAATGGACCACGGAGGACAGGAGGGAGGGAATGGGGAATGGAACTCGGACAATGGAAGGCAAGGTGGAGGGGGCAGGGACAGGCAGCAGCCATCTGACCGTGCTAGGCAGGCAGGAGGGGCAGTGGCAGCTCAACAGGACACTAGAATAGACAGGAGGGGCAGTGGCAGGTCCATGGAACACAGTGGAAAAAAGGGAGGGGGAGGGGGAAGCACAGAGACATCAGAGGGCAGGGGGAAGGTGGCTAGGGGCAGCAAGATAAGCACAGAGGATAAGCAGGAGGGCAATGATAGGGGCATGGACTCAGGCAATGGAGAGCAGGAGGAGTGGGTACGGACATTGAGCTAACTGGAGGGCAGTGGGAGCACATTGGACCATGCAGGGCAGCAGGGAAGGGCCAGGTGTATGGACTCGGTCACAGAGGGCATGGTAGAGGTGGGTAGGGGTGGTAAGCTAACTGTACAGGGCAGATGGGAGGGGCAGCATCAGAACAACAACCACACAGGGCTGGATGAGGGGGCAGGGATATGGACTGGGACATTTGAGGGCAATGGAGAGCAGGGGCAGGAAGCTTGGATGAGAGCAGCACAACAGACAATGCCAGGCCAGACTCTGCATCCAGGCCTTCCCCCTCACCGCCATGCATTATGATGGACATCTTTCTTTACAAAACAAAAACCCTAGAAACCACTGAAAAACAAAGGTTAAAGTGACGTTATAGTTTGGAATTCTAAGAATATCTAACTTAACATTAGCAAGTGCTGAAGGAAGCGGTGATTTCCCCATTGTACATAGATGATGATAAAAGTGATGGAATGTGCCATTTTTACATATGTCAGCTTCGTAGTACAATGGGACTTTCCACGAACGCAGCCTCATGTTCTGTCACCATCACAGTACAGCGAAACATCATGATTGTACAATGTGTCAGTCTCTGCCTACCACATCACAGTCTGTCAGCAGCGCATCAAGGTGCAATTATGATGACTGCATCTGTGACCCATTCATCAACTCTAGTCACAAACTCGGTTATCTCACCAGTCATGTGTAACATCTTTGGCCAATTCTGGAATTTTAGTCACCAGCACTTTCCATGCTGGTGTTTTCAGCCAATACTGAAACTGTTAAAAACAAAACTACAAGCCCCACAATGCAACATGTTGTTTGCTAGAAAGCCAGGAAGGGACGGCGGCATCATATGTTGTTGTCCCAATTGGCAGACTTGTAAAATTTAGTTTCTGGCTTGCTGTCTTTGTTCATGTAGGCCAGGTGTCTCAAACCAGTCGATCACAAGCTACCAGTAGCTCACAAACACCTTCAGAGTAGCTCACAGCCTTGAGTTAATTATAAATAGGCACAGGTTCACATTTTTCTTCTAAAGTTAAGGGAACACTGTGTATATTTTACATTATTATATTTAGGCTGTAGATAGCAGGGCTTGACAATGAACAGTGTTGGAGTCAGATTTATGACCCAGGGCACAGAGGTGAAGAACTGCAGCAGTGAGGTATTTAAGTCTAAAATAAATGTCCTTGTCAACTCAATATTGGATGAGAACAATATAATGCTTCTGGATGCTTTTAAATGGGAGAAACTTAAAATGAAGAGTTACCTTAATGATTAAGTTAACTCTTCATTTTTATTTTCTCATATTTCAAGGTGTTCCATTTACAAACAGCAGGCCCTTTTGCTCCCAGTTGCCAGTAGACACTGTGTCATATTTATAACAGACAAAAACAGTCTTTTTCAAAATGGGAGAAATGTAAAGTGAAGAAAAATATTTCTATGAGATATTGAGTCAATGTTTGTCTCAACTTTCAATTAAGCCAATTATGTCTTAATATTTTATGAAGCATGTTTCTTCACATTAAATTCCTCCCATTTAAACAAATGGCTGTGATTTTCTGTTATAAATATGGCACCTTATCTACAGGCCACTGGGTACAAGATGCCTGCTGATTGTAGATGCAACACGTTGAAATGGGAGAAAAGGTAAACAATCAGTTTTATGAAATCCATATAAACATAAAGTTAACTCTTTAGTTTAATTTTTTCCTTTTTTTAAGTGTAGCATTTACACACAGCAAGAATCTTGCTCCCAGTGACTGAGAGACACAGTGTCATATATAACTCAAAAATACAGTCATTTTTATAAGGAGAAATTGAAAGTGCAGTTACTTGTTATGCTTGTTTATTATATAAAAACATTCCAGACGCATATGGAACTAGCATTCAGTAAGAGTGATTAAAATATATACTCGTTTCATTGATAATATGGCAATACTTTGATTTATCTATAGACAATAGTAATTGACATTCCTGTCACTTCATCCATCTTATAGTCATCATGGTAGTACTGCCCATCGCGGGGGTCATCAAAGTAATTATTATCAGAACGGCCCTGCGAGGCTGTAGCATTCTGAGCCCTATCATCCCCACCCGCTCCACGACCCCGTCCACGAGAACCTCGACCTCGAGGGACCGCCAACTTCTACAAAAGCACAGGACACTCGCTACGCCAGTGACCCTCTGCCTTACAATATGCACACTGATTCGGCCTCAGAGGTGTTGTGTTCCGCTGCCTACTAGTACGTGGAGCTGTCAGTCAGGACCACCACGTCCTCTGCCATTCCATCTAAAAGCCTGCTGCACCAGCACCTTTGTCTTTAAATCCTTATGCTTCTTCTCTGTCCTTTCTTTCTCCTCATTATCTCGATGTTCATAATACTGAGCCATATTCAAAATAACAGAAGGGGAAGCAGTGGACCAGGTACTCTCAGAAGCCTGCAATCGAGTCACAATTTCAGGAAGCAAATTGGAGACAAATCCATTAACAAACAACCGAACACCTCCCTCAATAGACAAATCCTGCCCACTATAGTCCAAAAATGTATCTTCAAACCGAGTGAAAAAATAAGACACGCTCTCATCTTTCTTCTGTCTACAAGCTGACAATTTATTCCAATCTACTTTTCTCTGAGGAATAAGAGAATGCATATACGTAATAATGCGGCCTGGCAACGCAAAAATTTCCGTTCTGGGCTTATCACCTGTTTTTCTCTCCTGGTCCCATGCTTTAATTTGATCCCAAGTACCACCCAACTCAGGAACATGGTCTTGGGTATGGACCTGTCTCCAAATGTCAACCGGAGCAAGAAGACCAAAAACATTTTAATATCAGTGAGAGTCATTACCGTGGAGGAAGCAGCTTCAGTCAATTCTTTATAATAGGCAGTAGGATTTTTCCTAGGATCAGGTAAATGAGTCTTAAGGGATAAAACTTCACTTCTTTTCCACGGAGTATAAACCCATTGTTCTTGGAATCAAGGGGCCTGATTCACAGAACTAACTTATGTCAAAAACGTAAAGTTAGTACTTTTTGGTATTCACAGAATACACTTACTCATTTTGGTATTCACAGAATGAACTTATTCATTTCGGTATTCACAGAAGTTAGTAGTCCTAACTTTAGGACTCCTAAATGCCTTCTGTGAATACCGAAAGTCTTAAAGTTAGGATTTTTCTCAGTTTAGGAGTAGTAAAGTTAGGAGTCCTAACTTTACTACTCCTAAACTGAGAAAAATCCTAACTTTAAGACTTTCGGTATTCACAGAAGGCATTTAGGAGTCCTAAAGTTAGGAGTCCTAACTTTACTACTCCTAAACTGAGAAAAATCCTAACTTTAAGACTTTCGGTATTCACAGAAGGCATTTAGGAGTCCTAAAGTTAGGACTACTAACTTCTGTGAATACCGAAATGAGTAAGTTCATTCTGTGAATACCAAAATGAGTAAGTGTATTCTGTGAATACCAAAAAGTACTAACTTTACGTTTTTTACGTAAGTTAGTTCTGTGAATCAGGCCCTAGATGCCACTGCCGCTCGGGTAACATTACCACGTTGGTCCGTTAACTCCAGTATCTCAGGGTGATATATGGGATGAACCTCTCTCATCGGAAACTGGGACTCTGTAGTAGGATTCTTATCATGTAGCCTGCCCCTATAGGCGACCAATGTAGTAATGTTACTAAAAACTTGACCTGGGTCCATACCATTAGTATACACACGATCTTTAATATCAAATAAAATTTGTGGTGCGTCGTCCCCAAAATGTTGTTGCCAAAGGCCAATTAATGTAGAGGACATGTTTGAGAGCGTGCTGCTGTACAAAAGGCTCATAATCTTTCATCACACTTCAAACATCCTCCACACTGTAAATGGGATTATGACCCCACTATGCAGCCTGATTAGCCACAACCTTCTTTTCCTCATCTCCCACCACAGACCGTACAAAAGGGCCCATCCGCTAATGAAATTTTGGTAAGTCTCTATCTTCAACCCCACGAGCTGGTGTCTCAGTGCTTACAAATATGGGGGGATGGGGAACCAAAGAGGGAGAAGTAACAGGAGTGACAGACACAATCGTCGCTGGCTGTTGCGTCACAGGAGAAAGAGCTGGAGACAAGGATGCTGAGACAATAGGTTTAGCAGGAGTACTAACAGTCACCGTTGCCACAGACTGCAAAGAAACAGAAAAAGGAGCAGGAGGAGGAGCCGAGGCTGCAGCAATTGAAGCGACAGCAGTAGATACAGGGCCAGAGAGAACAATGGTAACAGGTGGCTGTGATGACACAGGGACAGTAGGATATATCCTTTGCGGGGCATATGGGGGCAGGGGTCGAGTATCCAACAATTCTCCACAAAAGTATCAGTTTCCTCCTGAGCCAAATACGATTTATTAATATGCAATCGAAATCTCCTATCTTCACATTCAACTCCCTTTTCCTGTTTCTCTTTATCATATGCTACAGCTTTCTGAGTCAATGTCTGCATCTTCCCCTTCCGAGCCTCTTTCTCGGACTTCAGTCGTCTCTGCCTAGCTGCCACATCCTAAGAGAATCAAACATAGACTGTCTACTTCGCCTTTTAAATAACTGTTCCTGTAAATACCCAATCTTTTGTTCATTGAAAGTGCCCGTTAATGGCCATTGCAACTCGGCATTGTCCCTCGTATATTTGTGCCATAGTGTACTAAACATAATAGGGCCACAACCATGCTTCACATACATATCAAAATTTGGAGTGCCTTCTGGAGGCGCCGGCTGAGCTTCTTCCAATCGAGCATCTGCAGAACAACAGCGACAGCACAAAGAAATCAATTTGCTAACTCTAGGCATTTTCAGAAGAAAACAAGTCTATTACTTATGCCTGGCAAAGCAATTGCAAATGCTGTTATCTCAAAGACGGTCTTCAGATCGTACCAAATGCAAACCAAAATGGTACCATATCCACAAAGAACCAAAACAAACTCACCTGATATTCGCAGGTCAAAACAAACTTATTCTCCACTGCTGACTTTTCAGACCAAACGGTCAGATCCTAGGGTTTCGCCGTTTAGGACTCCAGTCTGTATGACCGCTGGGCAAGGCACCGTCCGATAGGACAGAAGGGGCAGCTGCAAGCAATCAATGCTCCTCGTACTGGGATCCCTGATCCTTCAGTCCGACCCGACGATAGCCTCGACCTCCCCCCCTGTCCGCGGAAGGGGATGGGTCACTCACCCGAAAGAGTCCCTGTTCGGGCGCCAACTGAAGGAAGTGACCCGATTAGGGTCACCCGGGTCACTCACGACCACCTCTCAGCCTTCCATACCAAATGAAGGGTCAGTCAGACAGTAGAGAATACAAACCAATATCTGTTTATTTAGAGTACACTCAGAGCGGAGCCCAATCTGCCCAGTTGCTTAGGAGTGCTGCAGAGGGAATGACATCAGCAAGCATAAAGTTACATTATGTACATTCGGAACCAACGAGGGCACGCCCACAATGGAATTTTCCAGGCAAATACAGTGAAACAGTGAAGTACAAAAATGAAGTTTCGATTCTGGGGCCAGACACACACATCTAACAGTCAAGGTCATTCTGCCCGTGCCCGCCACTAGACAAGTGGGAGAAGGCTTCTATCTAAAGGGATAGGTATGTGTTAATAAGAACAGTGTATTCATTAGTGAGGTGAATTCTGGCTTCGGGGAAATGAAACGTAACTAAGGCCTCTTCTCAGACATGACGAAAGATAAGTTTCGATTAGAACCCAAAATGGCGCCGGCATATAAATTGGCGCCGTGAATGCTAACATACTGCATAAGCAAGTTTTTTATTCTAACACATATTTAGGTCGAGCATCAGCGTACATGCGCTGTCTGCAAGACCTGGTGTAATTACTCTACAGAGGGAAATTCCGCCTGCGGCTTACCATTGGTTCTTTCCTTCGTCGGTCTTCTTTGGTGGCTCCTTATTGGTTGGTGCTCCTCACACCTCACTTCCGTTTTTTCTTCAGGAGCACCGGCCAATTGCAGTTTCATTACGATGTGGGACTACTTCTTTTATTTCCTGCTGGTCGTTTCTTCGTAATCATCCTCCTTTTTAATTTCATTACAATTTGCATTTTTTATGTATTTCATTCATTCAAATCTGCACGCATTGTTTATTTAAATCACGCCATTGTTAATTTATTTTTATTTGTTCCGATCAATATTTTTAGTACACACTGGAAAGACACGCCAAGACTTGAACCCGGTTCCCGAGTTCCAAAGTCGGCATCTGTGTCACATGTATACTGTCCACGAAAATAGCTTGACTGAATTTAATGCTTTCCCTCTTCTCCTCTGCATTGTCGACATCAGGGTTGACACACCCTGCTTCTCTTAGGGCTTCTAAAGTAATGAGAGCTCTGGGCCGGCCATACCCCCTCCACTCGAGCAGTGCTGAGCCCAGCCCGTCGCCCCATAATCCCTTTATAACCCTGCAGCCAGATCTTCAGAGGAGGCAGTGCATAATCTGCTTCACGCCGATCCTTGTGATTTCACGGTTTAGTAGGGGTCAGCCCCTTCCCATCACACAAGTGCAGCCACCGACAGCTGACTCCGAGAGATAGCCACTTGCTCACATTCTCACGAAAAAAGAAGTTATGTGATAATTCGAGCATACAAGCCAACATTGTTCTTAAACCATCCATCCCATGGTTACATGGCTGCATGGCAGTTAAGCAGAGGCTCAATTGCATAATGTGAACAAAATCGCAATCTAAACTATATTTATTGAAAACCACATGCACCACTCCACCTTCGAAATAAGATCAACCGCAAGCGCCTGCCCTGAGACCTCCAGTACTCCAGGCGCTGTGACGATACACTCCAAACATGCGGCGCTGGTCTTATTGTGGCTTTTATAACAAGAGAGCGGGAGATTTTTGAGTGGAGTTGATGTGTTATCAGGCACACCTGACTCACATGAGTTCATTAGATTGCTCCCTTAAACATTGCAATGAGCATCGGGCCTTATTATTTGTTTCCTCTTCATGATTCTTTAGCATTCTACCCCTACTTCGAAATTCACCACACACCACTCAGCCACTTCAGCAGGAACTATGTGTTCCTGCATTATCTACCAATGCGTACTTAGGCTGGGCCAGGGCCGGACTGGCTACCGGGCGTTTTGGTGTGCTGCCAAGCTGGGGGCTGATTTCACTGCGGTGGGGGCTGATTTCATTGATGGGGACCTGCGTGCGCTTCTAAAAAAACAAAGCAAAAAGAATGGTTTTAAGCACACGCAGGTCCCCATCAACGAAATCAGCCCCCAGCTTGGCAGCACACCAAAACACCCGGTAGCCAGTCCGGCCCTGGGCTGGGCCCACCCAAGCCCTGCCAGGCTGATCAACGGCGACGCTTGAGAGGGAGGAACTGTGACCAAAACCAGCGCCTGGAAGTTGGTTCTGAAGAAAGGCGTGTACACGCACTGCTGGCTGCTCTGCGGCCGCTTCTGCCGTAAAAGTAGTGTTGTTCTGCTGCTTAAAAGAGACTGCTAGGCTGCTCGTGCCAGCTTCCTTGAAGGCAGCACGGAGAGTGCACAGCACACAAGAGTGTCATGGTGCAAAGTTCAACAGGGTGACGTCAGAGGTAAAATTGGGAAACAAACAGGGTGCGTTGCTTCACTCATTGTGGTCACTTTGGTACTCAGCCTTATTTCAAACCCCAAAATACAGCAGTCCTTAAATCAGGGCTGAGTTCCCCTCAAAAACCAGCACACTGGGTGGGTCCAGCTCTACAGCCCTCTCCTGGAAATTCATCTCCGTCAATGTTAGGGTTGTCAAGTCTGCGGCTGGAATATTAATGATTCTGGAAATTGCAAGTACAGCACAGTATTGTGCCTCATCTTCTGATGTGATGTGCTTTGCGATGTTCCAGTGATCTAAGCTGAAACTCCGTATTATTGAATTAATAGTAAAACATGCATGTTATCAGCCAACATTAGGACTCTCAATCAACCAGCCGTGTACAAAAATACTGGGTTGCCTCATCCCCGACAGCACAGAAGATGGAAAGTACGTGCAACTATATCTCTTTCTGTCTTACTCCCTATCCTTTACTCCTCAGATTTGTTGCATCCTCTAAACCTCACCCATAATACATAACCCTCCAGTATGCACCCAATAAGTGCTGGAATTCACATTGCATCTTTTCTGTTTACCTTCGCCAATAATCCATTACCATTTGCTTCTCTGCAGGAACCCTTTTAAGTCCACGGTCTTTTCACGCTGCATTCTTCTGCTCATGTTTTTCTACATTACCCCATTTGTATAGATTACAGTTCCGTTCATTATCGACGCGTTTATTGGCCTCTTTCTGATTAATAGTTTGCACTATTCACACACAATAATATAACTTATTTATCAACCTCAGTTTTGAACATCTAATGGCTGCACTGGTGCAAATATCAGATGACATGCCCCATACACCACATCCAAACATCAACACGCTTCCTTTTAAATTCATTGCAAAACATACAATTGCCATCGCATACCTCCACTCCACTCCAAAACACATAAGTAAAAAACATTTCCATTACAAGGCCACAAAACAAATGTGAGACCTATTGCATTGCAAATGCTTGTTTTATATATGTATGTATTTATATGGTATTTCCATAGCACATACTTAGCCAACAAATGGCAGAGCGCTGTAGTTGGTCAAAGAGAAGCACAATGTCACCGTAAATGTAACGTAAAGTAATAGGAGAGGAAGCTAGGTTGTGGATGGTTAATGCATTGTGATGTAGTGTTCCTTAAAGAGGCGAGCTTTCACTTTCTTTTGTAAATTGGAGCAGCGTTGGAGTGGGTCTGATGGATACAGGGATTTTTCAGATCCTGGGTGCATAGATGGAAAATTCCTGCTGTCTTGTTTTCTCTTTTACACTTCTTAGTCTGCAGTCCAATGGTGTCCTGACTGCAGGTGTTCTTCTTTTCAAGTCTGTTTTCCCACTGCACACTTTTTCTTCATGACTATAAAGTAGGAACAGGATTTGGAGAAGTGCACATAATTTATGGACTCTCATGCATTGCCTAATCACACCTTGGACTCCCACAGCTGAGATTTGTATATGCTCACACACTGTACATGTGAAATATAGTTTCACATATCGTCCTCACTCATTGGCTGATATAGCTTTGGTGGTTTCTAATGCAGCCTGCCTTACATCATGATTTTCTATGGGCGTTTGTCAGACCGCCCATTTTGGTATCCTCTTTTTAGGTCTGGCTTGACAGTTTTAGTAGTCTTCTAGACTTCCGGTAAATAACGCACAGAAAGTGGCCTTTGGGTCAGCCCCTTCAACCATTAGTTACTTTGGGCTAGCACCCTTAAGCCATTGATTTCAGAAAATGTTTTTCATATTTTGGATCAGCCAGGGGAGTATTTCTTTTTTACCATCACACTTTTGGCCATTAGGTGTATTATTCCGCCTCTTAAGGAGTGCTGACCTCACAATGCACAGAGAGCCTCGTTTTCAGCAGCTGTCAGGTACTATTTGGGGAGTGAAGAAGGCATCTTGAAAAGAAGGCTGACTTACAGTAAGAATAAGCAACATAGCCTATGTTGCTCAGTGAGCGGTCTCCCTTGCACCTAAATGGTTAGGTGTTGCCACAATAATACAGAGACTAAAAGGCCCATCTTAGGCTTCTGGATAATCACAGGAACCTATGTGATTTTTGTGACTGCCCCTTTAGAGGCACTATACAGAAAGAAGAGAGCTACAGATGAAGCATTCTCATGCCTGGTTGAAGTCTGTAGCCCATGTATATCAGTTTTTGGCATTTAATTGTATAAATGTGTGCATACCACTTAAATGAATTTACCTTGAAATTCATAACCTGATGGGACTTGAGCTATCTTCTATTTACTCATGGAGGAGCAGCTTTTAAAGGCCGCAGACAGAGCTTGATAATAGAACGTTTGATTGCAGATCGAGGTGTTGAAATCTGGATGTCCTGTTCTAAAGTTTTCAGAATCTTTCCACTTTTGTGTAGAATAGTTTTTGAAAAAAACATGTTTTTAAACAGTAATTGCGTCTGTGAAATGGTTGTTGTGAAGTAACACAGTCCCTTTTTTTATTATGTTTCCCAGCAACATGAACGCCATTCAATGTCAAGGTTTTAAGGTTTATGTGACACTTTTGACTAAATTAAATGTAAATCATTTCTTTCAGTTTTAATAAAACAAAAACTAATATTTCCCGAAGGAAAGCATATACCGATGAGAATTGCTGGTTCTAATAGGTTTTGAACTTTCCATTCTAAATTGAAGGGTGACTGAGCTAGAGCAGAGTCACTATTGGTAACTTATATTCAGCATTCTGAAGTCCGATTCCCCCTTGCTGTTTTCTATTGGCTAGAGTAAGGAAAGATCACAGAATGTAACCACTTTTCATTAGAAATGCAGACGATATATTTCAGGTCATTCAACACACAGTACAAGGCATGTTGCAAATAGTGCCACACTAGTATGCTAACCTTCATCGAATATATTGATGGCAGAGTAGCTGGATATTTTAGCCTTGTGTAAAAACGTGGTATCAGCCTAGCACCCTAATGTGCAAGTCGAGTTTATACACTACCATTCCCCGCTGCTGCACATCTCTAAAGCCACAGCCCGTTTTGTTTTCTTATGTAAGTGGGTATTATCCTACGGTAAAATGGCTCAATGAGAAAAGCTATTGCCTCTGACATGTGCTGTGATCTGAAAATCATGAGTTTGAATCACCACAACACCATCTCAGTCATCCATCATTCTGAGGTCTGTGAATTCCTTACCTATATATCAGGTAATAAAAGCAACTGATTTTTTTAGGAAAAGCATAAGTGAGGTATGATGCGTCATATAAGAAAGCAACAGCAAAACCTAAAGGTCTGATTTTAATGTGCTAGCACATGCAAGCACAGACAATAACAAATGCTGTTTGCGTGCATTACCACATTAAAGCTAGACCTATTTTTGTTACCGGTGCTTGTTTCTTTTGCATCTTCCAGTTGTTTCTCTATAGGCAATGGGGTATATGCACAAGAACGTGCACTAAACATCTCCAAAAAAGGTTAACGCAACTTTACACATCGCAGTCTATCGCGGGAAAATAACACTGTGTTAACGTGGAATTCACAACACGGCGGTACCATGCAATAGTTTCCCGAAAACGCGGCCAATGTCCGCGATACAACCACTGCGACGGCGATAAAAACACAAACCCCAATGCAAAAAAACATGCGATGGGCCAAACCCCGATGAGGAAATCAGCGATAAGCAGCGCCAGGCCTGCAATACACACACGGCAGGCGGAAAAATCACTACAAAAGTAGAAAAAACCCACAAACACAAAATAACCAACACCGAAGCACCATGGAGGCAGCCGGAGCAGGCGCAGAGGACGAGCGGAACCCCACAAGCACCCCGGACGACCAGCCTGGGACCTCGGGGACAGGGAAGGGCAAGGACAAGAAGAAGAGGAAGAGGCGATTCGGTCCGCAGGAGAATAGGATCCTGGTCACGGAGGTGATGGAACACCATCAAGAACTGTTCGTCACCTCCAACGTGTCATTGGGCACCAAAAATGGAATATGGCGGTCCATCGTGGACAAGGCGAATGCCGTCGGAGAGCACAGGAGGTCAATGGACGAGGTCAAGAGGCGATGGATTGACATCAAGCGCAAAACCAAGGAGAAACTTGCAGGCAACCAGAAGGCAGCAATGCAGACTGGAGGTGGGAGTCCAGCACCACAGCTGGAGCTGGATGACATGGAGGAGCTGGTGTCGACAGTCATCAGCATGGAGACCGTGGCAGGAGTTGGGGGAGCGGACACTGCTCGACATGACACAACACAACAGCAACAGGGTGAGTAACCACCAGGTACTGGGGGACGGGGGAGATGGCCACAATGGCACACATGCACAATCAAGCAGAGCACAGTGCACACCCACAATGACTCTGGATCATGGCCCTGATCTACAAACTGTCACAATGTACATTGCCATGCTGTCTGAATGTGAACATGTACCATGCGGCTACATACATGTGGACACATTGTAATACAGCATCTCCCCTTCACATTGCAGAGGCACCGTCAACACCTCCTGCAGAGCAGTCCCAGCCACTCTTCACTGATGACGAGGAGGACACCCCCAGCATCGACACCCAAGCCCTCCAAGACATCATTGACATCATCCGCAACTCACCTCCAGGATCAGGGCAGCCCAGCTGCATCAAAGAGACCCCACCCACTCCACAAACCACCCAGCAGGAGGCACCCACAACCCCGGCTGTCTCCCAGGACCCCCACGAACAACACATAGCCTTCCAACGCCGTGTGTTGGAGGGCCAGAGGGAGATGGCTGAGCAGGTGCGGGTGGGGTTCGACCTCATGGCTACCAAACTCGAAGTGTGTGGAGAAGTGTGGCTCAATGGTTAGAGTGGCAGACCCTGATGCAGAGATCTGGCCCGGGACCAGGGTTCAATTCCCGCCTCAGCGGGTCTTGGGCTCAATTTCCTCGGACCTGATAATTCTCGCCTCGGTGCCTATTCTAATCATGGGTCCCACTCTGCAACTCTGGGCAATAGCTTGCTTAATCTCCACAACGGCCCCAACAGCGCTGGGATGCCTGGCTTCACCCTGGGGGTGCCCAGGAGTGGACATTTCACAGGGAAAAGCCAGGAAGGGTTCCACAGCGGTATGCGTACAGCGCCTGGACACCCCTGTGGGGGTATGGGTGCGCTTTACAAGTACAAATTTCATTTCATTTCATTTCATTTCATTTCATTTCATAAGTCCCATCAGGGACCACCTCCAGTCCCTAACGGACACCCACAGGCCGCTCCATGGTCTCCAATGAGCCCTGGCTGACATCGCTGGAGTCATGACTCGGAGACAAGAACACCTGTCCGCTCACAGTGGCTCCGGCGATCTCAGCCGTGAGCTGGCACACATGCGGAGGCTCATGGAGGACATGGTGCGGATGGAGGTGGAAAGGATGGCAGCCACCGCTGCACATCAGCAAAATGTAGCTGGGATCTACCATGCCCTGTAGATCCTCATCATGGCATTGCTGCCACAAGGCGTGGCGCAGATGAATGCTGCTGCTCCTACACCATCCACATCTCCGCCCCCTGGTGTGTCAGTGCCTCACAGTGTGGCAGACATTTCCACTCTGGCACCTGATGTGTCACTGCCACACAGTGCGGCCGACAATCCACCTCCGGCCCCTGATGTGTCAGTGGCACACAGTGCTGCAGCCGGAACTGCACCACCCCCAGGTGAGGCAGAGCACACATCCGAGGACGTGGATGGGATTGAGATCAGAAGGAGGCACTAGCATTCATTTCCGCCACCCGGCCTGTTGCTGCTTGGTGTCGCACATGGCCCCATGACCTTCCACTGACCCCCGATACACTCTGCTGCACTCACCTTGGACCGCAACATGGACTGCCATATCCTGTTTGGTGACCAATGACACGGCGACCAGACTGCGGACTGTACTCTTCCTCTTCCGCTGTACTTGTCATTCCCCGATGGACTCTGGCTGGCCCTCCACGGGCCCATATTGTGAAGTGGGGTTGGCAGGGCCCTGTACTGCTCCAGCTGCAGAACTCCACTGGATGTGCATTAAACATTCAGAAACGCACTGCTGTGTCATGTCTATCATCATTCAAGTATGAATGTGTGGATGAATGTAGGGTCAGTGATTCCCCCTAACGTCAATGATGCTCATCTAGTGGGATTCCAGTCACAGTGTGCTACATTGCCGATTGCGTTCCGGGTGCCGTAGACACTACAACAGGGACACACGCATCAGTCACTTCCTTGTCCGGACATGGACTGAACCACGCCCAGAGCCCCCGAGTCATTGTTGCAAGCCCTGCGCTGGTCCGGCGTAATGCAGGCAGGACCACTCCGCTTACGCTCCGAGGGGGGGGCCACATAGCTACATGTCGCAGGTTTACACGCTAGTGGTCTGCAGGTCACTGGTCTAGTTGGCAGCATGTCACGGCCACTCCCTGATGGCAGGTTTGCGCACACACCACACCCATCCGGCACAGGCGTCACAGGCCATGTGACCCTGCCAATATAAGTGTCCGACAACGTCACATTCCCCACTGCCGGAGGTGACTGGATGACGGACGTTCAACGATTCTCAATCATAAAGGGCCCACGAGTTGTTGCGCACAGGGTTAGTGGCACCCGAAGCCATGCGGCTGTCACGGGCCTACCACCACGTGGCGCTGACTGGGGTTGCACAGGGTTAGTGGCACCCGAAGCCATGCAGCCGTCATGGGCCTACCACCATGTGGCACTGACTAGGGTTGCACAGGGTTAGTGGCACCCGAAGCCATGCGGCCATCACGGGCCTACCACCACTTGGCGCTGACTGGGGTTGCACAGGGTTAGGCGCACCGAAATTGCTGAGCGGGTGTGCAGCCTGCGATGATGACGTGTGCACTGATGTGGTCTCTGCCATTGATGCCTCAGAACTCAGCGTCATGTGTGGGATCTGCTGGGCCGCGGTGCGGGTCCGCATGATGTGGAGCATGCCATGGTCGTGGGACCGGGGCCTGGAGCTTGCACGGGCACGTGGGGTGCCCACTGGGGGACACACCGTTGGTGGCAGGTGAGCAGTGGGGCCTGGGTGCGCAAGGGCGGACAGCCAGCGCTGGCCGGCAGGAGGGGCTAGGGTGCGGCTGCATGTGTGCGCAGGGGCGGACAGGCGTTGTTGCCGTGTGCAGTGAGATGGACTCTGCCATGATTGACTCTGGCCTCGATTACATATTGCAGACCTGGTGGCTTGCAGTGTATACCGGCACGTGGTTGGAGACACACCGGTGGCAGCAGGTGAGCAGTGGTGCCTGGGTGCGTGGGGGCGGCAGTATCCCTCCCTCTCTCTCTCTCTCTATCCCTTCCTTTCCTTCTCTCTTTCTCGCTGCCTTCCTTTCCTTCTCTCTCTCTCTCCCTCTTTTCCTTTCTCTCTCTCCTTCTCCCTCTCCCTTTCTTTCTTTCTCTCTCTCTCTCTCTGCCTTTCTTTCTCTCTTTCTCTGTTTCTCGCTCCTTTGATGTGCGCATGACACACGTTCTGATTTTGTGCTTTATTTTCCAGGCTGTGATATCAAGATTGTCCCGGACGGACCCGACAGGAGTCTTCCGCATTGGTGTTTTGTGTTGTATTTCAATAAAGTTTTTGGTTGTTACTTCAATGATGAGTGACTGTTTCTCGTTCTTCTGACCACACATGTGTGTTTCTTGTTGTCATTGTGTGACATCATGCGCTTTTTGTGGCTCTTGTGTCGTGCACGGTATGTGTTCATCCGGGGGGCGGGTGGTCCGGGGGGGGGGCTGGGAGTGGTGGCGTTGGGTGTTGTGGCCCTCTTGGGTCTCCGAGCTGCATGATCATTGGCTCCATGGCATCTGTGGGTCTTCAGATGTGGCTCTGGGCTGGGCTCCCTTTCATACGGCAGGTAGTCGTCCTGCTTAACACCAGCAGAAGGCAGGTGTTAAATCCCTGGTGCTACCGTGGCTTATCGCCTGTTTTTGGTTCGCATCGCAGATCTGGCAGTTCATTGTGAAAGTGGTGTAGTGGTGTTTTCGTGAGTTTTTGCACGGGAACGCCTACTCTGCATCTCATTAGGGTTAGTTGATGGTGTCACCCGTGGAGTTAAATTTTGTGGCAGTTATTGCGGGAATACTGGCGATGTCTGCAGTTTGCACCCGCTTGTGAATGGGGCGATAAATCTTTCTCCACTTTTGCTGCGCTAAAGTGCTGATAACTCGGCGATAAGTCCTTGTGAATATGCCCCAATGACTTCTCCACCTGTTAGAGGCTATACTACTGACTTCGGGCTTCATTGACTAAGATTTTTCTGTGAGTTGTGTATTACCCCAGTCTTAGATGTGAATTACTCATGAATCGACAGTCCTGATTCACAATGCATTTTCTGTGAGTAGTTGTGTCTTGCTCCAGATTTACTCATGAATAAGGCATGGTTTCGTACAGAAAAAAAATGTAAATCAGGTCTTATCAAGAAAAATGAATGGGTATGGTGTAAGACACAACTGTTCTAAGAAAATACTTTGAAAATCCGGCGTGGAGAATTAGAAGTAATTCACACATAAGACAAAAGTAAATAAAGACCCAAATATCTGCAAAAAAAGCTTTGCCAACTGGGTGCGTAATATTTCCCTGAGTTTGGTAAACTGTTCACAAAGCCCTGATTGGAAGGTGCTTATTTCACTCTAGTTCCTGCTTATGTGGCTCTCTCTAGATAACAGTTCACATTTTAGTTTGGATTGCTCTATTTCTTTCCTATCTTACATTTCTTGTTATATTAACCCACAGCTCTAAAATGTCTATAACACTACAGTTTCGAAACATTCATTTCTATCTAAATCAGCTCATGCTTTTTGGCTATGCCCATTAACTAGTAAATGAGCAATCTCACTGTGATCACACCTATTGTTTAACTGCCTGTTACAATGCTATAACTATACAGATGTTGTTAAACCACTGGCAATATAACAACATGACTCTGCTTCTAGTATTGTGGAGATGAAAATAGGACTGCCAGGGAGTTTGACAACACTACTGCTATTTTTTGCTTAAACATTTACATGTAGCCAGACAGCACACATAGGGCCTGGTTACGAGTCTGGCGGTCTCGCAATTGTGCGGTGGTGACGGTCCAGCCACCGCCGCACCGGCGGCCCGACTGCCCGATTAGGACTTTGGGGGTCGGACCGCCATTGCACGGCTGCGTCCTGCGGCGGTTTAGGGCTTCAATATACTTGGTGGTGCCCTGAGGCACCGCCAAGGATATTACGTTTTTCCTCACCACCAGCGGTGTCATGGAGGTTTTTTCTCCATGTAACTGCTGGCAGTGAGGAAATAAAGTGGGCCCTACAGGGCCCCCTCTTGCCCCTGTGCATGAGGTCAATGCAGAGGGGCCCTGGAGCTTTGCACCCCCAGTTCCTGCAGGAACTTGCACTGGTGGTCCAGCAGCGGTGCTGTTTAAGGCCACAGTGAGCCTTTAAACACCACTGCTGTGGGACCGCCACGCCGCCCATCCGTCAGACCACAAAATTACTTGTAATCTGGTGGGCGGCAGTGACTCTTGGCGGTACCGCTAAAAGTCGTAATCAGGCCCTAAATGTTAATCTGGGAAAAGTAACTGGAAAAGTTTGCTGGCTAAAATAGCCACATATGTTTTAGTTTGGTACTGAGCATGAGTCTGCAAGATCTGTTCTTTTGGGGAACATGCACATTTTGAATATGCTTTAAAAAACTGAATCTTAATCTATTAGTGAATGATTCAATGCAATGGAATTTCAAAGGGAGTGATTTACTAATGTACTTTGATCTTGCTCTGAGGTTTGTCCTGTTTGTTGCTGGCCATTTTTAAATCGGTTTTAGAGGATGGTGAATGTGCATGTAGTAACTGCAGAAGAGTTGAATGAACCTTTTTTACTGTGTATTTTAAGCGAGGGACAGCCCAGAGGGCAGGTTTGAGTCAACTATTTTACACCACGTATGATGGCTATTGTACAATTCATTCATACTACAATTTATTTGTATCATAGAATATAAAAGAAAGATAGTATGAGTGATTAATTATTCAGTTGATCATGATTTTAACATGTCATAAATTAAATTTCAAACACATCATTAAAAGTACTTTTCTGGTCAGAAATATACTTATATATATTTCAAACAGATATGGACAAGATAATTCTATTTTGCAATTTTATAAGAATTCACTAAAGTTAAAACACAAAGGGCACAATTTACAAAGCTTTTCCTATGATTAGTTGAATTACTACTTTCAAGCAATAGAAGTTACATCAATTTAGGTGTTCAGGTGAACTACTTTGCAAACAATGTTAAATTGCAAAGGCACAGAATGAATATTGTCCAAATACACCATGACCAAAGTGTCTGAATAAAGCCATTGGAAGGCTCACTAAAGATCAGATGGAGCATTTACATATTTCTAAGTATTTTGTTAATTGCATTTGAGAAAATAATGAACCAACATATAAACAGTGAGTTTATTAAGAAAAGAGTCTTGTAATAAAAATTTGCAAGTGACCGTATAAGTTTCCTCTTCAGTTTGGAGTAAATGCTCAATTTTTTGGGAGTTCACAAATGTTTCAAAAAGTACATCAGGAAAGCTTTAGCATTTACAGGCCCCCATGAATACTCCTGGAAAATCTTCAACAATTCCTCTTTTCTCCTAATTACATGCTGTGCCAATTCTGCATGCCTAAATTTACATAGTCGACGCTTATGCATGGGGAAAGGTTCCACAAAGTGCAATGGCACTTAATAACTTTTTCACCAAAGAGAAATAATGTTCACTGTAGAGAAATTCCTTCCATACTCTCCTACAAAGTTTTGGAGTGTTCCTTTCCATTCCCATTCTGGAAACTGATTTATTCATATCCTCAACAGGAGTAAAGCCTTAGCCTTCTCTAGGGTGAAAATGTATTCACTTGAAATAGTGCATGTGAGTATTTCATTTTATGAGTCTAGAATCATGTTTTATCTATCCCAAATGTGGCTTTGCACTTATATGAAAGGCTATTTGTGCCTGTAAGTTGAACTTACAAGCTCAAATAGGTTTGTGAGTCAGGCCCTAAGTGTCTTCCTACAAAAAGTCTATACAACTGGAAGAATATCATGATCAATTAGCCATGCTAGCAACAGGGCATAAATAGGATAAGTATTTCTCATGAGATACCCTTATTAATGAAGTTCAATACAGAACTCATCCAATAGGAAATAAGTTGCTCAAAATCTCACTTTTAAGGTCTGAATAGATATAGCTAGCTGTCTCTGAGAGGTCATATAAACAATACATTGAATGGGCTTTGGGTGAGACATCATCAGTCACTGATTCATTGAAGTGTGTTTCACATTTGGACCTGCCCACAGGAGAATTATGAAAGTGTACATTTTGCAGTGCATATTTTACATAGGTGATTTACTACATGGAAAGCACATCATGGGTAGTAGCACATAGCTTGCTTTGTTTGAAATGTGATTCTCATTTTTTTTAGACCAAAAGAGAGGAGTAGACTGAAAGTCATGGCAGCAGAGTGCTTGAAACAGACTGACCATTGATAGGAGCACCAGTGAACCATATTGGACCACGAAGAGAATCCCTTATTAATGATGGCCAGCACGTATGCAACCATGCAGCGACCACCTTAGAAGCGAGAATTTCCTTCACAACGTCGAAAACATTTACAACTCGTTACACACACACTCCGGGGACAACTCCGAAGGGACGCAGGACAGAGCAGGCAAGATGGACTTTCATCCCTGTCCTGAACTGCCCAATCCAACACCGCCCCCTTCATTTCTATCCTTCCCTAAGCTGAGTAAAGATCGCACAGGTCTCCTCCTGAGTAACATTAAGTGTGGGTCTCCACTAGATCCCGCCCCTCCTCGCATCCTATTCCAGGGGGGTGATCCTAAACTGCCCAACATGGCCGACCTCATCTCATTATCTCTAGAAAAAGACCTAGTGCCCAAAGAATGGAAGCACGCTATAGTTAAGCCTCTGCTCAAGAAACTTCAATTGGACCCTACAATTATGGGAAACTTCCGTCCCATTTCACTCCTACCCATCCTGGGTAAAATTGCTGAGAAACACGTCAATAGCTCCATCTCTCAGTTCTTGGAGAAAAATGACATCCTGCACCAGTCTCAGATGGGGTTTCGCCTGGAACACAGTACTGAGTCTGCACTGCTAGTGATCACCGAGAAACTAAAAATGATACTCGACCAAGGAAGAGCCGCCGCAATTTTGCTCTTAGACCTAAGTGTGGCTTTTGACACCGTAGACCACAAGATCCTAATTCAGAGGCTCAAAGAGATATGGATTAAGGACAAAGCCAATCAATGGGTGGCCTCATTTCTGAGGGAGAGATCTTTCCGGTGTATAGAAGCAGGCATCCTCTCAGATATCTTTATGGCCCCCTGCGGGCCATAAACAACAACATGTAGAACAACATAACGGACGCAGAGACGCCGATTGTAAGGATATGGTATTAAAATACATCGCCATCTGACCTTCCGGGCGGATACTGGCAAGAAACAGACTGTCCTGTATTTATGAGCAGGTAACACTAAGGAGAGATTAAGTAATTGCTTTGAAGTAAAGAGGATACATCCACCTCAAATATACAGGCATTTTCGTATTGGGAGAAGCTTCTACCACAACGTTTATGACAATTGGAAAGCGGTGGTATTAAGAAAATAGTGGCAATTAAAAATGCCGTGTTTGGAGTTGTGACACACCACAATGAGAGTGATAAATAAACTTCGCGTACTATTTTGAGGAGGAAAAAATCCCTGATTTTCTGTGTCCTGAAGAAGGTGGTTTTTAAATTCATTTATATCCCACCGAAACGCGTCGACGACAGTCCACTTGAATCCAACTACAAGGAACCCTGGGAAGGAATAAATAGTTATCCTACCAGTGCTTTTAATCCGATGTTAAATGTTGGATCAGCCTATGCAACAGCTTATGTGCAACTGTGCTAAAAGGGTCCCCTAGTATATTTCATTCCATTGTTTGTTGACTTGATTTATTGCAGTTTTCTTCGCCGGATTTTAACATTAGTGTGTATTGTATTAGGTGTTATATTGCATACTATGTATGAATTTTATTGATTTTTGTATATGTTTTGTAGTTTTATTAACACTCTGGAGTACAGAGTTTTTTATCAAAAAATAAAATACTGTTAAACGCTACATCTCGATTTGGGGTATACATCTGAGATTTAGATCACTACACATTTATTGAATACAAGAGTGTATGTATTATGAGTATGGTGTGCTAGTGAGTGGAAGTGTTGGTGTTATCTCTTTTATCCAGGGGAAGTCTTATTTCTCTACTGGTTTACAGTGCCCTGTTCCCTTGGACAGTGGGGCCACCTCTCTAGTTGAACTACCCCCTGCGGAGTACCCCAGGGCTCGTCATTGAGCCCAACACTTTTCAACATTTACCTATGCCCTCTAGCACACATGGTACAGGAATTTGGCCTATCAATTGTATCATACGCTGATGACACTCAGCTGGTGGTCTCTGTGTCAGAAGATCTGAACTCGAACCATCTGCAGCTAGTTCCATGCTTGGAAAAAATAGGAAAATGGATGGCCAACTGTAGCCTAAAACTGAATGGGGACAAAACGGAGCTTATGTTCCTAGGCAATGGCCCTGGGCCACGGGTCGGGATCAGCTGGCCAGGGAACTGCCCCCCCCACTCCTAAAACCACCATAAAAAACCTGGGGATGTGGTTAGACCAAAACCTATCCATGGAAAAACAAGCCAAAGAATTATCAGCTATCTGTTTTGGTATGCTACGGATGATCCGTAAAATCATGAACCTAATCCCAGAAAAAGCTGGAAAGACAGTGGTACAGGCCCTTGTGGTCTTGCGACTGGACTACGGCAACTCTCTGTACCTGGGCTCTCCCAAATATGTTACAGACAGGCTGCAGGTGGTCCAAAACGCTGCAGCCAGAATGCGTCTTAAGGTCCCCAGATACGAATCGGTGAGATCATCTCTGAAGAAGCTGCATTGGCTACCAATACAATCCAGGGTCAAATTCAAAACCCTCTGCATCGCCCACAAAGCCATGCAGGGGAGAGGTCCGGCCATGATACAATCCTTGGTCTCCCCATGCGTCCCCAGCAGGCCCCTCAGGTCATCATCCGGTTTCCTTATGAACACCCCAAAGATAAGGAAATCAAGATGGGGTGGAAGAGCCTTTTCACATCAGGTCCCAAAACTCTGGAATTCAATGACCTCAGAACTAAGACTGGTGAAAAACGAACGGTGTTTCAGAAAAAAACTCAAAACCTGGCTGTTTCCATGCGTCCTCACAATCTGACTGCTCCTCTCGGCAGCGCTGGGAAGGCCTTGGGTAGCCATGCGCTTTATAAATCCCATAAATAAATAAACTAGCATGCTGCCTGTCTCTGTGATGGTGGTATATTTATTGTTACCTGATGAGGTGCTGGCAGTCTCTTGAACACCTCTGTTAATGACATTTGGATTGCGCATGATATGTGCAGCTCTGGGCAGTGACTCAGCACTTCCTGACTGGGAAGCTAAAGTCTTGCTCACAGAGGCTCTGTGAGTGTATTGACCATGACAGTGATAACGACCAGTTTTCAGAAGCAGGTGCTGCTTGCTCTGCTTTCTGTGCTGAGTGTGTGGGTCTGCAGCAGCCTGCTCTGCCAGCCCTTCTGCTCTGTGCTGAGCAGACCTGGGTAAGTGAGTAAGATCAGCCCTCCACTTACTCTTCTGTTCCAGAGCAGCAGCAGAAAGGTGTCAGACCCAGGCTCCTGCAGCAAGTAGGTGTCCATATTAGAGTACCTCTCTCCAACCTTCTGGCCCTGGGTATTGTAGTTGCAGCAGAGTTCCCCTTCCTTCTGTTACTGCTTCTCATTGCTTGGGCTCCTACTGGTGTAGCCAGCCATGGTTCGGAGAAACGCTGTCTATTTTGGCTATCCTCTGCATGGCCTACACGTAATGTCATTTGTGTGCTAACACTGTTTATGATTCCTTCCTCATTATTAGTATTTTTAATTGGTTATATACAATTTGCATACAAGCCATGAATCTGAATTCTTTTTGAGATTTTTAATACATCATTTTAATTTTCTACAGTTATTAGCAATCTGTAATATAGTAGCACATTGTTGGGTTTATAGTGTAATAGGATGGGAAGTTGTTAAAATTATAATGTATTTAATTACATAATTTGTATGTTAATTAAATATTTAATTGGTAATTAACATTATGTAAATTATTTAATTGATACTTTGTTATGTCATTGGTAAGTGTATTTAAAAATCTTTTTTAATGGATTTTATATTTATTATTTTTTTAAACAAATTTTATTGAAAGTTTTCTCTTTTTTTGTTTGCGTAACAGAGATATAGCAAACATACACTACAATCACGATGTACATTATCATCTTTGCTTCTGGACTCAGAGTCTAGGGTGTTTCCCTCCCCCACCCACTCCAAAGTGTTGGGGGAGCAGGTGGGCAGTGTCTACTGGTGCACAAGATGTTTAGTGTGGCCTGTGCTAAAATATATAGGAAAGTGGCTAACTGGGATGGGGGAGGTAGACCCGGGGGGGGGGGTTAAACTGTATCTGGGAGGATTGTATGTGAATGCTGTGGGTAAGAGTACAGGGTAATTCAGTCTCTAAGCTGTTTTCAGCAGTGGGCATCAGGCGGCGTAGGGAGGGGAGAATTAGGACAATGAGGAGGAATACTCTGCCGGAGCGGTCGATTTTTTTCAGGAGTCCATCCCATACAGGGGCTATAGGGTGACGGTGTAGGCCTCTTGCCTCCTCCCTGCATACAGCTTTGGCCTCTGCTTCATCCTATAGGTTGAAGGCGGACCGCCATTACACATCTTGTAGGGTAATCCACTTCTTCCAGTGCGTTGTAATGGTTCATTTGGCTATGAGGATCCCAAATCTAAGAACTGTGATGTAACATTTTGCTTCTTTAAGCATCTGTAGTGCCCTGCTTACCAGGTGTCCATACCAACCACCCCTGTACTGGTGGAGAGTTTTCCAGTCACCTCTGACCAATATGTGGCAGGTGCTGGGTAGTCCCAGAGGACATGTTTAAAGTTTGGCCGCAGGGGAGTTGAGGTAGGAGCAGGGATCTGGTACTTCCGGGAAGAGTCTGTGTATCTGAATATAGCATGTTACAACGCATGCTATTACATCACGTGCTTTTACAACGCGGTCCTTACAACGACCGCGTTGTTAGCACGCGATATCTTTACATTGCAAGTCATTAGAACGAATTGCTGTAGGGGGCGCGCTGGACTTAGGAATAATATTATTTACTATTCCTACTTCAGTTTGCGCAACAGCAGGGAAGGTGTTGGATTTCATATCCAATACCTTAGCGCCCCCTACAGCAAGTCGTTCTAATGACTTGCGATGTAGCGACCGCTTTGTAAAAGCACTGCGATGGTATGACCGCGCTGTAAATGCTGTTTCCGTGTATCTTGACCAGGGAAAGGTATGCCCTGTGTAGAATATAAAACTGTATAAATTTGAATCATGCATTTCAGAATACCCTCTGTGGGTATTTTAGGACTCTAGACCATTCCTTATCATGAAGGGCACTGCCGATCTCCGATTCCCATATGTGCCTGAGGGGTTCCTAGGGAAAAGTGGTCCGGCAAGGCCTTGTAGATTCAAGTTATGAGACGACGTCTTGAACCTATTGTGTAGAGGGTATTTGTGTACTAATTGATGCCTGGCTCAGTTTCCCCATTCATTCCGAGGCCACTCAGAGCCAAGCCAACCCAACCATACGTGATGAATTGTCCCCCTTGATGACCACCTGCTCAGTCAGGCCCTTAAAGGAGATGAGCTGACCGTCACAGAACAGGTCGCCAAGGGTTGAAATCCCAGCCCATTCCCAGTGGCACATCTTGTGTCCAGTCAGGTGTTCTCGTTCCACCGAGAGGCCCAGTAGAAGCAGCTGTGGGGCATAGGAGGTGGAGTCTCGGTTGATTCAATTGCCCCTAGTGACATTTATTCAG
Organism: Calotriton arnoldi; assembly: GCA_963921515.1. Taxonomy (NCBI): domain Eukaryota; kingdom Metazoa; phylum Chordata; class Amphibia; order Caudata; family Salamandridae; genus Calotriton; species Calotriton arnoldi. Next base: position 37,493 of record CAWUFW010004493.1, on the reverse strand, counting down.
GCTGCCTGCAAAAGTTGAGAAGGAGTGACTAGCGGGTGAGTGCTGGGGGCCAGCATCACCAGCAGCTGTCCCTGTGGCAGCGTCGGAGGGGGGGGGGCATCAGGGAGCCCGTGCCATCCAAACAAGATGCCGGAATCCTGCATGCTGGCCACTGTAGCTGGGCTGGCAAAGTTAAAAATTGGGGGTCCCCGGCTTCCAGCAGAAATTGCAGTTGGACAGGACAATCCGACGGCATGATGTATGTCAAATGAGCTTGCCAAGCGTCTTGTCCAGTTCTCGGAAGAAACTGTGGTGCACCACCAAGGGGAGGTTAACGAAAAAATACAAGAGCAGAGGGAGCATCACCATCTTGCAGATGGCGTTGTGGCCTAAAGGGGACAGTGGAAGCGTTTGCCAAAATACCACCTGCATCCAGAATGAGGTTACCTCCCCTGTGAGGTTACCATCTAGGAGGTCTCGGTCATCATGATAAATCCAGATTCCAAAGTAGCAGGAGAACGAAGGCTTCCAGCGCATGGGATGTCCTCCCAGATGCCAAGAAATTTGAGGAGCCACTGGGACCAGGAGAAACAGACATGATTTGGGCCAGCTAACCCACAAGCCGGCCAATTCGACAAAGGTAGAAAGAAGGTCAGAGATTGAGGAGGTGTCCTCAGTGAGGGCTTTAATATAGAACAGGACATATATAGTGACATTGTGAGGTAAATTTTATATTTATTATTTGGTTTAATTGTATTTGTTTTATTTATTTACTATGTTAATGTTATTATTGTTTATTTATATTATATTTCCAGCGTTTATTCTTTGCTGGTGGTTTTGTTTTCGGTAGTAGGAAGGTAAGTGTATTTGTTTTACACATCTTTATTTTGTTTTATATTTGTTAAATTATTTTGTATTATTAAATTATATTTTTAAATTACATTTAATTTTACTTACTTATCATGCCTATTTTTTTATTTCAAATATGTTTTAGTATATGTAACCTTTCTTAAGTCCAGTTTTGGTAATGTTGGAGTGGGAATGGTAAATCTAACCCCTCCAAAGTCCAACACTTCCCTTGATTTTGTTTAAATATTGTTTTTATATTTTAGAGTACATATTTTTAATATATATTTAGCTCATATTATTATTTAAAAATATATTTATATTAAGTGCATTTTTTAAATGAAGTTTAATATATGTTTTTTATTTTATATGTATATGTGTGTGTGTGTTAATGTCTACTTTTAAGTCATTGTTATTATTTTTAATGTAATATTTTTTAAAATTGCTAAATAATTGTTATTAGATATATAAGAAAATATATAGATGTAGCTATTTAATTTATGTTACTAATCAAAAGCATTTATTTCTAATTATCTTATCTTATATTTTAATTGTTTTTACATCTAATGGTGTATATACACACGTGCGTATGTGTGTATATGTATATATATATATATATATATTATGTAATATTATACTGTAAAGCAACAAATATCTATAGTGTGCTCTGTGGTTGCACATTCCTTTTGCAGAGGGGAATGACTGAACGGGACAACAGAAAACAAACCACAGGACGACATCTCTTTTTAAACAATGATCAATTCTAACAATCAACGCACTGTGCACACATGGAAGGATGCAACATTTAGACAAGTTCGGAAGCAATGCATTCTTAAAAGACATATTTTAGAAGGAAAGCAACCTTGCCGAAACACATGATTTGTGTAAACTGTACTTTTAGTGAGAATTAAAGGCATATTGTTTGTGTGTGAAGTATCCAAAATCGCAAATGTACTGTCATGAATGTAAAGTCTCAACCATTGTTAATGTTTTTTAACTATTGGAGAAGTATGTCAAAACTAGGGGACAAATGTACTATGCAAAATGTGCACAGACTTTTACCAAATCGAAATGGATTTGCAGGAGGTCACAGAAACACCTGCTTAATTAATATTAATTAGGCATGTCACATTCTGTGACTCCCTGAGTTTGGCTACAATCACAAGGAAGGTGGCCTTCAGGAGACAGCAGACCACCATCTGCAGATTGCATTCCAAATAGGGATTTTTTTTTAAAGCAGCACAAATCTCTTAAAAAACAACCAGGGCTGTTTTAAATTTAAAAAAAATCTATTTTGGCAAACATCAGTAAAATCAAGTAGTGGTCAACTGGACCACTGCCTATTCCTCCTGAAGGTGAAAACCAGAGTCCCTAAGGGGAAGGTGTCCAGAGAGTTTCTGAACTCTATTATTGACGATGAAAACTTTGGTACTAATCGAGAGATAAAGGGGACCATGTTTCTAATGTAGTGATAAGGGCGCCTGATTACGAGTTTGGAGGTGTAGGTGCGAGCCGCCAAGCCACTGCCCCGCTCCCATACCACCAAACCCAACAGCCACCCGCCCGATTATGAGTTATTTTGTGGTCTGGTGGGCATGCCGTGCAGGAACAGGGGTGCATGCACACAGGGGGGCACAACATATACTCCCCTGCATGCACCTCCATGCACAGGGGGGCTTTGTTTCCCCATCACCAGCATTTTCATGGTGGGCTCACCGCTATGAAAAGGCTGGCGGTGGAGAAAGTCGTAATATGCTTGACGGTGCTGCAGCGGCAGCGGCAAGTATATTGCCTCCCCAAACTGCCATGCCAACGCAGAGGGATCGTGGATCCCCGGGGGTTGTGGGGTCCCATTGCGATCCTGCTGCAGTACTTGTAATACGACGGTCCGACCGCTGGTACGGTGGTCCCCGACCACCACCACACCTCCACCACGAGTTTGGCAGTCCAATGGACCGCCAAACTCATAATCGGGCCCTAAGTATTTAAAAATGGTAACAATTATAGTTATGCCTTACTGGAAAATTGAGGTTATAATTACTTTGTTGATTATTGTTATGCAGGAAAAAATCAAGGCAATAAAATGGTCTTGTGAATTGAAGCTGTCACGCACAAAGAAATCCAATATTAAGTGACTTTATAAAAAGAACCAAAGGGGGCTACAGCTGATAGAGAATAATTGTGAGGGCACCTCAGTAAATTTATGGCTCTTAATTAGGCCAAAGTGTATTGACCGAAGTGGTCCTTGATAATATCCTGTAGTGAAAAAGGGGCTGATAAATGAATAGTATGAAGTAAAGATCAATAATTACTAGTGACCTGTCTTTAAAAAAATATATATATTTTTATTGCCATTTTGTTATTTATTATCTCACAATCCACATTTCGTGCCATTTGCAATAGTATTGCCTTCAATGTGACATGTTTTTCATGCAGAGGGTATAGGAGTAGAGCAGCAGAAAGCATATACATATTCAATTTATGATTACATTTCTTTCTTAAGCTTCTTACATGTCATCACGGTGCATTGTCTACTCTATAAATTAATCTCATGCTCCTGTCTAGTAATGGTTTGTTTGGGGAGTGTGTCGCATAGGCTGCCAATATTTTATATCCATGTCTCTCTATGCATTATATATTTATCATTGTTCTTTTCCTCCACCTAAGAACAAAACCTCCAAGAACACAAAGAGAGAGAAAGAAAAAAAGAAAAAAAAAAGGAAAGGGAAAAAATGGAAATCAAACAATGAGAAAGAAAATGAAAACCCAACTACTTCCAACCTGGGGTCAATACTCAGTCTATCTACAGTTTCCTATTCTGTGTGTGTGTGGGGGTCTGATCTGGTCGTATCTCACAAACTTCCAAGGCCAGGAGGGAGCTGGGGGGAGATCTCTTTCAAGATTGACCTTTTCGGCCGCTTGCTCACACTGTCTACTTTATATGGCACCTATCCAGCATCTTGCTAGGCAGGTTCTTGACTGGCATTGGCCTCTCCTTCTGCGTCAGGCAGAGGGACCCCATTTTGGGAATCTGCAGCACCTGATCCTCTCGTTTTCTATGCCCTCAATATTTCCATCCATGGTTCGGCCAGTGGTTTGCGTCTTTTAGTGATTTTGTCTTCTCGCACCAAAGCCCGTTCCTCTGCCCTTGCCCAAATCGACACATCCCTCCCCCAATCCGATATTTTTTGGCCCACATTCGCACCCCATGTGAGGGCAATCCATCGCTCTGCGTGTAGTAAAGCTAGGTCAGCAAACCTGTGTCCTAATTGTTTCGCTTTAGGCCTCAGAATAGTCTCAACAGGCAAACTTTCAGACAGCGTTATCATTGTGCATGCAAGGACTCCGTTTATGGTCTCAACAATCGTTTTCCAGTAATGTTGGAGCATCGGGCAGCTCCCTATCATGTGTGCAAAATTGGTGTCTAGTTCTGCGCATCTGTCACATTTTTGACCATCTTTCCCATATGTTATGTTATGTTATGTTATTTTAATTTGTAGCGCGCACGGATACTCACGAGTGTCCCGGCGCGAAGCCTACGAGAAGGGTGAGAGAGTCTGTTTAAGCGAAAAGATGTGTTTTCAAGTTTTTCTTGAACACTGCTGGGTCTTATATGACGTTTAGCCTGTGTGGTGTGAGGTAGGTCATATGTATTATATTAAACTGTATAATTTTAAAATTGGAGTTCCTCAATGTTTTTTTTGGGGCTCCATTAGACTTTTTTCCATTACGCCCCAGTCAATGGCCCCCCAATCAGATCCCCCCATTTCTCCTGTGCGTGAGGCAGGGGCATCTCCGTCAGCTCCGTTATCGCTACATACAGCCATTTCACTAAGTGTCTCACTGTTCCCAGTGTCACCATTGCTTGAAGGGCTGTGTGTGTGGCGGGCTCGTGTGTGTCTCTGCCCCATAGTACGGCCAGTGTCCCCCGAACCGCCTGATAGTTTAAGAACTGCCCCGGCGATAGTTTGTGATACTCCAGCAATTCCGCTAATGGGAGTAATTCTCCATCTTGGTAACAGTCCTGAACTGTAATCACTCCATCCTCCTCCCACTCCCGCAACTGGTCCTGAGTGGAGGGGGGCCAATCCCCATCTGTGGTAATCCCAGTATTGGCAGGTCGGGTGCGTACAAAGGAGTTTCGGCTGCTCGTTTTGTACATCTGTCCCAGAATGCTAATGCTACGCTAAGCAGTACTCCCATGTTTTTAATCTTGCATTTGGGGTATAACATCCTAGTGAGCAATGTCCCCCGGGACGACTGTTCTGGGAGTGCCAGTGTCTCCAGCCCCTCCCTTCCAGCCATTGGGCCAGCTATTGAAGCTGTGCTGCTAGGTAGTATGCCTCAAAGTCTGGGGTACCGAGCCCCCCCGTTAAGGGTTGTCACAAACTTTTTAGGGAGAATCTATTTCGCCCTCAATTACAAATCAATTCCCTCAATAAGGCATGCATATCTCTAAGCCACTTTTTGAGGATCACCACTGGGAGATTGACAAAGTAATATAATAGCCTGGGCAGCATCACCATCTTGGGGAGAGCTATTCAGGCCATGACCGAGAGTTTAAGTGATCTCCAGAAGGTCACATTTGCCCGTAGTGCTCTGATGGCTTTGCCCAAGTTACCCTCCAACAGGTCTATTTGTGTATGGAACACCTGAATTCCAGGTATTTAAAGGATTCCGGGGTCCATGCGGGTCTTACTGGGAGGTCTAGTGGTCGTGGCAGCGTGGGCCTTGCTGGGAATATATGAGTCTTCCGAGTGTTGACTCGAAGCCCAGACAGTTCGGCGAATTCCTCCAAGACCTGCATCGCCTTCCGTATGCCCCGTGCTCCATCTCGTATGCAGAGCAGAATATCATCTGCATACAATGATATTATATGCACTGTTCCGTTTAGCTTTATTCCATGGTCCCGGCCTTCCTGCCTGAAGCGTTCTGCTAACGATTCCATCGCCAGTGCAAAGAGCAGTGGCGATAGCGGACAGCCCTGTCGGGTCCCTTTGTATATGGTATAGGGTGTGGACACCTCTCTGCCCGTGCGGACCGTAGCCATTGGGTTTGTGTACAACAGACGGACCCAGCGTAGCCATTTGTCTCCCAGGCCCATTTTTCTCATCATCTGCAGCAAGAAATCCCATCTTAAGGAGTCAAAAACCTTTACTAAGTCCACCGCCATCACCACAGCATCAGGGAACCTAGCCAATTCCTTATGGCTTAATACTTGATATAGCCTTCTCAGATTGTTAGAGGGCGACCTTGTCGGCATAAACCTGTTATGGACCAGACGCTGCATATGTGGCATGAGTCTAGTTGCTAATACTTTGCTAAGTATTTTAAAGTCGAGATTTAGCATTGATAGCGGACGAAAGTCCGCCATACCTGCAGAGTCTGAGTTGGATTTGGGCAGTGGGACCACCAGTGCTTTCCTGGAGGACACTGGAAGAAGGTCTGCCTGCAAGGCAGCTGCATACATTTTCTCTAGTTGTGAGGCCAAAATGTCTACATAGGTGTGATAAAATTTGTCCGGAAGGCCGTCTGGCCCTGGGCTTTTTCCTCTGGCCATTTCTTTAATTGCTGTGATAAGTTCCTGTGCGGTAATTTCCATTTCCAGGCCTATCCGTGAGGCCTGATCCAGTCCTTGCAGACCCAGGCCCTCCTGGTATTCCACCATCTTTTCTACCTGCACCTCTCCTGGTCTCCCATATAGGTCTACGTAGTATCTTCTGAATATGTCATTTATGGCTTTAGGGGAGACAATCAACTGCTAAGATACTGGGTATCGGTGACCCCCTGCCTTCCGGGCGAATTAGCCAGGCCAATAATTTCCCGGCTTTTCCTCCCTCTATGTGCTGCCTCTCTTGATATGCTCGGGCGTCTGTAGCTCTCAGTCGTTCCCAGGTTGCGTTGTATTTGCTCTTTACATCTAAAAGCCGTTTCTTGGCCTCTACTCCTGCCCCTGTCTCCCGATAAATTGCCTGTATTTGGTCCTCTAAAGATCTGAGTTCTTGGTTGATCTCCTTTCTGGCTCACACTGTTTGTCCCAACACTGCCCCCTTACCACCACCCTAAAAGCGTCCCACTCCACCAGCGTGGAGCTTGCCGTTCCTTGGTTTGTGGCAAAATAAGTCGATATTGCAACTGAGAGCTGCTGTCTGAAGCAGTCGTCCTCAAGCAGGTTGGGGTCTAATCGCTATAGTGGAATGGGAGCCCTCTCTGGGGTTGGAGCAAATCGCAGAAGGAGGGGGCTGTGGTCAGATATGGATCGTCCCAGGTACTCTGCTCCCATCAGCATGGGCGACAGCCGACTGGAGCAGAGAAACATATCTAGCCTAGTATGAAGGCCATATAATGGGGAGTAAAATGAGCATTCCCTCTTCCGTTTATTCTGTAACCTCCAATATCTGGGAGTTCCCACCTGGAAATCCACTCCCACAGGCCCCTGGCTGTCAAGGCCGCCATAGTACCTCGCAAAGGGGGAGTGGATCTGTCCATTTCCAGATCAAATATACAATTATAGTCCCCCCCAAAATCAGGTCATTGGACGCTACTTCCGACAGTGGTTTTGAGGTTTTCAACAGAAAGGGAATTTGATCTTGGTTCGGCGCATAAATACTTCCGAGCGTTATCTCCCTCCCCTTCAATCTGCCCTTTACTAAAACATACCTCCCCTCTGGGTAAATGATCTTATGTGTTGCGTGGAAGGGAATGCCAGGCCTGACCCATGTGAGAGTCCCTCTAGCAGATGCTGAGTATGTTGTTGTGTATAATTGACGTTGCCTTACCCTTAAGTCTGGCAACCTCCTCCTGCGAAAGATGGGTTTCTTGGAGCATCACAATTTGCACGCCCCTGCGTTGTATATAATTGAGGATGCTATATCTTTTTGAGGGTGAACCCATGCCCCTAATATTCCAAGTCAACAGTTTGAACTCTTCGGCTGCATTATTACTATTAGCCATGGTCTAATTCAACCATCTCCGTCCTCCCCCTCTCCCCCCAACATCAGACCCCCACCGTTATAATATGCAGTGGACTCCATTAAATAAGACAACAAACCTAACTTTACTACTCCCCGTCCCTCGAGCGGACTGGCAACGGCCAGCTGCCCAAACCTGTTAACAAACTTCTCTTCAGTTAGAATGCTGCCTTCATATCCTTTGACGGTTCACTCTGGGGGGGAGAGTCTAGTAACAGCCATTCTGGTTCCTCATAATATGCCAGGTCTGACCTGCGCCCACTTCCGGGGGACATACCAATCCCTGTCTGTGTGTCTCTGCTTCATTTCCCATTGTATTGTCCATATGGTCATAACATTAAATGATTTCGTCAGCTGTGCGCGGAGTGACTTTTGGCAAGTCTGAGTCATTGCCTGTATAATCATCTTAATCCAATGACTGTGCCCGGTGTTCAGACGAGGAATCCATGTGGTTGTCCAATTTTTGAAGTGACATCAGTCACGCCACTGCTTGTGGCGCAGTTTCCCTATCATGTTGGGTCTGGGAGGTTGTGGGCTTCTGTAGTGCTTTCGGTTTCTTTGGGCGGCGTTATCTGTTTCTGGCCATGCGTTTCTCTCCTCAGGGGCCCGATTGTGGCTTGGACAGGGGCGTGCCTTTTCCGTAGGCCTCCAGCCAGTTCCATGTTTCTTCCAGCGAATTACAGAAGTTAGTGTTGCCGTCTAGGATTATCTGGAGTTTCACCGGGAATATCAGTGAGTATTGTAGGCCAGCTTCCCTGAGGGCCTTTTTGGCCTCTATGAATGACGCTCGTTGCGCCTGCACTCTAGCTGTAAAATCCGGGAACAGATGAACTTTGCTGTTGCCCACAACAAAAGGGCCATGAGTATGTGCTTGCTGCAGTATAATGTCCCTGTCCCTGTAATGTAGGAGTTTAGGGAACACTGGCCGGGGGGTCCTCCCCGGTGCAGGAGCACGCCCTAGGACTCTGTGCGTCCTTTCTAAGGCAAAGAAATTAGATAGTGAGTTGGGTGGCATTTCTTCTCTCAGCCACTTTTCAAGGAATGACACCATGTCTGTGCCCTCTGTTCCCTCCAGAATACCCACGATCCTGACATTGTTACGCCTATTTCATCCCTCTGCGTCTTCAGCTCGCCTTTCCAGCTCTGCCACTCTTAAGGTGAGGTCGTCCAGCCACGAGGCCCCCTGCTTTTGTTCTGGTATGAGTTCGGTGACTGAGTTTTCAACTTCTTTGACCCTGTCGGCCAATTTGCGGTGCTCCACCTTCAACATTCCCAGCCCCACAGACACCGCCCCTATGTCTTGCTGCAATGCCGATTCTGTGTCCGCTATTGCCGCTAGTACCTTGTCCAGGTGGAGGTGCAAGGATGTTTTTTTGTCCTCAGGTTCTGCATTTTCAGCGAGTAATGGGGAGGGTTCCCGTGTGCTGGGCAGAGTGGTCCTGGCTTTGCTCTTTGAACACGGCATATTGACTTACTGTGTTGTGAATGTTGATGGCTACTGAGATTACTACTGTTCTCAGGTCCCACTGTGTCTGTTTGCGGACTCCTATACCCGTAGGGTTCTAGCCGTTCGCTTTGTTTGCGCCTTCCCACGATGCGTGGTCCCTGGGTCACCGTGATTCCTCAGTTAGTGTTTAGCAGCCAATTATGCAAGTCCCAGTTCTCACCTCCACCTCTCCTCCGCTGACTGTTTTATTGCCACCACTGACCTTGTGTGTCGTTTCCACCCTAGCTGGAGCAGACTTTACTTGCCGGTGCTACTGCACCCTCAGGGGACCCCATAGTTTGTGGCTTATTTTCTGCACTGCTCCCTCCGCCGTGGGCTTGGCTTGCCTGATCTCGTCCCCAGGGTCAGTGGACTGCTTGAACTCTCTGCTGAAGCCTGTCTATCGACTGGGCAGGCCCAGTATTCATCAATCTGGCCTTATTGCACATCGCTGGGGTGCCAACCTCCCACCCGGGTTCAGCCGGGCACTTACCCTTATCACCCGCAACCGGAGATTCCTTACATTTCCTCCAGGTGGTTGTGGGATCGTCTGGTTGCTCCACAGGGCTTCTGGTGTCTCTTTTTTGTTGCGGGCCCTCTGGGAGCTGTCTGGGCTCATATAGGCTGTTCCATCCCTTGTCCCCTGGCTGCCTGTACTTCACCCGGGATCACTTCTTTCTTCCTGGTTGGGGAGTCTATTACGCTCTCTGCGTGGCACTCTCACTACAGGGCTGCACTCTCACCTCGGTTCTTTTGGCCACCCTTGCCTGCAGGCTCTTGTCCCAGGAGAGGGTCACCGTTCCCTCAGGGCCTACTTCCAGGCCTGCGAGACCAGGATACTTCTGCAAGACCACACTCGGCTGGGGCCCCCCTCTCCGCGTATTCCCATTCGGCCGAAGGTGAGCTCCTCCCAGCCACCTTCACTGTGCATGAGGATCTCTCCTCTCATCAGGAGTTTGTTTCCACTGGCCCCCCTCTGCTCGTAGACTTCCGTTTAGGGATCTGGGCCCCCTCTGGTGTGGGTCGCTTCTCTTTTGAGGCCTTCTTCCAAGCCCACCATGCCCCTATGCTTCTAGGGCACTTATACCGGGCCACATCAGGCTGGGCCTCCTCTCTCAGTGCCGGATCTACGTGTCCTCATCCAGCCGAGTGCCTTCCCTTGCTGCCAAGGGCCTTGCTCTCCGGTCCCTTGCCTCACCTTTCCGGCTTCACTTGTTCTGATTGCAACAGCCCAGCATCATTCGGACTCCGTTCGGGCACGGCCCCGCAGGCGCCGCTGTCTGCCCATGGTTGGTCCGACGATTTGGGGCCAGCTGCTAGGCATCTGTTCACGTCTCGTTTCCTGCAATCCCTCCGGTGCCGGGGACTTCCCTCCTTGGTTTATTGCTGTTGGCGTGCAGCGAAGTGCCCCCGCCTCGCTCGGTGTCGCCACCCCGCTCCACTCCGACTATGTGCGGACACTGCTCCGCAGGAGCCGCCTTCTGCTAACTGCTCATCCGGCTTCTTGATGCCTGCAGCTCAGCTCCGACGCTCTTTGAGTTTCTGCTGAACCCTCCTGCGTCCAGGGTTTTTTTCCTCGCTTTTCCCACTGCCTGTGTGCAGCGGATTAACTTCTGCCCCTTCCACGGGCTGCAGCGTCCCCCTGGAGTGGAGAAGTACAGGATATTTGCTGGACCGGGACAGAGCTTCGCTATTAAGCGGCTGCCATGATGGTGCTCCCTGCCACGCCTTACTAGTGACCTGTTTTGATAACATGTAGTAGGTCAAGGGCTAAGTCTCCAGACTAGTCTGCCACAATTTTGAGAGACCTTCTCAGATGCTTTAAGTTTAGTTAATGGAATAGCATACAAAACAGACCGCACATAGTGAAAACAACATGCTGGCTGAATATAACATCTTATGGACAGATAACTCTATCTTAATAAAGCTTGCCAAAAAGTGAGGAATTAGTTGGAGTATAAGTGAGTTTATAGTAAAATGTGTATATACGATTTATTTGATAATATTAGAGTCCCTGTGTTATCTAAGCAGGCACAGAATTTATATGTAGGGGATGCAAAGACGGCATAATGTTGTTATTCTCAAGTGGATTGCATAGTCACCAGGAAAAATGTATACCACAATAGAAATTGTACATTCAAACTCTATAAATATCTTTCCCCATAAAGCAAATCATATGTCAGGCTGACAATGTTCTTGGTAGCACTGTGACGGGCCCCTGTCCCAACTAATCAGAGCGTCGGCTCAAGGAACTCAGTCCATCGTAGCAGGATGTTTTTCCGTTACAAGATACTGCATTTTGTGTAGTGTGTGGTGTAAAAAGGATTAATGATAGCTCACTCCTAGACTGTCTCACGCGTGCCGTTGTGGCAAATGTCTTCTTGTCTTTCACTTCTGTCCTGAGGAGGCCATAAACTGTCACGGCCGAAACACGTCCACCATTTTCTGTGGAGGAGTCTCTGAAAAACGAATTAAGATGCATCAATTTATTGGGATGACAAGGAGATAAGATACTAAGGGAGTTTTTTCTGTATTCTCCTGGTCAGTTTGACTACCTCTTAATGGACTTTGCAATTAACTTATTGTTTACACACCTTTAGTGGAAATTGTTCAGGAGAGACAAGAGAACAATTTTTAATGTTGTACAAAATTTGTATATATTTGTTTGCATATGTTGTGTAAAATTGTACATAGATATGTATTTTGGGGGCTGCGGGGTACCCTAGATATAATTATTGGTTGACATTATAATATTTCCCATTCATTTGAATAATGTGCTTTGATTACATCAGGTTTCCAATGAGGATCAGGTGTCCTATTGTGAGGACTATAGACTGCATGTATTTAATCCCCAATCTATACCGCTCTTTCATTTTTTGTATGTTGAAGCCCAGGTTATGTGGGGTATATGGGCAAATCTCTTTTTCCTTCATCCAAAGTCCTTTTCATAAGCAAAACAGATAAAGTGTATTCTATTAAACTTGCCCGACGATGTGACTTGAGGATGCAAGATAGAAGTGTTGAGTAGAAACGTCCCTAGATTCCAAATTCTAATTGCAAGATTATAATCATTAGAAAGTTAGAAAATCGTGTATGAGAATGTAAACATCCCAAAGGGATATCTATAATTGGTCAGTGGTAATAAACTCTGTTCATCTATTGACCTACTGCATTGTAAAAGGCTACAGGAATAGTTTGGGGAGGTGAACAGTTTGGTCCAGAACAACACAACTATATCAGTATGTCACGGATGACCTAGAGAGTATATTATTTCAAGGGAGAAAAATAATTTATCACTACAACGTTTCCAACAATATTTCAGTCTTGTCTCACTTCCTACATGGAAAACCTTGGCACTTCAGTCCTTAATGAAATGTAGTCAAGTAGTGGTATGGCTACTAGAAATGAGTCAGTCAGAGCTGAGCATGTCAAAGTTTTAAAAAGCACTTAGAACTGGCATATACCACAACTATGAAGACTAAGGGCCTAATTACGATGTCGGTTCGCCAACACTGTCTCGGTCCTGGGACCGACTGACCTCTTATTGGCAGTCCCGACCGCCTAATTAGGATGCGACCGAACACTGTTCAGTCGCATTCCTACATTTCCCTATGGGATCATGCATTACGGCCTTAAACCGGCGTGTTTCCGCCGTCGGGATTACGATGTCGGTTTCCAACAGCCTTTCCGCGCCGGTCTTTCCGACACGGAAAGGCTGTCGGAAAGTGACTTTGGGAGCCCCTGGCAGGGCCCCCTAACCCCCGCAGCCTACAGTAGGTGGCCGAGGGGGTACCCAAGGTACCCCCCTGTAAAACCCTGCACTGTGTGGCAGGCACCATACTGTCCATATGGTGTGATTCTTCACTTGCACATATTGTACATATGATTTGATTCTTCACTTGTACAAATGATGTGATTTTACATGTGTAAATATGGTGTGATTGTTCATTTGTACATATGGAATGATTCTTCACTTGTTCATATAGTGTGATTCTTCACTTGGATATATTGGGTGATTTTTCACTCGTACCTGCTGTACATATGGTGTGATTCTTTACTTGCACATATGGTATGATTCTTCACTTGTACATTTTGTACATATAATGTGATTCTTCACTTGTACATATGGCCTGATTCTTCACTTCTACATGTTGTACATATGATGTGATTCTTCACTTGTACATATGATGTTATTTTTTACTTGTACATATGGTGTGATTCTTCATGTGTAAATATGGCATAATACTTCACTTGTACATATGTGTGATTCTTCACTTGTACATATGGTATGATTCTTCACTTGTACATATTGTTCTTATGATGTGATTCCTCACTTGAACATATGGAGTAATTCTTCACTTGTACATATAGTTTGATTCTTCACTTGTATATCTGGTATGATTCTTCACTTGTACATGATGTACATATGGTGTGATTCTTCACTTGTACATATGGTGTGATTCGTCTCTTGTTCATATAGTGTGATTTTTCACTTGTATATATGGAATGATTCTTCACTTGTACATGCTGTACATATAGTATGATTCTTCACTTGTGTATATGGTGTGATTCTTCACATGTACATATTGTACATATAATGTGATTCTTTACTTTTACATATGGTGTGATTCTTCACTTGTACGTATTGTACATATGATGTGATTCTTCACTTGTGCATATGGTGTGATTCTTCATGTGTGAATATGGTATGATACTTCACTTGTACATATGTGTGATTCTTCACTTGTACATATGGTATAATTCTTATCTTGTACATATGATGTGATTCTTCACTTGTACATACTGTACATATAGTATGATTCTTCACTTGTATATATGTTGTGATTCTCTGCATGTACATATTGTGCATATTTCTGTGATGATATTCAGACAAAATATAGAAGCCAAAATATCGTCATAGCAAAACATTGGGGCTGATTTGGATAGTGGTGAGACTGCCACCGACAGCCCTTTCAGTTGCGGTCTCACCGCCATTCTAAGCAAGTTTCCCGCCTGCCACATTAGGATGGTGGGCGGTTTGATGGCGGTCAGAAAGACGGACCGCTCGCATCTGACGGGCTCCTTGTCCTCAGTGCGGTGGATGGGGTTGTAGTCCCTACCATGGTGGCGGTGCCTGCCAGGCACCGCTGTAGGGATTACAATGTCCCTTTCCGCCCACCTTTTCATGGCGGTTAACCTGCCATGAAAAGGCAGGCGGAAAGGGACTTTGGGGGCCCGTAGCAGGCCCCCTTATCCCCTGGCCCTCTGATGTGTGCACTGGGGGCACCTATGGTGTCCCCTACATAGCCCTGCAGGGTGCCTGCCATGTAGTGCAGGGATATGTGCAATGTCCCTATTTTGCATTGCGCCGGGTGCTACAGCCAGCAGCACCGCCGCAATACAAAATATAGGCATTGCGGCCGCCGTGGTGGCAGTCGCATTGTAATGCCTATGTCGGGACCACCGACAGCCTGTTGGGCGGTCCCGATTCCCGATAGGGTCGTCGTCCTAATCAGCCCCATTGTGTCTAAAATATCGTGATACAGAAATATCATCTGCAAGAATATCATTGTCAAGAATATTGATTTTAAGGTAAGTAATATCAATTTTGCAAATATCAAAATCATTTATAACGTTTACAAAAATATAGTTGTGTATAATATCGTTTTTTTATTATTGTTATGTATTTTAGTATTTATTTTAAATGTATATGTACTAATGTTTGGTATAATTATTGTTTATATTTTTTAATATAGTTGTTATATTTTTTGTAGTTATTAAATTTAGTTTAATACATTTTTGTGATTTGTAGTACTGTAGTGGGTTGTGGGGTTTATAGGGTTACAGGGTGGGAAGTAAATTAATTATAATTAATTATTCATAAATCTTTTGTTAATATTAATGATTCAATTGATAATTATGTTAATTGTGTAATTATATTTTTTTATATTACATTTTAGGTGCGGGTTGTGGGATTTGTTGGGGAATAGGGAGGGAAGTAAATTAAATATGATTAATTAATAATTAATTTTTAATTAATAATAATTATTTAATTGATAATTATGTTAATTGTGTAATTAATTGTTTTTAAATGTAAGTTTCAGATGTGGGTTGTGGGTTTTGTGAGGGTATAGGGTAAGAAGTAAATTAATTATAATTAATGAATAATTACTTTTTTATTAATATTAATTACTTAATTGATAAATATTTATGTTAATTGTGTATGTAATTTTTTTAAAGTTATGTATCAGGTGCGGGTTATGGGTTTTGTAGGGGTATAGGGTGGGGAGTAAATTAATTTTAATTAATTAATATTTATTTTTAAATAAATATTAATTATGTAATTGATAATTAATTATGCTAACTGTGTATTTTTTTAATGTTAAGTTTTAGCTGTGAGTTGTAGGTTTTGTAGGGGTATAGAGGTTGCACTGACTGGAGTGGGAATAGTACATTTTATCCCTCCACAATCCAACACTTTCCCTACTGTTTCACTGACTGGAGTGGGAACAGTAAAGTTTAGCCCTCAGCAATCCAACACTTTCCATACTGTTGCATAGACTGGAGTGGGAATAATAAATTTGACCTCTTCGCAATCCAACACTTTCCCTACTGTTTCACTTACTGGAGTGGGAATAGTCAATTTTATCCCTCTGTAATTCAACACTTTCCCTACTGTTGCACTGACTGGAGTGGAAATAGTAAATTTTACCCCTCCGCAATCCCTACTGTTGCATACACTGGAGCGGGAATAATACATTTTACCTCTCTGCAATCCAACACTTTCACTAGTGTTGCACTGACTGGAGTGGGATTAGTAGATTTCACCCCTCCGCAATCCAACACTTTCCCTACTGTTGCACTGACTGAAGTGTGAATAGTAAATTTTACCCCTCCGCAATTCAACACTTTCACTACTGTTGCAATCACTGAAGTGGGAATAGTACATTTTACCCTTGTGTAATCCAACAGTTTCACTACTGTTGCAATCACTGGAGTGGGAATAGTAAATTCTACCCCTGTGTAATCCAACACTTTCACTACTGTTGCACTGACTGGAGTGGGAATAGTAAACTTTACCCCTCCACAATCCAACACGTTCCCTACTGTTTCTGTGACTGGAGTGGGAATAGTAAATTTTACCCCTCCACAATCAAACACTTCCACTACTGTTGCACTGGCTGGAGTGGGAAAAGTAAACTGTACCCCTCCGCAATCCAACACTTTCACTACTGTTGCAATCTCTGGAGTGGGATTAGTACATTTTTTTTTTTGAAAACAGATTTTATTTGTCAAGTTACGCATATATCGCAGGGCTCTGCACACCAGAGACATCTGCATAATCAAACCATACAAATATAATTGCAGTCGACTTTTCCAAGTGTAATCAACAGAAGCGCATACAAACAATAAAAAATGATATAGAAAACCCACAACTCCCGCCCTCCCCCACCCCTCCCCCTTGGTCGCACAATATCCGCATAGTCCTGTCCACAACCTGTATACATAACCACAAGAATGCCCCCCCGGCCCCCGCATAGCATCTCCGTAAGCCTACTATGTACCTGCAAATTACCCCAGTGATTGAGCCTCTGCTGCAGCTGGAGGGTCCAGCCAAAGGCCCCGATAATCCGCCCATCGTTTCCAGATTTTGTAGTGTTTGCGCGGGCACCCCCTGGCCATAAAAATAGGTTGTTCCAGCCCCATGCAGAAGTCTAGGCCATTCTTCCATGCGACCACCGATGGGGCCCGCGGCGCCTTGCACGCCTGGGCGATGTCCCTTTTCGCCAGTGTGAAACCCAGTTGCATGAGATGCCGTTTGTAGACATTTCCCCTATCCCCTCCATAATGTGAAGCAGAGCCAGCTGCGGTGTGCGGGGGAGCTCCCACCCCAGGACCTCCGAGAGACAAGCAAAGACCCCCTCCAAAAACGGTCCAGGGAGGGGCATTGCCAGACGGTATGGATGAACGTGCCCTCTTCTCGACCGCAGCGAAGACATTCCGGGAAGCGATCAGCCCCGCCCGCCACAGGCGTGCCCGAGTAAAATAGACCCTATGGAGATATTTGAACTGGACTAGGCGGAGTCGCATCGCTATGGCTGCCCCCGCGGAGCCGCCAAGGCCTCGGTCCAGTCCTCCTCCTCCATCGTGCCCACATCTCCTTCCCAGTCCCCCCGGAGCTTCTGAAGTGTGGTGGAGCAATGGGTAACCAGGGTCTGATAGATCCGGGAAATTTTCCTGTCCTTCAGATCCCCCATAAAGACTTTCGCTTCCAGCGGACTAAATTCAGGTAGAGACCCCAGACCCTCTATGCTAGGGGACAGAGCATGACGAAATTGAAGATAACGATAAAACTGAGACTGTGGCATAAGGAATTCCTTCTGAAGATCTTGGAAGGATTTAAGTGTTTGGCCCCTCATAACATCCCCCAGGACTGAAATGCCAATGTCGTCCCAATCCCGGAAACCCTGCAGGGCCGCCAACTGAGGTAGGCGTCCATTATCCCAGAGGGGAGTCTCCCGAGTCAGGGTATTCCACCATCCCATTCGTCGCAATGCCTGCTTCCAAATCAGGAACACCACCCGTGTGGCCGACGGCAGCCCGCCCGCAGTGGCGCCGAATAAAGAATTGCATGCAGCGAGTGGCGTCCCATAAGCTGCCGCTCGAGCGCATATGCCGGATCTCCCCTATCGCCGTACCACCACTCATTTAGGACCAGCAGATGTGCGGCCTGGTAGTATGAGAGAATATCCGAGGACGCGAGCCCCCCACAGTAGGTGGACCGGAAGCATGTGCGCAACGCTACACGCACTTTGCCCCCTTCCCACAAAAACTGCCCAAGCGCAGCATTCGCCAGCCGAAACCATCGGGCGGGATCGGGTATGGGTGATTCTGTAGCTGATAGAGGAGCCGGGGAAGCGCCACCATCTTGAATATTCCCGATCTACCATATAGTGTCAGGGGCATACGGGACCAGGACTTGAGGTCCGCACGGATCCGCTCCCATACTGGGGCCACGTTACGTTCCCAGGAGACTGCAGGTACATCGGAAAGAAACACCCCCAAGTATTTCAGTCCCCCCACTGCCAACTGAACCGATGAAACCCATGTGCCCATCTTCATCCGATCCCCCAGAGCCCATAATGTGGATTTACGTGGGTTCATATAGAGGCCCGATGTCTCCCCAAAGATCTGCATGATGCGCAGGAGCCGTGGCCCCGTCCTGTCAACCGCTGTGAGGAAAAAGAGAACATCATCCGCATATAATGCGATCCTGTCGGACAGGCCCGGAGCCCACTCAAATCCCCGGACCTGCGCATCAATGCGCACCCACGCATCCAACGGTTCCATGGCTAGGGCGAACAGATATGGAGACAGGGGACAGCCTTGCCGCGTACCCCGCCCAATAGAGAAGGTGGATGAGGTCGCACCAGCTACCCGTACCGATGCCGTCAGATCTGTATATAAGAGTGTTAGATAGGAGAGGAAGCGCGGGCCCAGGTTGAGTCTTTGCAGCAATGCAAATAGGTACACCCAGCTCAGGGAGTCAAACGCCCTATCTATGTCAGCCAAGAGGAGCGCCGCTGGTTCCCCCAACTGCCGGACAGCCGCCACTGCCACGTGTGCTCGCCTAATGTTGTGTCTGGTCGCCCTTTGGGGCATGAACCCGGCCTGATCAGGGTGCACAAGGGCGGAGATGTGGGGCAAGAGGCGATTGGCTAGTGCTTTGGCCAAGATTTTCGCCTCCACATTTAAGAGGGAAATGGGGCGATACGAGGCGTGTTGCTCCGGGGGCCGGCCGGGCTTTTGGAACACCACCACCTCCGCATGCCTCCAGTCTGGAGGGAGAGAGCCCCTCTCCCGTGCCTCCTCCACTACCGCCCGATAATGAGGGGCCAGCTGCACGGAGTAGCGCCGGAAGAATTCGCTTGGGAACCCATTGGGTCCCGGCGCTTTCCGGGATTAAGCTCCCCTAGGGCCGTACCCAATTCCTCATCTGTCAAGGGCAGCTCCAACTGATCCCTCACCGCATCCAATACTGTCTCAGGTGGTAAATCAGCTATGAATTTATCTATGGTGGCCACTGACAAGCATTCCTTCGGAGCATATAGATCCGCATAGTAAGCGGCGAAGCTCTCCGCTATGGCCGGGGGATCCGTAATCGGCTCACCTGCCGGGCCCAAGACTCCCGGCAGGGCCTGGGAATGGAAGGTGCCTTGACAGAGTTGGTGTAGCATCTTGCCGGACTTGTCCCCCACTGGTAGACCCTGCTACGCGTCGCCAGCCAGGCTTGGCGAGCCTCATCCATCAGAAGGGCAGCGTAGTTCTGCTGAGTCAACAGCAGTTGCCTTCTGAGCTGGCCCTCTCCGGCCTCCCGACACCGACGTTCGAGGGCTTCAACATCCGCCTCAGCTCGAGTCAGTTCCTTTCTGCGCTTCCTACGCGCTGCCGCGCACCAGGAGATATCTACACCTCTCAGTGTGGGTTTCAGTGCCTCCCACAAGGTCTCGGCGCTAGTAACGGACCCCACATTAAACGTCAAGTAGTGGTCGATGGTGTCACTTATATGTGCCCCGTATTCATCATTCTGTAAATGCCACACTGAGAGGCGCCACCGGAACGGTTGCCTCCGCCTACCCATGTGGATCTCAAGTGACACCGGGGAATGGTCCGAGAGCCCTCGAGGCAGAATCTCCGCCGACACCACCCTACCCACCGCAGCTCGGGGGACAAAGAGGTAGTCAATTCTGGAAAATGACTCATGGACCGCCGAAAGGTAGGTGAATTCTCGGCGATCACCGTGGAGGCGCCGCCATACATCAACCCAGTCAAGTCCCGTCACTAAGGAATGCAGTTTCGTGGAACGGCTACCCATGGAGCTACCCCCAGCCCTCCATCTATCTCTGGCCAGATCCATAACATCATTCCAGTCCCCACCCACCACAGACGGCACATCTGGCATATCAGCCCATAGAGCGAGTAGTTTCTCCACCAAATTCCATTGTAGGGGGAGGAGCATAGACACTACCCAACACCAGGGGATCTTCCCCAATCTTACCCCGGATAAACAAATAGCGCCCTTGCGTGTCAGTCCACTGTTGTACGTGAGTATAGGGGACCCTGCGGTGCACCAGGATCGCTACCCCCGTGAACCCCTCGTAAAGCCGCAATGAAATACCTGCTGAAACCCATACCGCTGTAGGCAAATGGCCTTCGTGCCCATGAGGTGTGTTTCTTGTAACATAAGAATATCGGCCCCAGCTCGTTTGGCCTGATGGAGTATGGCCCCACGTTTGATTTTGTCCAGGGCACCGCGCACATTCCAACTAAGAATACGGAGCGTACCAGGGGTCACCTGTCTCCCACTGGGCACACTAGCCATTGGGGGTATTACCATTACCATAACTGGCCTTAGGATGTGTCGGTGTATGTGTGAAAAATAGCGGACCCTCAGCAGAAGTGCAACCTGTGACCATAAACAACCCCCACCCAACAAACCCCCCACCCCATACCTCAAAAACACTGAAGCATCTGTCGCGGCGGGGCTGGTCCTCAATCCCCAACAGGGGGATGGGGGCCGCTCCGACCAATGGATCCCCAACTTACAGCCCATGTCCTCTGGGCATGTTCCCCACCAGCCCGGGCCGGACAGAGAAACCAGCCCACGCCAGGACTCTTCCGATGCTCATTCAGCAGTCTTGGCCTCTGCAGTACTTCGCAGGCCCATAGATTAATGTTCCAAAGTCTGTCGCCCAGAGGTGGGGCCCCCCCGAGAGGAGGCACCACAGGACTGGGAGCGCCGCCGGGACCGTGACCGTCTGTTACCCTTCTGCTGCTGCCCCTGGGGCCTCTCCGGGACACCTCGCTCGATGAGGAGTCCGACTCTCTCCCAGGCGGTGTGTGTGCCCTCACCCGCACCGTTTCATCTGTCCATTTAAAGACTTCTTCCGGAGTGTCGAAAAAGTGAGTGCGGGAGCGATATACCACCCGCAGCCGGGCAGGAAACAGGAGGGCATAGGGGAGCTTAAGGTCTCTTAGACGGGCCTTCGCTGCCATGAACGATTGTCGCTGTTGCTGCACCTGCCGCGTGTAATCAGGAAAAATAAGAATGCGCATATTTTCATAGAGCAAGGGTTCTTTGGCCCGGGCCTGTTTCAGGATTGTGTCCCGATCAAGATAATTCAGGAGTTTCGCTATGACTGGCCGCGGGCGAGCCCCCGGTGGGGGTTTCTGCATGAGCGCCCTATGGGCCCGCTCCACAACAAAGCAACGGGACAAGGCCTCCGGAGGAAGCCAGCTCTCCAGCCACTGCGTAAGAAAGCGTTCCATGTTGCCCTCCTCACATCCCTGTGGAAGCCCAACAAAACGAAGGTTATTGCGTCGGGCCCGTCCCTCCGCATCCTCCGCCCGTAGTGCAAGCCCTTTTTGCACAGACTCCATAGCCGCCACCTTCTGCTTAAGTGAGATAACATCGTCCTCCACACCAGAGATTCGGGTCTCAGCTTCGGTGATGCGTGACACCGCATTGCGCAAGTCTTGCCGCAACAGCATAACGTCTGACCCAACTGCCCCTATTTTGGCGTCCAACGTGTCTCTGGATTGGGTGATAGCAGCCATGAGTGCTGCATTATCCGGCATAGCCCCGGACGGAACTCCAGACGCCCCAGCCGCCGCTCCTGGACCAGTGAATTTATCTATGGGGCCTTGTTTGGCCGGGCCATTGCCACCTTTGTCCCTCGTCATGGCTGCCCTCTGGACTCCCCAGGAGGCCTGGACTGTATCGGGGAGGGTGTGTGAGCGGAGCCCCCCCAACAAAAGGCTCCCGCGGTCCGACCCGACCGCCGAACAGGAGCCCGGTATGAGCTGTCCCCGCACCAGGGCCCAACGAGCCGCCCCAGGGGCCACCCCACGCCAAACCCGGGCAGGGCCCTCCAGTAGCGCCCGCACGGTCCGGCCGAAGCGGCAGTGCTCCGGGTCAGTGCGAGGGCTCCCACTCGCCTGCGATCCCCCGGGTCCAAGACCTCCCACGCTGCACACCCCTCTTGGCACGCACTTGAAGCCACCAGTCTCAGGGACCTCTGAGGCGCCCACGCGGTCCGACCGGCCGCCGAGTTGAGCACCCTCCTAGGCCCTGGAAGGATTTAAGGGGGGAGAGAGAAGGCTTACATCCACTGGGGCCCCCCGGCGGAGCCCTCTCAGCAATCCCTCCGGCTCCTTGCAGCTCGTTCGGTCACCCCTCCCGCGGCCCGATATTGCCGCCGATCTCCCGCTACAGTGTAGACCGTGGGGGAGGGGCACCTCAATTCAGGTCCGGCCGCTCCCAAGTCACCCGCTGCCAACGCTGCCTGCCACCACCGTTTCCGCAGCAATCACTGCCGGAGCTGCATAGAGCGGGCGCACCGCTGCGGCCAGGCGACCTGCCTGCGGACCTCACCTCCCGCTCCCCAGCACCACACCTCACCTTCGTGGCTCGATCCAGCCGCCGAGTCTCGCCGTCGGGCTCTGTCTCAGGCCTCGTCACGGTGCGATGATCGACCCTCTGCCAGCTGTCTCTGCCCTCCAGAGAAATCCGCCCTTGCACAGGGAAATGGCGCCAAGGCCGCCCCTCTCACTCCGGCCGCCTCCGATAGTGTTGGGCGAGATGTCCCGGCTCCGCCGCCGTCAACTAGGCCGCGCCCCCTCCAGGTCCCGTAGCGGCCGAGGCTCGAGGACTCCTCCACCAGCCTCCGTAGGCGCTCCAAACCTACATACGGCGACACTGCGGATATCCCGAGACTGCTGCGTCGTCGAAGTGATCACTCGAGCATCGGGGAGTCAGGATAAATGCAGGATATATGACGGGCTGGACGGAGCTCACTCAGCACACGTCCGCCATGCTGGCTTGCCAAGCCACGCCCCCGGGATTAGTACATTTTACCTCTCCTTAATCCAACACTTTCACTACTGTTGTACTGACTGGATGAGAATAGTAAATTTTACCCCTCTGCAATCCAACACTTTCCCTACTGTTGCATAGATTCTAGTGGGAATAATACATTTTACCCCTTCGCAATTCAACACTTTTCCTACTGTTGCACTATGTGCAGTGAAAATAGTTAAATTTACCCCTCATGAGTAGAACAATGTCCCTACTCTTGCGCTGACTGGAGTGGTAATAGAAATATTTACCCTCCGCAATTAAACATTTTCCATATTTCTGCACTTACTGGAGTGGAAGTAGTAAATTTTACCCCTCCTGAGTCCAACACTTTTTCTACTGTTGCATAAATTGGAGTGGGAATAGTATGTATATCATTTACAGAATTTTATAGTTTACTTTACTTTATTTCAAATGAAATTATGTTTTTGTGTATGTAAAAATATATTCATATTTATTAATATTTTTAGTATTGAATATATATTTTAGTAAATTGATAATTTTGTATCTTCTTTACTTTTTTATTTGTAATTAAATTGGTATGTTCTTTAATTTTATTATGTTACTGGGTATATATATATATACATACATATATGTATATATATGTCTCCAGTGATGTTCCTCTTCCTGAACATCCAATCCGGCGGCACCTCCAAACAGACAACAGACCACCATTCAGGTCAGTTTTTAGAATTTGTATTTTATTGTCTTGGCATAAACACATGGCATTCCAAGGCCCTATTTCAGTTATAAGTCAAAACCGACGCGTTTCGGCATACTGCATACTGCCTTCTACTGGGTATATATATATATGTTTATTTATTAAATTATTAAACTTCAAATACATTATTAAATTAAATATAAATTGAAAATATTAATTTAGTAATATTTGTAATTATATGTATATGTAAATAAATATATATATTAATATATGTGTGTTTTAAATTTTTTGAATACGTATAATAGTTATATTTATTTCAAAATTAATTAAATATATTTCATTTGTATTATATTAATGTTATATTTTAATATAGTTAATGTTTAATATTTATATTCATATTCATATATGGTTAAAAAAAATTATGTTTTGTACAGCTATATTAAACAGTGATATTAATGACAACAATACTTTTGACAACTATATTTATGTGACAATATTTTGGTATGCCGATATTTCGAGAGGCGATATTTTGTCAGTGAACCAACGTGATTCTTCACTTTTACATATGGTGTGAATCTTCACTTGTACGTATAGTGTGATTCTTCATGTGTAAATATGGTATGGTATTTCACTTGCACATATGTGAGATTCTTCATTTGTACATATTGTACATATGGTGTGATTCTTCACTTTTACATATGGTGTGATTCTTCTCTTGTAGATATTGTACATATGATGTAATTCTTCACTTGTACATATGGTGTGAATCTGCACTTGTACATTTAGGGCCTAATTACGGTGTTGGAAACTTTTCCAACCGACCGATTACGATGTCGGATTCTGACAGCCCATCCGACTCAGTCAGTCCGACATGGATCAGCTGTCGGAAACTGACTTTGGGGGCCTGTAGCAGGCCCCACTTCCCCCGGGGACCTCCAGTTGGGGCCGTGGGGGTACCCATGGGTCCCCGCTTTCCAATCATGCACAGTGTGGCAGGTACCATGGGGTGCCCGCCACAGGGTGCAAGGTTTTCCTCACCCACCCCTTTTTTCTATGGGAGCCTGTGTTGTTGGTCGGAACACAGGATCCCATTGAAGTCAATGGGAGTCCGACCGAACGGTGTTCGTAACCATCGTAATCGGTCGGTCGGACTCCCCGAACCCGAGTCAGTCGGAAACCATTCCGACAGGAGCCGGTCGGAATGCTTTCCGACCGACATCGTAATGAGGCCCATAGTGTAATTCTTCAATTGTATATATGGTGTGATTCTTCACTTGTACATATGATGTGATTGATTACTTGCACATATGGTGTGATTCTTCATCTGTAAATATAGTATGATACTTCACTGATACATATGGTGTGATTCTTCAATTATACATATTATACATATGATGTGATTCTTCACTTGCACATGTTGTGATTCTTCACTTGTACATATTGTAAATATGATGTGATTCTTCACTTGCTCATGTGGTGTGATTCTTCACGTGTTCTTATAGTGTGATTCTTCACTTGTGCTTGTTGTACATATGATGTGATTCTACACTTATACATATGGTATGATTCTTCACTTTTGTATATAGTGTGATTCTTCACTTGTACTTATTGTGCATATGGTGTGATTCTTTCCTTGTGTACATGGTATGACTGTTCAGCTATACATATGGTGTGATTCTTCATTTGTATATATGGTGTTATTCTTTACTTGTGCAAACTGTACACATGGCTTGATTCTTCACTTGTACATATGGTATGTTTCTTCACTTATACAAACTGTGCAGATGGTGTGATTCTTCTATTGTATATATGGTGTGGTTCTTCACTTGTACATATGGTGAGATACTTCACTTGTATATATGGTGTGCTGCTTCACTTAAACATATGGTGTGATTCTTAACTTTGAATATGGCTGGATTCTTTAATTGTAAATATCTTATATTGCAGTACCATGAACTTGCTGGCCTGCGAGATTCCGTTATATAATGGTCCAATTAATTAGTAAAAAAAATTATCAATCTGGATCTCTTTCATAGACAAGTGTAGATGGATTCATCACATTTCAGGGTAATGCTCTACACCGAAGTGGGCTGTCTTGTACGAATCACTGACATAATATCGCAAGACACATTATCGACCTACATTTTTATTGACACAAAAATATCGTTGACAATAATATCAACATTATATACTTACTTAAAAAAATACACTATTATCAAAACCACAATATCGCCATAAAAAATTATAGACATCAAAAATATCGTACACATCTATATCGTTATCTAAAATATCGAACAATGTTTAAATACATACAAAATGTCCAAAATATCGATAACACACATATCGACAGCAAAAATATCGTTTTTTTAATAATTATCGACAATGCTAAAATAGAGAAAATACACAAAATAAAACACAATAAATATAAATAAACACATAAACATACATTGCATATCAAATAAAATTAAACACATTTTTTCTCAAAGTATTAACACATAAGTACAAATTAAATTAATAAACACACCATAAACAACAATTATAAATATAAACTTACATCATATAAATTCACTTTTTAACATTTCATATATATTATAACACACAATACAATAAATCTAAACATAAAAAGAAGCAAAAAAAAATAACTGACTCTTAATTAGCATTTTCCATATAAGGAAACCAACTTACAAAACAATTAAAACATTAATAAATTAACCAATAAAAAGACACAATATTAAAACCAACCAATAAAATTAAACAAACAATTAAATAAACCATATATAAACAAACAAATATTACTTTTATTTTACACATCACACTAAAAAGAACAAAGAAGTCGAAACTCTGCTGGATTGCTGCCAGAAGCAAAAACCTCATCAAACCACAACCTGTATCTATTTCCTAAAAGTAAGTAAATTAACATTTATAAAATAACAGTTAAACTAATATTGCAATAATATTCACTTTCGTACTCAAATTACTAATATATATATTTTTTCTATTTATATTTCCACTATAGAGAAATCCAAATACAACAGTAAAATAACAAAGAACATTCTAAAACCATCTACCTAATAAAGTAAGTATTGTTCAAACCGCATTTAAAAACCTGTAAAACATCCATCCAAACCCAAAGTCCATCCCAAACACCCAACCCACCCCATGTACAAAATATTTCAAATAAATATTAAAGTCTGCTTTCAATTTTTACAGGAAAACCAACCACTTTAAAAGCTTCAACCAAGAAAAATTCAAGCCACCATTTATAATCATAAAAAAGCAAACTTTGTAAGTATAGTGTGAAAAAATGTATTTATATAATCATTAACAATTATAATATTATTTTTAATAATTTATATATGCATTTGTTATAGATTTTACCACATCAAAATGACAGAAGGCGCACAATTTGTAACATATTAAAAAGGCAAAATGTTATTATGTTATATGGGGTATGTCTAGACCCAGGAAAAACAAACTGGCCTAAAAGTCAATTGGAAATGTTCTAAATATTACTCTAATAAATGTTATGACGTGCAACTATCAGGGAAACAACTGTAATGTACACAAGGGAACATAATCATCCTCCTAATATTACAGAAATTGAAGTTAGGAATGCACTTGATAATATTAAAGAGGCTAGCACAAGCTCACAATTACCTACCAGTACAATCCTTAAAGAACTGCTGCCTACAGTACCCAAAGAAGCAACTGGACAAATGCCGGCCATTGCTTCATTAAAAAGAACAATAGCTCGCACTAAAAAAGCTACAACCAGTACCACACCTACCCCTAAAACCTTTGAAGAGGTGGTAATTCCCCCAGAATTAGCTATTACTTACAATGAGGAACCCTTTATTCTCTATGATAATAAAACAAAGAAAAGAGAATAATTATGTTTGCTACTGCAAACAATTTAATAAAACTTCAACAAGCTCAAACATGGATGATGGATGGGACCTTCAAAATCTGTCCCAAACCATTCTTCCAACTATATACTATCCATGGCCTACATCAAAATACTAACATTCCCTTTATTTATGCCTTGCTTCCCAATAAGCAAAATTCAACATATATAGAAATCCTAAATAAAATAAAGCAAGAGACAAATAATTATTTTCCTGAGAAAATAATTATAGATTTTGAACAAGCTATGATAAACGCTATACTGAAAACATACCCACATACAGCAATCCAAGGATGTTACTACCATTTCAATCAGTGCCTATGGAGACACTTACAAAAATCTACACTAAGGGGTCTATTAGGATTGCGGGCGGAGGCACCACAGCGGTGCTGGCGGGGGTGGAAAATGCAATTTTCCGCCCGCGAACAGCGGTCCTCACGGCCGCCATATTAGCATGGGCAAACATAGGCCATTTCCCATCCGCCGCGGTGCGACGTGAACCGCCATCCAAAAGCGCCCGCCACCGTGGCGGTGGGAGCCAATCGAGACTCACCGCCGTGCGGAATGACGTCCCGTCTGCCATACAAATCAGGATGCCCCAAACAGCCAGCCGTACCGCAGCGGAGAAACCGGCTAACCAGAGACGGCGGAAACATCACAGCAGAGCGATCGCAACCAGATCCACGGTCCCTACCACCCGGTCACGACCGCAATGGACCTAGCCTTACATGTATTCCCGGCGCTGTAGGTGATCCACCACCAGCAAGTCATGAACCGTCGCGGATGCCGCCGTAGGTACGCAATGACACAACTCCGCCCACAAACAGAACACACAACTCCCGGGATGACACAGGGTACCTGTCCATACCAGACACCCTGGTGGGGACATGAACACAACCACAAGTGCACCCACACATGTCCAACCTGCCAGGAAATCACCCCTCCGCATCCAGGCCACCCATCCACCGCAATCTTGCTGTAATGTCCTGGTCACGTCACCGCAGCGGTGAAGACGCGGGAAAACATGCGCACAATGCAGGAAGGCAGGGCCTCCGCCAGGCATGGGATGTGCACAAAGATCACAGGGCCACACCTCCACCCTCCACACACTAGGCCCCCCCCTCAAGGGACATGCCAGTTGCCTTCTCCTGTGCCACCCCATGTACAACAACCACCCAGGTGACCCCACAGCCTGCACCACACACTCCAAACAACTAGGGAGGCAGCCTCAGCAGGTAGGGCTACAGAGGAACACACAGCACAGAAACACATGGCCAGGGCAACCCTCACACCACACAGACACTACACTCATGGCAGCAAAACTGAGTCCAAGCACAAAATGAACACTCATACAGAATAGGAACAAACACTGAACTGGACACACAGCCTGTCAAGTTACACAAACATACCCCACACTGACACACAGCCACATACACAGACCACATGTCAGCATCAATGTAGGACCACAAATAGGAAAGCAAAAGTGAGGTGCACACCAATGGAAGGCCAAGGAGACAACCACTAAGCATGTGTATATCACATGCAAGATAAGGAACATTTGACGACACCCTTACCCCATCAAACCACACATGGCTGCCACAATGAGTGAAATTAAACCACAGCCACCCCATCTGCAACAACTCAGGGAGACAGCAAGGCAAAACATGTATAGGTGCAGGAATGAAAGGAAGTCTCAGAAGTCAAACAGTCAACAGCCACACATCTGCATCCAACTACTTGATAGGTGTTGGTCAGCAGCACCACACACAGGGCCCATTGACAAACTCCACAACTGTCAAACACAAGTAGGATCCTCCACACATACCCCCACCCAAACCACACCCACATCACACCACACCAGTGTCAAACACACATAAGGGGGCCAATAATGTCCAGTCAATACATTGACAAACAATCACACTCCCTGGGGGGCAGACACAAACATCACACACACTCAGGGATGCCTGAAGACAGAATCTCCACTCACACGCACAACAGCAAGGAACTCTTCAGCATCATCAAGGAGTTCGCCCAACCCACCAGTGAGTCTACCGACATCCCTCCCTCACAAGACCTCTGCGACAAACTCAGCACCTTTTTCCACCACAAAATCAAGAGCATCTACGACAACTTCGACGAAGACAACCAACACACTGAACCCTCACCAACCACCCCCGACACCCGGAAACCAGCGATTGACGACTGGACAGCCCTCACCACCGAAGACACACTGAAGACAATGAAGTCAATCCACTCAGGGGCCCCCACGGAACCCTGCCCCCACCACATCTTCAACAGGGCCGCCGACACCATTGCACCCATGCTCCGCCACACCATCAACCGCTCCCTGGCGACCGCCTCGTTCCCCGACAACTGTAAACACGCCGAGGTCAACCCCCTCCTGAAGAAACCCTCAGCGGACCCCACCGACCTCAAAAACTACAGACCCATCTCCCTGCTCCCGTTCCCAGCGAAAGTCATTGAGAAAGCCATCAACAGCCAACTCGCCACATTCATTGAAGAACACAACATCCTCGACTCCTCCCAATCCGGCTTCAGAAAAAACCACAGTATGGAAACCGCCCTCCTCGCCGCAACAGACGACATCCGCACCCTACTGGACAAAGGAGAAACAGTAGCCCTCATCCTCCTCAATCTATCAGCGGCGTTCGACACAGTCTCCCACCGCACCCTAATACGCAGACTCTACGACGCAGGAATCCAGGACAAGGCCCTCAACTGGATCCGCTCCTTCCCTCCGGCAGGACGCAGCGGGTCAGACTCCCCCTTTCCTCTCGGACCCCACACCTACCACCTGCGGAGTCCCCCAGGGCTCCTCCCTCAGCCCGACGCTCTTCAACGTCTACATGGCTCCACTCGCCCCCATCGTCAGAACCTACGGACTCAACATCGTGTCATACGCAGACGACACTCAGCTCATCCTCTCCCTATCCAACGAGCCCAACACCGCCAGACGCAACTTTCGAAAAGGCATGGAAGCCGTCGCCAAATGGATGAAAAACAGCTGCCTACAACTAAACACCAACAAAACAGAAGTACTCATCATGGGCCCAAACCCCGACGCCTGGAGCGACACCTGGTGGCCCCCCGCCCTCTGAAACCCGCCAACCCCCACAGACCATGCACGCAACCTGGGAATCATCCTGGACTCCGAGCTCAAAATGGACCGCCAGATCAACTCTGTCTCGTCTTCCTGCTTCCACACCCTCCGCCTCCTTCGTAAGACCTTCAAATGGATCCCCCTCGAACACCAAAAGATCGTCACTCACGCCCTGGTCACCAGCAGACTCGACTACGGCAACGCACTCTACGCCGGAATAAACAAAAACCTCACCCGCAAGCTACAGAACATACAGAACGCCGCCGCAAGACTGGTCCTCAACCTACCAAAACACTGCCACATCTCCCAGCACCTGCGCACACTCCACTGGCTCCCCGTCGAGGCGAGAATCACCTTCAAGATGCTCACCCACGCACACAAGGCCCTCCACGGCACCGGACCAGCATACCTGAACAGCCGACTCAAATTCCACGCACCCCAAAGGACCCTACGATCAGCCCAGCTCTCCTACGCCGTGGTCCCCCGCACCAGAAAGACCAGATCGGGAGGCCGCTCCTTCTCCTTCCTCGCGGCCAAAGCATGGAACGCCCTTCCGCTCCACCTCAGACAGACAAAATCGCTCCCCATCTTCACAAGAAACCTCAAAACCTGGCTCTTCGACAGACCCTCTCCTTGATGGAATGGAACCTGCCCCCCTCCCCCCTACCCCTTGCGCCTTGAGACCCTTACTGGTGAGTAGTCGCGCTTTAACAAACCCCTGATTGATTGATTGATTGATTGAACCAATGCTGACACCAAAACAACAGCCATACACCAACATCAATAACAACACACACAGGAGTACAACAAGACCAGACCTGACCTGTGCAGCAAAACTGTAGAAAGGCAATGGGAGCACAGACAGAACAGGAGAACTCAACATCATCACCCAGCAACACTGCACAGACAACATACCCCAACACAGACAAGAAGTGCATCATCTCAAAACAATCATGGACACAAACTGGGACCAAGGGGCCTACAATGAAACACAGACAGACAGACATACCACACCACCCATCAAGTCAACATGGTGTCATAGTGTACCACCTGCATGCACATGCACAATCTTGACAAATGACAGCTCCCACATGAGAGGAGAAAACCCCCAGCATGCACCCAAAACAAGCCCAGGGAGAAGAATAGCCCTATGTGCATGTGACAGACACAAGTAATGCACACCACACTGGAAACACACATCTGAATGAATCACAACACACTAACAAAACACACACACTGACATGTCAAAAGAACATCACACACAGAGCACCTGTCAGCTGCAAGAGACAACACAGCCCAAACACTGCACACATCCACATCAAACACACAACAGATGCACATGCCAATACATCACATTGCAAACACAGCAGGACATCAGGGGTGCACACCAGGCAAGGACAAGGCAACATACACACACAGCACTGCATGCAAGACAAGCAGTGTGTGCACAAGAAACATACCAGTACCACACAGATATGAGTGACACAACATGAACACACACACCACCAATCAGCACAGCACTGACACAACATCACACTCAGAAAGTGAAGCAGTACCACAGCAAACACACATACAGCCAAAACAAAACACCCACACATGCAGAAATGTGGGACTCCCAGGTGACAACACCATGACTAGAGGACTGTGCAGCACAAACAGCAGAACTGCAAATGAGCAAACAGGCCTGCAAAACAAAACAAGAAAATCACATATAACCAATTGGTCAACTGTCCTCAGTGGCACATTGGTCCTGTGCACAGATCCGCACCACAAAGCATAGTGAAGCCAATGAACTGATGGGGAGGCACACACACAGGCAAACCAAGGGGACAGCTGACATGAGAGTGAAGTGGTGTGTACGCCAGTAGTGGACAGGTGAGGAGTGCCCCATACAAATATAGATGCAGGGCACACAAACAATGTGTAGGCATCAGAAGCACAGATAGGCAATGGTCTTACTCCACACCACACATGCCATAATGGCTCCAAATCAGACCTAAGTGACAGCAATGCATGAGAAAACACACCCACAATGTCAGTGTGGCTGAGCAGGGCTGCACAGCGAGCACAAACAGTTACAAGACACATGGCTGACCAACAAAACACAACACTGACTTGCCAGACACACACTCTGCATACTCACAATTTTCGACCAACATCAAGTAGTTGTCCCCCACAAGTGCAAGGACACACCAACACACTGCATAGTGCACAACCTACAACTCACACATGTGCACACAGTCACAAGCACAGGGCTGACCAATACAAACAACAGGCACCCAACTCCAGGGTGACACGTGTGCAGTTGACAATGCAGGGGCACACACACACACCAACACCACTGACAAAGTCACCCCTTCACACTGCACACTTCATGAAAACCCAAGTGTATACATTGAAATCAACACATGTGACTAGGACGCCTGGACATCACTAGATGAGCATACACCAACACTGCTCTGGACACAGCATGAAAGCACACACAGACATGATTACCCTGGCCTGCCAGCCTTCAATACTGTGTATAGAATCCCACTATGTGCTGGCACTGCATACACACATGACATGTGTCAAATATAGCTAAGATGACCAAAGAGTGACCATCACAACAGTAGTCCATCACAAACCAACATCATTGCTCCCCCAAGCCTCAGAGTCAAGAAGAACTGAAGTGCATGTCACCTCTGTCAAACCCAGAATGAAGTGACCCAAACCATTGGCAATGTTGAAGTGGCATATAGAGCATGTGTCACAGTAAACCATACCCACACAGAATAATGCTTTATTCATGAAGGACACTGACAATGCAGACAACAGGAGTAACTGGTTTTATTCACACATCACAGTGATAGGCACCAGAAGTGGACAGGAGCAAGGCCAGTGGCCACGACAAAGTACAGACTGTGTCCATGAGATCCTACACAGGGAAGGGGTAAACAGCAAGGCCAGTGGCCAGTCCAAGGTGCAGACTGTGTCCATGAGATCCTGCACAGGGAAGGGGTAAACAGCAAGGCCAGTGGCCAGTCCAAGGTGCAGACTGTGTCCATGAGATCCTGCACAGGGAAGGGGTAAACAGCAAGGCCAGTGGCCAGTCCAAGGTGCAGACTGTGTCCATGAGATCCTGCACAGGGAAGGGGTAAACAGCAAGGCCAGTGGCCAGTCCAAGGTGCAGACTGTGTCCATGAGATCCTGCACAGGGAAGGGGTAAACAGCAAGGCCAGTGGCCAGTCCAAGGTGCAGACTGTGTCCATGAGATCCTGCACAGAGAAGGGGTAAACAGCAAGGCCAGTGGCCAGTCCAAGGTGCAGACTGTGTCCATGAGATCCTGCACAGGGAAGGGGTAAACAGCAAGGCCAGTGGCCAGTCCAAGGTGCAGACTGTGTCCATGAGATCCTGCACAGGGAAGGGGTAATCAGCAAGGCCAGTGGCCAGTCCAAGGTGCAGACTGTGTCCATGAGATCCTGCACAGGGAAGGGGTAAACAGCAAGGCCAGTGGCCAGTCCAAGGTGCAGACTGTGTCCATGAGATCCTGCACAGGTAAGGGGTAAACAACAAGGCCAGTGGCCAGGAGAAAGTGCAGGTGAGGTACATGAGAAGCTGCACAGGGAATAATAAACACAGCCAGGAGCAACAAGGTTAGTGGCCAGTACAAAGTGCAGAGTAAGTACATGAGATCCAGTACTGGGAATGGGTGGTACTGTACCCTGCCATGGTCAGCAACACACTCAGGGCGTCAACAATGGGAAGTCCATGGCACCAGTGGGAGAGACATGTGTGTGAGGGGGACTAACACTCAGACTTGGCTGACAGTCTGACTGGGAGGTGGCTATGTGTCGGGGACAGTTGGGGGACTGGACCGGGGAGAGAGAGGCCCAGCTGGAGTTGAGCCATCAGTGATTTGGGAAGCCTGAGGGCTGCTAGGACCAGGTGGGGTGGTGGCACGTGGAGGTGGACTCATGCTGCCCTGAGACACAGTGTGTGTGGGAGATACTGGAGGGGTGCCCTTCCACTTCTTTGGGATTCGAAATGGCTCCCCTGTCTTGGGATTAATGCCAAGTGGCGTGTACACAACAGGCACACTTGCCACAAAAGCAGGATCATGTGCAGACGGTGGCCCTCCCTCTGGGGATGTGGTGGATTCAGCGGTGCGCTTGGCCCGGGATTGCCTCTGCCCCTGCATCCCCTGTTCACCAGGTGTACCCCCTACAGTGGGCTCCTTTACCTGCTTCACAGGGCTCTGGTTGGGAGTTGACGTTGTGGGTGAACCTGCCTTGGAGCTCTTTTTACGTGTACTCTTAACAGGCACCTGTTTCTCACTGGGCACGGAAACTGTCTGCTTGTCTTTGCGAGACACTTTTGGGACAGGTGAGTCCTTGGCTGGGGATGCCTTTGAGGCATGTGATCCTGAGGCATGCTTCTTGGCTTCCTTGCCCTGGGTGTCGCCTGAAGGGCTTTTGCCCCCTGCGGTCTGGGGTGGCTTTAGCTTTCTGTGGGGATGGTGTCTGCGCCCTGGACTGCTTGGGCTGCTGCTGTCGTGTGCTGCATGTGCTGTATCTCTCCTCGATGTGTGGGGTCTGTGGTCACTATCATCAGACGTGGCCACTGGCAGGGTGGTGGACCTAGGGACTGGAGGTGGACCATGAGATTGGGCCAGTTGAATGGCTGCCGTCACCGCAGAGGACAGAGACTGTACAGTACGGTGTAGCCCACCCACCTCTGAATGAACACCCTCCACGTAAGCAACCAGCTGTGCCAATTTCTTGTCATGGTCAATGAAGGCATTGAGGAGAGCTGTCTGCCCCACACACAGCTGGCGCAAAAGCTCCACAGACTCAGCACCGATGGCAGCAGGGGGAACAGGGGCAGGGGCAGCGGTGCCTGGGGTGAAGGACACCCTTCACTTTTTGGTGGTGCGGACACGGGCAGCAACAGTGGGAGTAGCTGGGAGGGTGGGCACTGGATGCTGTGAGGTCGATGAGGAGGCATAGTCCCCGTTCCCTGTGCCCGACAACATAGATGCGTCTCCACCGTCGTCAGATGACGTTGAGGTCTGCGTCTCTGGCAGCGACTCCTCTAGAAGAATCCTGTCCCCCTCTGATGCGCTGGTGACATCCATGTCACTATGCTCGTGTGCAGCAGTTGTGCTGGATCCCTCACCACCGGTGTCCGTCCCCTGTCCCTCCGTGCCCACGGGAGATGCTGCATGATAGAGAGAGAGATGTAGGATCAGTACATTGGCATCAACATTGAAAATATATGCAAGCAAAGCATCACAAAAGATGATGAATTCTCCATGTTGCACAACACCATGGGCAGTAACATTGTGCAACCTCAATCCAAAACTCGAATCTTTTGTGGCATCATGCATACTTGGCATAAGTCACCCATGTGATGTTGTATTCCGCTTTAGGTGTCCGTATATAGGTTTTCCTGAAACATGTCCTTATATAGGCACAATTCGCATTGCCCTTATATAGGCATAGATTCCCAGTCCTTATTTAGGCATTAGCCGTGCACTCCAAATACAGGCATGGTCACCGACATCCGTCCACCCTAACGTCACAACGAGTTCTTAGAAACCAGACCCTTAAGCTCTCGGGAGTTCCCCTAGCACAGGATTATTGATTTCTCCAAGAACTCATCTATTATGTATGAACCGTTATACCTTAAGGGTTCATTCCTGACGTCTTCCTCTGTCCGACTTCACGTCAATGCTAACATTCCAAGGCACCTACCAGGTATAAGTATACCTTCCCTTGCCCAAGCAAGTTAGAGGAGACCTCGACTTCAGAGGAGCCCGTATCCCGGCCTGACGCACTGAGAAGACGCTGTCATTCCTGCTCGCAGAAGAATCCAGCTTTCAGTGTTCTGACTCCCTTCGCGGGGTGTTAGAGTTCGAGTCCGGAAAGAGATTCCCACCTCTCTCATTCTCAAGGTCTGGAGCTGACTAGAACCTAGAGGGACTCTTGGCATACTAGACTTAACATACTCTTAGTATACCATACTAGAGAATACTCCACCTACTTCTTACCTTTCCCTACACCTAGATTAGGTTAGGTACATTGGGGTAGAACTAGCTTAGAGACGCATCGTATGAGTACTCGCATTTTTATCTCATGTTATTTATGTACGTGAATATATGCTAAAAGATAATGCTAGCGCAGTATTATTTATTTCTACTGCTTACGCTGTACATTATTTATCTTGCATACTGTCTTGTGATCATAACAGCACATATCTCTTACACGAGAAACAAGACTGTTCAATAAAACCTTTTTATTGAAACGCCCGTCTTTCCTTTCTGTGTAACTCTGTAGAAACTAAGCATGCACGATTGACTGAGTGAAACTGTTATCTATTGTTTCCACGATTCTGAGACGTGTTCCGATTCTAAAGGGAAACAAAGTAGTCATGTTTATGCGGTTGCCAGAAACTACTCCCTTCTTGTTCTCAAGGAGTTTCTAGTGGCCTCTGAGCTAGCTGGCACAAAAGTAATTAAGTTTAATATACTCGATAGGGACATACCGACCTCAGTCCTATGTCAAGCCTATAGTGTATATTATTCCAATGCGCAGAGCCTATTAGGGAAATAGGAACTACACTACAG